>CM045728.1:13699849-13814849 GCA_024760905.1 Plotosus lineatus
TAGGAATGAGCACATCAGAGGGACAGCACATGTAAGACATTTTGGAGACAAAGTCAGAGATGCTAGATTGAGATGGTTTGGACATGTACAGAGGAGGGATAGTGAGTATATTGGTAGTAGGATGCTGAGGTTGGAACTACCAGGCAGAAAGCCTAGAGGAAGACCAAAGAGAAGATTCATGGATGTGGTGAAGGAGGACATAAGGGTCGTTGGAGTAAGAGTAGAAGATGCAAAGGATAGGCTGAGATGGAGGCAGATGATTCGCTGTGGCGACCCCTGAAGGGAAAAGTCGAAAGGAAAAGAAGAAGAAAGAAGGGACATGGGGAGGCAAGAGCCCATCCCAGCCAACTCCTGGCGATGACAGAGTACACCCTGGACAGCTTACCAGGCCATCACAAGGCAGAAACACACCGACGGCTATGTAGCCTGCTCTTGTTGAAAGTCAGCAATGGTTCTTTTACATAAACCTCACACCATAGACAGTGAGAGACATGGCAGGCCTTTGATAACTCGGTTGTCTGCACTGGAGGGACAGTGACAACCCATTGAGAGGGAGGCTTGACCCCCCAACGAGGGATCAGTAATCCAGCGCCTTACCCCTTGGTCACCACTGCACAAATAAAATACAAATAATCACAAAATATACAAAATATTGCGGATGGAATGGGGCACACCCACCTCACAGAAACTAGGTCCCAGTATGGTTGAATTCTTGAATTTGATTGATCGGGTGGGGCGGCATGATGGTGTAGAGGTTAGCTTCATAACATGAAGGTTATGAGTTTGATTCCCAGCCTGGGTGTTCCTGTGTAGAGTCTGTATGTTCTCCCCGTGCTTGCGTGGGTTTCCTCCCGCAGTCTTAAAAAAAAGGCGCAGTAGGTTAATTGTCTGTTTCAAATCTCCTTTAGATGTGAACGGTTGTGTGAGTGTTGGCCTGGTGAGCTGTCCAGGGTGTACCCTGCCCTCGCCTGGAGTCGACTGAGATGTGCGCTAGCCTCCCGCAACCCTATTAGGTTTAAGCAGTTCAGAAAATGAATGAATGAATGGTGGATGCCAGTGAGTCAAATCTTTCGGCATGGAATCTTTAGGCGAACAAAGAAGACGTCATGTGTGAACTGTTTGAGAGCAGTTTGAGACAACGCCGCTTTTTCGACAATTACGAAAATTTCAAACATGTTTGAAACTTCTGTGATGAGTTCATGAACCAGGTGACCAAATTGTGATGGCAAAAAAGAGAACATTTTAAAAATGAAAAGTGACAGCCATGAATTGCCATTCGGGTCATTCACTATGCTATCGCTCCTCTAGTGTGGTCATCCCTTTAATCTTCTAGGGCCTATTTCAGCTGACAAGGCGCGAAAACATAGTACACCCTGAACTGCTCACTACAGCATCACAGGACACACACACACACACACACACACACACACACACACACACACACACACACACACAATAATTCATACTCACACCTAGGGGCAATTTGGGCTAGCCTAATGTTCATGTCTTTGGACTGTGGAAGGAAACCCACACAAGGAAGAAACATGCAAACTGCACACAAAACCCCCCTTCGCCAAGCTTGAGACTCGAACCCAGGACCTTCTTGCATGAGGCAGACATGCCAACCACTACGCCACCATGCTGCCGATAAAGGTATTTACAATAAGAGAATACCATAAATAGGAAAATAAGCCTAAATGTTTAGTTCCAGTAAATATAACTCGCAATCGGGCAGTGGTGGCCTGGTGGGTAAAGGTGCTGGATTACTGATCCCAAGGTTGGGGGTTCAAGCCCCACTCTCAGCGGGTTGTCACTGTCCCCCCAGTACAGCTAACTGGGTTAGCAAACGCTGGCCATGTCTATAGTGAGAGGTTAATGTGAAAGAACCATTGCTGATTTTCAACAAGAGTAGCTGCATAGCCGTCAGCGTGTTTCCGCCCTGCGATGACCTGGTGAACTGTCCAAGGTGCACTGTGCCCTCGCCCAGAGTTGTCTGAGATGGGCGCCAGTCTCCCCATGACCCTAATTAAGATTAAGTGGTTCGGAAAATGAATGAATGTACAGTGATCCCTTGCTACTTTGTGCTTCAGTTTCTGCGGTTTCAGTGCATTGTGGGTTTTTCCAAAAATATTCATTGAAAAATTTAAAAAAAAAAAGGAAATTAAGAGAAAATAGGGAAAAAGATACTCAAAATGTCACAAAACAAGGCGAATTATGCAAAAAAAAAAAAAAAAAAAAAAAAAAAACCAACCCAAATACCCCCAACAAAACTACTTAAATTTTTATTTGAGGTTCTATGTGCACGCACGCACCTCTGTATGTGTGTGTATTTATATTTTATTTACATCTTATGCATTATTTTTGAATGTGTAATTGTTATTAAAAGCCTTTATAGTGTTGAATACATATTTATTGATATTATATACACATATCCATGTACGTATACGTCAATCAGGGGTCGATCCTACTGCACGGTCGCGAGGGGTCTTGGTCCCCATTAACAGTGGAAAGTGAGTGATTCCTGTATTTTATTTACATTTCGTTTGTGCTAATAATGCAAATTATTTGAGTGCAAACAGCAAACAAAACATGACTGATTTACGACAGAAGATTCGGTTTTGTTTTGCCAAACATCAAATCCAAATGCAAATTGTCGCCCTACTTTTGTGCGACATACATATTTCAGCTGCCATGTATTCACGTCCACGTGGAGTCGCAAAACAGCTTGATGGGATTTTTTTTAATAAATGGGGGGGAGGGGAGGACTGACAAAATCAAACAATTTGCATAAGTCGCTTTTCTATTGCAATTCTGGTGCGAGCGCCCTTGAAGCAGTACGACATAGGAGTGAGTGAGTAAACACCTTCATTGATTATAATTTTCAGAATAACAGCCTTATAAAATGTCTTACACAGAAGCAGCAGCAGATTATTTTAAAAGCAGTGAGAGACTGTTCTGCGAGTTGTAGATGAATTCATGATGTGCTCCTACTGTACTAATGTTCTCAGTATGTTTGCGTTTTTTTTTTTTTTTTTTTTTTTTTTTTTTTGACAGGCCTTCTTGAATTTACGGTCTTATTACCATGCCTTGTAAAAGACGCCAAGTCTTATTTGAAAATGATTCTGTTACCGCACTAATTTGGAGTGGCTTGGCCTTGTCACCATAATGGCTAGCAGGAGACTGTCTTCACGTGCAATGCACCAATAAATCGGGAGTCAAGTCACACTTGATATTCAACGACAATCGCGAGCTCCCTGAATAAACAGCTTGATTTATATCATCACCTTCACAGTCTATATATTAAAGAGGAAGTTCTGTATTACACACAGGTTTTTAAGTTAATCGCAGTACTTTAAAATTTAATCTAATTCAAGATTAAGCCTGAGGCATGTAGTTGTGGTGTATGGGCCTAGAAAAAGTGTAGCAATTTATGGTAAACAGAAAAGGCGCCCCATGGTGAGTTTACCACCACAAAGACCTTATATTACATGCCTGTGGGTATGCACTACCCCACCCCCGCCTCTAATTAACAGATTCACAGAAATGCTATGATTTTTGCTTACAGCTTTTTTTTTTTTTTTTTGCAGTTACTCTTAACAAGGGATAAGGAAGAGTTAGCTGCTGAGACATGGGAACCAAATTTACTTTAACTCTTTCCAGTTTCTTTATGGATTTTACAAACAATTTGTCTCAAACAATTTGCGAACAATTCGTCTGGTTGGCTTGGTGCTGTCAGAGCAGGAAACCAGTAAACTGTGTGTAGTAGCAGAGTTGGTTGACACTGCTGGCTGTAAGATCTGTGAGACGAACTAGTTGCAGCAGACAGACCTGGAATAACCATCAAATTACAGGTTACTGTTTTGAGTGGTAGGATAAATTATAATAGACAAAGAATAGGGATGGCATATTGTGAGCATGTCTGCCTCAACGGACCTTAAGAAGGTCCTGAGTTTGAGTCGCAGGCTCGGATGTTTCTGGAGCTCTGTAGTTTGCATGTTCTTTCTGTGCTGGTGGGTTTCCTTTGGGTACTCTTTGGTTTCCTCTTACAGTCAAAGACATGCGTGCCCCGAAGTGTGTGTGTGTGTGTGTGTGTGTGTGTGTGTGTGTGTGTGTGTGTGTGTGTGTGTGTGTATGTGTGTTTGCTCTGCAATAGTCTGGTGAGCTGTTCAAGGTCTGTTCCCAGTTGTCAGAATAATATTATATGTAGGTATTTTTTTTTTTTGGAAATTTTGAAATAAATAAATGAATAAAATAAATGTATAATTTGTATAGTCTTTTTTATAATTAAAGCAGCCGTTGGGGGGGGGGGGGGCAGTGTCCACCATCTCGCCGGTCCCAAGCCCGGATAAATGCAGAGGGTTGCGTCAGGAAGGGCATCCGGTGTAAAACCAATGCCACATATAATATGCGAGTCAAAACTTAGAAATCCATACCGGATCAGTTGAGGCCCGGGTTAACAACGACCGCCAGCAGTGCTGTTAACCAACAGGGTGCTGACAGAAATTGGACTACTGTTGGTGAAGAAGTTAAAGAAGAAGAGGTGGGAGGCGTGTCCGTAGGCAGAGAGAGAAGAGGAAAGGCATGAGTCTAGGACTAAAAGTAGAGACTTTGAATGTTGGAACTATGACAGGAAAAGGTAGAGAGCTGGCTGACATGATGCAGAGGAGGAAGGTGGACATACTGTGTGTTCAGGAGACCAGTTGGAAAGGCAGCAAGGCTAGAAGTTTAGAAGCAGGGTTTAAGCTGTTTTTTCAAGGTGTGGATGGAAAGAGAAATGGAGTAGGAGTCATCTTGAAGGAGGGGTTTGTCAGGAATGTTCTAGAAGTGAAAAGAGGTGCTCAGGAATTGCTTCCAGATGACTGGGCAACTACAGCAAATGTGATCAGGGAGACAGGTAGGAGAATACTTGGTGTGGCATCTGGAAGGAAATTAGATAAGGAGACTTGGTGGTGGAATGAGGAAGTGCAGGAGTGTGTACAAAGGAAGAGGTTAGCTAAGAAGGAATAGGACATTGACAGGACCGAAGGGAGTAAACAGAAGTACAGGGAGACACAGCGTAAGGCGAAGGTAGCAGTGTCAAAGGCCAAACAGAGGGCGTATGATGACTTGTATGCTAGGTTGGAAAGTAAATAGGGAGAAAATGATTCATACAGGTTGGCACAGGGGAGAAATAGAGATTGGAAGGATGTGCAGCAAGTTAGAGTGATTAAGTACAGAAAGGGAAATGTATTGACTGATGACAGAAGTGTGCTGAGAAGATGGAAAGAGTACTTTGAAGAGCTGATGAACAAGGAAAATGACAGAGAAAAAAGAGTAGAAGAGGTGACCGTTGAGGACCAGGAAGTAGCAAAGATTAGTAAGTGTAACGTGAGGAGGGAATTGAAGAGGATGAAGAATGGAAAGGCAGTTGGTCCTGATGACATACCGGTGGAGGTATGGAAGTGTCTAGGATAGGTAGCAGTAGATCTGACAAGAACATTCAATGAGGTCTTAGAGAGTGAGAGGATGCCGCAGGAATGTAGGAGAAGTGTGATGGTGCCCATTTTTAAGGATAAGGGAGACGTGCAGAGTTGTGGCAACTACAGAGGGAGAAAGTTGATGAGCCATATGATGAAGTTATGGGAAAGAATAGTGGAAGCTGGACTAAGGGCAGAGGTCAGCATTTATGAACAACAGTTTGGTTTCATGCCAAGAAAGAGCAACACAGATGCAGTGTTTGCTTTGAGGATGTTAATAGAGAAGTACATAGAAGGTTAGAGTGAGCTGTATTGTGCCTTTATGGATCTGGAGAAAGCATATGATAGGGTGCTGAGAGAGGAACTGGGGTATTGCATAAGGACGTCTGAAGTGGCAGAGAAGTATATATGACATGTATGAGAGATGTAAGACAGTCGTGAGGTGTGCTGTTGGTGTGAGAGAAGAGTTTAAGGTGGAGGCAGGACTGCATCAAGGGCTCGCACTGAGACCCTTCTTGTTTGCTATGGACAGGCGGACAGACAAGGTTAGACAAGATTCACCATGCACGGTGAAGTTTGCAGATGACATTGTGATCTGTAATGAGAGCAGAGAACAAGTGCAGGAAAATCTAGAGAGGTGGAGGTATGCCCTGGAAAGGAGAGGAATGAAGGTTAGTCTTAGTAAGACCAAATACATGCGTATGAATGAGAAGGACCCAACAGGAACGGTGAGGTTACAGAGAGCAGAGATAAAGAAGGTGGAGGATTTTAAGTACTTAGGCTCAACAATCCAGAGCAAACACAAGACCTTGTTGAGGCCAGCGATGCTGTATGGTTTAGAAACAGTGGCCCCGGGGAAAAGACAAGAGGCAGAGCTGGAGGTAGCAGAGATGAAAATGTTGAGGTTCTCTTTGGGAGTAACGAGGATGGATAGGATCAGGAATGAGCACATCAGAAGGACAGCCCATGTAAGAGGTTTTGGAGACAAAGTTAGAGAGGCTAGATTGAGATGGTTTGGACATGTACAGAGGAGTTATAGTGAGTATATTGGTAGTGGGATGTCGAGGTTGGAACTACCAGGCAAAAGGCTAGAGAAAGACCAAAGGGAAGATTCGTGGATGTGGTGAAGGAGGACATGAAGGTAGTTGTTGTAAGAGAAGATGCAGAGGATAGGGTGAGATGGAGGCAGATTATTCGCCGTGGTGACCCCTGAAAAGAACAGCTGAAAGGAAAAGAAGAAGAAGTCCTTTTTTTTAAATTGAAATTGTGGCAAAGCACTTTTAGTCTAAAAGTAGAAATTTTCAAAGGAATCTAAACATTTTCTCCAACCCCTACACATCCCTAGTAATAATTAATAGAATAATAAGGTCTGGTCCCCGTTGTAGCTAACTGGTTTATCAAAGGCCGGCCATCTCTCTCACTGTCCATGGTGTGAGGTTCATGTAAATGAACCATTGCTGACTTTCAACAAGAGTAGTTGCATAGCTGTCAGTGTGTTTCTGACCTGTGATGGCCTGGCGAGCTGTCCAGGGTGTACTCTACGCCAGCCTCCCCGCGACCCTAATTTGGATTAAGTGATTACAGAAAATGAATGAATGAATGTATAATATCTGGGCCAGAAAATGGACTTAATAGCCTAAAATGCTGAAATCTTAAATAATAATAATAATAATAATAATAATAATAATAATAATAATAATAATAATAATAATAATAATAAATTGCCAATTCATTGTTGTACAGTGTTGTGAGTTTCTTTCATGGGTATTTTCGAAATTATATATTTATTAAAGACACAGGAACACTTAAACATTGCAAACAGTACCTGTAAGGCATGAGGCATCACTATCGAGACAGGAATTGAGGGATTTCATCTTACGTGGTTTACAGAACCACATTGAAAAACATGCTGAAATAAATGCCGCCCCTTGTTTCCGTTCCGTCGTGTTTGTGGCGAGAAGATGTGACACTGGTTCACGATTATGGTTATGTCTTTCCTGTTGAGTATTGAAATGCATGCAAATAGTTCTGTGTGTGTGTGTGTGTGTGTGTGTGTGTGTGTGTGTGTGTGTTTTCATTATTTTTTTTATGTACTCTATTTATTTTTAGCGTTCCTCTTCATGTAAAGGTTACAACTGCAGCCGAATTCTCAAGTGCCCTCTCATTATAAAATCCTGCAGACCCAGCCCTTGAGACCTCATTAAATTGTAAATGGTGGACAGTTAAATTGATGTGATTTACAGCACTCATTTTATGCTGTTTAATTTTTCTCCTTGGGGTAATTTTTCTCTTTCTGCTTTGTTCTGAGACAGACACATGCAGAAAGAGTCACAGTTGACATGCAACCGATGCCTTATACAACTATGAGCTATAACTCAACATTCTTATTTTTGTTTTCTGTAACAAAATTCACTATGAACAAATAACATTAAAAAATGCGTATTGGGCTAAAACTGGATGTTCTAAACTGGCCCTGAGTGTGAATACAGATACAGATCCAGCTTTATTAATCTCACAATGGAGAAATTCCCTCAGTAGGGGGTGCAAAATAGTGTGAATAAAATGTGAGCGTCAATGGCCTGCAATGGTCTGGCAAGCTGTTTAGGATATACCGCACCCTTACCAGGAGTCAGCCTGGATGGGTTCCAACCTCTCTGTGACCTTAATAGGATTAAGAAGCTTGGCGAATGAGTGGGTTGACGAATGTAATAGGGATTGGTGTGGCACAGTAGCGTAGTTGTAAGCGTTTTCAC
Source organism: Plotosus lineatus (assembly GCA_024760905.1). Lineage (NCBI taxonomy): Eukaryota > Metazoa > Chordata > Actinopteri > Siluriformes > Plotosidae > Plotosus > Plotosus lineatus. Next base: position 13,708,059 of record CM045728.1, read on the forward strand.
CTCGTAGAAAGGTAACAGAAGGTGCTAGGTTCAAGTTCCAGGATTGTTGAGGGCATTTCTGTGTAGTGTTTACGTATTCTTCCTGTTTCCTTCGTGCGTTCCAGACTCCCTCTACAGACATATACATTGGGGCTGTTCCAAACCACCCATTGCCCCCAGTGCAGCTAACTAGGTTATTAAAGGCTGGACATGTCTCTCACTGTCTATGGTGTGAGCTTTATGTAAAAGAACCATTGCAGACTTTCGACAAGAGTAGGCTGCATAGCCATCAGCGTGTTTCTGCCCTGTGACGGCCCAGCGAGCTGTCCAGGGTGTACTCTGTAGAGAGGGCTTCACTAAGTTGGATAACTTGTGGCCAATCCCTTTCTTCAATGAATAAAATATTTTTCAATTAACCACCCATTGTTGTGAATGTGAGTGTTAATAGTTGGGTGTGTTGGCACTATGATGGTCTGGACAACTATTCAAGGTGTAGTCTTTGCCTGGAGTCAGCTGGGATGGGTTCCGGCCTCTCTGTGACCCTAATAAAAGATAAACTGGGTCAGAAAATGAAATGAAACAATCGGGGCCATTATCATCAGTTGCATGTTATATTTTTAAGTTAGTAGTATCAGGAATAAATTCGGAGACAGGTTTTTAATAACAGTCTGGGTTTTATGTGGCATACATGAGTTTTGCAGTTGAACTCTTACTGTCAGAATATAAACAATTGATCTAGACTGATTTCACTTTGTAGCTTTAAAGAGAGTTAATTCATGTAATCACAATAGACTGCTGTGTTTCATAACCATAATTTAATGAAAGTGACTCAAGCAGGTAAAATGTAAGCTTCTGTGGTTTATTTGGAAAGTTAACCAAAGGAAAGCTGAAGAACCATTAAAGTAAATTACTTGTTTTGGTTTGGATTTATTTTGTAAATCTGACTTGTATAATGGCTGTTTTCTTGCTTTTAGCGCTTTATTCTTGTTCTGCACTGTGTGAGTCCTCGACTGACCACCTTGGATTGGGACTAAAGGGAACATAGTGTTCCCTTAATTTAAGAAATTTAATCTAAGAAGCATAATTATACTTTCCAAATTAGGTTTTTGCTCTAACAAGCACTCTACCAATTTTAAAACTGGCTTTTATCCTCTTATTTGCTCTCACCGCTTCAGGATTTTGGAGAATTGTATCCATTTTAATACAAGTATAAACACTGCTCATTTACATTTATGGCATTTGGCAGACGTCGTTATGCGATTTACAGAATTAACAGGACATTGTGTTTCACATTGATCTCATTTCTAGAACTAAGGCGTGTAGGATTAAGGGCCTCTTTGAGGATGGCCCAGCATGGGCAGCTTGGTGGCATTGGAATCCAATGCCTTAAGCAGCATAAGCAGCACAAAGTGATGAGCAACACAGAAATTGCTTCGGTGATGAAGTGTCATCAACTCTTGCTGCCTAGGTAACCTTCTCACATGTTTTCCGCTTAAAAAAATGTTTCTAGATAAAACTGTGAGCAGCGTTGAGCTCTTTCACTACAGTAGATCTCAGATATATTTTATTATATATTATGTATTTAATTTTATATATAATATTTCAGATTTGTCCATGTGACTCTTTTTCACTCTTGATCTAGAGGAAAATATGCCTGTTAATTATGCTCATCAAAAAAATAAAGAAACAAACTAATAAAAAACACTCACCATCTCCTGTCTTAGTACTTGAGTTAGCTGAATATTTATTAGTATGTAATTAATAACCACCGTAAGAAGTGGTAAAAGCCATTCTTTTATGACCGGCTCATATATTATCTATGTGACAGCTTTGGCAAGGCAGCTAGATTAGTCTCAGGTCTTATGTGATTTGAACCATGAACTACACTGGCCCCACACTGTTACATCTTTCCATAGCTTACTTTCATCACTTGGCTGATTACTTCAACCCTGAGGGGCAAGACAGTGATCCGGTGGCACTTTTGAGTGCCTCTATTTTATTTTGGCCAAGGTTGTCATTAAGCAGCTACTAAAGAACCTGTGCAGTCCGATTGCTTACATAACCATTTGAGTTCCCTGAGCTCAAATGCATGTTTTGGCAGACGACATGCAGAACTAATACTTGCAGTCATTGCTATAATATTTACAACATAATTCACCTGGTCCTCCAGAGACCTGGGTCAGGAAAAAGAGGGATTAATCAAAATTCGACTTCACTGTTTTTAGCTCTCTTTCGGCACTCATTGAGGTATATCATGAATGGAGAGAGGGTGGCTGAAGACTGGCCTCACGGGGTTGAACCAGAGAGTTTGTTTGCCTTCTGTGAAGACTTGAAGTCGTATATATTTCTACTCTATGAGTCAATGGATTAACTGTGCTGGTTATTCGGCCATTGCGTTCTCCATCACTATTTTAATGCATGTGAATAACTAATTGCTAGGCCTTCTCATGACAATACAAACCATGTGCAAATGTAATGACCTAAATAATTAGAAAACCTATTATGCATGATTCTTGCAGGTTTCACTATAATCTATATGACAAAACTTATTTTTAGAATGGCAATTATTATTAAAATAGTAATTACTTATTTTAGAGTCGTAACTACTTGTTCTGTGACTGGTTAATACTTTAAGAATTGTAATTACTTTGTTTTAGAATGCAAATGGCTTTACTTTAAGAATGAGGCAATGGTGACCCATTTGTAGAGTGCTGGATAACTGTTTCCCGAAAGTTGGGCGTTCACTAGATTGTCTGGGTTGTCACTGCTGTCTTCCAAGTGCAACAAACTTGATTCTCAAAGCCCAGCCATGTCTCTCACTGTCTGTAATGAGTGACATGCAAAATACTCATTGCTGACTTGTGTATAGAGCAGGCTACGTTGCTGTCAGTGTGTTGCTGCCCTAGTCTGGCCTGGCGAGCTGTCCAGGGTGTACTTTACCCTCACCCAGGGTCGGCTGAAATTGGCACCAGCTTCCACACAGCCCTAATTAGGAATAAGCGATTCAAAAAAATGAATTAATACTTGAAGAATAGTAATTACTTACTTTTAAAGAAGCAAATAATTTTAGATTGGTACATTCCCAAAGCAACTTACAATTATCTTTTTTTATTTTTTAATGTACAACTGAGTGATTGAGGGTGAAGGGCCTTGCTCAAGGGATCAACACTGATGATAGTGGGGATTGAACCTCTAGCCTTCAGATCATTAAACCATTGCCTTATAACCACTGCATTACGTGTTGGTAATTACTTACTACAGGAATGGTAATTACTTGATTTAAGAATAGTAATTACATAATGTAGCCGTGAGGGGGGCACAAACAAGTATCCAAGCCCGGATAAATGCAGAGGGTTGCGACAGGAAGGGCATCTGGCGTAAAACTTGCCAGAATACAAAATGCAAACCGTAAAGACAAATTTCATACCGGATCGGTCGAGGCCTGGGTTAACAGCGACCGCCATCAGTGCTGTTAACCAACAGGGTGCTGGTGGAAATTGGACTACTGTTGGTCAAAGACTTCGAAGAAGGAGAGGCGGAAGGCGTGTCCGTAGGCAGAGAGAAAAGAGGAAAAGCATGAGTCTAGGACTGAGAGTAGGGACTTTGAATGTTGGAACTATGAAAGGAAAGAATCGAGAGCTGGCTGACATGATGCAGAGGAGCAAGGTGGATATACTGTGTGTTCAGGAGACCAGGTGGAAAGGTTGCAAGACTAGAAGCTTAGGAGCAGGGTTTAAGCTGTTTTCTTTTGAAGGAGGGGTTTGTCAGGAATGTTCTAGAAGTGAAAAGAGTGTCAGATAGAGTGATGAGTCTCAAGTTAGAAATTGAAGGTGTGATGTTCAATGTTGTTAGTGCTTATGCCCCACAGGCAGGATGTGAGCGAGAAGAGAAGGAGAGATTTGGGAGTGAGTTAGATGAAGTGATGCAGAGTACCCCCAGAGGTGAAAGAGTGGTCATTGGTATAGACTTCAGTGGACATGTTGGTGCAGACAACAGAGGGGACGAGGAAGTGATGGGTAGGTTTGGTATCCAGGACAGGAACACAGGACATGTTGATCGATTTTGCAAAGAGGATGGAAATGGCTGTGGTGAATACTTTCTTACAGAAGATGCAGGCGCATAGGGTGACTTATAAAAGTGGAGATAGAAGCACATAGGTACACTACGTCTTGTGTAGACGATGTAATTTGAAGGAAGTTAGTGACTACAAAGTAGTAGTGGGTGAGAGTGTTGCCAAACAGCATAGGATGGTGGTGTGCAGGATGATACTGATTGTAAGAAAGCTGAAGAAGGCAAATGCAGAGCAGAAGACAAAGTGGTGGAAGCTGAAAAAGGAAGAGTGTCATGTTGTCTTCAAGGAGGAGTTGAAACAGGTTTTGGCTGGTCAGGAAGTGCTTCCAGATGACTGGACAACTACAGCAAATGTGATCAGGGAGACAGGTGAGAGTACTTGGTGTGTCCTCGGGAAGGACAGTAGATAAGGAGACTTTGTGGTGGAATGAGGAAGTGCAGGAGTGTGTACAAAAGAAGAGGTTAGCTAAGAAGAAATGGGACATAGAGAGGACCGAAGAGAGTACAGGGAACATAACGTAAGGTGAAAATAGCGGTGTCAAAGGCCAAACGGAGGGCGTATGATGACTTGTATGCTTGATTTATACAAGTTGGCACAGCAGAGAAATAGAGATGGGAAGGACGTACAGCAAGATAGAGTGATTAAGGACAGGGTGGGAAATGCATTGATTGATGACAGAAGTGTACTGCGAAGCTGTAAAGACTACTTTGAAGAGCTGATGAATGAGGAAAATGAGAGAGAAAAAAAGATTAGAAGAGGTGACTGTTGAGCACCAGGAAGTAGCAAAGATTAGTATGCGTGAAGTGAGGAGGGCATTGAAGAGGATGAAGAGTGAAAAGGCAGTTGGTCCTGATGAAGGTATGGAAGTGTCTAGGAGAGTTAGCAGTAGATTTTCTGACAAGAACAATCAACAAGGTCTTAGAGAGTGAGAGGATGCCGGAGGAATGGAGGAGAAGTGTGATGGTGCCCATTTTTAAGAACAAGGGAGACATGCAGAGTTGTGGAAGCTAGACTAAGGGCAGAGGTCAGCATTTGTGAATAGCAGTTTGATTTCATGCCAAGAAAGAGCACCACAGATGCAGTGTTTGCTTTGAGGATGTTAATAGAGAAGTACAGAGAAGGTCAGAAGGAGCTGCATTGTGCCTTTGTGGATCTGGAGAAAGCATATGACACATATGAAATGTGGTATTGCATGAGGAAGTCTGGAGTGACAGAGAAGTGTGTTAGACTGGTGCAGGACCAGTATGACAGATGTAAGACAGTGGTGAGATGTGCTGTCGGTGTGACAGAAGAGTTCAAGGTGAATGTGGGACTGCATCAAGGGTCCGCACTGAGCCCCTTCTTGTTTGCTATGGTGATGAACAGGCTGACAGATGAGGTTCGGCAAGAATCTCCATGGACTATGATGTTTGCAGATGACATTGTGATCTGCAGTGAGATCAGAGAACAAGTGCAGGGAAATCTAGAGAGGTGCAGGTATGCCCTGGAAAAGAGAGGAATGAAGGTCAGCATCAGTAAAACATAATACATGTGTGTGAACGACAAGGACCCAAGAGGAACGGTGAGGTTACAGGGAGCAGAGATAAAGAAGGTGGAGGATTTTAAGTACCTAGGCTCAACAATCCAGAGCAATGGAGAGTGTGGAAAAGAGGTGAAGAAGCATGTGCAGGCAGGTTGGAATGGTTGGAGAAAAGTATCCGGTGTGATGTGTGATAGGAAGGTATCCGCAAGAATGAATGGAAAAGTGTACAAGACGGTATTGAGGCCAGCAATGTTGTATGGTTTAGAAACAGTGGCCCTGGGGAAAAGACAGGAGGCAGAGCTGGAGGTAGTATAGATGAAAATGTTGAGGTTCTCTTTGGGAGTAACGAGGATGGATAGGATCAGGAATGAGTACATCCAAGGGACAGCACATGTAAGATGTTTTGGAGACAAAGTCAGAGAGGCTAGATTGAGATGGTTTGGACATGTACAGAGGAGTGATAGTGAAGCATATTGGTCATAGGATGCTGAGGTTGGCACTACAGGCAGAAGGCATAGAGGAAGACCAAATAGATTTATGGATGTGATGAAGGAGGACATAAGGGTTGTTGGAGTAAGAGTAGAAGATGCAGGGGATGGGGTGAGATGGAGGCGAATGTTTTGCTCTGGCGACCCCTGAAGGGAAAAGCCGAAAGGAAAAGAACAAGAAGAATAGTAAATCCATACTTTTCAAGAAGCGAATACTTTTACAATAGTAGTTACTTGATTTTAGAATGGTAATTGGTTACCTTTAAAATAATAATTACTTACCTTTAGAATGGTAATTTCTTATACAGTCGGCCCCCAACTTAGGAAATTATTCCGTTCCAGAGCCCTTTTCGTATAGCGGGGATTTCGTAAGTAGGGGCCGCATCTTACATGTTAAACGCCTAATTCATTCCAAGGCTCCAGTCTTTGGACTGGAAAAACCCCATAAACCCTTTAAAAATGATAAAGTACACCAATTTTGTATGAAATATGTGTTAAAAGTAAAATAAAATTATTTATTAAACCATTTAAACATTTTATTAACATATTAAACCATTTTATTAACATATTTATTAATTAAACCAACCAGTATTAAACATTTTTATTAACACACATATACACACACACACACACACACACACACACACACACACACACACACACCTGTCTCTCTCTCTCTCTCTCTCTCTCTCTGTCTCTCTCTCTCTCTCCCACACACACACACACACACACACACACACACACACACACACACACACACACACACACACACACACAGACAATGCACATGTTTATTGTAGTGTTGCGGGCCACGCCCACAAGACTTGGAATTCAAAGCGCATTCCCTGCTTGACCATTTACTGAATTAAAGCAACTTAAAAAACTAAACTAAAAACTAAAGCGTTATTCTCTCTCTCTCTCTCTCTCTCTCTCTCTCTCCTGTCTCTCTCTCTCTCTCTCTCTCTCTCTCTCTCACTCTCGCATTCTCTCTCGCTCTCTCCTGTCTCTCTCTCTCTCTCTCTCTCTCTCTCTCTCTCTCTCTCTCTCGCTGCAGCCTTGACACGCTGTGAGCGCTACCACGCAGCGCACACATGAATTCAAAGCGCATTCCCTGCTTAATTTGATTCCTTGAGGGATCGGAATTCCAGATGAGCTCAAACGCACCCACATTATTTAAACATTTACTGCATTAAAACAACTTAAAAAAACTAAAAACTAAAGAGTGAAGCTTCCTTCTGTCTATCTGGGAAGCCAGCGGGGCGGGATGTTGAGAGACAGCCAATGAGAGAGCAACTCGCGCCGTCGTGTGAAATTTTGATTGGCGCATTTGAATTTTGAATTTCTTTTCGTAAGACGGGGTTGTTTCGTATCTCGGGGACGGAAACGCAGGAAAATGTTTTTCGTAATCTGGGGATTTCGTACACAGGGGTCTTCGTAATTTGAGGGCCGACTGTAATGAATTATGTATTTATTATCTATTATTCCCTCGCGCATGGAGTCAGGTCAAGAAAAAAACGAGATTAGAAGCCTTCCAGGGTCGTGACTTACACGTCGCTCAGCCATGTCGCCTTAAAGAGACGTCATCACAATAATAAACATGACGGAGATTAGGTGGAAATACAAGATACTCAGCGTTACCTCAATATGATAGCAGTGATGCTGGCATTTGGACATAAAGACTGGATCCCTTCATTTTTTTTACATTTTATAATATTTTATTATTTATTATTGCTGACTTTTGTAAAGAGTAGCTGCATAGCCGTCAGTGTTCCTGTCTTTTGGTAAGGGTTGTGTCAGGAAGGGCATCCGACGTAAAAACCTATGCCAAATCAAACATGCGAATCAGATGATTCACTGTGGCGACCCCTGAAAAAGGGAAAAAAAGCCAAAAGGAAAAGAAGAATGATGTTTTCGAGCTAAGCAATACAATTTTTTAAAGATTAAACTGACCAAAATACCCTGATATCGGATAACCTGAGTTGTAACTTTACAGGCAACCAGGTACATACCTATAAAATTTACATGAAGAGCGGTACTTGAGAAGACGCAATCAGCATGCCAAGAGAAATTGAAATACCGTGACATTTCACATATTCTGCTATTCCATGTATAATTGCTGGACAGCATTGTCCTATTTGAGGAAATTCTTTTTCTGAGACACATGGCTGGACAGAACTGCACCTGGCATGGCGATACAGCTGGATGGCTTTTCTTTCATTCATGGGAATCTCGCAGAAACCTTGAACAAAAAAGGAGTAGGAGTTGTGCATTTCCTGATGAACTCTTCCCAAACCACATTAAGACATGAGGGAGTTGCTGATAGACTATACGATCATGGAGCAAACTTGTAAATGTTCTTGACGTTTTATCAGAAAGCCTTCAGCTTCACTGGAGTGCATTTACTAGATGAACTACCAGCAAGACACTCAGATTGGGACTTAACATATTCCAGAGTTCTAAGCTTTCTAAGACATGTTAGCATGGTGGAACAGTGGTGAGCAAGTCTGCCTAATGGTGAGAAAATGCTGGCGAAGGCATTTCTGTGTGGAGTTTGCATGTTCTCCCTGTATCTCCCTGGATTCCCTCTGGACATTCCAGTTTCCTCCCACAGTTCAAAGACACATTACTGCTTTTTCGGCTTTTCTAAATTGCCCGTATATCTAAATGTGCATGTCAATGGTTATGTGTTCTGCGTTGCAATGTTCTGGAGAGTTTTTCAGGGTGTACCCCAACTCAATTAACTCTTGTTGGCGTTACTTGAGATATTCTCTAGCTTCCTTGTATCCTTAATAGGAGGGTAAAGTGGTTTGGCAAACAAGTGAGTGTAACTTTTGGCTTGCATGTGAGAGAGAAATCCAGAAGTGTTTAAATTGGGCCATCACCCTGGTGGAAAACTGTTGGGGTCATTATGTTCCATTACTGGATGTCAGAACGGTTTTCAGATGAGAAGACCTCTCTCTAAAGTCTTTATCAGTCTAGAATTCAGTGGAACAGATTCATACTATTTGGAAGTGCTGGCACTTCCTTTGTCTGCCAAAAGAATGATGCAACAAATAATTCAGAGCTAGTGCACTTCTTGGAGTTTATGGAAATGAAGGAACAGGTGCTCTAGCACACATCATCATTGGCCAGCACAGGCCTTCAAACTAGCCTTGTGCTGATCAGGCCCCACTACCTTGCCTATGCAGACTTTTTCCAGTTCTGTCCTCACGTTTACACACACACACACACACACACACACACACACACACACACACACACACACACACACACACACACACACACATACACACTGATATTGTCCTTAATAAAGCCAAGTTTTGCATTTCTTGTATTCAGCTGACACTTAGCCTCTTAACCTTTTAATGGCCGAATTATTTTTTCCAATTAAAAAATATCACTAGTTTTTCCTAATCAAAAAGGCCTAGGAAAACACCCCGAACACATTTCTTTCAACAAAATTATAATAACACTAATGATAATAATAACATAATAATAATAAATAAAAGCACTCCTATAAATTAGTGAACATCGCAATCCTGCTCACTCAAGGTCGTCTCACAGCTGATTGAACCAAGCTGTGTTGCATCAGGCGATGCCAAAGCAAGTATAGTGCACATTCTGCACGGCAACATCACGCGTCTAGTAGTTATTAGCATTTTTTGAAAGAGGACCATATGGTCCTTCTTTGCGTTAAAGGTTTAAGACCAAAACCGCAGTGTTGTGTGTCTTGTCATTCTCCTCACTACTTCTGTTTCTTATCACAGGATAACTTCTAAACTCAACTGTCTTTAAGCAGGAAAAACGTTGGCAAATAAGAAATACCCAGTGGTCCTCCTATAACGATGTTACAACAAGATCACTACAATATAATTGGGAGGAAACGTGATGTCCCTGTATGAGGACATTGCAGTTTTAAGGGGTTAAAGCATCCAGTCACATAAAGTCCATCCTGCAAACCCTCTTCAGCCTCTTTTGGCTGCATTTCTTCACCGTACTGGGGTTAATAAGGAGCAGTTGAGCTTTGTGTTTGTATATGAGGATAAAATGCACTAAATTGTTACCAGAGTTGCTTCCAAAACATTGGAATATGCCTGATGAATTAACCAATTGTCTCATGTTGCATTCCATATGCTGTGAGAAACTTGTGCATATGAAGGAGAAGAAAACATGAATATCATTTTAGAAATTGCTTGGAGCAATCCATTATTAGTTTATATAAATGTGTTTGCAAACAATGGCATATCAAAACTCCTGTAGCATGTGACACAGCAACATTTCTACCACATAAAGCTCAATATTTTAGTTACAAACAGGTTTTTACAGTCATGTATTTCGGGTCCCCAATCTCTGTTGTCCTTCGTGTACTTCGTGCACTTGTCTGTGCGGTTGACGCAAACGCGTTTCTGTGAAACTGCAGCTTTGCTCTCTGCTATGTTTCCGTGAAACTACAGCATTTGTATGAACCGTGGCTGCTGTTCAGTGCTGAGAGCCTGTCCACTTTACAGTGCCTGTGATGATGTCATGCACATAAGGTCTATGCGCCCTTTTTTCCCCCCAATTGCTTTTTCTTCGCGCATTCTTATAATGTCACACAGCAGTTTAAGCGTAGGCTTCGGGGTACACAAAGGATGCAGGGCAAACATCTTATTTTATGGCTACATGAAAAAGATTCCTTTCTTTGTAGTTATCCCATTTGTGAAAAAATAATAGTAACAGAACAATATCCCTACATGAATTTCTCTGCGAAAAATAATGTTAAATATACAAAAGGCATCACCATCAACAACAAAACTGTCATGTCAACCAGGGCCAGAGACATTGTACACTACTTTCAGTTGTACGTACATCCGTCCAAGCTATAATTTCTCAATATCTCACGAACACTTGAAGAAATGTTTTTCAAACTTTGCAGAAATGCCAAACTTGACTCGAGGAGGACATAGGTCAACACCACTGTGGCCTCATTTTTCTCATTGTTCTGAGCATGATACTTCAATAAAGCTTCAGAGGATTTATTTATTTATTTATTTATTTTCCGCATACTGCATAAAAGTCTACTTTGCCCCAAATATGAACTACTTTGAGTTTGGATGCCATAGGCCAAAGGTCAAGGCCAATGTGGCCTCATGTGTCTTGGTATTGCATTGAGAGAATTTCTTCAAACTTCAAACATATCTCTACCTTGACTCATGGATAAGCTGATTAGATTTTAGAGGTCAAAGGTCAAAGGCACAGTGGGACTGCAGTGCCAAGGCATATAACTGCCAGATGGAAGTTCTTTTTTGCAGTTTGTATTAATACGACCATTGCAGAACAATAGCGAAATGAATTTGATTCTAAACTTATCTCCATGCCAACAGAAGCGCTGTGGAAAGGTTCAGCAGCCTAAAATTCTCAAGAGTGATCATGACCCAGAGGCAGATCATATTACTGCTCTCATCACAAAAGCATAACAGTGTCTTGACTTTCAACAGATACAGAATGTCAGCTGCTGCAGATGATACTCATCAATTTCTGTAACAGCACAAGGGAATTAATACGTAGTCGTTGCTTTATGTCTGGTAATAGTAACTGAACAGCAAATGACTATGAGGCGATGCGAAGGGAGTATTATATAAACTGAAGAGAAACATTGCTGGGCAGTGGTGGTCTGGTGGTAAAGGAGATGGATCACTGATCCTAAGGTTGGGGGGTCCAATCTTCCTGGAACTGATTGTTGATTGAGTCCTTGGCATTTTGGCTCTTCTTCATCCATTCGAATGATAGTTTTTCCACATCTTTGAGGTTCTGGTTGCCACTTTATAGCATTTGGGATCATTGTAAGCTGAGCAGCCTCTCATTTTCTGTACTTATTTATCTGTTTTCCTCTCTTCGATCAACGTTTTAATCGAGGAACGCTGTTCTTCTGAACAATGTCTGGAACGACCCATTTTCCTTAGAATTGCAGAGAGAAATGTTTATAACCAGCAGGTACAACATTTGCTACCTTCCTTCCTTAAATAAGGACAATAATTGGCACCTGTTTCTCAAAGACTGAATGATGTCACTAACTGAGCTCCACAGTGATATCATTTTGAACACAAACTTTTCAATTAGTGATTCAACTCCACAGAATCAGCACCATGCAGGTCATATAGGAAAAGAAGAAGAAAACACTGGTTAGTGACCCACCCCCCCACCTCATGTCTGCATTTTCACCAGGGTTTGTAAAGGAATGAAAACAGCTTGCTTGCAGTTTTTAGGTTGCAAATAAGTTTTACTCTTTTGCAAACAATTCTAAGTGTTCGCAAAATGGTCTCAGAACAGGTGACTAAAGTTCTGTTTGGTTTGCCAAGTAGTTAACACAATACCGGGATGATTTGCTCAAGTTTTTGGATCCATCAGTCATTTTCCATCATGAGCTGGGTCCATTAGTCATTTTTTTTTTTTTTTTCTTTTTTGTTGTTTATCTTTTTTTGTGTTCTGCTGTAGGAAATCTGCAGGAGCAGCTAGACAAAATAATTCTTCCTCAAGACATTTCCATTCCCATTGCTATATTTTGGAAGTACTTTTTTTTAAGAGTTTGCACACGCAGTTTTGAGGGTATGATGGTTCAATCTCAAGATTCATCTGATTTTTCAATGGTATTTTACCAGGAGTGGCAAAGTTCCAAAAATTTTCCAAACAGTGGCAAATGAGTGGAAACGTTTGCTCAGTCTTTTGCAAATGTTTGCAGTTAATTACAGAGACAAACCTTGATTTTTGCCAACATTTATCAGAAAAGCTGGCAAATGAAAAATTCGCGTCTTTTGTCAGAACTTCACCGCTCTGTGAGATACAAGCTTAACGATACTACATCAGGTTATTATCATATTTCTAAACCTGCAACACACGGTTGAAAACGGGAGACTCTCAGAAACAATTCTACCATAATGAGGATGCAGTTTAAATGCTGCATGCTGGTTATTCGCCAACACTTAATTTTTGAGGTCTCCAAAACCTGCTGAGACTGAATCCTTGTTCCGCAGAAGCGATAGTGCAGCATTTCTTTCTTTTATTAGTTAGGTTTAATTTCTTTACAGCAAATTAACTATGATTAAATGGCGTCTGAAATCAGCATTTATTGTCAACACGTGTCCTTCGTTAAGGGAACTCACACATTCAAACACACTGAGGTTTGGAAAAGGATTACATGCCATCAGACTTTCCAGGAAAGAACTCAGACCACATTTACATTATTTCTGCAAGGTGGCTTTTCAGAACTACAGTTAAAAATACAAAAGAGATAAGTTCTAAAATTATTGGTGCTTTCATCTTTGTGATATTCTTGGCACACTGACAGGGTGTGTTACTCTGAACCTAAAACTCGTTGGCTACACGCTGCCATCCATGGTTGGGGTCTATGGGAGTTAGTTGTCTGAAAACTCATAGGTGGGAGATTCACATATGTTTATGGTATATATATATATATATATATATATATATATATATATATATATATATATATATATATATATATATATATATATATATATATACACACACACACAGTGGTATGAAAAAGTATCTGAACCTTTTGGAATTTCTCACATTTCTGCATAAAATCACCATCAAATGTGATCTGATCTTTGTCAAAATCACACAGATGAAAAAAACAGTGTCTGCTTTAACTAAAACCACCCAAACATTTATAGGTTTTCATATTTTAATGAGGATAGCATGCAAACAATGATAGAAGGGGGAGGAATAATTAACTGAACCATCACATTTAATATTTTGTGTCCCCCCCTTGGCAGCAATAACTTCAACCAGACGCTTCCTGTAGCTGCAGATCAGTCTGGGACATCGATCAGGACTAATCTTGGCCCATTCTTCTTTACAAAACTGCTGTAGTTCAGTCAGATTCCTGGGATGTCTGGCATGAATCGCTGTCTTGAGGTCATGCCACAGCATCTCAATGGGGTTCAAGTCTGGACTTTGACTTGGCCACTCCAGAACGTGTATTTTGTTCTTCTGAAACCATTCTGAAGTTGATTTACTTCTGTGTTTTGGATCATTGTCTTGTTGCAGCATCCATCCTCTTTTTAGCTTCAACTGTCTGAAACACGGCCTCAGATATCGTCGTCGTCTTCCTTTCAGCTTTTTCCCTTTTACTCAGGAGTCGCCACAGCGAATCATGTGATTCGCACGTTTTGATTTGGCAGAGGTTTTTACGTCGGATGCCCTTCCTGTCACAACCCTTTTTAGCAAGGGACAGAAACACAATGACGACTTTGCAGCCTACTCTTTACGAAAGTCAGCAATGGTTCTTTTACATGCCTCTCACCATAGACAGTGAGAGACATGGCCCGCCTTTGATAACCCAGTTAGCTGCACTGGGTTAGCTGCACATGGCCTCAGATATATATCCTCAAAATATCCTGATAAACTTTTGAATTAATTTTTCCATTAATGATTGCAAGTTGTCCAGGCCCCGAGGCAGCAAAACAGCCCTGTGTGGAGTGTCCAAGTGCCTTTTTGCGAACATTAAACAAGCAACAATGTTTTTTTTAGACAGCAGTGGCTTCCTCCTCGGAGTCCTCCCATGAACACCATTCTTGGCTATTGTTTTACATATAGTTGATGTGCGCACAGAGACATTGGACTGTGCCAGTGATTTCTGTAAGTCTTTAGCAGACACTCTAGGTTTTTTTTTTTTTACCTATCTGAGTATTCTGTGCTGAACTCTTGGCATCATCTTTGGTGGACGGCCACTCCTTGGGAGAGAAGCAACAGTGCCAAACTCTCTCCATTTGTAGACAACTTCTCTGACTGTCGATTGATGAACATCCAGACTTTTAGAGATGGTTTTGTATCCTTTCCCAGCTTTATACAAATCAACAATTCTTGATCGCAGGGCTTCAGACAGCTCTTTTGAGCGAGCCATGGTGCACATCAGACAATGCTTCTCATCAAGACAATTCTTACCAGGTGTGTGTTTTATAGTGGGCAGGGCAGCTTTAAGCCACTCATCAGTGATTGAGCACACACCTGACTTAAATTGTTTTGTAAAAATTGGTTTCAATTGCTCTTTAAGTCTCCTTAGGCAGAGGGTTCAGTTACTTATTCCTCCCGCTTCTGTCATTGTTGGCATGCTATCCTCATTAATACTACCACATAAACTCTTTAAAAATTATACAGTAGGCCCTTGACTATTCGCGGTTTTGCACTTGCGGTTTGAGTATTCACGGACTGCCGAGCAGCTCACACGTTATTCAAATTCAGCCAATGGCTGTCCTCCTTCCTGCTGATTGGTTGAGGTGATGTAACGCCCCTTTTTCCTCATTTGCGCACAAGTTGGCAATGAGCCTTTTTTAGTGTTTTAATTACCAGTTAAGTTCTATGATGTCACTCAAATGCCTGCTTAAGCACCAGAAAAAGGTAATGAGGTTGGATGTCTCTTCTGAAGAAATAAGACTTTCTCCGGAATAAACGACAGTTTCCTCTGAAGTCACATCATTGCTGAAGAGGAATACAGTTTGAACTGTTGTAAAACACCCCATTATGAAAGTCTTTTACAATTTTTATTCCAGTACATGACCTAAGGTAATGTTTAAAATGTTTGTGTTATATTTTATTTACTGTGGTGTAGCATGTTTCTCATTGTGTTTTGTTTATCCAATTTATTACATTTCTTGTTCTTTTATGTCTTTTTTGTTGTGGTCTGTGTTTTGGGGGACTTTGATTTTGGCGCTGTGCCTCTCACTAACTGTTTACTTCCTGAAGGGCGTAGCTGAACTGCTCGGGAGCATACATCTGGATTCACTATTCTCATTTACTCCCAATAAACAAAAGCACGCTCACCTCTGCGCCAGTACGTATGCAATACAGTACGTTCCTCTAGTGGGCATTTTTGAAAACTACAGTGCATGTTTATAAAGAGAATGCACTGAAAGGTGTTTTATACGTATGCTGTATAATGTTTATGTTTTAGCATCAATAAATATAACAGTTAAAATTGAAAAGTTTTTCTTAATCATTACTACATTTCACTACATTAATCCTGAATTAATGAGTAAGACTGTCTATAGAATGTGTTTAAGAAGCATATTTTAGCGCATATAATAGATACATAGTATTTTACTTACAGCTGCTCATTCGCGCATGTGACTTCATACATGGGGTTTTACTTCCGGGTACACAACTCGCGGATTATCTCCATTTGCGGGAAGGCCCGGAACTGACCCCCCCGCGAATGCCAAGGGCCTACTGTAAAAGCATACCTTTTAAGACCTCCTTCTGCTTCAATATCGTACCAATGGTAGACAGGTTTGGCCATATTCCTTTGTGATATCACTCAAGCTCGCTTCTTATTCTCACTCGCACCGGAAATCACACGTGTGTGTGTGTGTGTGTGTGTGTGTGTGTGTGTGTGTGTGTGTGTGTGTGTGTGTGTGTGTGTGTGTGTGTGTGTGTGTGTGCGAGTGTTGACCATGTCTTCTTAGCAGAGTTATAATCTTTCAAATTTTTATGGAAGGTTAAAAGCCTGAGTCAAGAAATAAAGCATAAAACAACAGTAACTCTGTCCTTTACATGAAAAGCATCATGGTAGATTTAGCTCCATGATAGGCAATGGGAGGTAGCTGCATCATTCCTCCGAGCCAATGGGATCCCTGTCCAAGATGGTGTCAGGAGGACTTGTCCAAGATTGCGCTTGAGCGAAGGTGACATGAACGATAGCTCAGTTGTTAGCCAATTGGAGGCCAGTGGGGCGGGACGTTTGAACGTCATTGATGGGAGAGCATCTCGTGCATTGTTTGAATGGCGCGTGTTTAAATGGCGCATTTGATTTTTTAAGATGGTGCTTTCATAGCGTGAACTTGTTTCGTATGCAGAAACAAACATTTTAGGAAAATACATTTCGTAACCTGAATTTTTCGTTTGGTGAGACTTTCGTAAACTGACATATATACTAGTCCTTCTCAAAAAATAGGCATATTGTGATAAAGTTCATTATTTTCTGTAATGTACTGATAAAAATTAAACGTTCATATATTTTAGATTCATTGCACACCAACTGAAACATTTCAGGTCTTTTATTGTTTTAATACTGATGATTTTGGCATACAGCTCATGAAAACCTAAAATTCCCATCTCAAAAAATTAGCATATCATGTTCAGGTAGTCTAAACGAGCTATTAACCTAATCATCTGAATCAACCAATTAACTCTAAACACCTGCAAAAGATTCCTGAGGCTTTTAAAAACTCCCCAAAAAAATCTGAGCGAATAGGCTGTTCCCAGAGTGCTGTATTAAGGCACCTCAGTGGGACGTCTGTGGGAAGGAAAAAGTGTGGCAGAAAACGCTGCACAACCAGAAGAGGTGACCGGAACCTGAGGAAGATTGTGGAGAAGGGCCGATTCCAGACCTTGGGGGACCTGTGGAAGCAGTGGACTGGGCTACAGGTGCCGCATTCCCCAGGTCAAGCAAATTTTGAACCAGAAACAGAGGCAGAAGCGCCTGACTTGGGCTACAGAGAAGCAGCGCTGGACTGTTGCTCAGTGGTCCAAAGTACTTTTTTTGGATGAAAGCAAATTTTGCATGTCATTCGGAAATCAAGGTGCCAGAGTCTGGAGGAAGACTGGGGAGAAGGAAATGCCAAAATGCCTGAAGTCCAGTGTCAAGTACCCACAGTCAGTGATGGTCTGGGGTGCCATGTCAGCTGCTG
This sequence comes from Plotosus lineatus, assembly GCA_024760905.1. Taxonomy (NCBI): domain Eukaryota; kingdom Metazoa; phylum Chordata; class Actinopteri; order Siluriformes; family Plotosidae; genus Plotosus; species Plotosus lineatus. The sequence continues at coordinate 13,725,810 of CM045728.1, forward strand.
GTGTTGGTCCACTGTGTTTTATCAAGGACAGGGTCCATGCAGCTAGCTATCAGGAGATTTTGGAGCACTTCATGCTTCTATCTGCTGAAAAGCTTTATGAAGATGAAGATTTCATTTTTCAGCACCACCTGGCACCCGCTCACAGTGCCAACACCACTGCTGGTTTACTGACCATGGTATTACTGCGCTCAATTGGCCTGCCAACTCTCCTGACCTGAAGCCCATAGAGAATCTGTGGGATATTGTGAAGAGAAAGTTGAGAGACACCAGACCCAACACTGTGGATGAGCTTAAGGCCGCTATCGAAGCATCCTGGGCCTCCGTAACACCTCAGCAGTGCCACAGGCTGATTGCTTCCATGCCACGCTGCATTGAAGCAGTCATTTCTGCAAAAGGATTCCCGACCAAGTATTGAGTGCATAACTGAACATCATTATTTGAAGGTTGACTTTTTTGTATTAAAAACATCTTTTTTTTTATTGGTCGGATGAAATATGCTAATTTTTTGAGACTTAACTTTCTTTTGGTCTCCTGCATTTCTGGGTCCTACACACACACCCCAGGCTTAATAGGGATGAAATATGCTAATTTTTTGAGATAGGGATTTTTGGTTTTTCTTTACTTTTTTGCCAAAATTATCAATATCAAAACAATAAAAGGCTTGAACTACTTCAGTTGTGTGTAATGAATCTAAAATATATGAAAGTCTAATATTTATCAGTACATTACAGAAAATGATGAACTTTATCACAATATGCTAATTTTTTGGGAAGGGCTAGTATATAATGGATATGTGTACATTGGTATTGTCCCCCCAGGGTCCTGACCTTAACTCTACTGAAGGTTTTCGGGATGTGCTGGAGAAGACTTTATGGAAGGGTTCAGTTTTTCCTCATCAATTTAAGACATCAGTTATAAATGAACCTGACACTGGGTAGAAATAAATGCCATGTTAATTAAGTTTGTTAAAATGATGGCATGACGATTATGTGCTGTCAGCAAGGCTTACATTTTTCACATCATTTTTTACACAATTTTACATCTTGGCCGATAGATTTTTCTTTGCCTTATTTATGAACATCCATATACAGTCGGCCCCCAACTTACAAAGTCCCCTGTGTACGAAATCCCCGGGTTACGAAAAACATTTTCCTGAGTTTCCGTCCCCGAGATACGAAAGAACCCCCTCTTACGAAAAGAAATTCAAAATTCAAACTCGCCAATCAAAATTTCACACGACGCGCGAGTTGCTCTCTCATTGACTGTCTCTCAACATCCCTCCCCGCTGGCCTCCCAGATAGAGACAGAAGGAATCTTCACTCTTTAGTTTTTAGTTTAGTTTTTTAAGTTGTTTTAATTCAGTAAATGTTTAATAAATGTGGGTGCATTTGAGCTCATCTGGAATTGGGATCCCTCAAGGAATCAAATTAAAGTTGAGTTTGACAAGCAGGAAATGCGCTTTGAATTCCACGTCTTGTGGGCGTTGCCCACAGCACGTGCGAGAGAGAAATAGAGAGAAATAGAGAGAGCTAGCGAGAGAGAGGACTGAGAGAGAGAGAGAGAGAGATGTGTGTGTGTGTGTGTGTGTGTGTGTGTGTTAATAAAAATGTTTAATAATGGTTTAATTAATAATTTTCTTTTACTTTTAACACATATTGCATACAAAATCGGTGTACTTTATCATTTTAAAAAGGGTTTATGAGGTTTATCCAGTCCAAAGACTGGAGCCTTGGAACAAATTAGGCATTTAACATGTAAAATGCAGCCCCTAGTTACGAAAAGTGTTCTAGAACGGATTAATTTTCGTAAGTTGGGGGCCGACTGTAATTGAAAAAGTGGGCAGTGTTGGCTTGATGGTAAAGGTGCTGGATCACTGATCCTAAGGTTGGTGGGGGATCAAGCCCCACTCTCAACGGGTTGTCACTGTCCCCCTAGTGCAGCTAACTGGGTTATCGAAGGCTGGCTGACTTTCATCAAGAGCAGGCTACATAGCCATCAGCGTGTTTCTTCCCTGCGATGGCCTGGTGAGCTGTCCAGGGTGTACTCTGCCCTCCCAAGACTTGGCTGGGATGGGCGCCAGCCTCCTTGCAACCCTAATTAGAATTAACCGGTTACAGAAAATGAATGAATAATGGAAAAACAGTGTTCACACACATCATTTAAACTGCTGTTGGTGTCTTTGAATTATTTTTTTTTTTGGCGAGACACACTATCAGCAGTAATGATTTACTCACAGATCTTGAGTTTGATTGTGAACACGGATAAATTAACTGCGTTTTTTGTAGGTTTTAAACTACTGTATTACTGCCAGGATTGTCCTATCAGGGATTTTTAAATCTGTTTATGCATATTCACTGTTATCTGATTTGCAGAGCTCCATCTACTGCTCCCTTTTTTGTTGAAACCCCTAATGAAACATTCCCTTCCTTTTCCATAGTATGGTTCTCTAGCATAAAACTGAAGGACCTCACCCTGCAGTGCTTGAGGCCTAAGCATGTTTATACTGCTCTTGTAATCAAAGCTTATGCTTGGGCGTTTTGTTCTGAAGAGTTCATGCTTTGGAACGTTATCTACTCCGGTTTGGTTTCAATAACGTGTGCTGGAGACGCGTGTTGCATTTTTAGACTGATGACTGTTACATTCTGATGGTGTGACAGTGTGATATGTTGCCTTTAGGGCTGGCTGTATTTAGTTATGGGTGTAGTTTGCTTCCCCAGGTTAAAATTACAGTGTTGACAGCCAGTAACGAGTTTATTTATTTCCCGGATAGAATTGAATTCAGGACCGCTGTGGGGAATTTGGGAATACACAGCTTAATCATGCATGTCAACAGCATTAATTCTAGTTAAATGAAGGGTTGTGAAATACAACATGATCACACACAGCTTCTGTCAAATAAATACTCGGTGCAAGTTCAAAATAATCATAAAAGTAAATACTCAGCTGTTCTGACTCCTGTAAAGGTGTACAGAAATGGATTTGGATCAAAGTCTGTCTGTCTGTCTGTCTGTCTGTCTGTCTGTCTTCCTTTCAGCTTTTTCCCTTTTACCCGGGAGTCGCCACAGCGAATCATCTTGATTCGCGTGTTAGATTTGGCAGAGGTTTTTACGTCGGATGCCCTTCCTGTCACAACCCTTTTGGCAAGGGACAGAAACACGCTGACGACTTTGCAGCTACTCTTTATGAATGTCAGCAATGGTTCTTTTACATGCCTCTCACCATAGACAGTGAGAGACATGGCCCGCTTTTGATAACCCAGTTAGCCGCACTGGGGGGAGACAGTGACAACCTTGTGGAGAGTGGGACTTGAACCCTCAACCTTTGGATCAGTGATCCAGTGCCCTATACCACTAGACCACCACTGCTCCAGGATTTGGATCAACATATTTTATATATATATATATATATATATATATATATATATATATATATATATATATATATATATATATATATATATATATATATATATATATATATATATATATATATATATATATATATATATATATATATATATATATATTATGCCTGAGTCATAGGATGACCATTGGCTACCCGCCATGAAGGATAATGCCCTGGTTATCATCTGCATGGAGGTTTTTCTTGGCAGGATTAGTGTAGTGGTTTGCCATTGCCTTCTTCATGATGCAAACCTACGGGCAATTTAGAACTGCCAATTAACCTACTGTGCATGTCTTTGGATTGTGGGAGGAAACTGGAGCACCCATAGGAAACCCACGAAAGCACGGGGAGAACTTGTAAACGCCACACAGAAATGGCCAGGCATCGAACCCAAGCCTTCTTGCTGTGAGGCAGATGTGCTAACCACTATGCCATCATGCATGCATATATATGCACCATATACATATGTATATATATATATATATATATATATATATATATATATATATCTATATATATATATATATATATATATATATATACAATAAAAATAAAAGGACAGGACAAAGACACTACAGATCTGTTTCGAGGGGTGGTGAAACTATCCTCTCTCTTCAGGTGATTATAGAAGAATGTTAGAATAGAATAGAATTCTTCTATAATCACCTGAAGAGAGAGGATGGTTTCACCACCCCTCGAAACAGATCTGTAGTGATAAATGGAGTTTCAATAGAAAGTCTTTGTCCTGTCCTTTTATTTTTATTGTTATTTGCTCTACCAAAAAGTATTGAGCACTCTCCTACGGAAGGATGTACTCACAAAATCCTCTCTCTCTCTCTCAATATATATAATTTTTTTTTCCAAGGTATTTGGAAATTTGCTAGATATTTTTTCGGTTTTGTGAATTGGCCTTAATTTCAGTTTTTTATTGACAAATATCCTTAACTTTTTTGTGTTTTGTGTGTGTGTGTGTGTGTGTGTGTGTGTGTGTGTGTGTGTGTGTATAAGGTTCTACCTAAGTATGAAATAACACAATAAATTTATTAATTAATTTATTTATTTTTTCCCTGAACTGTGTGGCATAGTGCAGTAATTTCCTCCCAAAGACATGCACTATCTGGCTGTCCCAAATTGCCCCTAGGTGTAGTGGTTAGGATGCTGAGCTCATGATCTGGAGGTTGTGTGTTCAAATCCCAGTTTGAACCCAACTGTGCTAAGACCCCTGGGCAAGGTCTTAACCACAAGTGTGCCTCTGTTCACCCAACAGTGTCAATTGGTACCAGTAAAAATATACTGGGAAGGTAACCTGTGATGGACTAGCATCCCATCCAGGAGGAGTTGAACTCTTGGTAGCTTCATGCTATGGAAACCGGGGATAAGCACCGGCCTGGTGAGCCACTAGGCTCGGGTGTGAAAAAAAAAAAAAATCAAGGTCAGTGTGAAAGGTTGTATGTGTTGTTGCCCTGCAAGGGTGTGCCAAGCTGTTCAGGTTGTACCTCACCTTTGTCAGGTGACATAGCCACACCATGATCTTAGTATGGTTGATTGAATGATTGTTTTTTTTTTAAATATTGCTGTCCAAATCCAGGTTAAATACAGAAAAGTTGTCCAGGACTCAGCTTAAGAATGCTCTGTTTGTGTTTTTTAGGCTATGGTCAAACTGGACCGAAGTCACACAAACCAGGATATGACTCCATAGCATCTGCTGTATCTGGGATGATGCACATCACTGGTCCCGAGGTGAGAAAAGCTCAAATAACTACCGTATTTTTCATCCTAAGAAGCAACATTTTGTTTATACATGTATGAGATATATTTGTATTGTGAAAAGAATATACAGTATATATAATCTTTTTGGATTTTCATCCAATTTCCACCATTAAGTATTGCTTTCCCGATCACACCATCAAATACAATCGCTGAGGAGGCAAAAGCATGTACACGCCTTCTCCATGGCATGTGATGCTAGCCACCCACCTCTTTTTGAACTGTCACACATGCATGGGGTCGGCTGAACACACTCAGAGCGAAGGCACTATCTGCCCCCTTGGACAAATGAGCTCAGACACACCCATGATTGGCTGGCAATCGCTGTGAGTGACAGGAAAGTCAGTGCATGCCATCCCTCCCTCCCATGAGAGCTTGGTTCCCATGGACTCCCAGTCACCAGTGGCAACATTAACTGTGACATTATCTGGATTTGAACTGGTGATCTCTGGGTGAACAGTCACGCACCCTTTCGATGCGTCACTCGGGTGACTATTTTATTTATATTTAACCTCTGGAGACCCCATTGTCCGCATTTGAGGTCATCATATTTTCCGTTGTATGCATTTCCTTATAAGATATTCATATAAAGGCACCGGAGTATTAGTCTTTTGCCTTATCAAGTTCAGTATTTGTGAGATGTGAAGAAACAGAAGTGGTGTTGAGAAATGGCAAGACTTACAGTATTATGATTTGGGTGTTTGGAGGTTAATAATATGTTCCGGGGATGGGGGGTCCTGAGGGTAGATAGACTGGAGAGGGATTGGGGCTAACGAAAGGTATGTGGACCAACCACCGCTAATTAGATGGCGTTACCATTCTTTTTCTTTATATAAATAAAAACTTGTGATATAAGTTCAGTGGTTCAATCCCCACCATCATCATTGTTGAGCCCTTGAGCAAGGCTCTGAACCCTCAATGGCTCAGTTGTATAATAATAATTGAAGGTTGCTCTGAATAAGACTACTGTATCTGCCAAATGGTGTCAATGTAAACATAAACTCGAGATTGTAGCTACAAAACAACATGTCAAAGTTCAGTAACCTTTTAAATAACTTTACCACATGCAATGGTGTTAAATATGAATTATGTGTCCCGAAGGATGGGGATCCGGTGAGGCCTGGAGTTGCCATGACAGATCTGGCCACTGGACTGTACGCTCAGGGAGCAGTAATGGCTGGTCTTTTGCAGAGACAGAAGACTGGACGAGGCCTTCACATTGACTGTAACCTGCTTTCATCTCAGGTCTTCATTTTCCCATTCAACATTTTCAATATTTTCCCAAGCGTACAGAGCGCACGCTTTTTTGACCCCCCCCCAAAAAAAAAAAAAAAAAAAAAAAAAGCGTACAAATAAATGTTGATGATCTCTCGGCAAGATTTTTAAATCAGATATTAAACAAAACAATGGTCAAACCTCTTCTATAAAATAAATCAATGTATTTCCTTGATCAATACTTCTTTTATACACCAGTCAAATAATAATGAAATCAATAAAAATGTATACTTTTAAAGAATTCATTTTAATGACACCTGCTTTCATATTAATATTAAGACATTTGGCTTTAATAATAAAAATTACATTGTTTTTAGTAATATTATTTTATATTAAAATATAATTCAAAATGTCTGCATTTTTTATTGGTCATTGGCTTTTGGACGACCACACTTCAGTTTGTGATCAGCAAGGGCGCAGGCTGGTCTGACCGTTGGGGGGGTGTTCACCTCTCGGTTGACCGGAGCCTAAGCCTTAAAAGGGAAATGGAACGCCAACTAAATAAGTTGTCGGTAGCTTAAGTATAGTTTATTGAAGCGATTGTGGCTTAAATTTTATATCATAAATAAACCATCGCACACACAGCGGTTTTGTTTTCTGTGCTTGTTGTATAAGTTATCGACCCGAAAGCCGCCATTGCTGAGTGCCCGCCTACACAAAGTTACTGTGACGTCACTGAGTTGATACAAAGTACCACATAAAATATAGTGCATGCATGTCACAGCATATGATATAAACAACATGGAATCTCACGCCAACAACACACACAGTTTTTCAGCAGAAGATGATTCGTCTATTACTCTCAGAAGACGAATCAAATATGATAGTTCAAGCAAAAACATTCTCAAATATATTTCAAACTACATCTGCAAGTACATGTGCTAAATACATTTACAAATTGAGCTAAAGTTATTTATCTATTCAAAGGCACAAACAAATATTAATACATATTTACAGCACAAAGACATACTATTAATTTTATAAACGTACTGAGCATTAGGCTGCAGATCCAGGCTGGATGGATTATGATTATTTTATCCATTCATTCTCTGTGCGTCAATGTTTGTGTTCTAACACATGTGCAGGAGCCGGAGGCGGGACTAACAAGCTGTGCTTTATTCTCACAATCGCACTTTGTTTGATTGACAGTGTTCAGCTATTACAGTCATCCCTTGAATATCGTGGATAATGTAGACCAGACCTGGCCGCGATATTCGAAAAACAGCGAAGTAGGAACGCACCTCTCATTACTACCATGTTGTCTCATTTCTATATGTTTTCGTGTTTATACAATATCAAGAAGTGTATATTAAATGTTACACAGTTATATGCATATGTAAATACTGTAATGTATTAATATTTAAATAGAACTTATATATAAATACTTTAAGTACTGTACTCACCTCTGACAATAGCTCTTCTCCGCGGTGCAGGACGTTTACAAACACTATAAGATCACAAAATCACAAAAAATCCCGCAGGAATATGCGAGGCAACAGCGTCACGTGTCTAAGCCAATCAGCTTTCGAGATTGAGTTGAGTGGGCGGTCCCTGCCTGAACTGGGGAAGAGGGGCACTTCAGTCTGTTTGGAAACAATGGATGCAGCCTGCCTTGGGTCCCTGCCTTCCGCTTGCTTACATGCGAGTTTCAGTGCGAATTTTGAATTTTTTATGAAATTTTTAAATTTTTTATTAAAAGACCACGATGCTCAAATCGCGAAGTGGCAAAGGGATGCCTGTATTGCTTACCGATACAGTATTATGTTTGTTGATTGTTCAGCTCGGGCGTGCACATGCGCAGTACCCTTTACAAGTTAACTTTCGGTTTGCTTCCTGACTCTAGTCATACGTAACTTATCCCTGTGCACCCCCCCTCCCCCCCCCCAGCTTACGCACTTGATCAGCTGCCTTCTGATGTTTCAGCGGCTGATACTGGGTTGGGTAGTATTCATTGCAAACTTTTCAGATATGCAAAACCGCATGTGGTTGGCGAATTGCGTATTGAGAGTTTCAAACGTACACGCACAAAATATATATATATATATATATATATTCACGAGCGCATGTATTATTGTTGATTGACATTTTTATATTAAAAAGCATACACAGACTCTGGGTGAGGGCATAGTACACCCTGGACAACTTGCCAGGCCATCGCAGGGCAGAAACACACTGACGGCTAATCAGCTCCTCTTTACAAAAGTCAGCAATGGTTCCTTTACATGAACTTCTCACCACAGACAGTGAGAGACATGGCCGGCCTTAGTTTTCTAATATTTCTACTGAAAAGATCATTCATTCATTTCCTGACCCACTTCATCCTAAATAGGGTCACAGGGAGGCTGGTACCCATCTCAGCCAACTCCAGGCAAGGATGAGGTACACCCTGTACAGCTCACCAGACCATCACAGGGCAAACACCCATACAATCATTCACACTCACACCAACGGGGTGATTTGGAACAGCCAATTGGCCTACTGTGCATGTTTCTGGACTGTGGGAGGAAACCCACACAGGCACGAGGAGAACATGCAAACTTCACACACTGACGCCCAAGCCTGGAATCGACGGACGTGATAACCACTACGCCACTGTGCCGCCACTAGATATAGGCTTACGGATCCAAAGGTAGTGGGTTCAAGCCGCAGTCTCTCCAAGCTACCACTGTTGGGCCACTTATGCGAGACCTTTAACCCTCTCTTTCTCTTTGTATTAAAATGAGAATTGTATATCTGTATGGCAAAGGAAAATTTGCAAAATAGCATAAATGTAAAACACAGTAGCTCACGTGTTAATCCACTAGGGATCATTAAGATGCCCAACATGTAAAACCTGAGCCCATGTGTTTCTAGCATGGTCCAGAACAGTGTAGCAAAACCCATTCTTCCTCTGTTGATGATGCGAATTTAATTAAAACCCTAATTGTACAATAATGTATTTGTTCAGCTTGTAGCTGTAGAGCAGTGTACGGTGATAATGATACTTATGGCTAAACAGAATACACACAAATATGTAGTTTATCCTCCAGCCCACTTTTGTCTGTTTTTTAAATGGTCTGTGTTGTAAATACAGCTGGTCCAGCATCAACTGTCCCCATTTCTGATGATTTACAGACATTGTTGTATGTTTGAGTGTTAGTTTCCTTAATGATAATAAAGTGAGCTGTCACATCATTTGTGCAGATGGAAAACATGTGAAATTAATTGGACAGATGGCCACTGTAAGCTTATGCAGTCTATCCAGTGTGCATTCAAGGTAACCCTGTTTCATGATGGAACATGTTTATTAATTCTGTACAAATGGCCTTAATCGTTTTAAGTTCTAAGAATATCATTGTCACACTGAATGGTGGTGGTAGAGTCATGATGTGGGGATGCTTTTCATTAGCAGAGACTCAGACACTTGGGTGCAGGCATGATGGTTGACAAAAAGCTTCTCCGAGCGGTTAAAAAAATAAATAAATAAATAAAAAATAAACTTTCTCATCCAATAAACTTCCAGTCTGATAAAAGTTTAGGCATTTTTTAAAAAATATTGAGCAAAAATATTATTATTCAAATGTGTAAAGATGCCTCAGTTCAGCTAACTGGGTTATTAAAGGCTGGCCATGTCTCTCACTGTCCATGGTGAGAGGCTGTAAAAGAACCAGTGCGAATAGCTGCATAGCCGTCAGCGTACTTCTGCCTGGCAAGTTGTCCAGGGTGTACTGTACCCTTGCCCAGAGTCGTCTGGGATGGGCGCCACCCTCTTTCCGCGACCCAAATTAGGATTCAGTGGTTACAGAAAATGAATGAATGAATGGATGTGTAAAGCCGGCTGTGACATTTCCCAGAAGACTGAAACAGCAGACACAGATGTTTTTTGACTGATGGGGTCAAACCACCAAGTGTGTGCTTTTTTTTTTTAATTAAGAATTGTGATCCCAAAATCACCTTCAAAAGCAAAACATTATTTGGGTTGATTTTTGGGACCGAATGGTCACTGGTTTGATTCCCAAACCACCAGGAAAAATGTGTCGCGGTTGAAAAGTGAGTTGCCTCTTCACTTTCTCCATATTCAAGACTGAAGCGCCCTTGAGCAAGGCACAAACTCCCAACTGCTCACCGGTGGTTAATTTGTTAATAAAAGTTAAATGCAGAAGTAATAGTTTTCCTTCCAAGATTAGTACAGTACTGCGCATATGGATCCCTCACTTTCTGCGGTTGATTGGGACCGAGATCCCCCACGGTCGGCGAATTCCGCAAAGTAGGATCGACTCCGCTGACTGACTTATACCTACATGTACATGTGTGTATATTCTTTTACTTTCGGCTGCTCCCTTCAGGGGTCGCCACAGCAAATCATCCGCCTCCACCTCACCCTGTCCTCCGCATCTTCTTTTCTGACTCCAACGACCTTCATGTCTTCCTTCACCACATCCATAAATCTCTCTCTCTCTCTCTATATATATATATATATATATATATATATCAATAAATACATATTCAACATTATAAATGCTTATAATAGCAATTAAACATTCAAAAACGGGGCAGTGGTGGTCTAGTGGTATAGGGTGCTGGATCACTGATCCAAAGATTGGGGGTTCGAGTCCCACTCTCCACAAGGTTGTTACTGCCACCCCCCCCCAGTGCAGCTAACTGGGTTATCAAAGGCCGACCATGTCTCCCACTGTCTATGGTGTTAAAGAACCATTGCTGACTTTCGTAAAGAGTAGGCTGCAAAGTGGTTAGCGTGTTTCCGCGCTGCAATGGCTCGGCGAGCTGTCCAGGGTGTACTCTGCTCTCGTCCGAAGTTGGCTGGGATGAGCACCAGCTTCCCTGCGACCCTAATTAGGATTAAGCGGTTACAGAAAATGAACTGATGATGATGATGAACATTCAAAAATAATGCATCAATAAAATATAAATACACACACACACACACACACATACATTTTTATGTGAGGTGCACTTCTGAGTGTGCACGTGCATCTGTGTGATGCACCTCACATAAAAATGTAAGTAGTTTTGATGGTGGGTTTTGGGTTGTTTTTTTTGGTTTTGCTTGTTTGAGGTTTTTTTTTTTTTTTTTTTTTTTTTTTTGCATAATTGGCCTTGTTTTGCGGCATTTTCCTTACCCCCCCCCCCATTTTTCCTTAATTTCCTTATTTTTCGATTCAATGAATATTTAAAAAGAAACAAAACAAACAAAAAAAACATTCAATGCACTGAAGCCGAATGAATTGAAGAGCGAAGTACTGAGGGATCCCTGTATATATACAGCGGGCCCTCTACTCACGAAATTAATCTGTTCCAGTGCCTTTTTCGTAAACTGGAGTTTTCGTAAGTAGAGGTGCATTTTACATGTAAAACGCATGATTCGTTCCAAGGCTCCCAAGACTACCCCATAAACCCTTAAAAAATTATTAAAGTACACCAATTTTGTATGAAATGTGTCAAAAGTAAAAGAAAATAATTTACCTTTTTTTAAATCTCTCGAACCACCCATGCAATGCTTTAAAGTCCGGGGGTTGCTGGTCTGAAGAACCCTCACCCCCACCCCCCTTCACGAGGTCTTTAAATATGGCGGTTGCTTTTTCCAAAATAATCGCCTTCGTCACTGTTTCTCCACTTTTAATGCCTCCTTCTGCTTCAATATCGTTCCGAAATAATCGCCTCCATTACTGTATCTCCGCTTTTAAGGTCCTCTTCTGCTTCAATATCGTCCCGATTATAGACGGGTTTCGGCCATACTCCTTTGCGATTTCGCTCAACGCATCCCACTTTCATATTTTTTTTATTATCTCTTGCTTCACTTCGATTGATAACGGAGCCCGCTTCTTCTTTTCTGTGTCACCGGGAATTACCTTCTTGGGGTCCATGATGGATAACAAAATATAACGCTGCAATGATCAATCTCAAAAAACTCATGAGCCAACAGTCCTGTTCAACTCTCCTTCACGCGTGTGACAAACAGGAAGTATGGGTACAGGAAGTATGGGTACAGTTCAGCTCCCTCCTGGCCAATGGGAGGCCAGTGGGGCGGGATGTTGGGAGACAACCAATGAGAGAGCAACTCACGCATTGTTTAAATGTTTGAATGACATGTTTGAATTTTTGAATGGCGCGTTTGGCGCTTTTCATAAAAAGAGCTTGTTTTCGTAAAAAGAGGGCGAGAATTTAGGGAAATGTTTTTTGTAACCTTTTTCATATTCCGAGGTTTTCGTAAGTAGAGGGCCGACTGTATACATAGTATATATATATATATATATATATATATATATATATATATATATATATATATATATACATATGTATATATATATATATATATATATATACATATGTATATAAAATGTGTGTGTGTGTGTGTGTGTGTGTGTGTGTGTGTGTGTGTGTGTGTGCGCTGCTTTGTTACATAATACCTGTACAACTACAGTATAATCGTCTTTTCTAGAAAACATTTAAGCTTGGTCTGCAAACAAACAAGTATGCTTTTCATATTTGAATTTTTATTGCCAGCAAATATACTTAGTAAAAGTCAAAGCCTGTCAAAGCAGCGCCTCATGAAAAAAGAAACAAGTCAGGATCTGTGAATTTGCATTAAAAATTAGTGCATGATCATAGGAGATAACCATAACAGATGCGTCCACTGATTATACTCGAGCACAATAAACAGACAGCTCAGCTCTCGAAAGTCTAATACCTTCAAAATCAATGGCGTGTGAAAGATCATACAAGTTATATGATGCTAGGGGAAAGTGGTTGTCACTTGACAGTATGTTGACGATGACTGCGGCCCACGAGGTGAGCCTACATCAAAGCAAGCTTTCATTAGGTGATAAGGTAATGCACAAGTTAGATGTTGACACTGTTGCTTTTACTAAATGCTTTATGTACTGCTCGTGCATTTCCTATCTTGTAAACATGCAGGCTTCCTGTTTGGCTCAGGAAGATATCAGACTGTTCCTTGTACTTTTGTGGTAATGCAGCGGTCAAGCTTCTGTAGTATTGACCAGACGGTTGTGATTATAAAACATAAGACTGCCAGAAAGTTCAATCTCTGTGTATCTTTGGACAGCATCATGCCTCACTTTGAGGTGCATTTGGGAAAGCGGAGGGTTTCTGGATGCATGTTTCTTCAGGCAATGCAATTCAATGTTCTTAATCATGACTCTTGTCCTCTGATGTCCTCTGATGTTCCAGATTTTTCTTATTGGTGTGCGTTTTATTACTTAGATGGTTTTCTAGATATATCTGAGGTTTCGGATTATTTCTGCAATGCTATTTGTTTTTATGCATTCTTAAGAAAATATAAGAAAATGTGAAAATAACTGTCTCTTGTCACAGCTTCCTGGGGCAGTTCCCCTCCCTGCCAGCAGAGTTCAAAAGGGAGTACTATTTCTATCATACACTTCCTGTTTAAATTTGGTTTGCGCATCTTGGACATGGACTATAAGCATGTGGCCTTACATATGTACTGCATTTGGCAGCCACTCTTATCCAGAGTGACTTACATTTATTGTTCATATAACTAAGCAAATGAGGGTCGAGGACCATCAGGGGATTGAACCAGTGACCTTCAGATCAGTATCGCATTGCCTTAACTCAGGGGTCTCCAATCTTATCCACAAAGGGCCGGTGTGGGTGCAGGTTTTCACTTAAACCAGACAGCAGCCATACCTTCCACCTGTTTCCACCAATCACTGATCATCAACAGAGAAGAAAAGAAAAAAAAAACTAGATTGGGCATTACTGTTTCAGTTCTGAAGTAGGGCCATCTTAGTGAGATCACCTTGCTTTAAGTCTTAAGACTGAATTTATTTTAAACAACATTGTTATAACGAAGTTATTTATTAATAAGAAAAATACTTCTTACTATTAATGCGACTTCTGGTGCTGCATGGTGTTGCTGATGGCTTTGTAGTGTGGTTGATACGTGCTGAGGTTCAGCTTCATGCAGGCGTTTAGGCTTCCATCTATTACACGTGACCGCAGGTTGGTCTTGATACTTTTTAGGTGTGAGAAGGACTGCTCGCGTGCGCATGTGGATCCAAACATGGTCAATACGACAGGACTCACACGCTGCAGTGTTTATGTGACAGGAATGAGGGAAATTTACCTCTTTACCTCAAAACAACTCCTGCAGGCTGTTGCATATAATCGAATAAAATTAGAGTTTCAAGGTATTGGCCCCGCCCACACACTGGAGTACAGAAAGGATTGGCTCTCCGCTGCGCGCCACAGTGACAAGTGGCATTGGAAATAGATGTATAGATTGAAATGCGTGAGATTTATTTGTGTTTTTGTTTCATTTGATGGCTTTTTTCTGTATTTTTATTTAAAGGACAGCGGAATTATGTATTAGTTATTCTGATAAGAAAGACCACTTGATTTATCTGAGAGCCAGATGCAGTCATCAAAAGAGCCACAAAAGAGCTCGCAAGAGCCATAGGTTGCCAACCCCTGTGTTACATGAACGAAGGCGAATAGTTATATGTTTCGGTGTCATGCCTGGGAATGAGGACGATCACAAAGGATATCCTGCTGAATTCCACTGAGAATCAGGCAAGGATTTTAGACCCAATCTTAGAAGTCATTGCTGCACCAGAATTAATCCTATACAAATGGGATCCGATGAATGGAACCTGCAACATGATCCCAGCATGTGAGAGGTAGCAATGTGCTCCAAGATACCAACTCTGTTGCAGTCCCTAGATAAGCTGAAGTAGGAGAAATAAAAGTAAGTGATCTATTATGGCCGCCATCTTTGTTCTCCACTGTGTGACCGAATTGGCTAGACATCTGAAATCAGCATATTGGCCAATAAATCCCATCCCGGGATTCTCTTTGATGTCATACTGGGAAATACTCAGTGTGACATTTTCCAAAGTTTTGCCACGGTTTGCTAATACGCTGATGGTGAAAGCTGAATCCGATTCCAAACTATCCAAATTTCCAATACTTCAAGTCGGAAGGTTTTGCAAGGTGAGTGTAATTCTTATGAATATCCTGAATTGGTATGTTCCAAGTTTGGTTGGGGTCTGATGATGAGAGCTCAGTATAAATTGAAGAAATAGGGGACTAAAGGGGGGTTGTTGACTGAAGCCATCTTGCCACCTGAGCCTTTTTTTTTTTTGTATATGTAGTGCATTTCATGTTGTGCAGAGACCACAGTTGTAATGTATGTTGTGTTGAGGTTATGTAGGAGTCATTGAATTATTTGGGATTTCATGAAAATGCATTAAAATTTTTGAAATTCTGTCACACTCTATCCATTATTTTACTATTAATGAATTAGGAAAAATCAGAGGCCATTTTAGAAACTTCAAAACAACATCTCTGGCTGTAGTCATCAGAAGAACACAATTTGTTTTTGTTTGTATTTTCAAGCTCTTTCTGTGTGTGTTGTTTGTTTTTGCATAGTTCCTGATTGAGATATTTATCCACATACCTATAGAAAGTCTTCTTTTTTTGTATTACACTTCTAGGGTTCACTTTCCCAATAAATATCCTTTATACCTACACACTGTTTAGTAGACTTGTATGATATTTTTTCCCTGAGCTGGTTATCATTTTCATCTCACATCAAGAAGGTCTAGGTTGGACCTTGTGCTTAACCGGGTCTTTTTGATGTGGAGTTGCAAGTTTTCCTTTGCTTGTAGGTGGTCTGAAGACAGTTAAAAGGCATGAGGTTAAGGTCAACTGACTAATCTTAAAGCCCATAAGTGTTAATGTGCGTTTAAATGGTTGTTTCTGTCTGTGTTAGCCCTGTAAAATATTAGTGACCTGCACACTGTGTAAAAAAAAGTCAGACATTATTGGCTCTAGCTTCCCCATAACTCCGAATCATAAGCAGTATGGATGGATGAATTGGATGATTGGTGGATTAGAGGACTGGTGGACTGTTGGTTTGTGGATGCATAGATTGATGGATTCGTGAACTGATGGACCTTTGCATTGGTGGAGTGATGAATTGGTGAAATGGTGGACTGGTGGACAGATTGATTGGTGGAGTGATGGACTAATGGTCTGATGGAGTCATCCACAAAAGATTTATAGAATTTCATTTTTGAGGAGAGCTGTCTGTCTGTCTGTCTGTCTATTTTTAAGGAGAGCAAGGGAAGGACACATTACGAAATATTAGTCATACTCTTCATGTGATTGCACAGTCATATACATTGAACACTTTTAATGCACTCTTTCACATTGATTTACGCATTGCTTGACCAATGTCTGTGTAATGGCATCTTTTAAAATGTTGATCTTAGAGTGAGAGGAAAAAAAAAAAAAATAAAACATCATAGTCTCATATAAGTACCAGAGTCAATCATTCCAGATTCATGTATACAGTGGTACCTCACCTTACGAGATGAATCCGTTCCAGAAGTGTTTTCGTAACCTGGATTTTTCGTAAATTGCACAGCATTTTACATGTAAAACACATGAATCGTTCCAAGGCCCCCAATACTACCCCCTAAACCCTTTAAAAATTATAGAAGCATACCTTTCAAGGTCTCCTTCTGCTTCAATATTGTACCGATGTTAGATGGGTTTGGCCATATTTCTTTTGGGATATCACTCGCACCGGGAATCGTGCACACGTGTGTGTGTGTGTGTGTGTGTGTGTGTGTGTGTGTGTGTGTGTGTGTGTGTGTGTGTGTGTGTGTGTGTGTGTGCGCGCGTGCGCGTGTCTGTTGGCCATGTCTTCTTAGCAGAGTTATAATCTTACAAATGTTTATACAAGGTTAAAAGCCTGAGCCAAAAAATAAAATTGCAATGAGCGCACTCGAAAAACTCACGAAACAACAGTAATTCTGTTCTTTACACAAAAAGCATCATGGATATTATGATGCAGCTCCATAATAGCCAATTGGAGGGAGCTGTGTCATCCCTCCGAGCCAATGGGAGGCCAGCGTGACGGGATGTTGGAAATACAAAGAAGCAGCGCATCATGGGAAATGGAGTTAACAGCCATGCTGCACAAATAATAATAAAAAAAAAAAAATCTCTCCTTATTTTTAATATCGCGATGAATAAATCCTTCCAACTTTTATCTAACAAAAATCCATACATTTTCATTCGAACTTGAGTTGTGTTACGACCATAACCTGAGTGTAGTTGATATAATGACAAAGTCATCTACAACACAATCTAAAACTACAGTACCCAGAATGCAGTTGGGCGGGCATCTCTACTATTAAAGCCTATTAAAATACCGAGGAGGATTCGCCACTTCTATAGTCCATTATTTTATCAGCATACTGAAGGCAACACACACACACACACACACACACACACACACACACACACACACAGGAGCCCCATCTACAGTAAGAGTATGCATTCTCTTATAATTTAAATACACATATAAAATAAATTATTATTCCTATTCTGACAGGAAGCATAGCAGGGTGGGATGTTGGGAGATAGCCAATGGGAGAGCAACTCACGCACTGTTTGAATTTTTGAGATGGTGCTTTCGTCACGTGAACTTGTTTCGTATCCAGATACAAAATTTTTAGGAAAATGCGTTTCGTATCCTGGATTTTTTGTTTGTTGGGACTCTCGTAAGGTGAGGTACCATTCTATTTGTGTGTCTCCTGTTTCTTGGAGTGAAAAGACTGCACTTTTACTTTTTATGTATTTTTGAGTGAAAACTCATACTAGCATATTCAGAATGTATAAAAAGATTGACAAGTCCAGTGAAGTCCCTGTATATAGCCACATTTGAACTCTACAACATAACATCTGTGTGTTGTACAATTCAACTAGGTTCTTACCAAACCAAGTGTGTCCAATAAAGTTTTTTCTCTGGTCTTGAAAAAGAAAAAAAAGGGGTTGATCTTTCTCTGTTAGTGGTCTTTGCACATTTGTAGTGTCAGCTGTGAAGCAAACCTGAATCTTTTAATTCTTGCTGTTCACATGGCTTTCATTGATTCCATATGAACCCTCAAAACACACAACTGAACTTAGAGATGGACACACAGAAGCATGCGTACATTTTTGTTCAGTATGAAATAAGACAGTAACAGCCCAAAATAATATTTATAATTACCAGGATAATTTTCTTCGACTAGGAAAGCCAATGTATATACATGTGTGTGTGTTTATATATATATATATATATATATATATATATATATATATATATATATATATATATATATATATATATATATATATATATGTGTGTGTGTGTGTGTGTGTGTGTGTGTGTGTGTGTGTGTATATATATATATATATATATATATATATATATATATATATATATATATTGTAATATATATACATATATATATATTGTTTACACCATGTTGTGTAATATAAGGAAATTATATTATGACATTCAGTTACGCCCAAGTGCGCAAATAAAATAAATCTGGTTCTTGTATGCAAAACACTGAGCTCAATCTCTTGGAACCTTTTACGTAATGCGTGCTTTCAAAGTCCAGCCAGGACATTTAAGGAATTTGGGAATGAGTCTCACGTGTGCTAATTTCCATAGACAGGATGTTAGACGAAGATTTTCCACTTTGTTCTGACAAAATAGGGAACAGAAGCATCTCCGAGCCTAAATTACTCCTGGACAGCTCACATCTCCAATGAAAAATTATACGTTTATCTAGTTCACCACATGTTATCTACTGATCGAGAACTGTGCTCAGTAGAAATGGGGAAATTTCTTAAATATTAATAATAATATTATCATACATTGAAAAGAGAATTATTTAGCCTTGAAATTAACATTAAATTTCAGTGTTCTAGTGACAGATAATTGTGATTTGCGGGGGGCGGGGGGGGTGTGTAGAAAATTACCTGCCAATAAAACAAACCTCGAATTGATAAAACTTGCTGGAAATAATTTCGAAAACATACATTTGAGTTATTCCAGTTGTAAAATCGGAAATTCTATATGGATTAAATGATATTCAAGGTACAATATTCAGTTATTATTCTTATTCTTCTTATTATTATTCTTATGATTATTATTATTATTATTATCCAGTGAAATTTAAGTATCTAAACAACTATAACAAGCTTTATTGTTTACAACAATTAATGATGATTGCTTGCATTGTTATGGGAAAATAATCCATGCTGCAGTAACACATTATTTCCCCATGCACTTGTTCCCTTCAGGGGTCGCCACAGCAAACCATCCGCCTCCATCTCGCCCTGTCCTCTGCATCTTCTGCTCTTACTCCACTGACCTTCATGTCTTCCTTCACCACATCCAAAAATCTCTTCTTTGGTCTTCCTCTAGGCCTTCTGCCTGGTTGTTCCAGCCTCAGCATCCTACTGCCAATATACTCACTGTCCCTCCTCTGTACATGTCCAATCCATCTCAATCTAGCCTCTCTGACTTTGTCTCCAAAACATCTAACATGGGCTGTCCCTCTGATGTACTCATTTCTGATCCTATCCATCCTCGTTACTCCCAGAGAGAACCTTAGCATTTTCATCTCTGCTACCTCCAGCTCTGTCTCCTGCCTTTTCCTCAGCGCCACAGTTTCTAGGCCATACAACATCGCTGGTCTCACCACCGTCTTGACACTTTTCCTTTCATTCTTGCTGACACTCTCCTATCGCACATCACACCTGACATTTTTCTCCAACCATTCCAGCCTGCTTGCACACGCTTCTTCACCTTTTTTCCACACTCTCCATTGCTCTGGATTGTTGAACCTAAGTACTTAAAATCCTCCACCTTCCTTATCTCTGCTCACTGTAACATCACCGTTCCTCCTGGGTCCTTCTCATTCACACACATGTGTTCTGATTTTCTGAGGCTAACCTTCATTTCTCTCCTTTCCATGGCATACCTCCACCTCTCTATATTTTCCTCCACTTGTTCTCTGCTCTCACTACAGATCACAATGTCATCTGCAAACATCATAGTCCATGGAGATTCTTGTCTAACCTCGTCTGTCAGCCTGTCCATCAACAAGAAGGGGCTCAGAGCTGATCCTTGATGCAGTCCCACCTCCACCTTGAACTCTTTTGTCACACCGACAGCACACCTCACCACTGTCTTACATCTCTCATACATGTCCTGCACCACTCTGACATACTTCTCTGCCACTCCAGACTTCCTCATGCAATACCACAGTTCTTCTCTTGGCACCCTGTCATATGCTTTTTCCAGATCCACAAAGGCACAGTGCAGTTCCCTCTGACTTTCTCTGTACTTCTCTATTAACATCCTCAAAGCAAACACTGCATCTGTGGTGCTCTTTCTTGGCATGAAACCAAACTGTTGTTTGCAAATGCTGACCTCTGCCTTTAGTCTAGCTTCCACTATTCTTTCCCATAACTTTATCATATGGCTCATCAACTTTATCCTTCTGTAGTTGCCGCAACTCTGCACGTCTCCCTTGTTCTTGAAAATAGGCACCAGCACACTTCTTCTCCATTCCTCCAGCATCTGCTCACTCTCTAAGACCTTGTTGAATGTTCTTGTCAGAAAATCTACTGCTACCTCTCCTAGACACTTCCATACCTCCACAGGTATATCATCAGGACCAACTGCCTTTCCATTTTTCATCCTCTTCAGTGCCCTCCTCACTTCATCCTTACTGATCTTTGCTACTTCCTGCTCCTCAATGGTCACCTCTTCTACTCTTTTTCTCTCTTATTTTCCTCATTCATCAGCTCTTCAAAGTAGTCTTTCCATCTTCCCAGCACACTTCTGTCATCAGTCAATACATTTCCCTCTCTGTCCTTTATCAATATAACTTGCTGCACGTCCTTCCCATCTCTAGCTCTCTGCTATGCCACCCTGTATAGATAATTTTCTCCCTCCTTACTGTCCAACCTATCATACAAGTCATCATACACCCTCTGTTTGGCCTTAGCCACTGCTACTTTCGCCTTACGCTGTGTCTCCATGTACTCCTGTTTACTCTCTTCGGTCCTCTCAATGTCCCACTTCTTCTTAGCTAACCTCTTCCTTTGTACACACTCCTGCACTTCCTCATTCCACCACCAAGTCTCCTTATCTACTTTCCTTCCAGAGGACACACCAAGTACTCTCCTACCTGTCTCCCTGATCACAATTGCTGAGGTTGTCCAGTCATCTGGAAGCACTTCCTGACCACCCAAAGCCAAAAATGTAGTCTACTCGTGTGCTCCTACCTCCGCTTTTATAAGTCACCCTATGCTCCTGTTTCTTCTTGAAGAAAGTATTTACCACAGCCATTTCCATCCTTTTTGTAAAATCGATCAACATCTGCCCTTCTGTGTTCCTATCTTGGATACCAAACCTGTCCATCACTTCCTCGTCCCCTCTGTTGCCTGCACCAACATGTCCATTGAAGTCTGCACCAATGACCACTCTTTCACCTCTGGGGGTACTCTGCACCACTTCATCTAAGTCACTCCAGAATATCACCTTCTCTTTTAGCTCACATCCTGCCTGTGGGGCATAAGCACTAACAACATTGAACACCACACCTTCAATTTCTAAATTGAGACTCATCACTGTCTGACACTCTTCACTTTTAGAACATTCCTGACAAACCCCTCCTTCAAGATGACTCCTACTCCATTTCTCTTCCCATCCACACCACGATAAAACAGCTTAAACTCTGTTCCTAAGCTTTTAGCTTTGCTACCTTTCCACCTGGTCTCCTGAACACACAGTATGTCCACCTTCCTCCTCTGCATCATGTCAGCCAGCTCTATCTTTTCCTTGTATAGTTCCAACATTCAAGTCCCTACTCTCAGTCCTAGACTCATGCTTTCCCTCTTCTCTCTCTGCCTACGGACACGCCTCCCACCTCTCCTTCTTCGACGTCTTCGACCAACAGTAGTCTAATTTCCATCAGCACCCTGTTGATTGACAGCACTATGGCGGTCGTTGTTAACCCGGGCCTCGACTGATCTGGTATGAGTTTAGTCTTTCTGGTTTGCATTTTGTATTTTGGCAAAAGTTTTACGCCGGATGCCCTTCCTGTCGCAACCCTCTGCATTTCTCCGGGCTTGGGGCCGGCATAAGGGGGAGAGACACTGGTTAGTGCCCCCCCGCCTCATGGCTGCATTATACAGCTTGTGCACAGTGGCCTCTACATATTACTGCCCATCTTGCAGGACCAGCCAGGGCAGTGGTGGTCTGGTGGTATAGGGCGCTGGATCGCTGATCCTAAGGTTGGCGGTTCGAGTCCCACTCTTCACAAGGTTGTCACTGTCCCCCAAGTGCGGCTAAATGGGTTATCAAAGGCCGGCTATGTCTCTCACTGTCTATGGTGTGAGGTTCATGTAAAAGAACCATTGCTGACTTCTGTAAAGAGAAGCTGCATAGCCATCAGCGTGTTTCTGTCCCTTGCTAAAGGGTTGTGTCAGGAAGGGCATCCAATGTAAAAACCTTTGCCAAATCAAACGTGCAAATCATTTGCTGCGGCGACCCCAGATAAAGGGAACAAGTCGAAAGGAAATCTCTCATCTTGCAGGGCCAGCCACTGCTCTCCTCAAGATTTTGACGATTACACTTGTGGCTTATTTACACGCAAAATATATACAGTGGTACCTCACTTTATGAAATGAATCCGTTCCAGCGCCTTTTTCGTAACCTCCAGTTTACGTAAATTGAACCGCATTTTACATGTAAAACGCGTGATTCTTTCCAAGGCTCCCAATACTACCCCATAAACCCTTTAAAAATTATAAAAGCATACCTCAAGAAGACCTCATTCTGCTTCAATATTCCTTTGCGATATCACTCGAGCCCGTTTCTTCTTCTCACTCGCACTGGAAATCACACGTGCGTGTGTGCGCGTGTTTGTTCACCATCTTAGCAGAGTTATAATCTTACAAATGTTAATCGAAGGTTAAAAGCCTGAGTCATGAAATAAAGCATGAAAGAACAGTAACTCTTTCTTTTACACGAAAAGCATTATGGGATATGCAGCTCCATAATAGCCAATGGGAGGAAGCTGCGTCATCCCTCCTAGCCAATGGGAGGCCAGCGGGGCGGAATGTTTGAACGTCATTGATGGGACAGCGGCTCGTACATTGTTTGAATGTTTGAATGGCACGTTTTAATGTTTGAATGGCATGTTTGAATTTTTGAGACGGTGCTTTTGTAATGTGAACTTGTTTTGTATCCAGAGACAAAAATTTTAGGAAAATGCGTTTCGTAACTTGAATTTTTCGTTTGGTGAGACTTTTGTAAATTGAGGTACCACTGTATAGTGATTTGATAACAAAGCTGGAATAGTTACTTGCTATTAGTAGCGTGACTAAATTTTGGTGTAGTATTATATCCAGATGAAATTAACAAGCCACTGTAACTAACAAATAATAAAGAATGACTTTTCCGTGCTTTAGTCGATGTGATCAGTGGGCACTCGACTGTTGAACCTCTGCTTTAACCATTTTTAGCAACATATCGTGAAGTAATGCATTTTATATGTATATAATACGTATGTTTCCTCTTAAACCAAATCAAACCTGACATTTTCTTTGCATCAGAACTGCAGACTGCATATGAGCTCATAATGAGGTGCTTCATTACTGAAATTTATCTGCTATCCTTCATGATATTTGTTGAGTATTTGGAATCATCTTCGCCAGTCTTGTCAAAATGCCTTAGATTCACAAACAAATACTTTAAGATGTACTGGAACATGTCAGTGTGTGATTTTTCCATTCCTCTTGCCCTGTAACTGACATCTTGGCACTTTGCACAGAACTAAACTGTGAGTCCATGTCTCTTGGATGATACCAGTTCAACTAAAGGATGTGGTTTGAAAGAAAGTGTTCCCATAATGCAATTGTTTGTAGCCTTTAAGTTGTGGTTTACTTGGATTTTTTCCTTGGACTCCTTTTTTTTCCCGTTGTCTCCCCTCCCCTTATCCCTTCGCTCCAGGTTTTGTGAATACTTTTTGGACTCTTACCCTTCTTACTCCTCATGTGCTTTTAATTGCCTACCTTTTTTTTTCTCTTTCAAGGTTTGCTTTAACTCTAGGTGCTCTGAGGCGCTGCTGTAGCTGTTTATGCTTGTGGTTGTGTCTAGAATGCCGAAAGGGAATGTATAGGATATAAGACATATTGATTTTATCTCTTTGCCATGGGGCTATGGGGTCATGACTTTAAGAATGAGATGTTTGAGCAGCCTGACAATACAGACCTTCTCCTACACAGCTGGTAGAGCGTCTGCTTTATCCTCCAGAAGGTCAGAGTTTGAATCCCGGCCGTGTCATACCATAAGACATTCAAATTTGGCAGTTGTTACTTCCTGCTTGGCGCTCAGCATCAAAAGTATAGAACAACACAATAACTGGCGCTGCACAGTGGCAACAGGTGCCCAAAGCACAAAGCAAATGTCATGCATGTAATGTACTTTGACAAAAAGTTATTATTATTATTATTTTTATTATTATTATTATTATTATTATTATTATTATTATAGTGGGCTAACCATTGATGCTCTTGGGCAGGTTAATGGATAATATTTTCCAGCAGCACAGTGACAAGCTTAAGGATATGCTGGAATCATTACAAGCATGTATTATTATTATTTTTCCATTTTATCCCTTCGTATGCCAGTTGAAAGCAATTATTGTGCAGATTTATATGTCCATTAAAAAAACTTTCTCTTGGTCACATGTTGAATTGATTGACCAAACAGTGCAGAAATTTAAGAATTGCATATTATAATCTGTCGTACAATAAGATACTAGTTAAGATGATTGGGAGCAACTTTGCTTTGGCATTCAACATGCATTTTACGGCAATGACCAAGTTGCTACTGATGCTCTGGGGAAGCAGACCGCGAGGACATGTAGTTAAAAAAAGCAATAAAAATCCAAGTTCTTGGACTTGAATCAAAATTGTTTATGTTTCTAGTGGATTGGTTCTGTTTCATGGTAAGAGAAAACAGCTTGAAAGGTTTCTCTATCACTTAGATGTGATGCCAAGTACAAGACCTAATTCTAGAAAAAGACGAGCTCCATTATGTGTCAATTTGATTCATACATGTCTGTTTTAATTGGGAATGATGAAGTTTGAAAAACATGTGCGTACCAGATTTATCACCGATATCCATCGTTTCTTGGGAGTTTCATATAGCCGCCTAAATAAAATATACAGTGGTGAAGGAAAGAGGCAGAGAACAGGCATGATTGGTGCATAAAGAGTCATAAAGACTCACATAAAGAGCCGTGGATGTGAAATATATGAATGATGCTTTGGCTTTTCGAAGGTCCCTCTGTGGGGTCTTTGGAGAGTACAGTTTTTGTATATTGGTGTGAACTGGAAAGGGACAATGGGTCTAACCACAGAGAGCTGCCTGAGAGTTTCCCAACGGGAGTGACGCTGAATGAAATTGAAAGCAGTTGTGGATCAAAGCTAGTAAATGCATTTAAATGATCATATAATGAATATAGATGTTGCTTTGCAGCTTAAGGGATATAAAGTTTATGTGATTCTGATTTGGAACTTAGCAAAGTAATTATTTGGCAGGTTCAGTTCAGGGTGAAGTCTGATTTGAACCCGAGTTTGTATCTGTGCTTCAGATGTACTTCTTCACATGAGTAATGCTAAACGTATTTACAAACGTCATAATATTGTATGATTTTTAGGATTGAAGGCCAGTGTAAAGTGTCATAGTAAGGTCTTGAGCCAGCTAGAGGCAGCAGTAAAAAAAAAAAAAAAAAAAAGGAATTTTCTTTTTAATTGAATGTCGGGTTTCATCATTATTTTTGTAAAGATGTGCATTGTTTGTGGGCTTGAAATGAACAAAAGAATTTGTTCACATCTGCTCAGTAATGAATAAAGTACCATACAAGATAATCCAGCCAACAAACACGTGTGGTCAGCTGAAACACTGCCTGATCATTTTCATCAGTATGTAGACATATTTTATATTGGGGACAATAAAAGCTGAACCCAAATCTTCCACATATTGTCACACCACAATACCGCACATGATACAAGCTGTAATGAAGAGGGCAGTTGGCATGTTGCAAGCTTGCATGTCAATTTGCCAAATTGCTGAAGCTGTATGTGTTCATTTTTAATCAATAAACTTCCTTAGAATTCATTTCCAGCAGTTTGGCACCACAGCCATTCAAACACATGCTTGTCCATATTGCTGTCCTTTGGGATCTCCGTTAACTCTGCCCAGATCTTGTGGGGGAATTAAAAATAAATAAATAAATAAATCTCACAAGCCTTACTTTGTAATCTCATTCACTCTCTATATAGCAGATACACTGCAGTACAGTGGAAGTTACACCCAATACTGAAATAAACATATGTTGTCTGTTTTGTCTGCATTTTGAAAATTTAATATAGACATGTTTAGTTAAAAAACTTAAACCATAACTTTAAAAAATGACATTTTACATGTATTTTTGGTTGTGTAGATTTGGCTTATGTAAATTTTGTATGGTATTTACATTTGCCCTAGGCAGGCAGCACATAGATTTACAAGAGCACCCAGAGGGCACAGACATCTGCCAATGTTTAACATTCTGTTTCCTGCAAAATCACGTACGGTGGTTTTACACTGGGGCTTGTTGTCCACAATCTCCTCAATTTCAGAAAATCATGATGAGCGGGAAGGGGGGGGGGTCTTGTGGGATTGAATCATAATGATCTGGAAGGACTTTGTGGAATTGTGATGATCTTGAGAGGACTTGGTGGAATGGTAATGATCTTGAGAGGACTTGGTGGAATGGTGATGATCTTGAGAGGACTTGGTGGAATGGTGATGCTCTTGAGAGGACTTGGTGGAATGGTGATAATCTTGAGAGGACTTGGTGGAATCGTGACGATCTTGAGAGAACTTGGTGGAATCGTGATGATCTTGAGAGAACTTGGTGGAATCGTGATGATCTTCAAGGAGCTTGTTGGAATTGTGATGATTTCAGAGAAGTTGTTGGAATCATGATCTTAAGAGAACTTGGTGAAATCGTGATGATCTTGAGAGGACTTGGTAGAATCATGATGAGAGGACTTGGTGTAATCGTGATGAGAGGACTTGGTGGAATCGTGATGATCCTGAGGGAACTTGGTGGAATTGTGATGATCTTGAGGGAACTTGGTGGAATCATAATGATCATGAGGGAACTTGGTGGAATCGTGATGATCTTGAAGGAACTTATTGGAATTTTGATGATTTGAGAGAAGTTGTTGGAATCATGATGATCTTGAGAGAACTTGGTGGAATCGTGATGATCTTGAAAGAACTTGTAATCATGATGATCTTGAAGGCATATGTTTTGGAATCATCTAGAAATATTTGTGCATCACCTATAAATCAGTGTAGGTCTACAACCTCAGCAAAAAATATGGAATCGCTAGTTTCAGAGGATGTTCATTCAGTTGTTTAATTTTGCAGAAAAAAAGCAGATCATAGACATGGCACAAAACTAAAGTCAATTCAAATGACAACTTTCTGGCTTTAAGAAACACTAAATTAAATCAAGAAATGTAAGACTGTAAAAATGTAAAACTATAAGAAACAGCCGAAAGGCAATGGGATTTACATGCAGAAAAGCATGTTTTCTTCAGGCAGTCATCTTCATAAATCTCATTTGAATGGCACCAAACAAAAGTTCCATTATCACCACTTTGCTCAATGCAGATTTGTGATTACGGAATACGACTTTCATCCAGTCATCCACAGTCCACGATTGCTTTTCCTTAGTATATAGTAATCTTGTTTATTCTCTGTTTAGGTGTTAATGATGGCTTTTGTTTAGCTTTTCTGTATGTAAATCCCATTTCCTTTAGGCAGTTTCTTACAGTTCGGTCACAGACATTGACTGCGGTTTCTTCCCATTTGTTCCTCATTTGTTTTGCTGTACATTTTCTGTTTTCAAGACATATTGCTTTAAGTTTTCTGTCTTGACGCTTTGATGTCTTCCTTGGTCTACCAGTATGCTTGCCTTTAACAACCTCCCAATGTTGTTTGTACTTCGTCCACATTTTAGACACCGCTGACTGTGAACAACCGACATCTTTTGCTACATTGCGTGATGATTTACCTTCTTTAAGAAGTTTGATAATCCTCTCCATTGATTCAATTGACATCTCTCGGCTGCAGCCATGATTCATGTCAGTCCACTTGGTGCAACAGCTCTCCAAGGTGTGATCACTCCTGTTTAGCTGCAAGACTAATGAGCAGATCTAATCTGATGCAGGTGTTGGTTTTGGGAATGGAGATTTTAAAAGGTGATTCCATAATTATTTCCCTCAAAATTGAGGGATTCCATAATTTATTCCCCCACTTGGTCTAAAAAAGTAACTGATTAGCACTTTTTTTTTCTTGATTTCTTTTAGTGTTTCTTAAAGTCAGAAAGTTACCATTTGAAATGACGTTAGTTTTGTGTCTGTGATCTGCTTTTTTTCCGCAAAATTAAACAACTGAATGAACATCCTCCAAGACTGGTGATTCCATAATGTTTGCCAGGGGTTCTATATATCTTTTAGAATTTACATATTTCTAGTTTTATTTTTACCGCAAAACAGAATGAGGCAGTGTGTTCTTGAAACATCGTGAAATCTAAGGCTGGGTATGAGGTGTTCATTGTAACAGAGTGAAGTATTATATGGGTTAAACACAAGGCTCAGGGCCAGACAGGATCACTGTGGAGGTCTGGCTGGCCTTGAGAACAAGATAGGCTTTTTTCCCCTGGAGACTCTGCTGTGACACCACATCAAATCTTCACAGACTTTCTTTAATCTCTGCAAGTTTTTCGTTCTTCCTGACAATGTTTGTATCCACAGCTTTAAAGAATCTCTTTTTCCACATCACAAAAACATTATTTCAGCTGCCTTGTCATCTCTCCTTTTCTCACCTGGGCACCATAAAATCTGTCTTTGTTCTTCAAACACATGAGCTAATAAATTAAATAATGGTGCTTTGTGCTGCATGGTTCAGAGTTTGAGGTTTGGATTTTATAAATTCAGGGTCAAGTATATATATATACTAGTATATATATATATATATATATATATATATATACATTTTCCGATTTTTTTTTTAAATTTTATTACGTTTTAATTTGTATTAAACCCCTATGACACATGACACAACACAGGAAGCAGTCTCCCTTGCCCGGACGCTGGTCACCGGGGTTCCCTCCTGGAGCCAGGCCCAGGGGAGGGGCTCGAAGGCGAGCGCCTGGTGGTCGGGCTTATGCCCATGGAGCCTGGCCGGGCCCAGCCCGAAAAGGAGACATGGGTCCGCCCTCCCATGGACCCACCACCCGTGGGAGGAGTTTTAGGGGTCGGGTGCAGTGTGAGTTGGGTGGCAGCCAAAGGCATGGGTTCTGTCGGACTGATCCTCGGCTACTTACTCTGACCCTTGGGACATGGAATGTCACCTCTCTGGCGGGAAAGGAGCCTGATTTGGTGCGTGAGGTGGAGAGATACCGACTAGATATAGTCGGGCTCACCTCAATGCATAGCTTGGGCTCTGGAACCATCCATCTCGAAAGAGGCTGGACCTTCTTCTTTTCTGGAGTTGTTCATGGGGAGAGGCGGCAAGCCGGTGTGGGTATTCTTGTTGCCCCCCGTCTCGGTGCCCAAATGTTGGGGTTCTCCCCGTTTGACGATAGGGTAGCTTCCCTCCGTCTTCGGGTGGGGGGATGGGTCCTGACTGTTATTTGTGCTTATGCACCAAATGACAGTTCAGAGTACCCACCCTTTTTGGAGTCTTTGGGGGGGGGGTGGGGGGGGGGTGGGGGGTTGGAGAACGCTCCCTCTGGAGACTCGTTCGTTGTCTTGGGAGACTTCAACGCCCATGTGGGCAATGATAGTGTGACCTGGAAGGGTGTGATCGGTAGGTACGGTCTCTCCAGTCTGAATCCGAATGGTGTTTTGTTGTTGGACTTCTGTGCTCGTCATAGTTTGTCTATCACGAACACCATGTTCGAACATAAGGGTGTCCATAAGTGCACTTGGCACCAGGACACCCTAGGTCGCAGTTCGATGATTGACTTTGTAGTCGTGTCATCGGACTTGCGACCATATGTTCTGGACACTCGGGTGAAGAGAGGAGCTGAGCTGTCTACCGATCACTACCTGGTGGTGAGTTGGCTTCGGTGGTGTGGGAGGTTGCCTTCCAGACCTGTCAGGCCCAAGCGTGTAATCAGGGTCTGCTGGGAACGTTTGGCGGAGCCCCCTGTCCGAGAGGCCTTTAACTCCCACCTCCGGCAGAGCTACAACAAACGTTCCGGAGGAGGCGGGGGACAGGGAATCCGAATGGGCCATGTTTCGTGCCTCCATTGCTGAGGCGGCAGCCCATAGCTGTGGCTGTAAGGTCATCGGTGCTTGTCGTGGCGGTAATCCCCGAACCCGGTGGTGGACACCTGTGGTGAAGGGGGCCATCCAGCTGAAGAAGGAGGCCTATCGGGTTTTATTAGCCTGTGGGACTCCTGAGGCAGCAAACGGGTACCGGCAGGCCAAACGTGCTGCAGCCGAGGCTGTTGCAGATGCAAAATCTCGGGCGTGGGAGGAGTTCGGTGAGGGCCTGGAGAGTGATTATCAGTTGGCCTCAAAAAGGTTCTGGGCCACCATCTGACGCCTCAGGAGGGGGAAGCAGTTCTTCACAAACACTGTTTACGGTGGAGGTGGGGAGCTGCTTACCTTGACTGGAGATGTTATTGAGAGGTGGAGGGAATACTTTGAGGACCTTCTCAATCCCACCAACACGCCCTCTGTGGAAGAGGAAGACCCTGGGGGTTCGGGTGAGGGTCCGCCCATCACTGGAGTGGCGGTCACTGAGGTTGTCAAAAAGCTCCTCGGTGGTCGAGCTCCGGGGTTGGACGAGATCCACCCAGAATATCTCAGGGCTCTGGATGTTGTAGGACTGTCTTGGTTGAAACGTCTCTGCAACATCGTGTGGTCATCGGGGGCTGTACCTCTGGATTGGCAAACTGGGGTGGTGGTCCCAATTTTTAAGAAGGGGGACCGGAGGGTGTGTTCCAATTATCGGGGAATTACACTCCTCAGCCTACCTGGGAAAGTCTATGCAGGGGTACTAGAGAGGAGGATCCGACCGATAGTCGAACCTCGGATTCAGGAGGAACAATGTGGTTTTCGTCCTGGCCGCAGCACTCTTGACCAACTCTATACGCTCCACAGGATTCTGGAGGGGGCATGGGAGTTTGCCCAATCTGTCCACATGTGCTTTGTGGATTTGGAGAAGGCTTTCGACCGTGTCCCTCGAAAGATCTTGTGGGGCGTGCGCCGAGAATACGGCGTTCCGGATCCGTTGCTACGAGCTATTCGGTCGCTGTATCACCGGAGCCAGAGTTTGGTCCGTATTGGTAACAGCAGGTCAGACTCGTTTCCAGTGGGAGTTGGAGTATGCCAAGGCTGTCCTTTGTCACCGATTCTGTTCATAATTTTTATGGACAGAATTTCTAGGCGCAGTCGAGGCGATGAGGGGTTCTGGTTTGGTGGCCATCGGATATCGTCTCTGCTTTTTGCGGATGATGTTGTCCTTTTGGCTTCATCACGTCGGGCCCTCCAGCTCTCATTGGAGCGATTCGCAGCTGAGTGCGAAGCGGCCGGGATGAAGATCAGTACCTCCAAGTCCGAGGCCATGGTTCTCAGTCGGACAATGGTGGAATGCACCCTCCAGGTCGGGAATGAGGTCCTGCCCCAAGTGGAGGAGTTTAAGTATCTTGGGGTCTTGCTTACGAGTGAGGGAAGGATGGAGCGAGAGATCGACAGACAGATCGCTGCAGCCTGTGCTGTTAAGCGGTGCCTGTACCGGTCCGCCGTGGTGAAAAAGGAGCTGAGCCGCAAGGCGAAGCTCTCAATTTACCAGTCGATCTACGTTCCAACCCTCACCTATGGTCACGAGCTTTGGGTAATGACCGAAAGAACAAGATCACGGATACAAGCGGCTGAAATGAGCTTCTTTCGCCGGGTGGCGGGGTTCTCCCTTAGAGATAGGGTGAGAAGCTCCGCCATCCGGGGAGAGCTCGGAGTAGATCCGCTGCTCCTCCGCATTGAGAGGAGCCAGTTGAGGTCGCTCGGGCATCTGGTCAGAATGCCCCCCGGACGCCTCCCTGGTGTGGTGTTTCGGGCATGTCCAACCGGGAAGAGACCCCGGGGTCGACCTAGAACACGCTGGAGGTACTATGTCTCTCGGCTTGTCTGGGACCGCCTCGGTGTCCCCCCAGGAGAGTTGGAGGAAGTGGCTCAGGAGAGGGACGTCTGGACCTCTTTGCTAAGGTTGCTGCCCCCGCGACCCGACCCTGGACTAAGCGGAAGAAGATGATGATGATGATATATATATATATATATATATATAAAAATAAAAGGACAGGACAAAGACTTTCTATTGAAACTCCATTTATCACTACAGAACTGTTTCGGGGGGTGGTGAAACCATCCTCTCTCTTCAGGTGATTATCGAAGAATCTTCGGTAATTCTAATAATAAAAAAAAGGATTCTTTTAGAGAGGATGGTTTCACCACCCCCCGAAACAGATCTGTAGTGATAAATGGAGTTTCAATAGAAAGTCTTTGTCCTGTCCTTTTATTTTTGTTTATTTGCTCTACCAAAAAGTATTGAGCACTCTCCTACGGAAGGATCTACTCAGAAAATCCTCTCTCTCTCTCTCTCTCTCTCTCTCTATATATATATATATATATATATATATATATATATATATACTTGTCCTTCTCAAAAAAATAGCATATTGTGATAAAGTTCATTATTTTCTGTAATGTACTGATAAAAATTAAATTTTCATATACTTTAGATACATTGCACACCAACTGAAATATTTCAGGTCTTTTATTGTTTTAATACTGATGATTTTGGGATACAGCTCATGAAAACCCAAAATTCCTATCTCAAAAAATTAGCATATCGTGAGAAGATACTCTAAACAAGCTATTAACCTAATCATATGAATCAACCAATTAACTCTAAACACCTGCACAAGATTCCTGAGGCTTTTAAAAACTCCCAGCCTGATTCATTACTCAAAACCGCAATCATGGGTAAGACTGCCGACCTGACTGCTGTCCAGAAGGCCATCATTGACACCCTCAAGCAAGAGGATAAGACACAGAAAGAAATCTCTGAGCGAATAGGCTGTTCCCAGAGTGCTCTATCAAGCCACCTCAGTGGGACGTCTGTGGGAAGGAAAACGTGTGGCAGGAAACGCTGCACAACCAGAAGATGTGACCGGACCCTGAGGAAGATTGTGGAGAAGGGCCGATTCCAGACCTTGAGGGACCTGTGGAAGCAGTGGACTGGGCTACAGGTGCTGTATTCCCCAGGTCAAGCCACTTTTGAACCAGAAACAGCGGCAGAAGTGCCTGAACTGGGCTACAGAAAAGCAGCACTGGACTGTTGCTCAGTGGTCCAAAGTACTTTTTTGGGATGAAAGCAAATTTTGCATGTCATTCGGAAATCAAGGTGCCAGAGTCTGGAGGAAGACTGGGGAGAAGGAAATGCCAAAATGCCTGAAGTCCAGTGTCAAGTACCCACAGTCAGTGATGGTCTGGGGTGCCATGTCAGCTGCTGGTGTTGGTCCACTGTGTTTTATCAAGGGCAGGGTCAATGCAGTTCGCTATCAGGAGATTTTGGAGCACTTCATGCTTCCATCTGCTGAAAAGCTTTATGGAGATGAAGATTTCATTTTTCAGCACGACCTGGCACCTGCTCACAGTGCCAAAACCACTGCTAAATAGTTTACTGACCATGGTATTACTGTGCTCAATTGACCTGCCAACTCTCCTGACCTGAAGCCCATAGAGAATCTGTGGGATATTGTGAAGAGAAAGTTGAGAGACACCAGACCCAACACTGTGGATGAGCTTAAGGCCGCTATCAAAGCAGCCTGGGCCTCCGTAACACCTCCGCAGTGCCACAGGCTGATTGCCTCCATGCCACGCCACATTGAAGCAGTCATTTCTGCAAAAGGATTCCCAACCAAGTATTGAGTGCATAACTGAACATAATTATTTGACGGATGATTTTTTTTTTTTTTTTGTATTAAAAACACTTTTTTTTTTAAATTGGTCGGATGAAATATGCTAATTTTTTTAGATAAGAATTTTGGGTTTTCATGAGCTGTCTGCCAAAATCATCAGTATTAAAACAATAAAAGACCTCAAATATTTCAGTTGGTGTGCAATGAAACTAAAATAAATGAAAGTTTAATGTTTATCAGTACATTACAGAAAATAATGAACTTCATCACAATATGCTAATTTTTTGAGGACAGAATATGTCTATATACACACACACACACACAGTCATACCTGAACTTACGAAATTAATCCATTCCAGAAGTGGTTTCGTAAGTTGAGTAGCATTTTACATGTAAAAGGCCAGATTCATTCCAAGGCCCCCAGTGGTCTCGTACCTTCCGAGTAGTAAGATGACTCTTGGCGACCTACCATGAAGGATAACTCCTTGATTGTCATCTTCATGGAGGTTTTCTTGGCAAGGATAGTGCAGTGGTTTGCCTTTGCCTCCCGCACAATGCGACCCTACAGTCAATTTAGAACAGCCAATTAGACTAATGTGCATGCTTTTGGACCGTGGGAGGAAACTGGACTACCCAGAGGAAACCCACGCGAGCACGGGGAGAACATGCAAACTCCGCATAGAAACACCCAGGCCTGGAATTAAATCTCGGCCTTCTTGCTGTGAGGTGGACTTGCTAACCATTACGCCACCGTGATGCTACTAGATATACCGTATTTGGCGTGATAAGCACCCAAGTCACTTAAAAAAAATCCCGAAGTGGTTTTGTAACCTGATTTTTTTCATAAGTTGAGTTGTATTTTACATTTAAAAGGCCTGATTCGTTCCAAGGCCCCCAATACTACCTAAACCCTTTAAAAATTATAAAAAAAAGTATGCCTTTTAAGGCCTTCTTCTGCTTAAATATCGCTCCGATGGTAGACAGGCTTCGGCCATATTCCTTTGCGATATTCGTCAACCGCATGCCACGAGCCTGCTTCTTCTTTTCACTCGCACCGGGAATCAATTTCACCGGGAATCACAAGCACGCGCGCATGAGTGTGTGTGTGTGTGTGTGTGTGTGTGTGTGTGTGTGTGTGTGTGTGTGTGTGTGTGTGCACGTGTATTGACCATGTCTTTTGAGCAGAGTTATAATCTTCTGGGAGAGCAACTTGCGCATTGTTTGAATTTTTTTTTCGTATCCAGAGACGGAAATTTTAGTTGTCAGGTTGTCACTGTCCTCCCAGTGCAGCTAACTGGGTTATCAAAGGTGGGCCATGTCTCTCATTGCCTATGGTGAGAGGCATGTAAAAGAACCATTGATGACCTTTGTAAAGAGTAGCTGGAAAGCCGTCAGCGTATTTCTGCCCCTTGCTAAAGGGTTGTGTGGGGAAGGGCATCCGACATAAAAAACCTATGCCAAATCAAACGTGCTAATCCTGGGCCAATTAGATTTGTATTCTTCCGAGTGTATTCCTCCTCGCTCCAAGAATGCCTTGTGCAGTACTTCTCAATTATTTTCTGTGATGCCCCCTATAGGAAGAACCACCCCCTAGCACGCGTGCAACTATAAATAGTGTTCACTGCACTTCATATTGTTTGCTCGGTGCATTTTTCTTTACACCATAGGGAACACAGTGACATTGCCACTGCCACTTATTGTCAAGGATGCGCAATTACGCTTAAGTTTAGTACAGTATGGCAAAAAAGCATGTTCCCATGGGTCATGCCCCCCCCCCTCCTCCCCCCACTATTAGTGGGGCACACCCCACTATTTGAGAAGCACTGGCATTGTGTGAGCTTACCACGAGCCTTTCCTCACTGGCATTCGTAGCGTATACATGCACAAAATTCTCCTCCTCCTCCTCCTCCTTCTCTGTTATACACCACCTCATGTTTGATCACGTGACATCTTCGCACCAACGTTACATGTTTGCCGCAGTCGATGATCGGAAGGGTTAGTTGACTTATTGTTTCTTCTTGTTTTATTATTATTATTATTATTAGTAGTAGTAGTAGTACTAGTAGTAGTAGTAGTCGTAGTATTAATAGTAGTAGTAGTAGTATTAAATATGTTTTCTTTTTCAATGTTTATCTTAATATCTTAGGTCAAATATACATGTTTGTGGCAGGTTATATGAGTTTCTGAGGGGGGTGGAATGGATTAATTGGTTTTCTCTTATTTCCTATTGGGATTTTTGTTTTATCTAACTAATATTTTGACTTACGAGCTTACCC
Source organism: Plotosus lineatus (assembly GCA_024760905.1). Taxonomy (NCBI): domain Eukaryota; kingdom Metazoa; phylum Chordata; class Actinopteri; order Siluriformes; family Plotosidae; genus Plotosus; species Plotosus lineatus. The sequence goes on from CM045728.1 coordinate 13,762,429, forward strand.
TCAGAAAGGATTAATTTCGTCAGTCAAGGTACCACTATACCTATAGTATATATATATATATATATATATATATATATATATATATATATATATATATATATATATATATATATATATATATATATATATATATATATATATATATATATATATATATATATATATATATATATATATATATATATATATATATATATATATACAGGGATATATATATATATATATATATATATATATATATATATATATATATATATATATATATATATATATATATATATATATATATATATATATATAGTATAATATCAGCATGCATATTCTTCTGCAGCATGATGTAACGAGCGTACTGCCAGAGCCGCCGAATTGAAACACTCTGTTATACTTGTTTTTTAGGTAGCTTGCCTTACTCACATTGCTGCGAACTACCTCAACGCAGGAAAAGAGGCCAGAAGATGGGGAATGGCTCATGAAAGTATCGTCCCTTATCAGGTAAATGCATGTGGTTATATGATCATTCTACTGATTATTATTATTATTATTATTATTATTATTATTATTATTATTATTATTATTATTATTAATAATAATAATAATAATAATAATAATAATAATAATAATAATAATAATAATTATGCATATGATCCATGTATCATAAATGTTATAGTTGTAAATAAATAGATATACGCAGGGTGACATGGTGGTGTAGTAGTAGTAGACAACAAGAAGATTCCATGATGTATCTGTATGGCGTTTGCATGTATTCCCATACTTGAGTATATTACCTCCACGTGTGTTAGTGTGTGTTTGTGTGTGTACGTTGCATTATGATGGTTAAGCAAGCTGTGTTGGGTGTTTTCCCTGCCTGCGTCAAGTGTCGGCTGAGCAAGGCTCTAGCCTCCTTGCAATCCTAATGGGATTGAGCACTTCAGTGAGTTAATGAGTGGGTATAAGTGTAGAACAAAACAAACAAACAAACAAACAAAAAAAAAATCAAAAACTGTATGTAATAAATATTCGGTTTGTTATATTACAATCTTGGTGTCAGCAATACTTACAGGCCAAGAAGTAGAGACCAGATCACAGGTGGGATCAAAAGACTTGTTGGAAGTAAGAGAAAAAAAAAAAAAAAAAAATGAAAACAAAACAACAACAACTAACTGAGAACAAGGACGAAACAGAGATTTTTCTGTTTGTTTGTTTGTGTATGTTTATTTTTGGGGCAGGAGGGGTGTTTTATATGTGTAGTGTATATAAAACTATACTTTATAAGTATGTGTAATTTTTTTAAAGGATTTTTTATGCTTCAATGCAAGAGCATGCTGCCGAAGTAATTTACTAAGCTTAATAGCCTACACATCCATTGTATTTCGAATTTAAATAGTTCATCGCTTCTTCGTCCTCATGCTGTCTTTCATCTCCTTGTAGTTCATTTCACACCCAACACATACACTCATTGTTCCTAATTTTCCATGTGGAATGGCAACACTCTTTTCAGGGTGTGTGGTTGTGTGGCCCAGATGTTTGCCTTGTGATGCACTGAGTTATTTCATTCCTTTGGTCTTTATTAAGAAGAATTTTTTAACGGCAGCATACCAGAGGAACAGTACATCCTTTGCAGCTGCAGTGTAGCCTTTGGCCCTTGGGACACAGAGCAGGAATCATTTTCTGTGTCCTTTATAACTTGTCCAAGCACCACCGTTCAATTAAGCTTGTAGGGGGAAATGTACTAGCTATTCCTTGGGTCAATGGATGATGTCGCTGATGGATTAAAGAGAAAAAAGATTTCTCCGTGTTGATAGGTCCATAGGGGGGGCAAGTGGAGTAAAAGGCTGTTTTTTCCTTCAAACATGACTCTTTATTTTGTATGTCAGTCAGTGAGGTTGGGGGATGGAGGACCTTTATAATGTGTGATGACATGTGGTGAAATGCAAGAGTTCCAGCAAACCTAAATCTGACTTGTTTTAATTTCCCACTTGGCTTTAAGGCAATCCAGAAAAGATGGTTTCCAATAGCTCACATATTTCTGTAAAGTGTGAAGCGTTAAGGTTTCTTAATCAGCTAGAAATACATTTGTTCAACTTTTAAACGCTGTGCCAATATGTCAGCTGAGGTTTTTTGTTTTATTTTATATTTTTAAATTTTTTACATTTTATTTTTTTTAACAGTTTCTAAAACCTTCCTCTATGGATTTTTTTGTATGTTTAACATTCCAAATTACACCACATATATGTCCACTTGGTGGTGCTTGGAGATTTGCATTAACGTAACCTACTTTTCAAGGTCATAGAGGCAACATTCCGGAAATTTACTTACCATGGTACATGGTTTGCACAATTTGCACATGTGCTGAAGCTGAGGCTTGTTCTATATTGTCATATTATCAAATATTCATTTTAGCAGGAGTGTCTGGACCGCTGTGGTCTCTTGTCCAAATACGTATTCAGAAAAATGACCTGCTTCAAGATAATATTGATTATGTCTGAAGGTATTTTATTGAGTAAGAGCCAAAGTAAGTTGAAAATGGCGTACCTGGACGTAAATGTCCTTGGTTGTCTCTCGAATCGAGGGAGACGATTGGTTGTGCTCTCATCGGTGAGTACGCATGTGACTTCGGAGTCCAAAGGCTGAAGCGAACACTCTGTTGCAGGTTGGGCAAGGCATGCTTGTTTAGAGATGACAGTAGACCACATTCGGTGTCTCCGTTGGTGGGCTGCTTCAAGGCGCGAGCGGCGGTCATCCTCAAAGGCTACAGCTGTGCGTTGGGTCAAGGAGCTGTCTGCAATTAGCTGTCAACTCGAGCTGGCCAGGCTTGATACCTGCCCAATTGAGGTTTGCCTTGAGGTTTTCCTTGTATCTCTTCTTTGGTCGAACTTGGTTGCGGTTTCCTTTAACCAGTTCTCCATAGACGAGTTGGCATGGGATTCTGGACTTCTCCATCCTGATGACATGTCCTGTCCACTGAAGTTGGGCTTTGATGAGCCTGGCTTCGATGCTGGTGCTGTTGGCTCTGTCTAACACCTCCTGGTTTATGACACCGTCCTGCCACCGTATCTTCATGAGGGAGTGGAGGAAGTGTTGGTGAAACTGTTCAAGCTTTTTGATGTGTCTTCAATACGCAGTCCATGTTTCGCAACCATACAACAAGGACGTTATGACCAGAGCATTGTAGACTTTGAGTTGTGTTGTGTTGTGAGACGAATGCTTTTGTGCTTCAAGACTTTGGTGTGAAGTCTGTCTAGTGCCTGACTAGCTTTCTGGATCCTGGCTGAAATTTCTCCATCAAGACAACCATCACTGGAGATAGTGCTGCCCAAGTACTTGAATGTCTGGACATTTTCAATTGTGTGCCACTGATAGTGATGCATGGTGGCTGGAGGGTCGTATTTTTTTGCTGGCTGTACGAGTACTACAGTTTTTCCAAGGCTAATTGTGAGTCCGAATAGTTTGCCAATTATGGTTTGCAGGTGGTTCTCTTCATGGGCCATGGGATCACAGTCATCAGCAAACAGGGCCTCCAGTACTAACCTGTGAAGTGTCTTTGTTTTTGCATTTAGGTGCCTCAAGTCGAACACCGGCCCATCAAGCTGGTATTTGATGTACACTCCAAGGTCAAGGTTACTGATTTGAGTACTTGAGTAAAAAAAATAGGTTGAACAGCACAGGAGCCAGGATACAACCTTGTCTCCCGTCATATCCTGGTGGAATAGTTTCACTAATGTGGTGAATTTTGGAGGGCAGCCAAGCTTTCTGAGAATAGTCCAGAGGGCTTCTCGGTTCACCGTGTAAAATACCTTGGCGAGGTCTATAAATACCGAGTACAGGTTCATGTTCTGTTCCATGTATTTTTCTTGGACCTGTCTGAAGGCAAAGACCATGTCTACAGGGCTGCGGTTTGGGCGAAAGCCACACTGTGATTCCAGGAGATTTCTCTCAGCCACGGTTGGGATGAGTCTGTTGAGTAGCACTCGGGCCAGTATTTTGCCAGCTGTGGAGAGGAGAGATATGCCCCTGTAATTTTCGCAGTCTGCTCTTGATCCCTTGTTCTTGAAGAGGGCAACTATTGATGCATTGCAAAAGTCTTCATGCAGTTCTTCCTCCACCCAGATGCTAACTAGCACACTGTGAAAGGCTTCCAGGACTATGCCACCTAGTGCTTTGCAGACTTCTGCAGGAATGCCATCCTTGCCAGGAGCTTTCTGTAGTTCATCTGGCTTTCTTGATATCATCCACAGATTGGCAGATTCCACACATTTGAAGGGGGGGGGGGGGGGGGGGGGCAGAAGGCGTGCTCCAATTATTGTGGAATCACACTCCTCAGTCTACCCGGGAAAGTCTATGCAGGAATATTGGAGAGAAGGAGCCGACCGATGGCTGAACCTCGGATTAAGAAGGAACAATGTGGTTTTCGTCCTAGATTCGGCACTCTCGACCAGCTCTGTACACTCTAGAAGATCCTGGAGGGGGCAGGTCCATATGCATTTTACAGATTTAGTGAAGGCTTTTAACTGTACCACTTGAGCTATCTTGTGTGATGTGCTCTGGGAGTACGGTGACCCGGACCTGTTGCCACGGACCTTTAGGTCTCTATATAATTGAAGCAAGAGCTTGGTCTGCATTGGTAACAGCAGATTGAATTAATTTCTGGTAAGGGTTGGAGTCAACCAAGGCTGTCCTTTGCCTCTGATACTCTTCATAATTTTTTTATGGACAGTATTTCTAGGTGCAGCCGAGGCATTGAGGGATTCTAGTTTGGAGACCATAGGATCTTGTCTCTGCTTTTTGCAGATGATATTGTAATTTTGGCTTCATCAATCCAAGACCTGCAGCTCTGCAGCTCAGAGGTCCAACTCTTAATTCGCAGCTGAGAGCAAAGTGACCGGAATGAGAATCAGCACTTCCAAGTTCGAGGCCATAGTTCTTCGCCGGAAAAGGGTGGAAGGCCACCTCCACTGGGCAGGGTGTTATTTGGAAATCTTTTCTAGAATATGAGAGTCTGGAAATGGTTTAAAAACAGTGGCCCTGAGGAAAAGGAGGTAGCAGAGCTGGAGGTAGCAGATTTGAAAATGTTGAGGTTCTCTTTGGGAGTAACGAGGATGGATAGGATCAGGAATAAGTACATCAGAGGGACAGCACATGTAAGATGTTTTGGTGACAAAGTCACAGAAGATAGATTGAGATGATTTGGACATGTACAGAGGAGTGATAGTGAATATATTGGTAGTAGGATGCTGAGGTTAGAACTTCCAGGCAAAAGGCCTAGAGGAAGACCAAAGAGAAGATTTATGGATGTGGTGAAGGAGGACATGAAGGTAGTTGGTGTAAGAGAAAAAGATGCAGAGTACAGGGTGAGATGGAGGCAGATGATTCATTGTGGCCGCCCCTGAAGGCAGCAGCCGAAAGGAAAAGAAGAAGAAGATGAGGGTCCGGTAATGGAGAAGGCTGTGTAAATGATAATAAAATGTACGTATTGCGCCAATTGATACATCACTTGTGTACTAATTTAATGTACGTTACATTCAATTAAATTCTACCCCGGAATTCTATGCTCTTCAGATTTTGGCTAGAATCAAAGCCAGTTCCTATATTTGTGTATATCTGAGTTCGTTACCTTCTTCTTCTTTTCCTGTTGGCCTTTTCTCTTTTTTTCAGGTGTTGCCAGAGCGAATCATCTGATTTGCATATTTGATTTGGCATAGGTTTTTACGTCAGATGCCCGTCCTGACACAACCCTTTAGCAAGGGGCAGAAACACGCTGACGGCTATGCAGCTTACTCTTCCGAAAGTCAGCAATGGTTCTTTTACATGCCTCTCACCATAGACAGTGAGAGACATGGCCCGCCTTTGATAACCCAGTTGGCTGCAGTGGGGAGTTTGAGTGCTTACCTATGACCTTAAATACAGGTTCCTATAAGCCCTTTCAGATGCTCTAGAGAAAAATATGTGATCAAATAGTAAGTAAATTTATCTTCATCCCAATCTGCCGACATTTCCACTGATTTGATGCGTATGTACTGGGTTGTGAAGTAAATAATCCCGGAGCTTATGTTGATCTAAAAGCCTAGCTGTGTCTCATGTAGAATGATTTCCTCACTCATAACTTCTGTTATGAAATTCCAGACATACAGATATCTGACTGTTCGACTCTCGGCAATAAAGCTGATGTTTTATGCATCTGACCTGGTCTGTGTCTTCTGTGTATCCTGTGCACCCTCTTTATGTAACAGATCATCACTGGAAAAACACGCTATTCAAACGTTCGGTCTCGCTTTCAGGCCCATTGTTTCTCAGTGTTGACTCCCAATTTCTTGTTGTTTTGGACTTGTTATTCGTTCATGCTGTGCAGTAAATCAGTGTAAAGTAAGGCAGTGTGATACAGCAGGTCACAGTGTTCTAAATACATCTGTCCATCTGTCTGACTCCCTGTTGAGCGTTTTGGCTTGTTTGCTTTACCTGGACTGCAGATCTGAGTTACCTGTTTGTGTGTATATGTGTGTGTGTGTGTGTGTGTGTGTGTGTGTGTGTGTGTGTGTGTGTGCGTGTCTCACCCGGCTTCGTTTAAAATGTCAAGGGCTTTACAATAGTGGCTGTACTCTTTCAGGCTGTTCTGTCTCACATTCTATTTTGTTCTCGCTCATGTTTTCTTTGCATTCATTCTCTCTTTTTCTTTCACTCTTTGACTCCCTCTCTCCCTCTCTCCTCCATACTTCCCTCATTCTGTTTCTCTCCTTCTATTTCTCTCTCTTTCACATTTTCTTTGCATTTCACGTCCTGTCTTCTTCCGTCACCCTTTCATGCTCTCTCTCTCTCTCTCTCTCTCTCTCTCTCCTGCCATACTTCCCACATTCTGTATCTTTCTCTCTCACTGCTTTCAACATTTTCTTTTCATCTTTATTTCTCTCATTCTCTTGTATTCCCTCTTTCTCTCGACATTCTTATTTCTCTTTTTTCTCACTCTCCTTTCACATCCAGATTGCATATCTGTCTGTCTGTCTGTCTGTCTGTCTGTCTGTCTGTCTGTCGTTTTTGCTATGCACTGGCATCTGTTGTTTTTCTTTAGCAGATTCTGTGAAAGAAAACTACACGTGCAGCGTGTAATCATAAATTTCTGTTGTAGTTCATTGTTGGATTTCATGTTATTTGTGTTTTCATTATTAAAATCTGTAATGCGTTGACTCTTCCTCATAATAAAATCATTCTTATCCAGGCCCTTAAACAGGTTACTGGTATGGAATGGTAAGTATGATCAGACCCAGTGTTTAAAACAAAACAATGAATTTATTAAGCAGTTTTTCCACAACTTGTTGTACTCTGTTAGCGGTGAACTTCGGTTGCTGTACAGCAAAATAAACAATTTAGGCTGGATTTTTTTTAGCTGTTTTATCGTTGTAAAGTCTGATATATTGAATACTGTTGGAGACATTTGTGCATCATATAAAAAATGGTAAATTATTTAAAATATTAATTTTTATATATTTAATTTGATTTATACCTGAAGAATCATAAGCAGTTCCGTAGATTAATTAGAATTCAGGGATCCCTCACTTTCCGCGGATAATGGGGACCGAGACCCCCCACCCCACCCCCACCCCCCGCGACCGCCGAATTCCACGAAGTAAGATCAACCCCCCCCCCCCCCCGACTGACGTATACAAACATGTAAATGTGTATATAATATCAATAAATGCATATTCAATGCTAAAAATATAAATACACACACATACAGACGCGGACGCAGATGCGCACCTCACATAAAAATGTAAATAGTTTTGGGTTGGGTTTTTTTGTTTTGTTTTTGTTTGTTTTTTTTTGTTTTTTTTGCATAATTGGCCTTGTTTTGTGGCATTTTCCTTAACTTTCCCCCCTATTCTTCCTTAATTTCCTTATTTTTTAATTGGATGAATATTTTTTTAAAAACGTGCGATGCACTGAAGCCGCATGACTTGAAGCGCAAATTAGCGAGGGATCCCTGTATTGCTTCTTCAAGAGTTTTAATAACTTCCACGTTTGTATCGGTTATGTGACATGTACAGTATATTAGAGAACCATGGAACCGGGTGAGCATTCTAGTTTTAGACTGTATTAAAACTGTGTTTCTGACAATATCTTTGTTTGCTTGTTTGTTTGCAAATTTTTGTCGTGTCTAAACAAAAAAGGTTCTCAGTAATGGTTGAAAGGAAAGTCTGTGGACTTTTATTTACATCTTTGAGCCCAGAACCCCCTACTGCACTCAGTTATGTGTTACTGTGAGTCCACAGTTGTGTTCTGATTTTAAAGCAGCTTCGAACATGGCTCAACCAATCAGATATTAGAAAACAGACGATGCTTTTTATTAGTAAACACTTGAAATTAACAGAACTTATCAGAAAATCCGGACTTGTAGTATTTGCACTCACTCATAATTACACACCATTACTATTAAAGGGCCGTCAGTTCTTTTTGTCAGTTTAGGGGCAGTAGTGGCTTAATACATCAGGTAATATGTTGCTAATCTGAAGGTCAGTGGCTCAATCCCTACTATCACCACTGATGGGCCCTTGAGCAAGGGCCTTAACCCTCAATTTCCCAGTTGTAATCCTAATTGGAGTCACAGGGAGGCTGGCGCCCATCCCAGCCGACTCCTGGACCAAGGCGTCACCGGATAGAAACACACTGACGGCTATGCAACTACTCTTGTCAAAAGTCAGCAATGGTTCTTTTACATGAACCTCTCACCATAGACAGTGAGAAACGTGGCCAGCCTTTGTTAACCCAGTTAGCTGCACTGGGGGTACAGTGACAACCCGTTCAGAGTGGGGCTTGAACTGTATATGTGTGTGTGTGTGTGTGTGTGTGTGTGTGTATATACATATATATATATATATATATATATATATATATATATATATATATATATATATACATATATATATATATATATCAGGAAACGTTTTACTCTCAGGGTTAGGTAAAGATTTTTTGTGTTTTATTCTCTTCTAAGGGATGATTCTTAGCTGTGAGACATGAATTGAAACCACTGTTCCGCTTTGAGACCTTGTCATGTGTTTAGTGTTTCATTCATTACACTTTAAAATCCTTTGTAGGAAACAGTTTTCTCTGTCAGTCTCGTAGCGATCACTCAAAAAAGAGGTTGTTGTGCTGACAGCCCATTGACATCCTCGCGCACTCTTCTTTCTCTACAGACTTAGTCTGGGTGAAAAGGTGATGACTGGGGTTGTGTTTTTGATCTCAACGTTCTGCCTCGGCTCCTCTACTTCAGTGGAACCATACTGGTTAAACATGTCGTCTGGGGAGACTTGTGGGAATCTTATATTGGAGTGTGGCATTGGTTTACGGGGCAATTTTTACCACTCTGGAACATTCAGTGATTGTGTGTTGTGTCTTCCACTGTCTCTGCTCTTAACACAAAGCACAAGGGTAAGCAGAAAACAATGAGCTTCATTGAAAAAAAAATAAATCTAATACACACTTTTTTTTTTTTCTTTTACAACATTGTCAGTTTAACCAGATGACAACCACTGGGGCATTAGAACTTTTAAAGTCAGTATATTCCACAAAGATACCATTTTAAAAAAGTTTTCAAAATGTAATTTCATATACAGTGGGTTTGGTTTCAAATTTTATCTCAAGTTTCTTATTAGTCAACTGGCGTAGTAGTTAGCATGTCGGTCTTATTTAACAAACTGATTCGCAAGGCCGGTAACATTGTGCAGATCGAACCGGACTCTCTGACATTAGTGCCGGAGAGGCGAATTCGATTCAATTCTTTCGATTCAATCAGTTTTTATTTGTACAGTCATCCCTTGCATATCGCGGATAATGTAGACCAGACCTGGCCACGATATTCGAAAAACCGCGAAGTAGGAACGCCCCCCCCCCCCCGCCCCCATTTCTACTATGTTGTCTCATTTCTATATGTTTTCGCATCTATACAATATCAAGAAGTGTATATTAAACGTTACACAGTTATATACATATGTAAATACTGTAATGTATTAATATTTAAATAGAATTTATATATAAATACTTTAAGTACTGGCAGTGGTGGTCTAGTGGTATAAGGTGCCGGATTGCTGATCCAAAGGTTGGGGGTTCGAGTCCCACTCTCCACAAGGTTGCCACTGTCCCTCCCAGTGCAGCTAACTGGGTTATCAAAGGCCGGCCATGTCTCTCACTGTCTATGGTGTGAGGCATGTAAAAGAACCATTGCTGACTTTCGACAAGAGTAGGCTGCAAAGCCGTCAGCGTGTTTCCGCCCTGCGATGGCCTGGCGAGCTGTCCAGGGTGTACTCTGCCCTCGCCCTGAGTTGGCTGGGATGGGCACCAGCCTCCCCGCGACCCTAATTAGGATGAAGCGGTTACAGAAAATGAACTGTACTTTAAGTACTGTACTCACCTGTGACAATAGCTCTTCTCCTCGGTGCAGGACGTTCACAAACACTATACAGTAAGATCACAAAATCACGGCAACAGGCAACAGCGTCATGCGTCTAAGCCAATCAGCCTGCAAGATTCAGTTGAGTGGGCGATTCCAGACTGAACTGGGGAGGAGGGGAACTTCAGTCTGTTTGGAAACAATGGACGCAGCCTGCCTTGGGTCCCTGCCTTCCGCTTGCTTACATGTGAGTTTCAGCACGGATTTTGAATTTTTTATGAATTTTTATTTTATTTTATTTTTTATTAAAATACCGTGATGTACCAAGACCGCGATGCTCAAATCGCGAAGTGGCAAGGGGTGACTGTATATAGCACTTTTTACAAGTGACATTGTTGCAAAGAACCACTACACAGTAAAAGTAGGAGTTTATAAAATATAAAGAATTTGAACATTTCCTACAACCCCTACACATCCCTAATAAGCGTCACCCGCAATGATGGTGGAAGGAAAAACTCCCTCACTTGGCGCATGGAAGAAACCTTGAGAGGAACCAGACCCAAAAGGGAAACCCATCCTCATTTAGGTGAAAGATACAAACCATATTTTGGAAACTTCATTACGGTACAAAATGTAGTCCAGTTGGTTTTACTGTAACAACTGTAAGCCCTAAACAATTGTGGGGAAAATGTTTATACCACTAGTAGTGAAAAGTCATGTTCACAGTCAGTGAGTACACATCTAAGTACTTATAGAACTTCATTAGCAGGAAGGAGGGGCTTCCAAGATGAGAACTGAGCCAGCATGATCACACCAGGACAGAAAGCAGAAGGATCAAGATCACCAGCATCCCAGGAGAATGCGTACCTCAACAAAAACACACACAGCGTGCGTGTTAGAGAGAGGGAGAGAGAGAGGGAGAGAGAGAGGGGTTGTTAGGTATGCTGATAATACTGTAATGGAAATAGATTTTATTATTGCTGAGTGCAAGCAGGGACTCAGGCATGACTGGTTATGGCAGCATATCTAAAAGAGAGAGAACCAGAAGGAAGACAGGCATGAGGGCACCTGTGAAATTGGGTAATCAGCTATTCCACTATCAACAGAGCTGGGTGAGCATGTAGAGTGAGGGAGTAACAGCATTCCAACATGATAGTTTAACCAAACTCTATGCCTGAGACCCCCAGTTCTGTTCTTTTCCCCAATAAAGCCGATTAACAAAATGCTTGACTAAACAAGCAAGTTTTTAGCCTCATCTTAAAAACAGAGCCTGTGTCTGAGTTCCGAATATTAACTGGAAGGTTATTCCACAGCTGTGGTACTTTGTAAGAAAAAGTTCTGCTCTCTACAGTAGTCTTCATTATTCGAGGTATCACTAAGAATCCTGCACCTTGTAATATAAGGGGATGCAATGGATCATAATCGACAAGAAGTTCGCTTAGACAAAGGGAAAGACGTGCAGCAAGTTAGAGTGATAAAGGACAGAGAGGGAAATGTATTGACTGATGACAGAAGTGTGCTAGGAAGATGGAAAGAGTACTTTGAAGAGCTGATGAATGAGGAAAATGAGAGAGAAAAAAGAGTAGAAGGGGTGACCGTTGAGGACCAGGAAGTAGCAAAGATTAGTAAGGGAGAAGTGAGGAGGGCATTGAAGAGGATGAAGAGTGGAAAGGTAGTTGGTCCTGATGATATACCGGTTGAGGTATGGAAGTGTTTAGGGCAGGTAGCAGAAGATTTTCTGACAAGAATATTCAACAATGTCTTAGAAAGTGAGCAGATGCTGGAGGAATGGAGGAGAAGTGTGCTTGTGCCCATTTTTAAGAACAAGGGAGATGTACAGAGTTGTGGCAACTACAGAGGGATAAAGTTGATGAGCCATACGATGAAGTTATGGGAAAGAATAGTGGAAGCAAGACTAAGGGCAGAGGTCAGCATTTGTGAACAACAGTTTGAAGAAAGAGCGCCACAGATGCAGTGTTTGCTTTGAGGATGTTAATAGAGAAGTACAAAGATGGTCAGAAGGAGCTGCATTGTGCCTTTGTGGATCTGGAGAAAGCATATGACAGGGTGCCGAGAGAAGAACTGTGGTATTGTATGAGGAAGTCTGGAGTTGCAGAGGTGTATGTTCGAGTGGTGCAGGACATGTATGAGAGATGTAAGACAGTGGTGAGGTGTGCTGTCGGTATGGCAGAAGAGTTCAAGGTGGAGGTGGGGCTGCATCAAGGGTCAGCTCTCAGCCCCTTTTTCTTTGCTATGGTCATGGACAGGCTGACAGACGAGGTGAGACAAGAATCTCCATGGACTATGATGTTTGCAGATGACATCGTGATCTGGAGTGAGAACAGAGAAGAAGTGGAGGAAAATCTAGAGAGGTGGAGGTATGCTCTGGAAAGGAGGGGAACGAAGGTTAGTCTCAGTAAGACAGAATACATGTGTGTGAACGACAAGGACCCAAGAGGAACGGTGAGATTACAGGGGGCAGAGAAAGGTGGAGGATTTTAAGTACTTCGGCTCAACAACCCAGAGCAATGGAGAGTGTGGAAAAGAGATGAAGAAGCGTGTGCAGGCAGGTTGGAATGGATGGAGAAAAATGTCCGGTGTGATGTGTGATAGGAGAGTATTGGCAAGAATGAAGGGAAAAGTGTACAAGACGGTGATGAGGCCAGCGATGTTGTATGGTTTAGAGACAGTGGCCCTGGGGAAAGACAGCAGTAAGACTTGGAGGTAGCAGAGATTAAAATGTTGAGGTTCTCTTTGGGAGTATCGAGGATGGATCGGATCAGGAATGAGCACATCAGAGGGACAGCACATGGAAGACGTTTTGGAGACAAAGTCAGAGATGCTAGATTGAGATGGTTTGGACATGTACAGAGGAGGGATAGTGAGTATATTGGTAGTAGGATGCTGAGGCTGGAACTACCAGGCAGAAGGCCCAGAGGAAGACCAAAGAGTAGATTTATGGATGTGGTGAAGGCGGACATGAAGGTCGTTGGAGTAAGAGTAGACGATGCAGAGGATAGGGTGAGATGGAGGCAGATCATTTGCTGTGGCGACCCCTGAAGGGAACAGCCGAAATTAAAAGAAGAAGAAGAAGAGAAATCACCATTTACCATCGACAAACTAATAATGTTTAATGAAGTCAGTCAATCAGTTAAATCAGATTTAAATCAGGAGAGGGCCGTTGCCTTAACTCCAACATTTCATATTCAGTCAAGGAGGATCGTATGATCAATAGAGGCTGTACTAAGGTCAGGTAACACAAGCAGGGAGACACGCCAATGGTCGGAGGCTACTAGTAGGTCCACCCTAATGATTGCTGTCTCTGTGCTATGATGGGGCCTAAATCTACACTGATACTTTTTTTGTGAATGTTATTCCTTCAAGGATATGAACATAATGGCTGTGTTGCAGCTTTTTTTAACATCTCAGAGATAAAAGGGAAGTTTGATCTTGGTCTACAGTTTGACAGCTGATATGGGTAAAGATCAGGTTTTTCAAGCAATTTCTGACAGTATTTGTTTAAAGAAATATGTAGGTACTGGATCGAGCACACAGGTTGATGATTCAGATGAGGAAATTAATCAGATTAGCAAATGCTGTTTAAAATAAAGATGATACTGAACAATACTTCCCACCTGCTTCACAATCTGATGATCAGTCACAGGAACATGTTCAGTGTGAAACTGATACCACTTAAATGCTCTACTGAACAACACAGGAAATCATTACTACCTGGGAACATTAAAATGTACAAACTCATTCATATAACAACAGTGTTCTATATTTACATTCTACTCGTTGTCTTATCAATAATACTTTCCATATCCCTCACTGACAGAATTCACTCTATATCTGTTTATATAGTAATTAGTAACGTCTCATTTCAGACCTGAATATAGACATATTTATATATGTATATTCGGTATGTATATTTGTATAATAATGAATTTGGGGCAGTGGTGGCATAGTGGTATAGGGCACTGGATCGCTGATCCAAAGGTTGAGGGTTCGAGTTATTGCAGCTAACTGAGTGATCAAAGGCCGGCCATGTCTCTCACTGTCTATGGTGAGAGTCATGTAAAAAAAACAATGCTGACTTTTGACAAGAGTAGGCTGAAAAGCCGTCAGCATGTTTTCGCCCTGTGATGGCCTGGCAAGCTGTCCAGGGTGTACTCTGCCCTCGCCCTGAGTTGGCTGGCGCCCCTAATTAGGACTAAGCGGTTACAGAAAATGAACTGAAATGAATAGTTGTACATCGTTTCTTTACTGAACCGCTTACACCTAATTAGGGTCACAGGGAGGCTGCGCCCATCTAAGCCAACTCCAGGTGAGGATGGGGTACACACTGGACAGCTGACCAGGCTATTGCAGAGCCTACATTCATTCAACTATTCATACTCATACTCACACCTACGGGTGATTTGGAACAACCAATTGACCTACTGTGCATGTTTCTGGACTGTGGGAAGAAAGCAGAGTATCCCCACGCGAGCAGGGGGAGAACATGCAAACGCCACACAGACACCCCCAAGCTGGGAATCGAACCCAGGACCTTATTCCAAAGACATGCACGATAAGAAAACTGGCTGTTCCAAATGGACCGTATTCGTGGGATAAGTGTTAATGTGAATAGTTGTGTGTGTATTGAACATGTTGTGGACTTGTAAGCTGTTTGGGTGTACCTGCCTTTGAACAGTATCAGCCGAGACAGGCTCCAGTCCTCCAGTGTCCCTAGTACTATTAAGAGATTCAGCAATTGAGTAAGGTTCTTATTAGCTTCTTGAGAGCTTTTGTATTATACTCTCAGAGTCTTTAAGGTATTTGGCAGCAGCAACAGTTTGGAGTCTTCTTGGGAAATTGTCTACAAGCCTTGCAGCCCAGGCTTTGAAATGTTCTGTCATTCCTCCTGACAAATCCTGTCAAGCTCAATCACACTGGATGGACAGCATCTCTGATCTGCCGTCTTTAAATCTCTCTATAGATAATCTTTGCGTGTTCCTGGCCATTGTCATGCTTTCCCTGAGTCTGAAGAGTGCAGTCTTGAGTGAAGACCTCACTGTATTTATCGGCATTCATCCATCTTCCCTGAATTCGAAATCCCACAGAATGCTGCTTCCTCCACCATACCTCTTTATAGTTGTTGTGGTAACACATAATCAGTATTAACTTGTGTTCTTATGTGCTCATCGTCCTTTAAGTGCCTGCCACATGCCTTTTAATCAGGATCGGTTTGCTAGCTATTTGATTGCAACAGCCTGATTGATTGAGTATTTTCGAAATGATTCCGCTTCTGAAGATTTTTGAAACTTTTTAAAGTGGTCATCGCCTCCTTCTAGTACAGGTACAAAATGAAGAGATGGCCTTCCATGTCCGAAATCTCTTTGACCCTGTACAGATCTCTCAGTTTACCACCACTAAAGCACCTACATACCATCACATTTCCCCACCATGTTTTACAAATGGTGTCAAGCACTGGGTTATCCTACTTCGATATAAGTATATTGGTTAAACATGCGGTCTATGGAGACTTGTGGGAATCACATACTGGATTGTTTCATTGGTTCAAGGGGAAGTTTTTACCACTCTGGAACTTTCAGTGACTGACTGTTGTGCCTTCCACTGTGTCTGCTCTAAACACAAAGCACAGGCATGTGCAGAAAGGAATTAATAGTTTATATACATGCATACATATATATATATATATATATATTCTGTCTTCCTTTCGGCTTTTTCCCCTTTTACTCAGGAGTCGCCAACAGCGAATCATCTGATTCGCACGTTTGGTTTGGCAGAGGTTTTTACGTCGGATGCCCTTCCTGTCACAACCCTTTTAGCAAGTGACAGAAACACGCTGACGACTTTGCAGCTACTCTTTACGAAAGTCAGCAATGGTTCTTTTACATGCCTCTCACCATAGACAGTGCACTGGGGGATATATATATATATACAGTGAGTCGTTGACTTACGACCTATGCGAGTTACGTCTGATCGACTTTACGACCGCAAAAGTTGTGAAGCATGATTAATGGCAGTGCAGTGCAAGTGTTGCGCACGACAGTTGTTTGCGCTGCCGGCAGCACCAACATCTTAAAAGGTCAAGCAGGAGATGATGCAGCTTCACTTTCTAACTGCTCAGAGCAAATCTATCCATCTACTTTCAATGCCATGTCACTGTGGTGCGAAATGGAGAGCCAATCCTTTCTGTGTGTGGGCGGGTCCGATATCTTGAAACTCTAATTGTATTGGACTCGCACGCTGCCAATGACATGGAAGAAACACGTCATTGCACGCTGCAGTGTTTATGTGACAGGAAGCGCGTCCCAAGTTTTGGCAATCAGCTAGTCTGCGAGTTGAAGTTTTTCCATGTCTGTCCATTTGTGTTTGCTTGCCAGCTGTGCTTGGCTTCGTGGAAATGAGCCAATCAAAACGAGGGAAATGTATCTCTTTACTCAAAAGCAACACGTGCAGTCTGTGGCTGTTGTTGTAATCCAATAAATTTAGAGTGTGAAGCTATCGGACCCCCCACACAGTGGAGTACAAAAAGGATTGGCTCTCCGTTGCACGTCTGCTGGAACCAAAAGCGGTCGTATGTCGACGACTGTCTATATGTATGTGTGTATATATATATATATATATATATATATATATATATATATATATATATATATATATATATATATAGGCTTGTCTGGGAACGCCTCGGTGTCCCCCCGGGAGAGTTAGAGGAAGTGGCTGGTGAGAGGAACGTCTGGACCTCTTTGCTTAGGTTGCTGCCTCCGCGACCCGACCCTGGACTAAGTGGAAGATGATGATGATGATGATGATGATGATGATGATGATGATGATATATCTATATCTATATATATATCTATACATCTATCTATATATATATATATATATATATATATATATATATATATATATATATATATATATATATATATAATTAAAACCGTGATGCACTGAAGCATGAATTGAAGCGCGAAGTAGCGAGGGATCCCTGTATGTGTATATATAAAATCATTCATTTTCTGAATCCTAATTGGGTTAACAGGGAGACTGGTGCCCCTCTCAGCCAACTCTGGCCAGGGGCAAACCCTGGACAGCTTACCAGGCCATTGCAGGGCCAACACTCACACAACCATTCATACTCACACAGACAGGTAATTTGGAACAGCCGATTAACTTACTGTGCATGTTTTTGGACCGTGGGAAGAAACCAGAATACCCAGAGGGAACCCTCACAAGCACAGGGAGACCATGCAAGGTCCACACAGAAAGACTCAGGCTGGAAATCGAACCCATGGCCTTCTTGCTGTGAGGCGGACATGCTAACTACTACACCACCATGCAGCCTTATATCCTGCACAGGGCAGAATAATGCTGATGGCAATACAGCCTATGGATAACATTAGCACTGTTTTTCTCATTCATTCATTCATTCATTCATTCATTTTCTTAATGGCTCAATCCTATTTAGGGTCTCCGGGAGGATGGTGCTCATCTCAGCTGACTCTGGACAAGAGCAGAATACTTTCTGAACAGCTCGCCAGGCGATTGCAGGGCAGAAACATGCTGACAGCTATGCAGCTACTCTTGACCAAAGTCAGTAATGGTTCTTTTACATGAACCTCACACCATCGACAGTGAGAGGCATGGCCGGCCTTTGATAACCCAGTTAGTTACACCCGGGGCGTCCATGTAGATATTCCTTTAAAAAAACATCCAGCTGTTTTCTCCTATAATAGTCATGTACAACATTAACACTGTCTTTCTGATCAAGTTTATTAATTTAATGGTATTTATATTTTATTTATTACACACAAACAATAATGACGTATTCATGCCCTGGGATGCTTTATGAGTGTTGGCTCAGTTTTAGCTCCAGGCTCCACATCTCACGCTGAGACTCTAGTTATGTAAAAGCAAAAAACATTCCATTGTACAAATGGCAGAAAATATCTGGTGATTTCCTCTCAGACTCCTCTGAGCATTTTTTTTTTGGGGGGGGTGTAGTTTAAAACTACAGAGAGGAAAAAAGAAAAACACTGAGCTTAGGCAGGTCTGTTCTCTCAGCTCCACTCAAGACTCTTAAACTAAATGAACTGTATGTATAAGCATCAAGATGAGGCCAGCAGTTGATAGTGCTCAAGCTTAATGCACCCTGGCAGCCTCAGGCCTGGATGACAAATCAGTGTGGGAACTTTTTTTTTTTTTTTTTTTGTCCAGAACCTGAAGAGAGGGACCAAGAGGAAACAGGAGACATGTTAGATACATCACCATGATTAGGTGTGAAAAAATGTTCTCTATGAGTTAAACAGCACTGACCGCATGCATGGAAAAGGTACACACACATAGCAGTGTTTTATAATGGGAATAATTAGAAATTGTTTATTTTAAATGTTATTATTTTAGCAATACATCATGCGCCGGAGTGGCACGATGGCGCAGTGGTTCGCACATCCACCTCACAGGAAGAAAACCTGGGTTTGATTCCTGGACTCGGGTGATTCTATGTGGAGTTTGTGTGTTTTCCCTGTGTTCGTGTGGGCTTCTTCCAGGGACTCCGGTTTCATCCTGCTGTCCAAAAGCATACAGAGTAGGCTATTTGGCTGTTCCAAATCACCCCTACCTATGAGTGTAAGTCTGAATGGTGGTATGTGTTGGTGCGACAATGATCTGTCAAGCTCTTCAGGGTGCACCCTGCCTTTGCCTAGTGTCAGCTGAGATGGGCACCAGACTCTATGTGACCTTAATTTAGAATGATTAGAAAATGAATGAATGAATAAATGAATAGATCACGTGCATCCACACGACACACAATAACATTCATATAAGAGCTGGAGTAAATATCTTTAAAAGTGCCCAGATAAATATTTATTTGATGGATGAGTAACAATGTAATATTTGTGTTTGAGACTTTGGATGTCATGTACAGTGTGTGGTGGCCGTCTAGAAAACCTCATTGCGAGTGTGGCTGAATTCTAGCAAACAAGAATAAAAACAGGAAGAAAAGAGGATTTAATAAAATAAATAAATAAATACATAAATACATAAACTGATATGTTCACATTTATTCAGGATTTCTTTTTCTCATCTGCTTTCATATACCATAAGTACCGTATTCAATGTAATAAGCGCTCTGATCCAATAAGCAGCACCCCCCCCCCAGTGTTTTTCATCTTACGTCTAATAACCGCTCATGTGTACTGGTAGCAAAATTGTACAACAATTTTATCGGATCCGTCTCTGTAACGGTAAAATAAAGCGTTCACTGTCTGTAAAAGTGAGTTTACACAGTATTTCAAGACCCCCTGCCACTTAGGAATGTCTATAATGTTCATCAGTAACAACACATTTGATTGTTCCGCCGTGCTTTGAAAAAAGAAGAAAATATTTTTCTGTGTTCTCTTGGTAAATGTCCAACAACCGATGAACCATTAGAAACTGCTACAGCAAAACTATGGGATGCTCTGAATGAATGGCGCGATGAGCCAGATATGGACCTATCAGAAAGTTCAGTTCATCAGTTCATTTTCTGTACCCGCTTAATCCTAACTTGGGTCGCGGGGAGGCTGGCGCCCATCCCAGCCAACTTTGGGCGAGGGCAGAGTACACCCTGGACAGCTCGCCAGGCCATCGCAGGGCGGAAACACGCTGACAGCTTTGCAGCCTACTCTTGTCGAAAGTCAGCAATGGTTCTTTTACATGCCTCACACCATAGACAGTGAGAGACATGGCCGGCCTTTGATAACCCAGTTAGCTCCACTGGGGGGGACAGTGACAACCTTGTGCAGAGTGGGACTCGAACCCCCAACCTTTGGATCAGCGATCCAGCGCCCTATACCACTAGACCACCACTGCCCTCCTATCAGAAAGTGAAGACGGGTATTTTTCACCCGATTCTCCTGCTCACTAATTTCATAAATTTAAAGGACATTCCTGGCGATGTGCTTTTGCTTATGTTTGTGCTGAGTGGTTCAATGTGTCATGTGCTAAAGTTGACAGTGTTGATTGGCTCAATTTTACTTTTGGGAACATGTTTAAAGGGAGGGAAAAGTAAGGGGTCTTTTTTTTTTTTTAATTATACTGTTTTCTGTTTATTTTCAGCTTTCATGCCAGTAGTTTGGTTGATACCGTAAACGAATAATACAAATACCAGTAAAACTCTTTTATTGTTCTGTTATTATTCATGTTTTCCACCTCGATGGGGATAAGCACTTACAGTTCCACTCCGCTGTTAACATTTTAATAAGCGCCCACCCACTCCAATTTTTTAAGCGCCCTAGGCGCTTATCACGTCGAATGCGGTATATTTAAACAAATGCTACACCAGGAGAGGGAGTAGCAGGACTTCATAATCATGAGACGTCGTTTCTATATGGAGTTTGCATTATGTCGGTTTCTGCAATATTCCAGTTTCCTTCCGAAGTCTATATTCGATATTCTTAAAGGCACCAAGGTATGAATGTGAGTGTCAGTGATTGGGTGTATAGGTGTGTGTACATGTGTGTGTTGGCTCTTTGTTGCTCTAATGAACTGTTCAGGTTGTACTCTGCCTTTAAGTGTAGTCAGCTGGCTGAGATGGACTTCAGTCTCCCTGTGATCTTGATAAAGCTTTTTTCTTTTTTTTTTTCTTTGCATAATCAAACATCAGAAAATTCCTGGTGCAACCAGTTCAGCTCATTGGCTTTGTATCTCTTATTCAGCTGTTTTAATTCAATTCAGTTCAGTTCAGTTTTATTATTTGCCCTATGGGGCGATGGACTCACTGGACAGGACCGTGTGGCAGTCGTGGTATCTGAGCAGGCGGACGAAAGTCCGAGTCTTTCACTCCCTTGTGCTCCCTGTCTTGCTCTATTCAAGTGAGACATGGACGCTCACGGTTGAGCTTGGACGACGACTGGACTCCTTTGTTACGACTTCCCTTCGTCGCATCTTCGGATACCGCTGGTGGGACTTTGTTACTAACCAGAAGGTGCTCGGGGATGCGGGGATGGTAAGAGTAACCTGCTTGATCCGCGACCGTTAGCTGCGCTACTATGGGCACTTGGCGCGTTTGCCGCCTTCGGATCCAGCACACTGGATCCTGTCCGTTCGGGATCCTAGGGGCTGGAGCCGATTGCGGGGACGACCGCGTGCGACATGGTTGTCGCAGCTGAGGGCTGCCCTTCCGGGGGGTATGGGCCCTGCGCAGGCCTGGTCGATCGCCAGGAGACGGCCGGATGAGTGGAGGCGGCTGGTGGAGGCAGCAAAGTGCCGTCCTGCCTCATACCTGACATGACCTGAATTTTATTTGTATAGCAGTTTTCCAATTGACTTTGTCATAAAGCAGCTTTACACAATGAAGTAGGGGATTACAAAGTGTAAAATAATTTAAACTTTTCCTACAACCCCTACACATCCTGAATGAACAAGCCTGCAGCAACGATTGTAAAGGGAAAAAAAAAAACCTCCGTAGATGCGAAGAAAAAGCCTTGAGAAGAACCAGGCTCATCCTCATTTGGGTGGAACCATAAAAATACAAACCATATAGGAGGAATTCATTACAGTCCAAAATGTCGTTTGGTTGGTTATACAACCGTAGTCCTAAATAATTCTGGGGAAAAGAGTTTATATCACCAGCAGTGAAAAGTCATCTTCACAGTCTGTTAGTGCACATCTGGGTCCATTTAGATCTTCATCAGCAGGAAGGAGGGGCTTCCAAGATGAGAACTCCAGTCAGCATCAGAACACCAGGACAGACCCCAGGACTTAGAAAGCAGAAGGATCAGGATCACTAGCATCCCAGAAGAAGAATGTGTATCGAGAGAGAGAGAGAGAGAGAGAGAGAGAGAGAGAGAGAGAGAGAGAGAGAGAGAGAGAGAGAGATTGTTAGGTATACTCATACTAGTGTAATGGAAATAGAAGATTTTATTATTGCTGGGTGCAAGCATGGACTCCGGCATGACTGGCTCTGGCAGCATAACTAAAAGAGAGCGAACCAGAAGAAAGACAGACATGAGGACACCCTGTGCCGCTGAGAAATCAAGCCACTCCACTGTCAAATGGACCTGGGTGAGCATGCAGAGTGAGGGGATGACAGCATCCCAACATCATTACCAGAACTCTCCATGTCTGAGACCCCCAGATCTGCTCCTTTACCCAATAAAAACCTATTAACAAAATGGTCCACTAAACAAGTAAGTTTTCTGCCCTCAACTGTGGGGCTTTGTAAGAGAAAGCTCTACACCCTGCAGTTGTCTTCATTATTCGAGGTATCACTAAGCATCCTGCATCTTGTGATTTAAGGGGGCATGCCAGATCACAAACGACAAGAAGTTAACTAAGATAATATGACGTGAGACCATTGAGTGGTTTACAGGTTAAAAGTAGTATTTTATATACCATTCAAAATTTAACTGGGAGCCGGTGCAGTGTAAATAAGGTCAGGGTGATATGCTCGTGTCTTCTAGTTTTAATAAGGACTCTCGCCGCTGCATTCCTCGACAACCCGGACGTTGTTTATGCTAGGTCCGTCTTTTGAATGGGGATAAAACACTCAAGTTTTGGATCTACTGGTGTTACATTACCGTATGTGACGTGATAAGCGTCCAGGGTGCTTATCACATCGGAGTTGGTGGGCATATATATATATATATATATATATATATTTATATATCTTTGGCATGTCAGCGTATAAATGAACTGCTACAGACCTCAGAGTACCAAAGCCTCATGGTATCATATCCATGGTCGCTGGCCATTGCACACATAAACATACATACCTGATAAAGTAAATACTTATTTATTGAATACTTGTGGGTGTAGAGGTACATCTGCAAGTATTCACTAGTAACATTGACTAAGTTGTTTCATATACACCCCCCACACCACTTTGGGCAGTGGTGGTCTAGTGGTATAGGGCGCTGGATCGCTGATCCAAAGGTTGGGGGTTCGAGTCCCACTCTACACAAGGTTGTCACTGTCCTCCCCAGTACAGCTAACTGGGTTATCAAAGGCCGGCCATGTCTCCCACTGTCTATGGTGAGAGGCATGTAAAAGAACCATTGCTGACTTTCGACGAGAGTAGGCTGCAAAGCCGTCGGCGTGTTTCCGCCCTGCGATGGCCTGGTGAGCTGTCCAGGGTGTACTCTGCCCTCTCCAGAAGTTGGCTGGGATGGGCCCCAGCCTCCCTGCGACCCCCCCCCACCACCACCACCACTTAGTATAACTAAACATGGATCAAACCATCCATATGTCGAGTTCAAATAGATCAAATTCCTTGTAGTTGTAGAGGTGTAATTCCTTTTAAAATGAATTGTTTGTGTATATTAAGAATTTCTATTAATTGGATTTTTTTTCATCTCAATAGTAGTTTGTGTTTTCTAAATCAGCTTGTTTTACTGCCCTATCATGTCTTGGGTCCTCTTCTGGCAAGATTTGTTGGATGAGATTGGAATGGAGGGAACAGACAACGCTCAAGCCTTTTGTCTAATGAAAGGCCATTACTGTATTGAGCTGTGTTTATCAGTCAGGGTCAGCCAAAGTCTGGAACAAGCAGCTAGTGTGAACAAAACTCTTCATAACCTTTGACCTTTTAGAGTACACCGACACAGGAACTCAGTTATCACGTGTTAATTGCTTGACCTTGTCAGAAATGTTCTAAGGGAAAAGCATTTGATGGACGTTTTTGTGGAGACTGTTTCCCCGGGTTACAACAGATTAAATCATAAAGCAGGTGGTATAAAGCCTGACTGGAGACCAATTTAAATATTTGTTTTAGTAGAATACTTAAACTGGCAGTGGAGGCTTGGAAGTAAGGTGCTGGGTCACTGATCCCAAGGTTGGGGGTTCAAGCCCCACTCTCAACAGGTTGCCATTGTCCCCCCCCAGTACAGATTATTGGGTTATCAAAGGCCGGCCATGTGTCTCACTGTCTATGGTGAGAGGCTGTAAAAGAACAATTGGTGACTTTCAACAAGAGTAGGCTGCGTAGCCATCATCATGTTTCTGCCCTGTGATGGCCTGGCGGGGTGTCCAGGGTGTACTCTGCCCTCGCACAGAGTTGACTGAGATGGGCGATAGCCTCCCCGCAACCCTAATTAGGATTAAGCGGTTCAGAAAATGAATGATGACTGAATGAGAATACTTAAACTGGTTCCAGGACCCAAAGGCTTCCTTCCCTACAAATCCCAAGGATGAAAGTTTTCCGTCGCGACAGATTTCTGTCATGCTGATCCTATAGAAGACTTTTTAGATGTGGCTAAGCTAGTGGCTAAATAACCGCAAAGATTTTTCACAGCAAAGCATCTTTTCACATAATTTACTTTACCACTACATTTAATGCACATTAAGTTCAATGGGATTTGTGGCGCAGAGGCAAACCGGAGTTCACGACTGCATGCATGAAGTCAGTATAAGTTCAAATGTCTTCAGGTTTTGCGTGATATCCCAGATGAAAACCCTTGTAAGTAGCAGGCATGCGTGCATGGTTCAGTTCCACTTGGTCTTTTTGTCACTTCAGCAAAGCTTAAAAAGCACAATAGAGAGCAATAAAGTGACATTGACCTTTCACATGGTGTTGAAGTTAAATAAAAGCAGTTGCCTTTTTATGCCTTCATGAAGTTGTAATAAGCAAGAAGGTCCTGGGTTTGATTCCCAGCTCGGGTGGTACTGTGTGGAGTTTGCATGTTTTCCCCATGCTTGCGTGGGTTTCCTCCGGATACTTCGGTTTCCTACCAAAGTCCAAGAACATGCACAGTGGGTTAGTTGGCACTTCCAAATCAGCCCTCGGTGTGAGTGTGAATGATTGTATGAGTGCTGGCCCTGCGATGGCCTGGCAAGCTGTCCAGAGTGTACCCCGTCTCCACTCAGGGTATATCTCTGAGTATATGTCTGCGTCTATTATAGCTGTTGTGGGGCTGGTTGCGTAGTGGTTAGGGTGCTGGGCTCATGATCGGGAGGTTGTGTGTTCAAATCCCAGTTAGATCCCCACTGTGCTAAGACCCCTGTGCAAGGTCTTAACCACAAGTGTGCCTCTGTTTATCCAGCAGTATACATGGGTACCAGTAAAAATATACTGGGAAAGTATTCTGCGATGGACTACCATCCCATCCAGTTGAACTCCTGTTCACTTCACGCTACAGAAACCAGGAATAAGCACCGGCCTGATGAGCCACTAGGCTCGGGTGTAAAAAGTCTGTTGGCTTCACCCACGAGCCTTAGTGGCTCATCAGGCCGGTGCTTATTCCCGGTTTCCATAGCGTGAAGCAACCAGGAGTTCAACTCCTCCTGGATGGGATGCTAGTCCATTGCAGGTTACCTTCCCTGTATATTTTTACTGGTACCCATTGATACTGCTGGGTGAACAGAAGCACACTTGGGGTTAAGACCTTCTCCAGAGGTCAGCACAGTGGGGGTCTAACAACCTCCTGATCATGAGCACAGCACCCTAACCACTATGCCACCGGCCCCTCAGGTGTAAAAAGCCCAACATATATTATAACACTTTTAGGGACATCATCTTGCTCAGAGATCCAGTGATGCCTCAGTTTTCAGTGGGGTTGAACTATGAACTATAAACTGAGTCATCACTGGGTCTCTCAGCAGGATGATCTCCCTAAACGTGTTGCCAAATCTACACAGAAATGGTTCACGAGACACATCAAGCTCCTCCCATGGCCATCTCAGCCCCATTGAAAACCTGTGGAGTGGGCTGAAGAGGAGAATGCAGAGGAGAGGACACAGGTCGCTGGATGATTTTAAGAGATTGTACATAGAGGAACGGTTGGCAATATACTGCACTCACCGGTCTAATTTCATGAGAAATTACACATTTTTAAAGCGGTTGTCTGCAATCTTACTCTTGTCCTGTACATGTAATCGTTGAGCGCAGGAATGTATTTTTTAATGACTCATTTTAAAGTAATTAGTCATAAAGTGTAATTTTAAAGACTGAGTCCCATTTGGGCAGGGAGAAAAAAAACCTTGATATTAGCAGTAGAGGGTGCAGATGTACTTATTGCAGCCAGTAGATTATCTGTGTTTAGAGAGAGGAAAGGCAGTGAGCCTCGTTTTGTAATGTTATGTAATATCAATTTCACTCAGCTTTATTTTCGTGCACGTAAGCAGCCATGTTCAGTTTAGACCAGTGCAGAGCACTTGGAATTCCAGCCACATGAACATCTCCAGGAAAGTGTTAATCTTTTCCTACTTATGTTTAAGATGGATTTTAGAGGCTTTTCGTTGTAAATCGATTCAATGCATTTCATTTTCATGGTTTTCTCACAAAACCTTTAAGCAGTGAGAGTTATAGGGTCATTTGAGGTGCACTGGTGTTCTTCAGATCACTTGAGAGTGCACGGTGTTCCTTATTTACTTTTAACGGCCTGTGTTGGTGTGGTGGTGTATATTCACATTCACACACATACACACACACACACACACAGCAAGAAAGCATGTGACGAGTCAAGAAGTCAAGGGCAGTTTGGTATTCCAGGATTATTATTATTATTATTATTATTATTATTATTATTAAATTCCTAAACTCCTTGCTTGCTTGTCAAAACTTGGATTATTAATAACAGGTGGCTGTGGTTTGGATGGCTGATGTAAAAATGAAATTGCCATCACCATCCCCAAGATAATTTTACATCTACCGTATGTCACATCATCTACAGTATGGTCCATAGTGATTTTTTTTTTTTATTAGATAAGAGCTATGCATATACAGTGATCCCTCGTTACTTCTTGCTTCAGTTTCTGCAGCTTCAGTGCATTGCGGGTTTTTAAAAATAGTCATTGAATAATAAAAAAATAAGGAAATGAAGGAAAAATAGGGAAAAGGTTAAGGAAAATGCCACAAAACAAGCCAATTATTCAAGCAAAACAAACAAAAAAAAAACAAACAAACATAAAAACAAACAGAACCCCCCCAAAACTACTTACATTTTTATATGAGGTGCACAGCTGAGCGTTTGCACATGCGTGTGTGTGTGTGTGTGTGTGTGTGTGTGTGTGTGTGTGTGTGTGTGTGTGTGTGTGTGTGCGCGTGTCTGTATGTGTGTGTGTGTGTGTGTGTGCATTCATATTTCACACGGATCCCTCACTTTCCGCTGTTAATTGGGACCGAGATCCCCCCGCAATAACTGAAATCCGCGAAGTAGGATCAACACCCTGGGGGGGCTGACGTATATGTGTATATAATATCAAGAAATACATATTCAATGCTATAAATGCTTATAATTAACAATTAAACATGAAAAAAAATGATTAAGACGTAAATACAATATTAATACACACATAAATACGCACGCACGCAGGTGCGCACCTCACATAAAATGGAGTTTTGATGGGAGATTTTAGGTTGTTTTTTGTTTTGAGTTTGTTTCGGATTTTTTTTTTTTTTTTTTTTTTTTTTTATAATTGGCCTTGTTTTTGTGGCATTTTCCTTAACCTTTTCCTCTTCTCTTCCTTAATTTCCTTATTGACTATTAAAAAAAAAAAAAAAAAAAAACGCGATGCACTGAAGCCGCATCAATTGAACCGCGAAGTAGCGAGGGATCCCTGTATTTACACCTTATGCATTATTTTTGAACATTTAATTATTATAAGCATTTATAGCATTGAATATGTATTTATTGATATGTATCATATACACATATACATGTACGTATACGTCAGTCAGTGGGGGGGTCAATCCTACTTCGCGGAAATAAGTGGTCATGGGGGTCTCGGTCCACATTAACCACGGAAAGTGAGGGATCCCTGTATTTAAAATCTTTATTCAGTACAAGATGTTTAAGGGGCAGTGGTGGTCTACTGGTATAGGGTGCTGGATATAGGTTGGGGGTTCGAGTCCCACTCTCCACAGGGTTGTCACTACCCCCCCCCCCCCCCCCTCCGTGCAGCTAACCGGGTTATCAAAGGCGGGCCATGTCTCCCACCGTCTATGGTTAGCGGCATGTAAAAGAACCATTGCTGACTTTTGTAAAGAGGAGCTGCAAAGCCATCAACGTGTTTCTGCCCCTCGCTAAAGGGTTGTGTCAGGAAGGGCGTCCGACGTAAAAACGTATGCCAAATCAAACGTGCGAATCATTCGCTGTGGCGACCCCTGGTAAGTTGAAAAGCCGAAAGGAAATCTCTCATTGAGTACAAGATGCTTAAGATGTTATAAATCATTTTGAATATGCTGAGCAATATTTTATGTGGATAATCATCGTAATCAATTTTAATCTGGATAATTTGCACAATATCTTTTAAATATATAAATATGTATGTGTATAGATAGAAAGACAGATAAACAGACAGACTGTCCCAAAAAAAGGTTGCACATGCTAATATTTGTTATGAATTTTTTTAGCCTTGTGTGCAGCACGTAATGCTATTGTTTTAACAAAATCCATTGTTGGGTTCATTTTTTCACAAATGTCTTGAATGGATGAGGGGAAAACTGATCCACTCCATAAAGTCTTTTTAAGCACATCCCATAAATTTTCAATTGAATTATGGTCAGGAAACTTGGGTGGCCAATATATGTGTGAAAATGATTCCTCATGCTTCCTGAACCACTCTTTCATTATTTGAGTAACCATTTTTATATTCGTGCCATCAGGGAAGGAAAAAGTCCATTGATGAGAACATGTTCATTCGGTACATTCAGGTCATCAGTTGCTTCATTTCATTGCCACGTTAATGTTCCTGAACCTCGTCCGGACCAACTGGAGCAGCAATATCATAGAGATTACATGCTGTGATGAAGGCATGTTTTGTCCCCGCTTTGGGAAAAGAGAGTTTTGTGCTACAGATTAACCTCCTACATAGGCTAAGCGGAAGAAGGCATGCAGCTGGTTGTTCCGGAAAAATATAGGAAACTGGTTTTGGAACTGGACCATGCCATTCTCTGGGCAGGGCATCTAGCATATTTGATAACACGCCAGACAATTGCTCAATGTTTTTATTGGCCAGGTCTTTTTGCAGAGGTAAAAAGCTACTGCAGGTAATTGCCCAAGTGTCTTCTATCAGGAGGCCAAGCCTTGCTCAAGCTTTATTAGTG
Source organism: Plotosus lineatus (assembly GCA_024760905.1). Taxonomy (NCBI): domain Eukaryota; kingdom Metazoa; phylum Chordata; class Actinopteri; order Siluriformes; family Plotosidae; genus Plotosus; species Plotosus lineatus. The sequence goes on from CM045728.1 coordinate 13,791,840, forward strand.
CATCTACCAATCGGTTACACCCTTTTGAGAGGATGGGGTGAATATAATTGGTCCTGTTGAAAGGAGTAAATTGGCAAACAGATTCATTTTGGGTTTTTTTGTGACCGCGCTCCCAGATTCCTCAATGTATTCCCTTTGAAAAACATCACAGCTGAACAGATTATTTGCCATGCCTCATATGTTCTTTATGGTGTGTATCTCCTGAGAGATGTTAACAGATCAGGGCCCTAACTTCATGGGCAGAACGATTTAGCAGCTGTATGAACTGTTAGGCATTGAGCGAATGACTCCCTACTACCTGTAGACTGGTGGAATTGTGAAGCGGTTCAATTAGACCTTGATGAACATGCTCTGGATGTTTGCGATTGTTTGTCATACATGGATGCCCTCCAGGCAGTGAGTATATTGGTAGTAGGATGCTGAGGTTGGAACTACCAGGCAGAAGGCCTAGAGGAAGACCAAAGAAGAGATTTATGGATGTGGTGAAGGAGGACATGAAGGTCATTGGTGTAAGAGAAGAAGATGCAGAGGACAGGGTGAGATGATTTGCTGTGGCGACCCCTGAAGGGAACAGCCGAAAGGAAAAGAAGAAGAAGGATGTCCCCCAGGCATCTCACCCTTTGGGCTGCTGTGTGCACATCAGGTACGGTTCCCACTGAACATTCTAAAGAAGGTTTGTGAAGGAGACACTTCAAACGGGATGCTGGCAGCTGCATCTACCCCTAGCTCAGAAAAGGCTCCGGAAAGCTTCAGACCGGCCGAAGGTGGGTCTGACAAGGCTGCCCATATGTGCTCTTTCTAGCCTGGCGACAGAGTTGTGTTGTTGTTGCCCTGCTCAGACTACAATCTGTTGGCAAAATGGCAGGGGCTCAACTTCGTCACTTGCAAGATGGAACAGGTGATGCACGGTATCAACATGCCAGACCATCGGAAGAAACACCAGGTCTTCCATGCCAGCGTACTGAAAAACGTTGAGTTAGAGCTCAGAGCCAAAGCTGCAATCCCAGCCACATACAGACACATTAAAGATGCTGATCTGAACAGTCAAGGAGGAGGAGTACAGAGAACAGTGCTTCCTAAGAGATGAGGAGGAGAGCAAGCTGGACCTCAGTCATCTGCTGAAGGAGCAACAGTGTGACCTCTCCAGCATCCTGCCAGAGGATCCCTTCACCATGCCGGCTAGAGCTGTTGGAGGACTATGTTGTCCTTCTTTAGAAAGGGGAAATGTCATTGAGCGAACTGTATAGCTTACGCAGACACAATTGCATTCACGCAAGTGCTGCGTGCAGGCTGCCATTTCCTGGCCTTTGTAAATCACCGCTGTCTTGTCACCATTTGTTGCTGTCTTCACTGCCACTGCTGTATGTACTATTTATCTTATTTTTCTTTCATTGTGTCATCAACCATCACTTGCCATATATATGTTACACTGTGATCAACTTTGCTATTTAGAGCACAGGGAAAGACTTACTAGAGTTTTCTACATAGCAAATGTTTGCGCATGCTGCTCATTCATTCATTCATTCATTCATTCATTTTCTGTTACCACTTAATCCTAATTAGAGTTGCGGGGAGGCTGGTGCCCATCCCAGCCTACTCTGGGAGAAGGCAGAGTACACCCTGGACAGCTCACCAGGCCATCGCCATTCGGAAATACACTGACGGCTATGCAGCCTACTCTTACTGCTCATTAAAAAAAAAAAAAAAAAAAAAAAACACATAATGTTCGTTAGATAAAAACAACAACAGCAACAAAAAATCTGACAGAAACACGTGTATTTGACTGAATATATTAAAGATAAACACATTAAAGCAATAAATATTTAATAGTAATAATAATAATAATAATAATAATAATAATAATAATAATGCATGTACATTAACATTAACAATAATCAATAATAAATAATAATAGAAAGACAGGGATAAAATATGTCAATTAACCCTTCCGATCATCGACTCCAGCATAGATGTCATGTGGACAGGCATGAGGTGGTCCATGACAGAGAAGGAGAAGGAGGAGGAGGAGGAGGAGAATTTTGTGCGTGTGCACAATACACATGCCATCGAGGAAAGGCTCGTGTTGAGCTCCCATAAGGCCAGTGCTTCTCAAATAGTGGGGTGTGTGGTGTGATGCCAGGGCGTGGTGCGTATGACCCTGGGGAACATGCTTTTTGCCATACTATACTACAATTAAGTGTAATTGTGCATTCTCTACAGTAGGTGGTAGTGTCGCTGACTGCCACTGCCTTCTACTGTAGAGGATGTGCAATTACACTAGGTGTTCCCTATGGTGTAGGGAAAATGCACCAAGCAAATGTTATCATTGCGCACGGGATGCTGGGGGGCATGATTTTTTTTTGCTTCCTATTGGGGGCATCACAGAAAATAATTGAGAAGCATTGCACAAGGCGTTCTTGAAGCGCGGAAGAATACAAGGCTAATCAGCCCGGAAAAGCCATTTCCCCAGCAGAGCTCGTAAATCAAAATTTTGCTCGTTATATGGGGAAGATTTTTGGTTGGATTGAAGCTCATATCATAGAAAATTAATTTAAAAAGACACTCGTAAGTTAAGGTACCACCAAATTGGAGATTTATAGATCTGGTGAAGGAGGACATAAAGACATGAAGGTAGTTGGTGTAAGAGTAGATGATGCAGAGTACATGGTGAGATGGAGGTATAATCTACTTACGAAACCCTCTGGGTATGAAAACTCCAGGTTACGAAAAACATTTTCCTAAATTTTCATCCTCTTTTTACGAAAACACCCTCTTTTTTACGAAAGCGCCAAACGCGCCATTGAAAAATTCAAACCATGCGCGAATTGCTCTCTCATTGGCTGTCTCCCAACATCCCGCCACGCTGACCTTCCATGGAGTGCAGAAGGCAGCTGATCTGTACCCATACTTCCTGTACCCATACTTCCTGTTTGTCACACGTGTGAGAGAGGAGAGTTCAACAGGAATGTTGTCTCATAAGTTCTTTTTGAGAGATCATTGCAGTGTTATATTTCGTTATCCATCACGGACCTAAAAAATACTGAAAAGCGGAAACACCGTGACGGAGGCGATTATTTCGGCACGATATTGAAGCAGAAGGAGCATGGAAACAGAGTGCTCCGTGGGACAAGACCTCCGATCTCGCAAGGAAGCAAGTTAATATTGAATCAGGACCTCTGATCTTTCAAACAGGTACTGTAATTCCGCTTTAAATACAACATCTCGTCCATTTAAACATTTAAATGGAATTGGTCCGTCAGTTGCACATTGCATGTGGGCAGAACCCGCATTCGGCAAAACACACCAGACAGTTCTCTGTGTGCGTGTGTGTGTGTGTGTGTGTGTGTGTGTGTGTGTGTGTGTGTGTGTGTGTGTGAGAGAGAGAGAGAGAGAGAGAGAGAGAGAGAGAGAGAGAGAGAGAGATTTATTTTTTTAAGTTGTTTTATTCAGTAAATGTTTAGTAAATGTGAGCAAAACATGGCTCATCCGGACCTACGATCCCTCAAGGATACAAGTTAAAGTTGAGTTTGGACCTCTGATCTATCAAGCAGGGAATGTGCTTTGAATTTCCCGTCTTAAAATGCTCCGGCGTCCTGTGTGTGGACGGAGCCCACATTCAGCGGAGCATGCCACAAATATGTATTTTGTGTGTGTGTGTGTGTGTGTGTGTGTGTGTGAGTGATAGAGAGCGACAGAGAGAGAGAGAGAGAGAGAGAGAGAGAGAGACAGTGTTGTGTGTGTGTATGTATGTGCTTTAATAAAAAAATGTTTAATAATGGTTTAATTAATAAATATGTTAATAAAACGATTTGATATGTTAATAAAATGTTTAAATTGTTTAATAGATAATTTTCTTTTACTTTTAACACATATTTCATGCATCTTTCATACAAAATTGGTATACTTTTATCATTTTTAAAGGGTTAATGGGGTAGTCTTGGGAGGCTTGGAACGAATCACGCGTTTTACATGTAAAATGCACCTATACTTACGACACAGCAAAACATCTGATCCACATGTTTGATTTGGCATTGGTTTTTATGTTGGATTCCCTTCCTGACACAACCCTTTAGCAAGGGACAGAAACACGCTGACGGCTTTGCAGCCACTCTTGCTCCTGTCAAAAGTCAGCAATGGCTCTTTTACATGAACCTCTCACCACAGGCAATGAGAGACATGGCAGGCCTTTGATAACCCAATTAACTGCAGTGGGGTACAGTGACAGCCTTGATGGAGAGTGGGACTCGAACCCCCAACCTTAGGATCAGCAATCCAGACCACCAGTGCCTCCTATACATACAATAGATATATTTTCAGTGCCAAATCAAATCTGTAAAATCCTTGTCTAGTATCAAGAAGTGAAATCATATACACTGGCGGTTTATACACCTCATTTATTATTTAAAACATTGATAATTACAAGTCCATGGTGGACTCACTCCCCAGCGTTCCAAACGTCCTGATCTTGTTGGAGAAACAGAGAGACTGTTCCACCAGGGGTAAATAGCGGGGTTTCCCGGTGCAGGGTGGGATGGTCGGTTAGAATGGAGGTGTATCGGTGTTGTTCATGGCGATTTTAGCGGCACAGAGAGTTATTTTCGTGCATGGTAATTATGGTATGTGTTTGTATGTTATGCATGTGATTTATTATTTCGTGTATCAAGTATGTTGCTATTTAGTTATTTCATTATTTTTGGCAATAGGGATGTTCAGTGGGTGGGGCTTTTATTTTATTTTATTTTTTTTTTTGTTGGATTCCTCTTTATGCTCTGTAAATATTTCCACTAATTTTAAGAAAATTTATTAAAGATAAATATTTTTTAAAAGATCCTTATTGAGGAACACCGGTTCAGCCTCTCTCTGTCTCTCTGTCTGCTCTACTGCTGACTACATTTACAGCATTTGGCAGACGCTCTTATCCAGCGACGTACAATTATCTTTTCTTTTTTTTTTTATACAACTTGAGCAACTGAGCGTTAAGGGCCTTGCTCAGGGGCCCAACAGTGGTGAGTTGAACTGCTGACCTTCAGATTAGCAACCCACCACTGCCCTATGATTATCCTACCAAAATCACAGCCTGTCAAAATATTGAAATGTATTTTTTTTTTTTTTTTTTTTTTTTTTTTTTAACTGTGTTTATAAATGGCCCTCCATAATTATTGGCACCCCCGATTAATATGTGTTATACAGCTTAAAATAAGTTACATTTTTATTGTAGAAGTGACTCTCACAGTGTTAGGATGAACTTGTAGAACAGTTGTTATGGATAATACATACAAAATAAATTTCATCTACTTTGAGTCCACATTCCTGTCTTGATCCACGTGTAGTTATGTTTAATGAGGTGTAATGTACATGAAACAAGTGAGTTCCTGTTATTACTTATGTTACAGCAGCCCTAAACAGTTCCTTCCTCAACAGCCCTTTTTCTCTGGGCTTTAGTTGTAGCTTATTCGTTCCTCTCCCATGCCTGTATTATGATGTGTATAAAATGAGGTAAACATAAGTAACTGAGCTTTGAAGACGTTGATTTTGTCATGACATCCCAGAATTATTAATATGAACACACAGAAGAATAACGTGCCATGTGTTGCGTCCTAAAGAGAACTTATATTTATATATTTCTTTATTATCTGTGTCCTGTTGAACAAAATCTGTCCTGAAATCGGGAAAACGACTCGAGCCGATCTGATGACAGGAGGAGTAATTGTGTTTGATGGTGTTCCATGATAGTTAAATGTTGCCCTCAAGCTAGTTCCCACGCATCCTGCTCTGGCCTCAGTGCGTCAATAGACCCCTGATGGGCGTTCTTCTTGATTTGTTCACCTTGATTTTAGTTGATTGTTTACACTACCTCTGTGACTGCTCATTCCATCCTAGAAATGGATCACAAGCTTGAGTGCATCTCTTTTAAACAAACAAGTTGTGTACCTACATTCAGCCACATTCCGAAACAACACTGGGACCTTTTTCCGGGATGCTGTGAAAGGAGCAGATTTAATGAATTTGGAGAGATGAATCAAACAATTAACTAATTTATACTGCGTGGCAAAACGTACGCCGTATTTCTGCCGTGGAAACGTTTAAAACTAAATTTTATTCCAGTAATCAGAAAAGTATCTTTTGAGTCTTCGGGTCTGTCAGTTTACCGTAATATATTAAAAAACACAAAAATTAAGTAAAAAAAAATATTTGAACGGAGACTGGGACTTCCTTTTAAGCTTACGTTTCCTGCCACAGAATGAGATCCAAAGTTGTTCTGAGAATATTTGAGGTTGAAAATGATAAGATATGAGACCTCAGATATAGAAGATGATTATTAATTATGATTATTAATGAGCTGGTTATTTTCTGCATAGTTAAGTTATGGGAAATTTCAAACTTAATGCTCTGACTTTTGAGAGAAATCTTTGACATGATATTATTGATTTTTTTTATGTCTTCTTATCTATTTCTTGCTGTAAATGTGAAAAAAAGAGGTTCTCCCGAGGGTACCTGGCAAGCCAGATATGGCCTGGGCTGGTGTCTGTATTCGGGAAGGCCAATAATGATGTTTCAGAGGCCGACTTTAGGTGTATGTGTCTCTGCCTTTGTGTCTTGTTCAAGTCTCTTTAGTGTCAAGTCTACACTGCCATTCACAATATTGTGTGCTTTTGTTCATCTTTTTTTTTTTTTTTTTTAATATATCCTTCCCTTTGTACTAGGTGTTACATGTCATATTCTTTGTTTGTGTTCAGTAAAAATAAATAAATAAATAATAATGTAAAAAGTCCCTTGTATTGAATTTTTATTGCAGTCTGACATCAATTTCAGGGCAATGGAGGCCTTGTGATAAAGGTGCTGGATCACTGATCCTAAGGTTGGGGGGTTCAAGCCCCACTCTCATTGGGCTGTCACTGTCCCCCCAGTGCAGATAACTGGGTCATCAAAGGCCGGCCATGTCTCTCGCTGTCTATGGTGTGAGGTTCATGTAAAAGAAAGCATTGCTGACTTTCGACAAGAGTAGCTGCATAGCCGTCAGCATGTGTCCACCCTGTGATGGCCTGGTGAGCTGTCCAGGGTGTACTCTGCCCTCGCCCGGAGTCGGCTGGGATGGGTTAGATAATTAGGATTAAGTGGTTACAGAAATGAATGAACATCTATTTTACTTTAAGAGAACTTGAAAATGGTTTTGGCTTTCTGAGACGTGTCTGAAAGATCGGCTATTTCCATTTTCAGACCTGTAGGTTTTGGTTTTTTTTTTTCATTTCAGACACAAGTGGAGCTCCATAGAAAATCTCTCCAAAAGTTTGTGTGTGTGTGTGTGTGTGTGTGTGTGTGTATGTGTGTGTGCACATGACCACCTGTTTGGCTTCCTCCTCTCATTTATGGTCTTTCCACTCTCTGATTTTATTGGTCACCTTAACACTTCATCCACCGTGCACTGGAAGGCAGACCGCAATGGGAGAAGATACTGCTATGCATGGGAGGGGCGTGGGGGGGGGGGTCAGAAGGTCAAGCATGCTATAAAACACCAGTGTACCCAAAAAAAGTAAAAAAATACAGACAGCTTAAACAGCCCAGAGGGAAAACTTAAAACACGCACTCACTTCATTTTTTCACCTTCTGGCATCATGTAACATGGCTATTCAACACTGTAACAACATTTATGGGTCAAAAATGTGGGAAAGCAGAATTAAAAACATGTGACCCATTTTAAATGTGCTTACTGTATGTTTTATGTTACAGTATGCAACATTGAACAAAGATTTTCACTTCTCTTTGTTTTCTTTTCTCCATTTTTTTTTTGGTGCAGGGCTTCAAAACAAAAGATGGATATATTATTGTGGCGGCTGGGAACGATCAGCAGTTTTTCAAAGTGTGCAAAGTGAGGAGGACCCTCTCATCTCTCTAATTTCTGTATATTACACATGATATGCTTCATTTATCTAATCACCTCATTAAAGCACATTTACACGACATATTCTTTCCATACATCAAGTCCACTTTCAAACAAACCATCATCTTTATGACTTCTTTTTTTCCTCTCTCCTCTTGGCTGTTTTTTTTTTTTTTTTAATTTTTGCCCATAACCAGGTCCTGAACCTGAACGAGCTGGCTGAAAACCCTAAGTACAAGACCAACATGTTACGAGTCCAGCACCGCAAAGAGCTGCTGCAACTTCTGGCTGAGAGGTAAGCAGGGCTTCTCACGCATCAGTTCAACCTGCTCGCCAAGGAACACAAAAATGACAAGCTCACCACAGGCATTCCTCTGTCCAGATGTTACAGCTCTTTCTTTTTCCTGTCTGCGAGGTCATGGCCCTCGTTAATGCTGTATCTGTGCTTCCTCTCGGTGCTCAGAGTGTTAGAGCTGAGGAAGTAGGCTGATGTTCCAGACGCAGGCGTGTCACCTCTGTAAGCGTCAGCTCATTGTATTGAATAAACTGCAGCCGGGCCACCTACAGAAGGAGCAGACCGCACACTCTGAAAAGACCTTCAAACATGTCATTGTGTACAAAATGCTAATTCAAAAAGGTACAAATAAAGTTTGAACATTTCGTGACAAGCAGCTGAAAGAGGGATTGTGTAGCTTTGTCAGATATTGTAGAAGTGATTTTGTTTTGCTTTTGTTTGGTTCGGTTCGGCATGTTCCAGTTAGATTGGTCAGATGATCAAGCAGCATGATTCAAGCAATTTCAGAAAGCCAAACAAAGGGAAGTCAGACTTTAACTTCTCAATATACAGAACAGTTCTTTGAAAATCATTTTGCAACCCTTATAGTCATTATTAGGTTAAAATATGGGAGCAGCTGTGGCCTAACGGTTAGAGAAGCAGGTCTGTGACATAAAAAGTAATTCATTTGTTTATCGAACCAGCAGGAAAATATATACAGCAGCTTACTGCACCGAGACTGAAGTGACCTTAAGCAGGGCACCGAACCCCCAACTGCTCTCTGGGCGCTGCATTTTGTGGTACCTCACTGCTCCAAGTGTACTCACTGCTTGTGTGTGTGTGTGTGTGTGTGTGTGTGTGTGTGTGTGTGTGTGTGTATACCAGTGGTGGTATAGGGTGCTGGATCGCTGATCCAAAGGTCGGGGTTCGAGTCCCACTCTCCACAAGGTTGTCACTGCCCCCAGTGCGGCTAACTGGGTTATCAAAGGCAGGCCATGTCTGTCACTGTCTATGGTGAGAGGCATGTAAAAGAACCATTGCTGACTTTAGTAAAAAGTAGGCTGCAGAGTCTTCAGCGTTTTTCTGTCCCTTGCTAAAAAGGGTTGTGACAGGAAGGGCATCTGACGTAAAAACCTCTGCCAAATCAAAATGTGCGAATCAGATGATTCGCTGTGGTGACTCCCGAGTAAAAGGGGAAAAGCCGAAAGGAAGACACACAGACATATATAGCTCTCTCTCTCTCTCTCTCTCTCTATATATATATATATATATATATATATATATATATATATATATAATTAAAAGGAATGTAATGAATCTGTCTTAGCACTAATCCATACACACATCTCGCTTTTATCACACATCAAATTCTGGCACTTCCTGAACAGCAACCAACTGAAACCCAATATGTCTTCCACATCACCAAATCAGGGGGAAAAAAAAAAAAAAAAAAAAAAAAAGCGATGCATTATTGACAATGAAACTGATACCCAAATGCTTCATGCACCACTATTCATTCTCGTAGTTTGAAAGGAGCACGGAACATGAACTGGTTATAAGAATATTTAAACTATAATTTATTTATAATATTTAAAAAGTCGGATGATACAAATGAAAACGATCATCAGCAAATGCGAGGAAGTAAAAAGAAAGCTCACTATTAACATTTTCTACTTTTGCTACAGAACATAGTCGGGAAACGTAGAGGAGATTTATTTATTAATTTATTATTTATTAATTTCCTCCAGTGCTCAGGGTTGATTGGACACGTAAAGGAGCCGGGATACTCGTATAACGTCAGCCTCGGACACCTATCAATATGTTTATCTATCAGAAGTACTTAAGTCTATTAATAATTATTAAATTTAGCAAAGAAGAAAATTCAGTCTGTGTTTATCACTTTATTTATTTGGGGATAAAAACAAGCCCTTTATTTAAAAATGTAAAATTTACATTTAAAATGTAGACTTTAAAATTTACAATATGACATATGTGGATCAGGGCAGTGGTGGCCTGGAAGTAAGGTGCCGGATCACTGATCCAAGGGTTGAGGTTTCAAGCCCCACTCAACAGGTTAGCACTGTCTCCCCCCAGTGCAGCTAACTGGGTTATCAAAGGCCAGCCATGTCTCTCACTGTCTATGGTGAGAGGTTCATGTAAAAGAACCATTGCTGACTTTTAATGAGAGTAGTTTCTTAGCATAATGTTGAATGTTTCTTCCCTACGGTGGCCTGGCAAGCTGTCCAGGGTGTACTCTACCTTCACCTAGATTCGGCTGAGATGGGCGCCAGCTTCCCTACGACCCTAATTAGGATTAAGTGGTTCATAAAATGAATGAATGTGGATAATTATATACTTTGGTTTAAAAAAGGTAAGGAAAAAATCCTGTCATTGTAGAATTATTGAAAAAAAAAAAAAAGTTTGTGATTGTAATAAAAATCGTTTAGTTAATTAACAATTTTCAATTTACAATTCTGTTTATAATGACAGCTTATTTTAATCACTGCCTTTTTTTATAAGTTTTAAAGATTCAACATAAAATTAACACAACCTACTCACGTTATAAAATGAGCTACCAAAAACTATTTTGAAATATCACAATGATTTCACTAAAATGCCATGAAATGTTAAAATCACCAGAAATTGAATTGTGATATTATTAATTGCAATATCATTATTAATATCCCATTGTATTTCTCAGCCCTAATCCCAACTTCAATATTATGGCTCAATGATAAGTGCATGTAGTATTTGAAATATTTTTTTTCAACTGTTACTCGAACAGTCCTACAGTGCACCTTTTGGTGTACAATTCATTCATTTAATAATAAAAAAAAGTCTGATTGTTACTGCTACAATTATATAACACAATTCAAAGTTTCATATAAGTCAGCTTCACATCAGACAACAAAGCTGCATATTTTAGCATTTCAGGTTTTTGAGCTAGAAACTACACAATGCAATATTTATCCATATTACTTTGTGTGTTCTATTAACAACATGCATATGTTTATAATTCTTGCAGTTATTTCCATTGATAAAGCCAGTGGTAAAAAGCATAGCTGTTGAATGCTTAATGCCATGGTGGTCATTAAGGGTCGTAATGTAATCTCATGGTAAAAAAAAAATGGGCTTCACACTGAAGAAGACATTCTGGGAATTGCAATATGTGAACCCGCCTAGTGCAACAAACCAAAACATTTGCTTGTAATTATTTGCTGGCCAGAGGGTTCAGTGTCCTTGTGTGCATCAAATCAAAGTAAGAGTCTAGGTTGGATGTAATAGTAAAAGTGAGTTGCGTGTTTTGGACTATGTCTCAATGACTTTGATAAGCTGCAGTGTGACGAACAAGCCCAGTTTCATTAGACCTGCTGAATTCAGAGTGCCTGCAGTTGTGGAGTCTGAGTCGAACTAATCCATAAAACGTATTGCTAAATCTGTAAAGAAGACATTTGGGTTCTTTCCCTTTTTGACGTTTAACAATTAAATGTGAAATGCAATATATTTTATGGTCAGTTTTGATCTTAAATGACAAAGGGATCTAGTGCCTGTTCTGCTAATTATGAGCTATGTTCCATTACCTGCAATGCTTATCCAACCATCCATTCATTCATTCATTCATTCATTCATTCTCTGAAATACTTAATCCTACTAGTAATTAGGGTCACAGGGAGGCTGGCACCCATCTTAGCCGACTCTGGGAAAGGGTGAGGTACACCATGGACAGCTCGCCAGGCCTTAGCAGGGCTGACATTCACACAACCACTCATACTCATACCCAGGTTTGATTTGGTATCATACTGTTCTAGAATTGAGTGTAATTGTGCATCCAATCCAGCAGTTGGCAGTGACGCTCTCATTGTTGCACTATGGTGTAGGGAAAAAGGCATTGAGCAAACGGTATGGAGTACAGTAAACGCTGTTTATAGTTGCACGCACTATGCATCCGGGGATACGCACAGGTCAAAAGTGAAAGTGAGAGTGAAATGAAATTGAAGAACAAGTAGAAATAGAAATGGAATAAAATTTATAGAAAGATATATCATAAATATAAGCATGGAATATGATTAAACATTAGCCTGAGGTACACTAGGCTCAAGGCTTAGTAGGCTGAGGCACAGAGGCGTGGCTGAGACGTGCTTTACACCAAGCGGAGGTTCTGGAAGAGAAGCAGAACATTTCTGAACTTCAAAGAAGAAACAAATTGACTCCAGTATTATAATGAAGTGGAATAGAGTGAAACTCTCTGTAAATCTGATCAGATCTGCTGTGCCGTGCTTGACAGGAGCCAGGAGTTTAAACACAGAAGCTGATCAGTTGTAGTGTCGCCTGTGTGTGTGTGTGTGTGTGTGTGTGTGTGTGTGTGTGTGTGTGTGTGTGTGTGTGTGTGTGTGTGTGTGTGAGGAGAGAGAGAGAGAGAGAGAGAGAGAGAGAGAATGATTTCAATTAGACTGAGCTCAAGAGCATCATTACACTGAGAGAGAGAGAGAACAGTACAAACTTTTACAAAGTTTTTACAAAGTTTTTACAAAGTACAAAGTTTTAAACATACGTTCCCCAAGTACAAAACAAAAAACAACCCAAAACCTCCCATCAAAACTACTTACATTTTTTCTGACGTGTAGCTGCGTGCTTGTGCGCCCATCTGTATGTGTGTGTATTTATATTTTATTTACATGTTATGCAGTATTTTTTTAATGTTTAATTGTTATTCTAAGTATTTATAGCATTGAATATGTATTTATTGAGATCCGACTTCGCGGAATTCGGTGGTTTCAATCTCAAATTCAGCCAATCATATGCCCACTTCAGCATTTATTAATTTTATTGTGACATGGTCCAATGTTCACCCTTTTTTTTACTATTACCCTAATTCTTTTTTTTAAACACTTTCAATTTTTTTTTTTCCAAAATTGTTCTCTATTCAGAGAGAACAATTTTGGGGGAAAAAACAAAAAAAACAAAAGTGCAGCTAACTGGGTTATCAAAGGCGGGCCATGTCTCTCACTGTCTATGGTGACAGGCATGTAAAAGAACCATTGCTGACTTTCGTAAAGAGTAGGCTGCAGAGTCGTCAGCGTGTTTCTGTCCCTTGCTAAAAAGGGTTGTGACAGGAAGGGCATCCGACGTAAAAACCTCTGCCAAATCAAACATGCGAATCAGATGATTCGCTGTGGCGACTCCCGAGTTAAAGGGAAAAAGCCGAAAGGAAGACAGACATTCAAACCAATCATGGTTCGATAGAATGGACCTTTTTTTCCATTCTCTGCATCTCTAAAACATATTCATTAAAACATTCCTACATTTTCACTTAATGTTGTTAACAAACAAATAATCAAAAACATAAGAATAATAATAATAATAAAAAATAAATAAATAAATAAATAAATAAAAACACCTGAATAAAACATACCCTTTTTGTGGAGATAATTGGACATCAGCTTAATCACAAATAATATTAAACAGGATCAGTGGCACTTTTTAATGTAGGATGCAGAATTTGTTGAGATGATGCAGGAGAACAATTTCTTAATAACTGTGAAATGTGAAATGTGAAAATCCAGCTTGTACATTGATATTTTGCTGTAAGGGTTAGGAAACCTCAATTTATTATTATTATTATTATTATTATTATTATTAGTAGTAGTAGTAGTAGTAGTAGTAGTAGTAGTAGTAGTAGTAGTATTTATTGATAACTTTTAAAAATACACATTGTCAGAAAGGCAGCCTGACAAAAATTCTCTGGAGGTTCTCTTTGGGAGTAACGAGGATGGATAGGATCAGGAATGAGCACATCAGTGGGACAGCACATGTAAGACGTTTTGGAGACAAAGTCAGAGAGGCCAGATTGAGATGGTTTGGACATGTACAGAGGAGGGATAGTGAGTATATTGGTAGTAGGATGCTGGGGTTGGAACGACCAGGCAGAAGGCCTAGAGGAAGACCAAAGAGACGATTCATGGACGTGGTGATGGAGGACATGAAGGCAGTTGGTGTAAGAGTAGAAGATGCAGATGATAGGGTGAGATGGAGGCAGATGATTCGCTGTGGCGACCCCTGAAGGGAAAAGCCGAAAGGAAAAGAAGAAGAAGAAGATTTACATGTACGTATACGTCGGTCACGGGTGGGTCTTATTCTCCATTAACCGCGGGAAGTGAGGGATCCCTGTATTCATAAATCTCTAGAGCAGCCAAACATGAAAGGGAGCCCATTCTAACCTGTTTGATAGGAAATTGTACGATTTATAAATATTTGTTTTCTGAACGCGTTTGTAAAATAGTGGATTAACAGTGTTTTCATGAGCATTGTTGAATTTTATGTTTAACATTTAATATTATTCTATATATGAAAGAACATCCCTGGCCATATTTATGGTGTCTGTGCAGTACCATCCTCAGTAATTTCATGGTATTGTCGGAGATCTCTATGTAGTCAGCCTCTGTATCAGCAGATAATTATCAAATGAGGAAAGTTTCAAGTAGAAATAAGGAAAACAATTTTTTTTTCTTTCCTTGTGTATCCTAGGTTCTCTCAGGAGTCCACGTCTAAGTGGCTGCAATGCTTAGAAAGCACCGGAGTCCCCTGTGGTCCCATTAACTCCATCCAGCAGGTGTTCTCCGACCCACAGGTCAGCGAGTGTTTCTCACAAACTATTCAAACAATGTACAATCCTTTAAAACTATAAAAGTGTTTAGTTTTTTTTTTTTTTTTTTTCCTTATAAAATGCTACACTCTGTCACTGTTATTTCATGAAGTCAAGTCATACATTCGCTGGAAATTAAATATACACGTTCTTTACATCTGTTTGTCCACCAAATCGATTCACCATGTTTGGTGCATGAGTTTATATCCTAGAAGGACAGGAACCAATCAGAGAGTGTGATAGCTCATATCCGGTTCAAGGGGATATAGTCACACTTACTGAAAGTTGTTCAAACTATTTCCTTGGTTCTGATTGGTGGAAAGGCATCAAACAATTCTTGATATTTTTCTCTGAGCCGATTTGTTCAAGAATGACATTGGATAATTTGAAATATATTGAATAAATAATAATAAAAAGAGAGATAGAATTCGGCAGAATTTTGTATGATGTTGGGAACTTTTCAGACCTCCGGTCACAGAAGATAAACCCCTTTCAATCTGAATAGTTTTCCACAGCATCTCTTGCGTCTCTCAATAATTGTTTTTTTGTCCATTATCTTAAATTGGGACCAGACCTGAGTCTCAGCAGAAGATGGCATTTCTTGCCACTTAGTAGTATTATTCCAGCAGTCAGTGGAGCAGAATTAGAGGGAATAAGCAGGAGTCACTTCCCTTCCTTTCATCCACGTTAGTTCCTAATAGAATCAAAACATTGAAACACCGTTAGACTTACTGGCCCCCAGTGGGTGTAATTGGGCACCACTGGAATGTGAACCTGTGCACATTAACTCACGCCTGGTAGTTTAATTCCAAACACATGGTACGGAAAGTGAATCTACTGACTTCTAGGAAGCCTCATTGGTATACTGAAGCTTATGCCCAAGGCTAAGAGATAAAAATATAAAAAGCAATGGAAAAAATATAGAAAATGGGAGGAATGGGTGGGTGTGGGGGGGTGTACAGAGTATTCACTTTATCTTATCTATGTTCCTGATAGACTTGATGAGAAACACACTTCCCCTTGAACTTTTTTTTTTTTGAGTGTGTGTGTGTGCAGATTTTTTTTTTTTTTTTTTTTTTTTGCATATGGTTTCCTTCATTTCGATCCACTCTACCTCTACACAAGACTCCCAAACATGATGCTAATTCTGTAGCTGTAAAAAGCAGCTCATAACACACGGCAGAGTTGCAGTCCTGTGTTCCAGTTTATAAAGAGTAAAGGAACAGCACCACATGGCAGAAACGTGGAATAAACAAAATAACAAAAGACATGCAATTATTCGGCAGGATACAAGGCTCTCTGTGCTTTTTTCACCCAGCCTTCTACAGCCAAAAGTGCACAATGCATGGATTAATCCTCAGATTCGGAAGATGAAAAGGAAAGAAAACACCAATGAAATTAACCCATTAAGAAAAAAAAAATGGTTTGACTCTTGTTTTTGTGTTTTTGTTTTTGTGAAAGTGTCCCAGTGTATAGTAGTTACTATGGTATGTGATGAACCATCAACCAACAACAATGAGTCAGTACTCAGGATGACTATTGAGAATGATGGTGTGACTGGATTAAAGTTACTCTCAGGAGAATGTTAATAAATTTACAGACTTGTAAATAATCAAAACACTATAAAATCACTGTAAACACTTATAGGAAAGTAATCACTAACATATTAGAATGATCGGCAGTTATCATTTTCTTAGTCAACGGGCAGTGGTGGCCTGATGGTAAAGGTTCTGGATCACTGATCCTAAGGTTGGGGGTTCAAGCCCCACTCTCAATGGATTGTCACCCCAGTACAGCTAACTGGGTTATCAAAGGCTGCCATGTCTCTCACTGTCTGTGGTGTGAGGTTCATGTGTTACATATGGAATTTAGAATATGACTATTTCCCCGTGAAACCAACAAAGTATGCCAAACCACACAATACAATATATACAATTTAATAATATGAACAAAATAAAACAGAATAATAACTTGTAGTTTCAACCTAAACAAAACACAAATACAGCAAGGGTCACAAAATAAAGATAGTCGCCAAGCAGCTGCAGTATAATTTAGAAACAGCGTTTGTATATATATATATATATATATATATATATATATATATATATATATATATATATATATATATATATATATATATAACAAAAATAAAAGGACAGGACAAAGACTTTCTATTGAAACTCCATTTATCACTACAGATCTGTTTCGAGGGGTGGTGAAACCATCCTCTCTCTTCAGGTGATTATAGAAGAATTGGTTATTTGCTCTACCAAAAAGTATTGAGCACTCTCCTACGGAAGGATCTACTCAGAAAATCCTCTATATATATATATATATAGAGAGAGAGAGAGAGAGAGAGAGGATTTTCTGAGTAGATCCTTCCGTAGGAGAGTGCTCAATACTTTTTGGTAGAGCAAATAATAATAATAATAATATATTATTAACATATTAAACCATTTTATTAACATATTCATTAATTAAACCATTATTAAACATTTAACATTTTTATTAACGCACATATACACACCCACACACAAAATTCTCTCTCTCTATGGTGTGTTTTGCTGAATGCCGGCTTCGCCCATGCGCAGCACGCAGCCGACGGAGCAATTGTATTTAAATGTTTAAATGGATTGGATGTTGTATTTAAAGTGGAATTACAGTACCTGTTTGAAAGATCAGAGGTCCTGATTCAATATTAACTTGCTTCCTTGCGAGATCGGCGGTCTTGTCCCACAGAGCACTCTGTTTTCATGCTCCTTCTGCTTCAATATCGTTCCGAAATAATCGCCTCCGTCACTGTATTTCCGCTTTTCTGTATTATCAGGGTCCTCGATGGATAACGAAATATAACGCTACAATGATCAATCTCAAAAAAAAAAAAAACTCACGAAATTCCTGTTCAACTCTCCTTCATGCGTGTGACTAACAGGAAGTATGGGTGTAGGAAGTGTGGGCACAGTTCAGCTGCCTCCTGGCCAATGGGAGTCCAGCGGGGTGGGATGTTGGGAGACAGCCAATGAAAGAGCAACTCGTGCATTGTTTGAATTTGTGAATGGCGCGTTTGGCGCTTTTCGTAAAAAGAGGTTGTTTTCGTAAAAAGAGGACTGAAATTTAGGAAAAACCTGGATTTTTTGTATTCAGAGGCTTTCGTAAGTATAGGGCCGACTGTACATGGTTTTGTCCATTTGATTCTCACAAGTAGGTTAGAATCAGCTTGGCTAGGCTGATATTCACATACACGATACCCAAGTATATATGCTATTTATTTATTTTTTTAGTATTTTTTTATTAATTTTTTTACCAAAGAGAAGATTTATGGATGCAGTGAAGGCGGACATGAAGGTCATTGGAGTAAGAGTAGAAGATGCAGAGGATAGGGAGAGATGGAGGCAGATCATTTGCTGTGGCGACCCCTGAAGGGAACAGCCGAAAGGAAAAGAAGAAAAGAAGATTTATTTTTTTAGTCATGGGTCATAATAAAGTCGAACAGTCGTTAGTCGAACACTGCTTGTACTGGAGTCTCCTTACATCTTGAACATTGTTTAGCGTAAGTACATTGATATATATTTATCAGTTACTGTGTTAGATTTGAGAATTTAACAGTGCTGGGGCATAAGAATTGTTCCAAGAACACCTGTGCTGGAGGGAAAATATGGCTGAGATCAATCAGAGTAGGTACAGAACTGCCAAAAACCACACTGTATCAATATTCTAATAGGTCTGCATTCATGTCGTATCACACAGTAGAGCAATGTTGCTGCTTTCACTAAATATCTCATTACAGAATCATTTAAGATTAGGAGATAAGAAGTGTTTTTTTTGTTTTTTTCTTCAACAAATGCCGTATAATGTAGGCTGTGTCAGTGCAGACAGATGTATCCCACGAAACGCCCAGGAAAATTCTGTCAGCTGCCAATAATGACTGCATCTGGTGAAGATCTGTTAGAGCCTTAGTTAAACCTACCCTGGAGGAAATTATCGAGCAAACGTGAAGATCAAGCTGACACCATGGTTCAAGGGAGGGACAGCACCAGTGGCAGAAAGAAAACCAGATGGAAAGATGATGTCTGAATGAGAAAGGAGTTAAGGACTATTGCAAGGTTGAAATAAAGAGGAATCCAGGACAGAAATAAATGATCTGTTGACATTTACCTGAAAAGCAGCGGATTTGATTTACTGACCTACCAGGGTTATTATGTCTAGTCATTATCTTTTGATTTGCTATATCATGAAATGTAAACCCAGACAGTAACTCACATAAAATGTGACCACTATTCAAGAAAAGAAAGTTCTGAAATAGCATGCTGGGTAACTGGACACTTTAAAAATCCTGCTATAAGTCAGAACATTTCCTCTGTAGGAGACAGCGTATAACTCAAGATGCTTCCTTCATAACTCATATATGTGTCCTCTTTCTTCAGCCTGGAGAGATAAACTGTTGTCCTTGAACTTAAGTATTATTCAAGATTTGTCTACTGTCAGATCATGACGTTTGGTTTGTTCGCATCCTATGTCATTTGATGCTTCCACAAGCTGGGTGCATCATAATGTTCCATACACAAAGGAAACTTCTCAGCTGAAATACAAAGCAAATCGTTTTGTCTTTGAATGTGTTGTTGAGTCTGGTGTCCTAGGTAACCCTCTCACATGGTTCCCACTTCCAATCGTTTCCAATTAAATTAAGGAGCAGTATTTGCTTACCTTACTATAATAATAGGTAAAATAGACATAGCTAAGCAATAAAGTAAATTCACACTTTTACCATTGTTATGACAACACAGACATTGTAAAAAAAAAAAAAAAAAAAAAAAAAAATTAATAGGACATAATGTTTGCAAAATTATATACCTAGGTTGGCTGGTGTCCTTTACTCATAGCTCTATATGAATATCTACTCATAGGCTCACAGGACCCGCAGTGCATGTAACTAGGTTATCGAAGGCCGGTCATGTCTCTCACTATGGTGGGAGGTTGATGTAAAGGAACCATTGCTGACTTTCGTCAGAGTATGCTGCATAGCGATGGCCTGGCGAGCTGTCCAGAGTGTGCTCTGCCCTAGCCCAGAGTTGGCTGAGATGGGTGCCAGCCTCCCCATGACCCTAACTAGGATTAAGCGGTTCAGAAAATACATGAATAAACTCACAAGAAATGCCAATCATTTTGGTACCATAGAGCCAAGGATCGTGCTTCCTTTTTTTTTTTTTTTTTTTTTTTTTTTTTTTGTGTATGCAATTAGAAAGCACAAGAAATGGCACTGGTGAACTGCTTTCCACGTTTATGCAGACAGATTCTTTAAAAATTGTTTTCTTATGGAAATTGTTTTTGAAAACAGTGTTTGTTGACATCTATTAATCAATGATATATTTTCGTACTGAATGATAGATATGATAAATCATGTCGCTTGGAAATTCAGCAAAGTTTAACTCTATCCTGTCCTGCCTTGTGTGACTTGAGAAAATTTCAACTGTCATTGTTCATTTTGCTAACTTTCACTAACTTTACATGGCCACTTGTTATTCATTGTGTCCTGTGTGTATTAAACTACACCCAATGTGAACTAACTAAACCAGCCCTAAAGAAAACAAAGAAAATTAATTTCCTTCTGTCAGTCCATAACTAAAGCAAAAGCAAGACAAATTGTGCCAACTTCCTACTAATCACCAGTTAATGTATACTATTTACAAGTGGTGGTTTTATAGTGTATATACACATGGCATAAACAAGTCTAACAGGGCGCAAAGCACAAACAAGGTCAACACCAGGCAGAGTTGTTCACAGAAGAATTCAGTCCAGGAAACAATCCACAAGGATCAAAGCAAAGGCAATGATCCACACAGGGATGTAGTCTGACAAGGTGTAAACATACATCCGGAAATACTGTCAATCAATCCCAAAAAAAGGGCAGGAGAGAGATGTTTAAGAGTTCTGATTTCCTGTGGCAAGCTGGAAATTGGAAGCAACATTGTTGTCCGGGAATGAAAGAGGAGACGACAAGACTCCATCACTGACAGACACATTAATGAAACACAGGTTGGGTAGAAATAAAGTCAAGTGCACATATATATATATATATATATATATATATATATATATATATATATATATATATATATATATACATATATACATATATACATATATGCACATTCGTGGATTGCTGAGCAACTCACGTGATTCAAATTCGGCCAGTGGCAGTTCTCCTTCCTGCTGATTGGTTGAGATGATGCAACGCCCCTTTTTCTTCATTCGCGCACACTTTGTATGTGTGCTTTTTTAGTGTGTGTGTTTTTAATTACAGTTAAGCTCCATCATGCCACCCAAACGCTGCGCACCTTCTCAGGCTTCTGGTAAGGTGCCGAAGCGCCAGAAAAAGGTAATGACGCTGCATGAAAAAGTAGAACTGCTTGATATGATTCAGGAAGGAAAATGTTTTGCTGCAGAAGTGCTAAGAGGGTGAATGTTGTATGAAACAAGGTCATCATCAGAATGGAACCTGCCTTAGTATTCTGGATACTCCTAGTTGAGGGGTCGGCAACCTTTGCCATTCAAAGAGCCATTTGGACCCGTTTTCCACATTAAACAAAACATTGGGAGCCACAAATCCTTTTTTGACAGTTAAAATCAAATAACACTGCATATAATGTTTTCCCCTTTTTCCTTCATGTTAATATAAAACAACAATGTGTTGCATTGATTTCAAGGACTGCAGAGACAATTAAATTACAATTCTGCTTGCAACATAAACATTTGGATTAAAAAAAAATCGCCAGCCTCACCATGACCATATTTAGAATTAACTGGTTCAGAAAATGAATGAATGTGTTCGAGTCTTTCTTGTATTTTTATAAAGAAAAAGCATATCGATTTCATGAAGCGCAGAACGGGGTGCAGTCAGATGTGTACTAAACAAGTATTCAAGTGCACTTGCTCACTTGAAAGATCGGAAGTATGGATAAGTCGGTGGAGCGTGTCACAAATCTCATCTACCGTCTCTTACTTCAGATGTGATTCCTGGATTACAAATCTTTCTGTTGCTGGATTACAAACCCCGGCAGCGGAAAAATCTCTCTCACTCGCTGCTATGCTGCTGGCTGATGGTGAGAGCACTTCTTGCCATGAGCACAATAATTTGGAAATCCACGAATACAGCAGATCAAAAACACACACACAAAATCACCCCGCCCACAGAAAATAAATAACCCCCCCACACACACACACACACACACACAGCCGTGACTGTTAATTTTCATCTATGTAATTTTTATCCCTAAAATAGCATTTTTGAAAGGCCATTGCAGGACTCTGCCTTAGGCAGATTCACCCATCATTCAGGTGAAAGCTGGTTTAACGACCCCTGGAAGCCCGAAGTACTTCCGATGTGAGTAAATAAGCGGCATTTTCTTTTTGCAGTTGAGCCACGGGACATAATGCAATGCAAAGAACTGTAAATATGATGGAATACCTCTCCCTAGTGGGCATTTTTGAAAATTACAGTGCTGTATGTTTAATAGAACGGAATATACTCAGTTAGTGTTCATATCTTCTTCTCCTTGTCCTTTCGGATGTTCCCTTCAGGGGTCGCCACAGCGAATCATCTGCCTCCATCTCACCCTGTCCTCTGCATCTTTTTCTCTTACACCAACTGCCTTCATGTCCTCCTTCACCACATCCATGAATCGTCTCTTTGGTCTTCCTCTAGGCCTTCTGCCTGGTAGTTACAACCTCAGCATCCTACTACCAATATACTCACTATCCCTCCTCTGTACATGTCCAAACCATCTCAATCTAGCCTCTCTGACTTTGTCTCCAAAACGTCTTACATGTGCTGTCCCTCTGATGTGCTCATTCCTGATCCTATCCATCCTCGTTACTCCCAAAGAGAACCTCAACATTTTCATCTCCGCTACCTCCAGCTCTGCCTCCTGTCTTTTCCTCAGCGCCACTGTTTCTAAGCCATACAACATCGTGGGCCTCAACACTGTCTTGGACACTTTTCCTTTCATTCTTGCTGATACTCTCCATTTGCACATCACACCGGACACGTTTCTACAACCATTCCAACCTGCCTGCACATGCTTCTTCATCTCTTTTCCACACTCTCCAATTCTCTGGATTGTTGACCCTAAGTACTTAAAATCCTCCACCTTCGTTAACTCTGCTCCCTGTAACATCACCGTTCCTCCTGGGTTCTTCTCATTCACACACATGTAT
>CM045728.1:13817349-13864849 GCA_024760905.1 Plotosus lineatus
AAACAAAATAAAAAATAACCCCAACCTCCCCCCAATCAAAACTACTTACATTTTTATGTGAGGTGCACATCTCAGTGTCTGCGTGCTCATCTGTGTGTGTGCGTGTCTGTATCTGCGTGTATTTATATTTTATTTACATTGTATGCATTATTTTGACTGTTTAATTGTTATTATAAGCATTGATAACATTGAATATGTATTTATTGATATTATATACACATATACGTGCACTATATGCCAGTCAGGAGGGTTGATCTTACTTGGCGGAATTTAGCGGTCGTGGGGGCGATCTTGGTCCCAATTAACCGCGAAAAGTGAGGGATTCCTGTGTGTGTGTATATATATATATATATATATATATATATATATATATATATATATATATATATATATATATATATATAATGTCCAAGCGTTGAACCCCGCCTAAAACAAGCAAGGACAGCATTGACCACAGAAGCAGGCAAGAGGCCCAGTGTAAATCTGAAGGACCTGCATTGATCCACAGTTCCGAATCTGTCCACAGAACAACTATTAGCCAGAGATGGTTTTCCTGATAACTTGCCTGAATTAATAGCTTTGTATTTAAAGTAATTTAATCCAAATATTGCTTGTTTTTACACTAACTCTAATGCAGCATGTAGCATTCAGGCATGTGAGACACCGATTATCTACCGTCTGAATGAAAATGAAGTGAAATTATCCAATAAATAACAATTTGTAGAACAGCCAAAGATTTCGAAGCTTCAAATGTCTTGTCTTTGACTTTGTCTCTGGCTGATGGGAGAGGAACCTTTACCCAGCTGCACATAATAACAGATAATTACTGACCTTGGTGTTTTGCAGCAGATTTTTCCTACAAGTTAACAAATAGAAGAATTTGTCTCATAAGCTCAATAACCAAGTAGTCATTTAAACATGTGGTACAAATATTGCTAATTTTCAATAGTAGCAATGTGGTTATAGTTTATTTTTTCCTCCTGGAGTTGCTTTCAGCATGTGTATTAATGCAGGACTGGATAACTTACCTTCATTTAAAAAAACAAAAAACAAAAATAATTATTAATAAAGTGGAAGCATCAGGGTTCTCCCTGGGTAATGTTTTGTTTGGGTTTATAACTAACCGAGAAGGTTGATCCCCAGTGCAGCTAACTGGGTTATCAAGGGCCGGCCATGTCTCTCATTGTCTATGGTGTGAGGTTCATGTAAAAGAACCATTGCTGACTTTCGATAAGAGTAGCTGCATAGCCGTCAGCATGTTTCCACCTGGCCATGGATTGGCGAGCTGTCAAAGGTGTACTCTGCCCTCGGCTGAGAGGCACGCCAGCCTCCCCGCGACCCTAATTAGAATTAAGGAGTTACAGAAGATGATCTGAAATGCAGTCGTGGGGGGGCACAATGCAGTGTCTCTTCCTCACGCCGGTCCCAAGCCCGGTCAAATGCAGAGGGTTGTGTCAGTAAGGGCATCCGACGTAAAACCAATGCCTCATGTAAACATGCGAATCAAAAATACGAATAATATACCGGATTGGTCGAGGCCCGAGTTAACAACGACCACCATCAGTGCTGTTAACCAAAATTTTGCTGGTGGACATTGGACTGCTGTTGGTCGAAGAAAGAGAGCCGGGAGGCGTGTCTGGAGGCAGAGAGAGAAGAGGAAAGCCATGAGTCTAGGACTGAGAGTAGGGACTTTGAATGTTGGAACTATGAAAGGAAAAGGTAGAGAGCTGGCTGACATGATGCAGAGGAGGAAGGTGGACATAATGTGTGTTCAGTAGACCAGGTGGAAAGGTAGCAAGGCTAGAAGCTTAGGAGCAGGGTTTAGGCTGTTTTTTTCATGGTGTGGATGGGAAGCGAAATGGAGGCGGAGTCATCTTGAAGGAGGGGTTTGTCAGGAATGTTCTAGTAGTGAAAAGTGTGTCAGATAGTGTGATGATTCTCAGGTAAGAAATTGAAGGCATGGTGTCCAGTGTTGTTAGTGCTTATGCCCCACAGGCAGGATGTGAATTAGAAGAGAAGAAGAGATTCTGGAGTGACTTAGATGAAGTGATGCAGAATACCCCCAGAGGTGAAAGAGTGGTCATTGGTGCAGACTTCAATGGACATGTTGGTGAAGGCAACAGAGGGCACGAGGAAGTGATGGGCAGGTTTGGTATCCAGGACAAGAACATAGAAGGACAGATGTTGATCGATTTTGCAAAAAGGATGGGAATGGCTGTGGTGAATACTTTCTTCCAGAAGAGACAGGAGCATAGGGTGACTTACAAAAGCGGAGGTAGGAGCACACAGGTAGACTACATCTTGTGTAGGCAATGTAATTTGAAGGAAGTCAGTGACTGCAAAGTAGTAGTGGGTGAGAGTGTTACCAAACAGCATAGGATGGTGGTGTGCAGGATGACGCTGATGGTGAGGAAGGTGAAGAAGGCAAAGGCAGAGCAGAAGACAAAGTGGTGAAAGCTGAAAAAGGAAGAGTGTCGTGCTGTCTTCAAGGAGGAGTTGAAACAGGCTTTGGGTGGTCAGGAAGTGCTTCCAGATGACTGGACAACTACAGCTAATGTGATCAGGGAGACAGGTAGGAGAGTACTTGGTGTGTCATCTGGAAACAAAGTAGATAAGGAGACTTGGTGGTGGAATGAGGAAGTGCGTACAAAGGAAGAGGTTAGCTAAGAAGTAGTGGGACATTGAGAGGACCAAAGTGAGTAAACAGGAGTACAGAAAGACACAGCGTAAGGCTAAGGTAGCAGTGTGAAAGGCCAAACAGAGGGCGTATGATGACTTGTATAGCAGATTGGACAGTAAGGAGGATGGGAAGTTCGTGCATCAAGTTAGAGTGATTAAGGACAGAGTGGGAAATGTATTGACTGATGACAGAAGTGTGCTGGGAAGATGGAAAGAGTACTTTGAAGAGCTGATGAATGAGGAAAATGAGAGAGAGAAAAAAGTAGAAGAGGTGACCTTTGAGGACCGTGAAGTCGCAAAGATTAGTAAGGGTGAAGTGAGGAGGGCACTGAAGAGGATGAAAAGTGGAAAGGCAGTTGGTCCTGATGACATACCAGTGGAGGTATGGAAGTGTCTCGGAGAGGTAGCAGTAGATTTTCTGACATTCATTAAGGTCTTGGAGAGTGAGAGGTTGCCGGAGGAATGGAGGAGAAGTGTACTGGTGCCAATTTTTAAGAACAAAGGAGATGTGCAGAGTTGTGGCAAGTCCAGAGGGATAAAGTTGATGAGCCATACGATGAAGTTATGAGAAAGAATAGTGAAAGCTAGACTAATGGCAGAGGTCAGCATTTGTGAACAACAGTTTGGTTTCATTGAGCTACATTGTGCCTTTGTGACTCTGGAGCAAGCATATGACAGGGTGCCGAGAGAGGAACTGTGGAATCGCATGAGGAAGTCTGGAGTGTCAGAGAAGTATGTTAGAGTGGTGCAGGACATGTATAAGAGATGTACGACAGTGATGAGGTGTGCTGTAAGTGTGGCAGACGAGTTCAAGGTGGAGGTAGGACTGCATCAAGGGTCAGCTCTGAGCCCCTTCTTGTTTGCTATGGTGATGGACAGGCTGACAGACGAGGTTAGACGAGATTCCCCATGGACTATGATGTTTGCAGATGACATTGTGATCTGTAGTGAGAGCAGAGAGCAAGTGGAGGGAAATCTAGGGAGGTGGATGTATGCCCAGGAAAGGAGAGGAATGAAGGTTAGCCTCAGGAAATCAGAATACATGTGTGTGAATGAGAAGGACCCAGGAGGAACGGTGATGTTACGGAGAACAGAAATAAAGAAGGTGGAGAATTTTAAGTAATTAGGCTCAATAATCCAGAGCAATGGAGAGTGTGGAAAAGAGGTGAAGAAGCGCGTGCAGGCAGGTTGGAATGGTTGGAGAAAAGTGTCCGGTGTGATGTGTGATAGGAGGGTACCGGCAAGAAGGAAAGGAAAAATGTACAATATGGTGTTGAGGCCAGCGATGTTGTATGGTTTAGAAACAGTGGCACTGATGAAAAGACAGGAGGCAGAGCTGGAGGTAGCAGAGATGAAAATGTTGAGGTTCTCTTTGGGAGTAACGAGGATGGATAGGATCAGGAATGAGCACATCAGAGGGACAGCACATGTAAGACGTTTCGGAGACAAAGTCAGAGAGGCCAGATTGAGATGGTTTGGACATGTACAGAGGAGGGATAGTGAATATATTGATAGTAGGATGCTAAGATTGGAACTACCAGGCAGAAGGCC
The DNA here is from genome assembly GCA_024760905.1 of Plotosus lineatus. NCBI lineage: Eukaryota > Metazoa > Chordata > Actinopteri > Siluriformes > Plotosidae > Plotosus > Plotosus lineatus. The sequence continues at coordinate 13,821,580 of CM045728.1, forward strand.
TAGAGGAAGACCAAAGAGGAGATTTATGGATGTGGTGAAGGAGGACAGGAAGGTAGTTTGTGTAAGAGAAGAAGAAGCAGAGAGTAGTGTGAGATGAAGGCAGATGATTCGCTGTGGCGACCCCTGAAGGGAACAACCAAAAGGAAAAGAAGAAGATGATGATCTGAACTGAAAGGTTTGAATGCTGTTATTTTTTTTTAGTATATACTGCGTGGGAACCTAGCACAAAATCACATTAAAATGAAATTATATGTATTTATTTATTTATTTATTTATTTATTTATTTATTGGGCACCAGCCTCCCCACGACCCTAATTAGGGTTAAGTGATTCAGAAAATTAATTTTATCATTAATTAATTCATTAATTCATTCATTCATTCATTTATTAATTCATTTTCTTAACCGCTTACTTAACTCTAATTAGGGTCACTTGGAGGCTGGCACCCCATCTCAGCCGACTCGGGGCAAGGGCAGGGTACACCCTGGACAGCTCACCAGGCCATCGCAGGAAAATTAATTAAATGAATTAATTGATTTATTTGTTTATTCATTTCGATCAAGAAAAAGGAAGATGAGTCCCAGCACGGGCAGGTGAAGAGGCAAGGGCTGTGCAATTGTTCCCTTTGAACCTTTTACAAATTTTTGTTGATTGTGCGTGGAAACAAAGAAATGATAACAACAATTAGATTTTTATAGTTGTATGCATGTTTCTATATTTCATACAATATGCATATGTTTACATATTTTAAAAATGACACAGACAAGTCAGGTGAGCTGTATGTGTTGAGATGAGCCAATAGTGCTAATGGGGCCTTTTATACTCGTTTAGAGCTTAGTATATATCACAGGGACACATGAGAAAACCAGGTCCTAATTTTGCACACAAATTAAAAATTTTATTTTAAACTACATGGAAATACATTTATTCATTTTCTAAACCACCTAATTAGGGTCATGGGGAGACTGGCTCCATATCAGAGTACACCCTGGACATCTCACCAGGCTATCACATGGGGAGGAACAAACTGATGGCTACGTAGATTCTCTTGACAAAAGACAGCAGTGGTCAGCCTCCTACGACAGACAGTGCAAGACATGGCCAGCCTTTGATAAGCCAGTTAGCTGCACTGGGGGCAGCATTGACAACTGTTGACAGCGGGATTTGAACCTTCAATTTTAGGATTGGCAATCCAGCACCTTACTACTGGGTCACCACTGCCCTGGAAATACAATGAAAACAAACTAAGATTAGATTTCTGCAGTTTATACTTCAATTTTAAAGGATGATAATGGTGACTGTGCCTGTGTGATGACAATCTGAGAATATCCAAGAATATTTTGATTCAGGCACTCTGAATATATATATATATATATATATATATATATATATATATATATATATATATATATATATATATATATATATATATATATATATATATATCTTGTAGTAATCCCATAAAGGAAATTATTTCCTCTGCATTTATGCGTTTATCCCATCCAAGGTGAGCAAACACACACACACTTGGAGCAGTGGGCTGCCACACACACATTGTGGCCACCTGGAGAGCAGTTGGGGGTTAATTGGTTAGCTCAAGGGCACTTCAGCCATTTGTGTGGAGGGGAGGGTGCTGCTCACTCTCCACATCCGCACTCAGGACTCGAGCCAGGGACCTTTTGGTCTCAAAGATGCTTTTCTAACCATTAAGAGCACAAGCCTCCCCACAACCATAATTCGAAGTAGGTGGCTTTGGAATTGAATGAATGAATTTATGAATGAATGAATTTGGTAATTGTCTTTGAAATGCTGATAACTTGATAACCATTTCCCCAAACAACTATTTTTATGGTAAGCCTGAATTTTAGAAGAGGTTAGTTGGCGCTGGAAATGTGCTTCAAGGACTTCCTAAAGCAATATTTTTGAGACTTCAACATTGATATCCTTTCATGGAACATAGAGCACAAAAGAACCATGATTGTGAAAGGTGCACAAGCTGCAAAAGAAAGAACTTGTGAAACAGAAGATGGTTGAGGAAAATTTGCACAATCACCACCTGGTAAAAAGCATCTGTTCTCTGCTATATATGTGGTCGAGATTGGGAAAAAAAAAAAATAAATAAGTGAACTTGTAAGTCTCTTTGAGTCCACCTTGACAATGACTTCAACCAGACAACAATTACATAATGTTAGAAGTTATTAGATCTAAAAGTGATCATCTTTAAGTACAAAAAATGAACCACAATTGAGCAATGAAAGAAAAGGAATAATAACAGTGGATAAGTGTGGGGAAGTGGTTATGGATAATCAAATTATTATTTGCACACATTAAACTTTTTTATGGTTTATTCATAACACATGAAGCAAAAAAAAAAAAAAAAAAAAAAAAAAATCATAATATTTAACATTTTTTTCAATCACCATTAAAATATAAAGGGCTTTTTTTGTTTGTTTGTTCATTTTATTTATTTATTCATGGGTTTTTTTTTTGTTTGTTTTTTTTTTGGGGGGGTGTTACCCTGTATTATACATCTATTTATGAAGAGTGATTTTTTTTTTTCCCATGTCACTGTTCCTGTTGTGTTGCTTATGAAATATCAATTCCTACATATTCACATTTCTAGAAAGTTGTTTCACAAGGGATATTCACCCTCAGGTATATTTTAATTATGTAATTGAGCATGAAAAGGCGAAACGTGAAGAGATACCATCATGGGTTGTCAAAATAGGAATTTGTTTACCAAGAATCCAGGCTCAGATCAATTTATCCATGGTGAACTTAAGGTCCTGTGAAAAAAAGGATCATATGTTATATTGTGTATATATATATATATATATATATATATATATATATATATATATATATATATATATATATATATACACTAGTATATATATATATATATATATATATATATATATATATATATATATATATATATATATATATATATATATATATATATATATATATATATATATATATATATATATATTACATGTGGGTGTGTTATCCAGGTGCTTAACTTTGCTCGAATGATGCATAATCCTCTGTAGGTATGACACAATTAATATATATTCCCCCCAAGATATTTAATGAAGCACTTTTCTCTTTCATTTATTTTTTTAATTCTTGAGTTCTTTTTGGATAAAGCATTCTGTGACCAAGCCATCATATGTTGTCATAATATTCCTTTTATGAGGTTTAAGTTTGCACATGTTAGGGATAGAGTCCCATAGTTTGAAATATTGTTAATATAATTAAACACGCTCTGCGATGATAAATCTCTTTTAATTGAATCTGACAGGGACTTTTTGGATGAGGTGTCTAGGGAAGAACCTCTCAACACTTCCTCGAGAGTAAAATAGAGGATAAGGGGAATAAAAGGATCAGAATGGAAAATTGTGTCTTGTAAACAATTCAGTGCAACCCACCCACCGGTCAGATTCAATTAGCCTGAGAAGCCGCTAAATGAGATCAGCTGGTGTTAAAGGGGACATGCCGTGGAAAGCTGTTGTTTCCTGTTGTTTTTGAAATAAGATGTCAATATGACTTGGGAATGTACTGGGACTTTGAAGGTTGGCTGTTACCTTCTCAGTCAATTATGTCCATAGATAGAACATTTTGGACATTATAGGGGGCAGGATAGTTACGACATGCATCACGACATGCAGTTACCATCCTTGATTAACATACGTATGTCTGCACCTAGTAATTTGAATATACTATAGGTTGTAAGTGTAAGAAGGAGCCATTACAACACTTTTTGGGTTGATTGCCAGTCTTCATTCTCTCAGTAAAATATTCAGAATGTCCAAAAAAAAAAAAAAAAAAAAAAAAAAAAAAAACATTCCTGAGAATGCTTGCCTGGCATGAAAACCTTAGTTGTTGAGACTGCATTACAACGGCGTGCATGCTGAACAAATTAACATGTGTGAGAACCTCAGAGTCTGAAATCCTGTCCTGACATTTTATTCCAGGAAGTTTTCAGATGCATAAAGTATCGAACTAGTTCTGCCTTTTTGCATGAGTTTGGTAACACCCCCCCACTCCAAAGTTTCTTCTGAAGTCTTTCCACTGCATCCAGTCTTTCACCGTTCACCCTTTGATGAGGGTGTTAGTTTTGATATATTACTTTTCTTAAATGCATCACTTATTATTTTTTTTTTTTTGTGATGACTGTTAGACCGAAGTTCTTTCAAACCTCTGAGAATTTGTCAATGTTGTTGCTTGTCAACTTCAGAAGCAGCCTTGAGGACACAGTCATCAGCAAACATGAAGGCATCTATGCTGTCTGCAATGAATCTGACTTGCGAGGTTTAGAAGTGAGTCATTGATGCAGTATCTGACAGCAGTGTCTACCTCCACATCTTTTAAGGAATCATAGCTAAAAGCAGGAATTTACTGGGTGGGAGCATGCACATGTGCTTACTTCACACCACTGCAGACAGTGAAAGGGGTGAATGCCATTCTTTTGTTTTGCACTCTGGCCAGCATGCCATCATGTTGTTGTTGTTGTGTGACGGTAATGAACTTACTAGGGCATCCATATTTTTTCCATAGATCTCCAGAGGCCATTTCTGCTGATCATATCAGAAGCCTTTGTCAGATCAACATATAGTGGTTTGCAAAAGTTTTTAATCCTCTTTAACTTTTCCACATTATCTCACCTTACACCCACAAGCGTAAATGTATTTTATTGAGATTCCATGTGATAGACTAGCACAAAGTGGCACACAGCAGTGAAATTGGTTTTAAAGTTATGCTTTGCAGGACCAACTCCCCCTGCAATCTTGTGGGCTATGTCTCTACCAACTTTCCTCGTCTACAGCCTGAAATTGTAGTCTATTCTTCTTTGCAAAAAGAACTCAGATTAGATGGAGTGCATCTGTGAACGGTGATTTTCAAGTCCTGCCATAGATTCTCAATTGGAGTTAGATCTGGACTTTGACTGGGCCATTCCAACAAATGAGAGCTTTCTTCTTGCCACTCTTCCATAATAGATAGATTTGTAGAGTTCATGGCTAATAGTTGTTCTTTGGACAGACTCTCAGCTGTGGATCAATGCAGCTTCTCCAGAGTTACAATGGTCCTCTTCACTGCTTCTCTGGTCAATGATGTCCTTGCTTGTTTTAGGCAGACAGCCATGTCTTTGCAATTGTGCCATACTTTTTCCATTGTTTGATTAGGGATTGATCAATGAGAAGTTCAAAGCTTGGACACTCACACACACACACACACACACACACACACACACACACACACACACACACACACACACACACACTGTATTTGACATAATAAGCATGCTGGTCCAAACCCCCAGTGTTTTTGAGCTTATGTTTAATAACCGCCCATGTGTGCTGGGAGCAAAATCGTAGATCAAATTTACCAATTTTATTATATCTCTGTAACGGTAAAGTGAGGCATTCAAACAAGTGGGTTTACACGGTATTTCAAGACCCCCTGCTACTGGGGAAACTGCTACAGAAAAACTATGGGATGCTCTGAATGAATGGAGCGATAAGCCAGATATGGACCTATCAGAAAGTGATGATGAGGATTTTTCACCCGATTCTCCTGCTCACTAACTACTGTACATGAATTTAAAGACAATCCTGGCCATGTGCTTTTGTTTATGTTCGTGTTGATTGGCTCATTTTACTTGGGAAAATGTTTAAAGGAAATGTTTAAAGTTACATCACCGGGAGGGAAAAGTAAGGGAAGGAGAAGTATTTTTATTTATTTATTTTTTTTTTTTTTATTTATGCTGTTTTCTGTTTATTTTCAGCTTAATGTAAGTAGTTTGGTTGATACCACAGAATGAATAACACAAATATCAGTAGAACTATTTTTATTGTTCTGTTATTATTCATGTTTTCCTTCTTGATGGTAATAAGCACTTACCGTTCCACTCCGCTCGTAATATTTTAATAAGCGCCCACTCACTCCAATTTTTTAAGTGCCCTGGGTGCTGATCAGGTCGAATATGTTAAGTATATATATATATATATATATATATAGTCAATGTTGAACTTTTCCATTACGGATTCTCATAGAGTGCTCAACAAGTCTTCACAAGGAGCGGTGTAGAGGATTTTCTGAGTAGATCTTTCCATAGGAGAGTGCTCAATACTTTTTGGTAGAGCAAATAACAATTATAATAATAACAAAAATAATTGTTTTTTTGTTATTTGCTCTACCAAAAAGTATTGAGCACTCTCCTACGGAAAGATCTACTCAGAAAACCCTCTATATATATATATATATATATATATATATATATTGTGTGTGTGTGTGTGTATACATCTGCACATCCGCTTCACAGCAAGAAGGTCATGGGTTCTATTCCCAGCTTCTAACAAGTCTGGATTCTGCATCTCTCTCTTGCTGAAGGTGTCCATGGTGGCGTTGTAGATGGCATCCCGATTGTGATTCCACCTCTCTTCTGCGCTGTTTGTGGCGCAGTCCTGAAGGGCCTCTTCTTTGGAATCAGCAAAGTACTTACATAGGTCTCGCATTGTTGTCCTGGCTGTGTTAATACATGGACATTTTGCTGCAATCGCACCTTGCTACCAACCAATGAGTGGTCGATATCACAGTCAGTGAGCATTTTAAGATGGGGGATTCAAAGCGCATTCCCTGCTTGACAGATCGGAGTTCCAAACTCAACTTTAACTTGATTCCTTGCGGGATCGGAGGTCCAGATGAGCCACGTTTTGCTCACATTCAGCGAAGCCCGCCACATTTATTAAACATTTACTGAATTAAACAATTTAAAAAACGAAACTAAAAACTAAAGAGTTAAGCCTCCTTTCATCTTTGACTGACTCTGTAGGCAGTCTCTCTCTCTCTCTCTCTCTCTCTCTCTCTCTCTCTCTCTCTCTCTCTCTCTCTCTCTCTCTCACACACACAGTCTCTATGGTGTGTTTTGCCAAATGCAGGTTCCGCCCACACGCAACGTGCAGCTGACGGAACAGTTCTGTGTAAATGTTTAAATGTACGGGATCTTGTATTTAAAGAAGAATTACAGTACCTGTTTGAAAGATCAGAGGTCCTGATTTAATATTAGCGTGCTTCCTTGCGAGATCGGAGGTCTTGTTTCACGGAGCACTCTGCTCATGCTTCAATATTGTGTCGAAATAAATGCCTCCGTCACTGTATTTCTGCTTTAAGATCTCCTTCTGCTTCAATATTGTCCCGGTTGTAGAAGGGTTCCAGTGATAACAAAATATAACTCTGCAATGATCTCAAAACAAGCAACAGTCTTGTTCAACTATCCTTCATGCGTGTGACAAACAAGCTCTATGAGTGCAGTACTATGGAGATTCAGCTCTTTCCTGGCCAATGGGAGGCCAATGGGAGGCCCGCGGGGCGGGATGTTGGGAGACAGCTAATGAGAGAGCAACTTGCGCATCGTGTGAAATTTCGATTGGCAAGTTTGAATTTTGAATGGCGCGTTTGGCGCTTTTCGTAAGAGGAGGTTGTTTTCGTATACAGGGAACGAAAACTTAAGAAAATGTTTTTCGTAATCCGAAGTTTTCGTACCCAGGGGGTTTCGTAAGTTGGGGGGAGAAGGTCTTGGGTTCGAGTCCCGCGCAGTTTCTGTCAAAATGTCTGTATGTTTTCCTGTGCTGGTGTGAGTTTCCTCTGGATAATCCATTTTCTGCCCACAGTCCAAAGACATGCATGTTTGGTTAATTGGCTGTTCGGAATTGTCCCTAGGGATGAGTGTGGATATTTGGATGTGTCGCTTCAGTGATGGATAAGCAAGATGTTCAGGGTGTACACAATTTCCTCCAGGATCAAGAAAGTATTCTGATTCTGATTCTGATACCTTTTCCCCGAGTTGGCTGAAATAGGCTCCAGACTTGGTGTAGATCTGGAAGAATTCAGTGGTTTGACAAATGACTGATCCCTTTTCTTCATATGTTTGCTGTGCAGCAAATAATTCCTTGCCAGAATGAAACTTGAAAGAAAAAATAGACTACAGCGATCCAGACACTACCACCAAAAAGGACCATTTTATAATATGCCAATATCGGTGACGCATAGCAAGTTTGAATGTCCCAGCTTTGGTGCACAGCAAGTAAATATCCAGAAATCTAAGATTCAGTTTTGTCTCTGTGACTTTGAAAGGTAGGTCAAGGTCACTCACACACAAACTCATCTTGGCAAGTTTGAAACCACCAGCTTTAGTGCACAGCAAGTAAATGTCTGGAAACGAAAATGTTTCAGACAGATGGACAGACTTCTGGATGGAACCTATTTGTATAGTCTTCGTTGCATGGGAGCAAAAAGGACAAATTTACACTCCCTTTTCTTGTATGATAAGGTGAGGTTGGATATTTTCTACAACTGATGTCATTTTTTGTAACCGCTTCATCCTAATTAGGGTCGCGGGGAGGCTGGTGTCCATCCCAGCCAACTCAGGGTGAGGGCAGAGTACACCCTGGACAGCTCGCCAGGCCATCACAGGGCGGAAACACCCTGACGGCTTTGCAGCCTACTCTTGTCGAAAGTCAGCAATGGTTCTTTTACATGCCTCACACCATAGACAGTGACAGACATGGCCGGCCTTTGATAACCCAGTTAGCTGCACTGGGGGGGGGGCAGTGACAACCTTGTGGAGCGTGGGACTCGAACCCCCAACCTTTGGATTAGCGATCCAGTGCCTTATACCACTAGACCACCACTGCCCCTACAACTGTTGCTATGTACTGCAATGATGCTCCAGATTGATTTGGTGTGTTTGAATAAATATATTTTTAAGAAAATTAGTAAAATCTGTATCTTAATTTATGAGACTTGTTGGAATATAGCTTGATTAGCATATTGATTGCTAGATTATTTTACTTTAGTCAAGTGAAAAAGTTCACCCATGGAATATTTTAAAACATTTTTAAAGCAATGAAATATTTTACCTTTTTGATGTAGTGCCGAAAGGAAAAAAATAATAAACCTGATAAAATTAACATTATCCAATCATTTCCATTATTTAAATAATCAAAAAAAAATCATGGATAGCATTAAAATCACTGAAAAAGCAAGTGCACCCTTCACATTTCTACACCTTTAAGTTCATAAAATCAGAAGCAGTTGTAGATTTGGCACGATTGATTAGAACCTCCTGCAGGTGGAACCTGTCTTATTTAAACCTGACATCTATGGTCTGGTGTTCCCTTTGTGGTTGAAATGTGTGGTGTCATCATGCCAAGATCTAAAGAACTCTCTAATGCCTTCAGCATAAGGATTGTGGACGCTTTTACATCTGGAAAGGGATTTGAAAAAGATCTCCCTAAGTCATTGCATTGTTAAAAAAAATTATCAACAAGTGTTTTAGATTTCAAATAATTGCTTGTTTGTCCGGGTCTGGAAGCACCAACAAGTTCAGCTTGAGAACTGACCATCCGGTGTGAAAACGGTTTGTCAGAAGATATGTGTGTTTTTTTTTTTTTTTTCAATTGATGGTGTGAAAATGTTTACATTTACAACTGTAAACTATTTTATTTGCATGGGATGTGTATGAAGGGAAACTTTTTTTTTTTTTTGCCAAAAGGAACATTAGAGAATAAGCCTTTTGGAATAACGCGTTTTGAACGGACGGATCAAAGCAAGTATCAGGTGGTGAAAATGTTATAATTTGAGGTTGCTTCGTTGCCTCAAGGTTTGGGGAGTGGGCACTCACAAATTCAACAGTGACTTCCGCATCATATCACAGAGTTTTGAAAAAAATACATCAGGCCATCTGTCCAAAAGTGGAACTTGAAGCAGCATATGCAGCCAAATGTAAACGTGGTTTCTCAACCTAGAAACATTTCATCAGTTGATATTTTTGCTTGATAAATTATTGAAAAAATGTAATTTTCCTTGTTGTTTTGCTTAAGTATATTGTCTGTATCTTTATATGCAGTATATGTTACATTTTGCGCCCTTGCCACAGTGGGGTGAGATGAGTGTCAGCCTCTCTACAACTCCAGTTGAGATTCAGCAGTTCAGAAAATGAATGATTTTTTTTCTTCTTCAGATATGTGAGATGAAAAAATTAGCAGATTTCTAACACACACACACACACACACACACACACACACACACACACACACACACACACACACACACACACACACACACACACACAAATATCAGATGCCTATTTTTTTTAACTTTTTTTTAATTATTCATACAGGCATATAAAGGCCTATTTTAATCCTGGTATGTTTGTAAAGGTAAAATAAATAAGTATTAGTGCAACAAAAAGGGCAGTGGTAGCCCGGTGGTAAGGTACTGGATTACTGATCCCTGATGATAGTCAAGCCCAACTGTCAACGGTTGTCACTGCTGTCCTCCTAGTGCAGCTAACTGGGTCATTGAAGGCCAGCCATGTCTTTCACTGTCTATGGTGGGAGGTTCATGTAAAAGAACCATTGCTGACTTTCAACAAGAGTAGGCTGCATCTGCCCTGAGATGGCCTGGCGAGCTGTCCAGGGTGTACTCTGTCCTTGACTAGAGGTGGCTGAGATGGGCACCAGCTTTTATGTGACCCTAATTAGGATTAAACAGTTCAGAAAATGAATGGAGTGCAACACAAGCATAAACTGTCAGTGGACATCATGAATGTGATACCCAGCTGTAAAGGGGTAATTGAAAATTGATCTGCTCATTCCAGTACTGTTGGCCCCTAATGACATTCAGAGCAGCTTGTTACTTTATCCTCCAAAAAACCCATATAATTGTGTGAATTAAGTTGAAAACTGTTACTGACATACTGCATATAACCCTGTAATATGAAATTATTAATCCCCATCACCTTGTCTGAGGACATATTTTACATCTGAATGATCCTCAGACTTTTCCAGTACCATTTGAAGGGGAAATGGTGAAACCATGCTATGGAAGTAGACTTTGTGTGTCTTCGTGGTGTCATAAATGTCAGCACATGTCTAGCATGTGCTAACCCCACAGTTTACTCACTGCCTTCAATACCTTTTGATATGGCCCTTTTTCTTAATGTTTTTTGGGGCTTCTTGTCTAGTTTCTCATGCATCCTTTAGCCTTTGTTTCACTTTCCAACTCTACCATCACGAGATATTTGAGGACACCGCTTTAATGATTTCGGGTGCTGGTTCTGACTAGCACAACTACTTCATGATGAGGTACAGGTGGAGAACTTCAGCAGCTGGTCCTTCGTCTCCTCCCCCCGTTCTTCCTGCCCAACTGTCTCTAATGACTTCTGGCACAGTCTCATCCTGAATGTCCTCCCAGCTCTCTTATTTCTCTTTCAAAAGTGTTCACAATAAATCAGGGATGTGTGAATGCAATGTTTGGAATGGAAAAGGGGTAAGAATAGCGCCTTCTGATCTTGCAAAATGAGAGTTTGATTTGCTAAGCATCTTGCATTGTACCCTTTCCATGTGGCAGCAAGGCCTCATCAGATGCTCGATGGAATGTAAACACATTTAGGTTTATATTTACACTTACATTTATTAATCCGACAGACCCTTTTATCCAAATGGCTTACGATTGAGTTGCTTTTATCCAAAATGACTAACAAATGAGGCAGAATACGATCTAAATCTCATCCCATGCTGTTAAAGGAATAATATGCTTCAAGTCGACATTTTAACCAACTGGCCTGAAATAAGTGTAAAGGTAATTTTTAGGACGTTGGGGTGAACTATTTACAAATTTACTAGCCAGGTGTGCTGCCGGTGTGACAGAAGAGTTCAAGGTGGAGGTGGGACTGCATCAAGGATCAGCTCTCAGCCCCTTCTTGTTTGCTATGGTGATGGACAGGCTGACAGACGAGGTTAGACAAGAATCTCCATGGACTATGATGTTTGCAGATGACATTGTGATCTGTAGTGAGAGCAGAGAACAAGTGGAGGAAAATCTAGAGAGGTGGAGGTATGCCCTGGCAAGGAGAGGAATGAAGGTTAGCCTCAGTAAGACAGAATACATGTGTGTGAACGACAAGAGGAACGGTGAGGTTACAGGGAGCAGAGATAAGGAAGGTGGACGATTTTTAAGTACTTAGGCTCAACAATCCAGAGCAATGGAGAGTGTGGAAAAGAGGTGAAGAAGCGTGTGCAGGCAGGTTGGAATGGTTGGAGATAAGTGTCTGGAGTGATATACGATAGGAGGGTATCGGCAAGAATGAAAGGAAAAGTGTACAAGGCGGTGTTGAGGCCAGCGATGTTGTATGGTTTAGAAACAGTGGCCCTGGGGAAAAGACAGGAGGCAGAGCTGGAGGTAGCAGAGATGAAAATGTTGAGGTTCTCTTTGGGAGTAACGAGGATGGATAGGATCAGGAATGAGCACATCAGAGGGACAGCACATGTAAGACGTTTTGAAGACAAAGTCAGAGAGGCTGGATTGAGATGGTTTGCACATGTGCAGAGGAGGCATAGTGAATATATTGGTAGTAGGATGCTGAGGTTGGAACTAGGCAGAAGGCCTAGAGGAAGACCAAAGAGACGGTTCATGGACGTGGTGAAGGAGGACATGAAGACAGTTGGTGTAAGACAAGAAGATGCAGAGGATAGGGTGAGATGGGGGCAGGTGATTCGCTGTGGCGACCCCTGAAGGGAACAGCCGAAAGGAAGAAGAATATGTTTGGTTGTCCACAAACCAGTCTGTCTAGGCTAAAAATAACAGTTGGCATATTATAATGAATTACAGCAATTTATAGTTTGCTATAAAAGAATCAGAATATCTTATTTGTCCAGAAGAAAATTGCGCAGTACAAAAACTCTCTTAACCCACACATTGAGAGCGACCCTGCCTATAAACAATAAAAATAATGAGTAAAAGAAAGCAGTTCAAGTAACTTCTTCTTTTCCTTTCGGCTTTTCCCTTCAGGGGTCGCCACAGCGAATCATCTGCCTCCATCTGACCCTATCCTCTGCATCTTCTTGTCTTACACCAACTTCATGTCCTTCTTCACCACATCCTTGAATCATCGCTTTGGTCTTCCTCTGGGCCTTCTCTCTGGTCGTTCCAACCTCAGCATCCTACTACCAATATACTCACTAGCCCTCCTCTGTACATGTCCAAACCATCTCAATCTAGCCTCTCTGACTTTGTCTCCAAAACGTCTTACATGCACTGTCCCTCTGATGTGCTCATTCCTGATCCTATTCATCCTCGTTTCTCCCAAAGAGAACCTCAACAGTTCAAGTCACTAAGAAAATAAAAAGGCAAATGTGCGGGAAAGGCAGAAGCAACTGAAACAGACTATACACCGGTTAAGGTACTGCACACTGGGTCTGGAGTAAGTCGAAGAAAATAGCCTAAATATTATGAACGGTGTTATGAAGCAATACACAATCGTTAATGCAGATTCAGTTTAGTTTTCAAAGTATATTAGCTGTGAATTGGGTTTATAAAGATCCGTTTATTCGGAGTTGACACCATGATCTCAGCCTTTGAAAACTGTTCTGCCCAACAAGATTTCAAAAGGTCCATGTGGCAATCCCATTCTACGCATTAGGTTCAACAATCCTTGACTTCTTTTTATTTGCAAATTGATAGGTTATTTAACAAATATAAGTAGCGAGCCTATGGCATAGTGGTTAGGGTGCTGGGCTCATGATCGGGAGGCTGTGTGTTCAAATCCCAGTTAGACACGAACTGTGCTAGGACCAGTGGGCAAGGTTGTAACCACAAGTGTGCTTCTGTTCCCTCAGCAGTATAAATGTGTACCAGTAAAAATATACTGGGAAAGTAACCTGCGATGGACTAGCGTTGCATGCAGGAGGAGTTCTACTCGCAGTCACTTCACGCTATGGAACATGGGGATAAGTACCGGACTGATGAGCAACTATGGCTCGGGTATAAAAAGCCCATTAGACTTTACCTTTAACAAATATAGACAAGTATTTTGGAGATTCGTATAATATGTAGATGCCTTTTTGTCAATTAAATCTGGCAAAAATCATGGCAAATCTCCCATAAGGTTATTATTATAGACTTAAATAAGCATATACAGTGATTTTCAGCATGGTGAATCAGACTGTTATGGTTGTTATCTTTTTCGTAGAAAGTACCTAAGCTTGCCCTCTATCTTTTGGCGTCGCTGCAATCTTCGGAAATGGCTGGCCAGTGTTTTAGCTGTGAATAGTGGCTTGTCTGTCTGTCTGCCTATTTATCTTTCTATTTATTCAACACTTGAAATGGTATTATTCAGTTCTGTAATCTGTATATTATTTCTCATCCTGTTTACCAGGAGGCACACATCTCATGCTATATCCGCCCCATTGAGGGTGTGGCACACCACTCTGAACCTCATTTTGTGTAATTCAAGCCTATGTCGGCTACTGCTTTTCTAATCATTAAGACTCATCCTAGGACCCTTATTCCAAATCTGCTCACACTGAACATCCTTTTAAGAACCACAGTACTGTTTGGGTTACTCTTATACACGTGTATTCCAATTTATAATCTCATTAACCGGCATTACTCAGAAAGTGATGAGTAACACAGGGTTTAAAGGTTTCTTCCTTATGTCGTGTCTGGAGGGTTTTTATTTTTTATTTTTTATTATTATTTTTTTTAACCACTGTAGCCTCTTGCTTGTACATTATGGATCTAACAATGCATGTAAAGTCACTATGTATTGCTGTCTTCTGTTAAAGTCCAAATAATGTGGCATTATATTTTGCTTGCCATATAGTAGAAGTCCTTTTTTCCGCATAGGCTAACATACGTGTCATGATCATTGCATTTTAAGTATGTTTAGGTATCTTGATAGCATCCTGAATGGCACAGTGGCATAATTGTTAGAATGTCCATGTTACGGCGCTGACCCTTTTCTACTTTAGTAGAATCAAGACACTTTCGCAAAAGCATTTCTGCAGATAAATAGCTTTAACCAAGGGTTCATAAAACACTCAGCTTGATAATTTGGATATACTAAATGATCAAAGGACAACTCCAGTAAACAGTTGGATCCGAAGTTTATTACACCCAAACTAATGTAAATACATTTACAATATTCACAATAAACAAAGGCTGGCTTCAGAGGTAAGTGAGATGATAATCGAAGTACTTTCTGATAAGGAATTCCGTATTAACATAGTCGCCAAATATAGTAAACTAACAAGGTTGATGATATATTATGCAATCAAATGTCTAACAACTTAGACTAACAAGAGATTTTCAAAAGATGACAACGCTCTACAACGCTCCAATTCAATTTCTGGGGTTATACGGACGAGTCACACAAAATGGGTCAAAACTTTTGACACCTGGATCGGCATCTAAAACCTTTCAAGTGACAATCTAACATATCTCAGTAATTTCTGAGGACAACAACAACGTGAATAGATGTCTCTTGTCTACCGTGCTAAATCGTCCATGAATGAATACACCTCTAAGGATTACTATAATTCCAAAGTAAGATTTCACACATTCAATTAATAAGAGAGAATGCAAAATAAAAATAGCTTAGACTGCTAAACACCCGGTTCAAAATGGCGGTAAACGGTACTCAACCCACCTAATTTATGTCCATGAAATCGGTGTTCAGACATACACCATCCTGGAATTTCAATACCTCCACAGAAAGAAAAAAGTCCTTTTCACTGGTCAGTCAGTAGGTCACAGTTGGTTCAACAGCATAGAACGGCGATAACATAGTCCAGTCTTCTATTCTTTGCGCCCAAAGGTTAAGGAAACACCCAACTTCATAAGTCTACGGTGTACCGTCTTGCCAGGCCGGAATCAGATCTAGCTAGCACATCCTTACAGTATGAGTTACAGTCCAATCCAGCCAGCCCAGCAAGCGCTGCTCTGAAAGAGCACTTACGTGTAAATAGCATCAGAGCAGACGTCATTGAAAACACCCCACATGATCTAGCTCTGAAATTTTCATGAACGAGGTGAATTTGTGTTTTCTCAAATACCTACAAAACTAACATAGCACAATAACTACAGATTGTCGCAGCATAAACTATACATCAAAATAAAGCTGACGACCCAAAGAACACAACGAAGAATGAAAATTACAAGACCACAGTGAGAACGCCCAAAATTAGTGTTTCATGATCTTTGGAAATTTATTCTGACGCCAGAAGTTATCCATCGGGGCGAAACTAAGTCAAGTCAGTTAGTACCGACCATAAACTACGTGCTGATATACAATTTCACACAACAGAACAAAAGCTTGATTCAATACAAAGCAAAAGGTTAAACTGATAAAAACAGCTATTTGCATTACATAGCCGAGGCAATTCAAAATGTCCGTAAATTGTATTGATATAGCGCTCCATCTACACTGAATAGCATGCTCAAAGCGCTCCCTGGCGCCCCCTGCACTCCAGGCACTTGTTGTCACTGTGCGGTGCCAGTTATTGCGTTGTTCTATCATTTTGATGCTGAACGCCAAGCAGGACACAACAACTCCCAAATTTTAACATCTTATGGTATGATGCAGCCGGATTCGAACTCCAACCTTCTGGAGGATAAAGCGGACGCTCTCTTAACTAAGCGAACTCCCCAGTCACCAGAAAATCACCATGAACAAGGAACTTTACCGATCAGAACTGGGGATATATTCCTGATTATAACCAGTTTTGTAACAGTCCACCTTACGGAATGAAGGTCCAGGTTTCGAGTCCCAGTCAAATCCGTGCACATTAGACTAATTGGCTCTTCCAAATAGACCCTTGGTGTAAGTGCAGGTGTGCATAGTGATATGATTGTAATGATCCGGACATATGTTCGGGGTGTACTCCACCTTCACCCACTATTTGCTGAGGTGGTCTCCAGCTTCCCCATGACCTTAGTAGTAGGATTAAAAGGTTCAGCAAATGAGTGAGTTTTTCGAATGTTAACAGTTGGAGAAGCATTGCCTTCCAAGACAATGACTCAGTAACTCAGCAAAAAATAAAAATATAATAATTAAATAACAAATAAATAAATGAAGAGCTCAAAAATCTTTCTACAGTCTTGTTGCTTGTAAAGCCAGGAGGTGCTGTAATGTAACCAGAACATCTCAATTGCTCTGATCAGAATCAGACGCAAACACATCTGTAGTCAATAACATGTCAGTAAAGTAATGCTGGCCTGTGAGTGATTACGTTATTTATTTTCAGGTTTAAATATAGCATAAGGACATGGTTGTGCAAGCTTAATGACCCCCAGGCGGAATCTCATAAACCTTAAAAATCCGAGCCTCCTCCACCAGCAAGGAATACAGTTCCTTATACTGACTGGTTGTCCAATGACACAACAAGAAGAAATCTGTCTCAAAATCAAGTGACATTTTCATAAATGTAGAGATTTGTGGGCCTGTCCATCCGCTACAATTGGTCTTTTTTTTTCACATATTTAAAAACTTAACCTTTCTAGTTTTAAGGCATGTAATTGAAATGTTTGTGTTTGCATAAACATTGCATCCAATGATGAAACTGAGCTCAAATGACCAGATCTGTAGAATCCAGGTCTTGTACTTGTCTGGGCATATCACACTAATTGAAATGGATTTGGCCGTCTCTGATATTGTCCTATTACAGCGCACAAACATCAACGCTGTTTGTTCATGAGAGTTGTCTTTGAAGGCGCTTTAGTTTGATGATGCCCCATCAGTTTTCTTTCTCATGACCGGTTCACAGGGCGCCTGGGAAGCATTTGTATCCTTTGACAAACATCTGTTCAAACCTCTTTCTTTTCATCCGCTTTTCTCATTTTTGCTCGAATTTAGAGTTACTATTTAGACAGCAAGAATAGTTTGTGAGAATGTTTAAAAAGAAAAATAAATAAATAAAATTGCTGCTTGATGTATTACTACATATATTCTGTTCTCACATTGTTAGCGTTAAGCCTCAGAATTGTATAGTGCACTTGTGTCTGAAATCCAGTGTGAACGAGAGCTTGGTACCAGTTTTGAAGGGTTGAAGCAGGGCAGCATATATTTTGAAACTACACTGGATTTGACATCTGGGTTTGTGACAGTTGATGAAGTACTGGATTGATCAAGAGCCGGATTGAACCACACGCTCCAAAGATTTTTAATGCATGCACAAAAACAGCTGGGGAATTTCTTACAATATCGGAATTTCTAACAAAATATGTCTTTTATTTCCTGAAAACACACTGTTAACATTTTTCAAGTCTGTACAGGTAGAGTTGGGAAATCTCCTGGAACATGGGCATTTTGCCTAAATGTGTCTTTATTTTTCTTTTTTCCTGAAAATCATGCTAGCAGATGGTAGAAGTCGAGGAAATGATAATATTCTGGCTCATGACATCATATTTATAAGCAAGTCATTTGTATTGGCTCAATCCTAACATGTGTTTTCCAGATTGTGGTGGGCCTTTAGACATATCTGTCATGGGTACCATGTTTTTTGACAAGTTGTAGTGACAATGCTTTTATTTCTTTGTTTATTTAAATATTTATTCTGCTAGTTATTGTTATGCACTCGCAAAATTAAAGTACTTGACATATGTGGTACCATCAAAGCCACTATATACTAATATATATATATAATATTCAATAGAATGAAATAATCATTTATTGGTACAAGGTACAAACCTGAATGCACCACAAATTATCAAGCTAACTGTGACATCAGGAACTTTCAACCGGACCCAAAATGCAGGAGACAGGGTAGCATGAACACGGAGAGACTTTATTGTTACAAGGGAGGCACTTGAGCAAGGGGGAAACATAGTCACTGCTAGTGACAAGGAGAAACACGAAAACTTTTGATATGGGGAACTACGGAGTGGGAACTGGTTGAGCGCGGAGCTCAACACAGGAAAACAGGGACGTGAAGAGGGACAATCTTCTTGCACCGGGATGAGCGCGCTGCTCGTCTTTATAGCACGGTAGATTGGTGAGTAGGATCAGGTGTGCACATTGCGATCCAACCGCATGTGTCAGCCACGCCTCTCTGCTGGACCCTAATCAAATATTAAGTGTACCTCAGGATAATGTTTAATCATATTTAATACTTATATTTATGATATATTTTTCTATAGATTTTATTCAATGTCTATTTATACTTGTTCTTCTATTTCACGTTCATTTTTGACCTCCAGACAGTCTGTTCGTATGTCCGGATGGTCGTAAAATGTAAAAAATACATGTATATATGAAGAAGATATATATATATATATATATATATATATATATATATATATATATATATATATATATATATACACCAAAAGGACAGGACAAAGGCTTTCTATTGAAACTCCATTTATCACTACAGATCTGTTTCGAGGGGTGGTGAAACCATCCCCTCTCTTCAGGTGATTACAGAAGAATTTTTTGCTCTACCAAAAAGTATTGAGCACTCTCCTACGGAAGGATCTACTCAGAAAATTATATATATATATATATATATATATATATATATATATATATATATATATATATATATATATATATATATATATATATATATATATATGTCTGTCTTCCTTTCGGCTTTTTCCCTTTTACTCGGGAGTCGCCACAGCGAATCATCTGATTCGCACGTTTGATTTGGCAGAAGTTTTTACGTCAGATGCCCTTCCTGTCACAACCCTTTTTAGCAAGGGACAGAAACACGCTGACGACTTTGCAACTACTCTTTACGAAAGTCAGCAATGGTTCTTTTACATGCCTCTCACCATAGACAGTGAGAGACATGGCCTGCCTTTGATAACCCAGTTAGCTGCACTGGGGGGGACAGTGACAACCCTGTGAAGAGTGGGACTCAAACCCCCAACCTTTGGATCAGCGATCCAGCGCCTTATACCACTAGACCACCACTGCCCCTATATATATATATATATATATATATATATATATATATATATATATATATATATATCTCTACCGGACTATAAGTCACAATTTTTTTTCAGTTTGGGTGAGGGTGCAACTTGGACACCAGAGTGAAATTACATATAATTCTGTTTATCATACTAGTAATGAACATAGTTCCACATGTTCATTATTTTCTCACTCACAACTGCAAGAGGGCAACTCTTGGCTTGTGTACCACTAATCTTACCTGCTAATCCTGTCCCAGTGAAAATTCGAACATTCAACATTTCAACAGTAACTTAAAAAGACAACTGGAGTGAACCAAAATTGGTCCAAAAAGAAAATACTATTTTGCAGATTATAAGCTGCAAGTACTGAATTATGCATCAGAATGGAATTTTGCCATAAACGAGAAACTTGTGAGGAAGGGTGAAAAGCTGAGATTACTATTACCGCAATGAAGAAAACAAACAAACAAAAAAAGCTAATAGCGGACTAAAAGCTAGATGGCCACAGCGAGAGGAACGAGTTCACACATGGGTGCTTGAGCATTCCGATCTTATTTACACTGCATCGGCATTTAAATCAAATATAAAATACTACTTTTAACCTGTAATGCACTTAATGGTCTCGCGTCACGTTTTCCCAGCAACATTCTTGTCGTTTATGATCCAGCACGCCCCCTTAGATCAAAAGGGACAGGATGTTTACTGATACTTCGAATAATGTAGACTACTGCAGGGGACAAAGTTTTCTCTAACAAAGCCCTACAGTTATGGAATCGCCTTCCGGTTAACATTTGGGACTCAGACACAGTCTCTGTTTTTAAGACGAGGCTGAGAACTTACTTGTTTAGTCAATCATTTTATCAATCGCCTTTTATTGGGTAAAGGAGCAGATCTGGGGGTCTCAGACATAGAAAGTTCTGGTAAACTGTGATGTTGGGATGCTGATACTCCCCCACTCTACATGCTCACCCAGGTCTGTTTGACAGTGGAGTGGCTGGTTGCCCAACGTCACAGGGGGCCCTCATGTCTGCCTTCCTTCTAGTTCCCTCTATTAGTTACGCTGCCATAGTGAATCATGCCAGAGCCCCTGCTTGCGCTCAGCAATAATATTTTTTTTCTTTTGTTATTATACTGTTATGAGCATACCTAACAACTCTCTCTCTCTCTCTCCCTCCCTCCCTCCCTCTCTGCCTTTCTCTCCCTCTCTCTGCTTCTGGGTTGTCGGTGATCCTGTTTCTTCTGTTCTTTCTGTTTTTTGAGTCTTTTACATCCTAAAAAATTCTGAATGTGTGCTCTAAATCATAAAAAAACAAATTTGGGAAATAATTTAAACATGTCTCTATAATCTCTATACATTCCCAATGATCAAGCCTGTAGATAAAACTCCCTCCGTCAGTACGAGAAAGAAGCCCTGAGAGGAGAACTCCAACCAGTTCCAGCACAATGGGATGGATATGAAGAATCAGAGAGAAGAAGGATTAGGATCACTGATATCGCAAAAGTAGCAAATGTACTTCAGTAAAAACAGAGAAGGAGAGAGAGAGAGAGAGAGAGAGAGGTTGTTATGTATGCTCATGAGTGTAATGATAAAAGAAAAAAAGAGTTGATTAGTACCAAGTACAAGCAGGGCCTCCTGCATTACTGACTATGACAGCATGACTAAAAGAGAACCAGAACGAAGCCAAACATGAGGGCACCCAATGTGCATGTATTGCATGTTATTGTGTATGGGATTGCACAGCTGCAGTCCTTTACACCAGTCAGGTGATGTTCATGTTATGGCTGATCAATGTATTTTCACGAGCGTTCAGGTCAGGTTCTGTTTTCAGCTTGACTGCGACCAGCTCTATCCATCTCACAACTTTGTTCATGTTGGATCACCCAGTTGTGTCCAAGTCTTTGATGGTTTGAGGTAATGCTAAGAAATGTGAAGTGGTCATCCTTGTTCCATTGGCACAGTGAGGCCACAACTTACATGCATGGTAATCGGTAGTGTCGTTCTGTCCCTGCAATAAAAATATATATAGTTGTTACAAGGCAATTCAATCTTTGTCTAATTTGACTGTAAGACCATCTTCCATAGCACTCGTTGTCCATGTAGTCAACTGAAAACTTTATTTCGGTGTAAAGGAGTCAAGTTTTCAGTGCATTCTTCCTTCTTAGATGGCAGCCTCTAAATTCATCGTTAGTCTGTTGTGCTTCTTACACCCAAGCCGAGTGGCCCATCAGTTCTTATACCTGGTTTCCATACAGTGAAGCTACCAGGAGTTTAACTCCTCCTGGAAGGAACGCTAGCCATCACAGGTTACCTTCCCAGTCATATCGGCACTTACCCTTACATTGATCCTTCTGGTGGCGCCGAGAGGGGGACTTGCTGCTTGGGTAACAACCTGTCCTCCATTACTCCCTACCCCTGCTCTGCGTACTGGAGCCAGAGGATACCAGCCAGAGCGCAACCATAGTCCTTCGAGATTGATGGAGGCCTAGAAACCTTCCCAGTATAATTTCACTGGTACCCATTTATACTACTGGGTGAACCGAGGTACACTTGTGGTTAAGACCTTGCCCAGAGGTTTTAGCCCAGTGGGGGGTCTAACTGGGATTCAAACACACAACCTCTAGATCATGAGCCCAGCCCCCTAACTACTATGCCATCAGACCCATTCATCTAGAAATTTCCCTTTCACTTCTGGGGATGATTTGGATCTTCTTCCAACAAAGTGTTTTGGCAAAGTAGCTACACCTCCTAATGACTTGTTCTTGCATACGTTTGTTTGATTATGAAATCTGAATTCGTTTAGAATTACCTCCATCACACATTTCTTACTGCCTGAAATCGAAGATTGTTGTTCTCAGATGTGATTTTAGCTCTTTGGACTTTGCCATGGTATTGTGGGTGTTCCAATCCAATGAGTGCCGTAAAACAAGTCATTTTATGTCGGCACAGATAACCTACCAGATCTAATCAATTAAGATCACCAACAGGAAGTTAGGAGGAGTTGGCAAGTTAAAATAACACAAACTTTAAAAAGTGTGTGTGTGTGTGTGTGTGTGTGTGTGTGTGTGTGTGTGTGTGTGTGTGTGTGTGTAGATTTTTGGTCTTGTGTGTGCTGTTGGTGATCCTGTGTTGATTTTATTGATCATTTTATTTTCTGAACTTCTTAATCATAATAAGGGTCATGGGGAGGCTGGTGCCCATGACTCTGGGCGAGGGCGGAGTGCACCCTGGACAGCTTGCCCGTCCATTGCAGGGCAGAAACATGCTAATAGCTTTGCAACCTACTCTATATGAAATTCAGCAATGGTTCTTTTACATCCCTCTCATCACATACACTGAGAGACATGGCCGGCCTTTGATAACCGAGTTATCTGCACTGAGGGGTTTTGATTTTAGAAACCTCACAAGAAAGTTAAACTTGTGCAAAAAATCCCTTCGTTTTTAATTAAATCGGTGTATGCTGAACAATTATTCTGCCACGGGGGACAACAGTTAAAAGAATTCCTTAAAAGACACAAAAACTTCTTGCTGTGATGCGACCATTTGAACCACTCACTATGCCAATGTGATAACCGAGAATTAAAATCTTGATGAACATAAAATAAAGTCCAAATTTATATATACAGTAAAACCTCCGCTGACGAACGCTTAAGTTCACGAACTTTTCGCCTCAAGAACATTAAATTTGCGAGCATATTGTCTCTGCTGACGAACTAGTTTTCGGCGGACGAATCAAACCACGCGGTCGAACAGCGCCACGGTGGCGGCCACGAGAAGCTGGACGACGCTCACGGCGTCACAGTTCGTAAATCACACCCCTTTCTTTGAGTGCGGAAGTGGTTTGTGTTTGATAGACATTTTGGACCATATTGAGTGTACTTTTGCTATTATGGGATCGAAAGACCCCACCACAGGCGGAGATCATTGAAAAACACGAACGAGGTGTGCGTTTGTGTGACTCAGCGTCCCAGTACCAGTACGCTAAGTCTACCACCATCCTTAGGAACAAGGAAGCTATTAAGGGTGCGTGTGTGGCTATGCGTGTTTCCAAACAGTAGGCGTTTCCAAACACTCCTTCCAAACAGTAAGTCCCTCCCTCCCTCCTCCTCCCACTCCATTCCATCAAGCCATCAACTACCATCACAAAGGTAAATAAAACCACTTTATTATACAGTACAGTTTATTTCTTTAATTACAATACAATAGCACATTTATTATACATAAAATAAGGTATATTTTTGTGTAGTTTTAAGGCTTATTTAGTAGAAAATTATGTTTTATGGGGACCTGGAGCGGATTATTCTCATTTTAATGGTTTCTTATGGGAAATAAATGTTCGAAGACAAACTTTTCGCCTCACACACTTTCTGGGAACCAATTATGTTCGTGAGCAGAGGTATCACTGTATATATATATATATATATATATATATATATATATATATATATATATATATATATATATATATATATATATATATATATATATATATTTTTTTTTTTTTTTTTTTTTTTTTTTTTTTTTCTAATTTATTCATTCATTTCATTTTCTGTAACCACTCAATCCTAATTAGGCTCATGAGGGAGGCTGACACCCATCCCAGCTGACTCCGGGCGAGGGCAGAGTACACCCTGGACAGCTCGCCAGGCCATCACAGGGCAGAAACATGCTGACGGCTTTGCAGCTACTATTGTACTATTGTCAAAAGTCAGCGATGGTTCTTTTACATGAACCTCACACCATAGACAGTGAGAGACATGGCCGCCCTTTGATAACCCAGTTAGCTGCACTGTGGGGGGTGGGTGGGCAGTGACAACCCGATGAAAGTGGGGCTTGAACCCCCAACCTTGGGATCAGTGATCCAGCAACACTTCCCCTTTCTATTTTGTAATAAAAATCAATATTTATTTTTCATTCTGGCATTTTAGCAATATTACTCCAAGACTACTCTGTTGAATCCTTATTTAAAGGGGAACATGCATTTCCCAAGCATATTAAATAAACAAGAAATACAGTGTTATGTCTTGGAAACAAATGGAATTGACGATAAGGTTTTAAGAAATCATTGCTAACTCTTGTACAAGTATCAGTGATCTGCGATGACATAAGTCAACATAACTATTGAGCCAATGAGGTTTCAGAACACTTGAGCTTTTCCACTTTGTACGAAAGCTCAATCACGTATGTGCGACATAGGTATTTTGTTCACTTGTTCTTGTAGTCCTAAACATTCAGTTCAGTTCAGTTCATTTTCTGTAACCGCTTAATCCTAATTTGGGTCGTGGGGAGGCTGGCGCCCATCCCAGCCAACTTTTGGGCGAGGGCAGAGTACACCCTGGACAGCTCGCCAGGCCATCACAGGGCGGAAACACGCCGACGGCTTTGCAGTCTACTCTTTACGAAAGTCAGCAATGGTTCTTTTACATGCCTCTCACCATAGACAGTGAGAGACATGGCCGGCCTTTGATAACCCAGTTCGCTGCACTGGGGAGGACAGTGACAACCTTGTGGAGAGTGGGACTCGAACCCCCAACCTTTGGATCAGCGATCCAGCGCCCTGTACCACTTGACCACCACTGCCCTCCTAAACATTCATTCATTCATTTTATGAACCACTTAATCCTAATTAGGGTCATGGAGAGGCTACTCCAGCGAGGGTGGGGTAAATTGTAGGCAGCTTGCCAGGCCATCGCAGGGCACGAAATAAACATACCAAAATGAATGGCTTTGACCCTGTAATGGCCTGGCGAGCTGTCTGGGGTGCACCCTGCCTTCGCTCAGATTCAGGCAATGTAATTAAAGAATGGTAAAAGTAGTTGGTAAAAGCTAAGACCTGTCATATAAGTGGAATTATTTGTTCTTTAATTCTCCACATAGGATCCGTTGCATGCTATTTGGGCTATTTGATATTGTAAACAACATTCTGATTTCTGAATATTTTTGCTGTTATGTTTTCCATAGAGACACTTGGCTTAATAAAATCAGTGTGTGGAAGATGACCAGTTGTTTTAAAGGTTTCACACTGATTGATATGTATACATGGTTCATATTTATCATTAGATTATTTCATTGGCATCGATAGATTTTTTCCCCCTTTAGCTCATAGTGTGGGATTGTAATGTTTAATTCTGTCCGTAGAGGTCTCCTTTGCTCTGGAATCCAGAGATGTTTGAGTGATCTCGTGGTGTCTTTTCTGCTTTACCTCTATCCTGACCTCTCTCTCTCGCCAAGTTACTGTCCTGTAATAATTTATAGAGGTAAAATGACAAGTAGAAGGATGTGTGTTTCTTCTCTAGAGTCAGATGTGATCCCCCACACAAAGGTATCCTTGTGATGAATATCAAGCTGAATTATAGCCAGCTGGGTGATGATGCTGTTGGTGCTGGATTGAACCAGGCATCTACAAAAACTTGGAGCAAAAGAAACAATACAGTATTGATTATGATCCAGGGATCCTTTGCTACTTCGCGCTTCAATCCATGCGGCTCCAGTGCATCGCGGTTTTTAAAAAATTAAATAAATAAATTTTCATCAAATTAAAAAATAAGGAAATTATGAAAGAATAGAGGAAAAAGTTAACAACAAGGCCAATTATGTAAAAAACAACAACAAAACCCTAAACAAACACAAAACAGAAAACAACCCAAAATCTCCCATCAAAACTACTTACATTGTTGCATGTGCGTGTGCACGCGCATCTGCGCACGTGCATGCCTATGTATGTGTGTCGTCTTCTTCTCATAAAATACCATCTGTATCTGTATGTATTTATATTTTATTTACATATTATGTAATTTTTCTTATGTTTAATTGTTATTATAAGCATTTATAACATTGCATATGTATTTATTGATATTATATACACATATACATGTGCATATACATCGTTCGGGGGGGGAAATCCTACTTTGTGGATTTTGATGGTCGTGTGGGGATCTCGGTCCCAATTAACCGCGTAAAGTGATGGATCCCTGTATATGAGACTCATGCACCGCTGGAATTGGTAAAGTGTAGCGTGGTTGACCATTGGCAATGGCCTGGTGATCTCCATGCACTTTGAAAGGTCATAGTAGAGCAATTATGTGCAGTTTTGCTTTGTAAGCATGAATTTGTGCAGCTTGATGTGAAAGCTACATTTTTTTATTTATTTTTTTTATTCCAGAGAAATGAACATGGGGATCTACATAACAGTGTAAAATATAATCATCTTTTTTATTATTTTAAAAGCATTAATTGCCCTAATAATGCAGGTTTCATAAGCCTCTAATAGGAGTTAGAGATCAGATTCAGATATCGACATTTGCTTGGTGATTCCATAGTATCTAATTACTGTATTTCTAAAGATCATGAGTATTATAATTATTTACTGAAGGTGAAGTGGATGTCACCGAAAATCACTATTCAATTTGGCAACGTCCAACATGAGTGGCGCTGTAGGTGAAGAGACTTGCTTCCATGTGCTGAACTCCACTCTGGCTTCTCACACAAAGGTAAAATTCACATAGACGCTTGTTGAACTCCTCAGTCCATACAGTTGTGCAGATGTTTGAAGGCCACGAACCCGATTTCTGTGATCGCATAACCAAGTGGGTTACCCAATGCACATGTGTGCCATCGGCATTGATGAATTAGCACTTTGTAGATTTTTGATGTGATGGGTTACTAATCCAAAGGTCAGCGGTTGACCACTGTTGAACCCCTGAGCAAACCTCAAGCAAGCCCCAATTAACCCACAATTGCTCAGTTGTATAAAAATGATAATTGTAAGTCTCTCTGGATAAGGGCGGCTGAAAATGCAAGTATTTTTGGTGGTCTGCTTTTAGGTAGTGCCGAATTATTTTTATTAATTATTTTATAAATTTACAACTTGATACTGACACGGGAAGTTGGCATCTTTAAAATCTCAGTCAGATTATAAAAAAGCTTTTTTCACCTTTTCAGAAATGCAAGCCAACTTTTTTTTTTTTTTTTTTTGTAAGATTTCAGAATCAGTGGCCATGGTAAACTATAAGTGCTTATCTGCAGTTTTGAATAATTTCTATTCCTGCATATACTATATGAGAACAGTACAATCTGATTGGTCCACAATCAGTTGCGTAAAAGTAGTGTCAAGGAGAAAACACTTGAATCAGGATGATCCGATGGAATAATATTTGCAAAGGATGATTACTCTCAGGGCCTATTCAATGATATCCACCTCATCCATAAGTGCCATCTCCCAGATAGAACAGCCATCAGATTCTGCCTTTTTTGTGTAGTATATTGTGATGTATAATAATCAAAATTGGCATGACTATTTAAAGGGAAATAGGGTAGGTGCAGAAAATTCAACAAGTAACAACAACAACAACAAAAAAAAACACTAAGTCATTGTGTTTATGGGTGAAACATAGCAGCTCTACTTTCAGACATGTGATACCTCTGCATAGCAGCTTTTTCTTCTTGTTGCTCTATTATATGACATCACGCCTTGTTAAACTCTTATCTGACTGATCAGGAAGTCATTTACCAAATACAAAGATTTACAGCAAAAAAAAATATACAAATTAACCCCACCCCCAACCCCTTCGAGGTGTGTAAACATCCACATACTAGTATATTTAACATGATTTTGTGCGAATAAATAACCTAAAAATTCATATTATGTGCACAAATGCATTTAGGATGAGATGGTATGGGCAAGAATGAAAGGAAAAGTGTACAAGACGGTGTTGAGGCCAGCGATGTTGTATGGGTTAGAAACAGTGGCCCTGGGGAAAAGACAGGAGGCAGAGCTGTAGGTAGCAGAGATGAAAATGTTGAGGTTCTCTTTGGGAGTAATGAGGATGGATAGGATCAGGAATGAGCACATCAGAGGGACAGCACATGTAAGATGTTTTGGAGACAAAATCAGAGAGGCTAGATTGAGATGGTTTGGACATGTACAGAGGAGGGATAGTGAAAATATTGGTAGTAGGTTGCCGAGGTTAGAACTACCAGGCAGAAGGTCTAGAGGAAGACCAAGAGGAGATTTTTGGATGTGGTGAAGGAGGACATGAGGCGGCACGGTGGCGTAGTGGTTAGCACATCTGCCTCACAGCAAGAAGGCCTGGGTTTGATTCCCGGCCTGGGTGTTTCTGTGTGGAGTTTGCATGTTCTCCCCGTGCTTGTGTGGGTTTCCTCCGGGTGCTCCGGTTGTTTCTTCCCACAATCCAAAGACATGCACAGTTGGTTAATTGGACGGTCTAAATTTTCCGTAGGTTCGCATCGTGCAGAAGGCAATGGCAAACCACTGCACTAATCCTGCCAAGACAAACCTCCATGAAGATGATAACCAGGGCGTTATCCTTCATGGAAGGTTGCCAATGGTCGTCCTATGACTCCAGCACTAGATAGATAGATAGAAGGAGGACATGAAGGTAGTTGGAGTAAGAGTAGAAGATGCAGAGGATAGGGTGAGATGGAGGCAGATGATTCTCTGTGGTGACCACTGAAGGGAACAACCGAAAGAAGAAGATGCAAATTTATATGACAGTGCATAATAAATATCACTTAATGTTACATACATAATATAAGTTCAGAAATTCTAACAGTGGTAACTTTAGTTCTCCTGCTACATACATTCTTCTCTGCCTCATGCATGTCCTGAGCTCTACACTGTCACTTCCATTCCCTACATTTATGGTCCAATGGATGAATCTTACATGGACTCTGGGCACTTAAAAGCTGTTCGTGTATGTATGGGATGTTCTCATGGGAAGACCAGAGTCTCTTATGGGAGGTTAAGCCCTTTTTCTATGTCTTTCAGACCCTGTCAATATTGATGTCTTGTTAGGCAGAACATCTGGAATGACTTTTCATGGCTGTACACTTCTGGACCATCCTTTACTTCACTTAGGATTCTATATCATGATATATAAACATCATTAAAAACTAGGATAAACGTGGATTTAACTTGAAGTAATGTAAGGATTCAATCGAATTGACAATTTTCAAATAATGCTGATGCTACCTTAGTGTTCTGGGTGTTCAGATTGGGCTCCTGTGCATAGGTTCGAGAGTTTAGGGGTCTAATTTAATAACACTGTCTGTCCACGTATGCTTAAATGGTGTGGCTTACCCTGAAAACCTGACATAAGAGTCGAGAAGATGATCTATCTAGTACTGTTATTTGTTTGTTTGTTTTGTATTTGTTTGTTTGGTTGTTTGTTAATCAGCCCACTCCTACAATAATTTTCAAATTAATTTAATTGGCTCCCAAATCATAAAAAGTCATAGCCCATGTAAAACCATTTTGACTGAGGATGGTGTAACTGCAGCATGTGGTTTAAACAAGTTTATGGTTATGAATTTTTATTTAATCTTCAAGATGTTCTGGTTTTCTCCAGCAGTCCAAAGAAGACATGAATTGGACAGTTTTGATTTTGTGTGTGTGTGTGTGTGTGTGCGTGTGTGTGTGTGTGTGTGTGGGTGTGTGTGTGTGTGTGTGTGTGTGTGTGTGTGTGTGTGTGTGTGTTTGTTTGTTTGTTGGCCCTGTAATAGTGTACCAAATCCTACGGGACATTTCCATTTGCCTGGAATGGGCTGAGATAGGCCTCTGTACGCCTCTAATAAATGATATCTTGGCTCACAATATGAAATCAAATGGAATAATGTAACTTTAAGAGGCAAGGTGGCGCGCATTTATGTGTGAGGTCACTGAGCTGTACAAGCCAAGTTACTTCTTTCACTGATTTTCCTCACTTCTTTATGTGGAGAGTCAAGGGAACCGTAAGCACAAACTGTATTTATGACCGAGTGGCTTTTGTTCTTAAGCCCAGCATATAATGCTACAGTTACGTATATGTATATGTATTTATGTATCTCTCTCTCTCACTCATACATATATATATATATATATATATATATATATATATATATATATATATATATATATATATGTATACATACCCACACACTAGTCCTTTTCAAAAAATTAGCATATTGTGATAAAGTTCATTCTTCTTCTTCTTCTTCTTTTCCTTTCGGCTGTTCCCTTCAGGGGTCGCCACAGCAAATGATCTGCCTCCATCTCTCCCTATCCTCTGCATCTTCTACTCTTACTCCAACAACCTTCATGTCCGCCTTCACCGCATCCATAAATCTTCTCTTTGGTCTTCCTCTGGGCCTTTTGCCTGGTAGTTCCAACCTCAGCATCCTACGACCAATATACTCACTATCCCTCCTCTGTACATGTCCAAACCATCTCAATCTAGCCTCTCTGACTTTGTCTCCAAAACATCTAACATGTGCTGTCCCTCTGATGTACTCATTTCTGATCCTATCCATCCTCGTTACTCCCAGAGAGAACCTCAACATTTTCATCTCTGCTACCTCCAACTCTGACTCCTGTCTTTTCCCCAGGGCCACTGTCTCTAAACCATACAACATTGTTGGCCTCATCACCGTCTTGTACACTTTTCCCTTCATTCTTGCCGATACTCTCCTATCACACATCACACCGGACACTTTTCTCCATCCATTCCAACCTGCCTGCACGTGCTTCTTCACCTCTTTTCCACACTCTCCATTGCTCTGGATTGTTGAGCCTAAGTACTTAAAATCCTCCACCTTCTTTATCTCTGCCCCCTGTAACCTCAAAGTTCCTCTTGGGTCCTTGTCATTCACACACATGTATTCTGTCTTACTAAGACTAACCTTCAATCCCCTCCTTTCCAGGGCATACCTCCACCTCTCTAGATTTTCCTCCACTCGGTCTCTGCTCTCACTACAGATCACTGTCATCTGCAAACATCAAAGTTCATTATTTTCTGTAATGTACTGATAAACATTACACTTTCATATATTTCAGATTCATGACACAACTGAAGCCTTTTATTGTTTTAATATTGATAATTTTGGCAAATAAGTAAAGAAAAACCAAAAATCCCTATCTCAAAAAAATAGCATGTTTCATCCGACCAATAAAAAAAAAAAAAAAAGTGTTTTTAATACAAAAAAGTCAACCTTCAAATTATTATGTTCAGTTATGCACTCAATACTTGGTCGGGAATCCTTTTGCAGAAATGACTGCTTCAATGCGGCGTGGCATGGAGGCAATCAGCATGTGGCACTGCTGAGGTGTTACGGAGGCCCAGGATGCTTCGATAGCGGCCTTAAGCTCATCCACAGTGTTGGGTCTGGTGTCTCTCAACTTTCTCTTCACAATATCCCACAGATTCTCTATGGGCTTCAGGTCAGGAGAGTTGGCAGGCCAATTGAGCACAGTAATACCCTGGTCAGTAAACCATTTAGCAGTGGTTTTGGCACTGTGAGCAGGTGCCAGGTCGTGCTGAAAAATGAAATCTTCATCTCCATAAAGCTTTTCAGCCGATGGAAGCATGAAGTGCTCCAAAATCTCCTGATCGCTAGCTGCATTGACGCTGCCCTTGATAAAACACAGTGGACCAACACCAGCAGCTGACATGGCACCCTCACACTGGACTTCAGGCATTTTGGCTTTTCTTTCTCCCCAGTCTTCCTCCAGACTCTGGCACCTTGATTTCCGAATGACATGCAAAATTTGCTTTCATCCGAATAAAGTACTTTGGACCACTGAGCAACAGTCCAGTGCTGCGTCTCTGTAGCCCAGGTCAGGCGCTTCTGCCGCTGTTTCTGGTTCAAAAGTGACTTGACCTGGGGAATGTGGCACCTGTAGCCCAGTCGACTGCTTCCACAGGTCCCCCAAGGTCTGGAATCGGCCCTTCTTCACAATCTTCCTCAATCCCACCTCTTCTGGTTGTGCAGCGTTTTCTGCCACATTATTTCCTTCCCACAGACGTCTCACTGAGGTGGCTTGATACAGCACACTGGGAACAGCCTATTCGCTCAGAGATTTCTTTCTGTGTCTTACCCTCTTGCTTGAGGGTGTCAATGATGGACTTCTGGACAGCAGTCAGGTCGGCAGTCTTACCCATGATTGCGGTTTTGAGTAATGAACCAGGCTGGGAGTTTTTAAAAGCCTCAGGAATCTTTTGCAGGTGTTTAGAGTTAATTGGTTGATTCAGATGATTAGGTTAATAGCTCGTTTAGACTACCTGAACATGATATGCTAATTTTTTGAGATGGGGATTTTGGGTTTTCATGAGCTGTATGCCAAAATCATCAGTATTAAAACAATAAAAGACCTGAAATATTTCAGTTGGTGTGCAATGAATCTAAAATATATGTTTATTTTTTATCAGTACATTACAGAAAATAATGAACTTTATCACAATATGCTAATTTTCTGAGAAGGACTAGTATATAAACACAGTGGTACCTCGTCTAACGAGTGTCACTCATAACGAGTTTTCCATGATATGAGCTTCAAACGCACCAAAATCTGCTCCATCCAACAAGTAAAAATTCACTTTATGAGCTGTCCTTGAAATGGCTTTTCTGGACTGATTAACCTGGTATTCCTGAGAATGCCTTGTCACAGTGCTTCTCAGTTATTTTCTGTGATGCCTCCACTAGAAAGAAAAACAAAACATTTCACACGTCCCCTCAGCGCCATAGCATGACAATAAGAGTGCCACTGCCAACTATTGTGGTGGATGCAGAATTACATTTAATTCAAGTACAGTATGGAAAAAAGTATGTTCCCCAGGGTCATATGCCCCCCCCCCCCGCGCCTCCCTATTTGAGAAACACTAGCCTTGTGGGAGCTCACCACAAGCCTTTCCTCGCTGGCATGTGTAGCGTGCACACGCACAAAATTCTCCTCCTCCTCCTCTGTTATCCACTACCTCATGCCTGCCCACTTGACATCTTTGCTGCAGTCAATGATCAGAAGGGTTAATTGACTTATTGTTTATTCTTGTTTAAATATCATTTATGATATATATAAACATGTGGTTCATTCCTTGGCCAGTAGTGGCTTGGTGGTTAGGTCGATCGCTGATGTCAAGGTTGGGAGTTTGAGTCCCACTCTCAACAGGTTGTCACTGCCCCATCCCCCAGTGCAGCTAACTGGGTTACCAAAAGCTGCCCATGTCTCTCACTGTCTATAGTGGGGAGGTTCATGTAAAAGAACCATTGCTGTCTTTCGACAAGACTAGCTATATAGCCGTCAGCGTGTTTCTGCCCTGTGATGGTCTGGCAAGCTATTCAGGGTGTACTCTGCTCTCGCCTTGAGTCAGCTGATATCGGCGCAAGCCTCACCGCAACCCGAATTAATATCAGGCAGTACAGAAAATGAATGAATGAATGAATGGTTCATTCTTTTTGATATTTTCTATTTTAAATATATCATGTTAATCCTTGAAGGAAAATTATTCACACTCAGAGCAATGGGCAGCCACGCTGCTCCTCTCCTCCATCCACTGTCATACATTTTTTCTGCAGGCTTGAAAATTTGAACAAGTCACCTTTCAGACCCGAATCCACATTTCTAATCATTAGGTTAAAATGTACAAAATTTAAATGTGTTTCATGTTTTATCGTTTTTCTTGACTCTATATTTGAAATTCTATGTCCAAACTTTTCATCAATGATTTGCCTTCATCTTATCATTTATTTTTCTTGCCTCAAATTACTGACTCCAAGAACCCTGCACAAGAATTCATATTCACCTAGACTGTCCATTTGGGCACAAATGCCAAATAAAGGTAAAATTAATTCTTGAATCATAAATGTTTTGATCTGGTGTGTATCTGTAAGGTTCGCCGAAGAAGAACGGTCGGGAAATTAAATGAACACATGGACTTTATGTGATGTGATTTAAACCAGGCGATATAACGTACAAATGCATTATTTGGCACACAGAATGCTGGTTTGGTCCACCAGAGGAAGCATCAGGGTGGTTTACTGAAAAACAAATTTCAATCAGTCTTCGAACATGCAGGCTCTAATTTATCCTTTGATGGACATGTGGTCTTCGTAAAGGCAATACAGTAAAACCTCCGCTGATGAACGCTTAAGCTCACGAACTTTTCGCCTCAAGAACATTAAATTTGCGAGCATATAGTCTCTGCTGACGAACTAGTTTTCGGCGGACGAACCAAACCACGCGGTCGAACAGCGCCACGGTGGCGGCCACGAGAAGCTGACGCACGCTCACGGCGTCCCAGTTCGTCACCCTCTTTCTTTGAGTGCGGACGTGGTTTGTGTTTGATAGACATTTTGGACCATATTGAGTGTACTTTTGCTATTATGGGACCGAAAAAGACCCCACCACAGGCGGAGATCATTGAAAAACGCGAACAAGGTGTGCGTTTGTGTGACTCAGCGTCCCAGTACCAGTACGCTAAGTCTACCATTGCTCCCATCCTTAAGAACAAGGAAGCTATTAAGGGTGCGTGTGTGGCTAAGGGTGTTTCCAAACAGTAGGCGTTTCCAAACACTCCTTCCAAACAGTAAGTCCCTCCCTCCCTCCTCCTCCCACTCCATTCCATCAAGCCATCAACTACCATCACAAAGGTAAATAAAACGACTTTATTATACAGGACAGTTTATTTCTTTAATTAAAATACAATAGCACATTTACTATACATAAAATAAGGTATATTTTTGTGTAGTTTTAAGGCTTATTTAGTAGAAAATTATGTTTTATGGGGACCTGGGAACGGATTATTCTCATTTTAATGGTTTCTTATGGGAAATAAATGTTCGGAAGACGAACTTTTCGCCTTACACACACTTTCTGGGAACCAATTATGTTCGTGAGCTGAGGTATCACTGTACTTGAAGTTTGCAGTTCCTCTGTCAGCATCAACTCAGCTAATGCCAACTTCCACTCGACCCCCCTACACTCAGTGGGATGAGTCATTTAAACTACAACCCACTCTGGGATTTCAAGATCCATGTGCAGCACCCAATCATTACTCATTGTAGCATCAGCAAACATCAGGATCAGGAAGAGAAGTGCTAATAACATAAATATTTGGTTTTTGTGTTGAAGAAATTGTCTTAGCAGTGGTGGCTCCGTGGTAAGCTGTTGGATCCCAAGGTTGGGGGTTCAAGCCCCACTGTCACAGGGTTGTCACTACGGACACCACCCCAGTGCAGCTAACTGGGTTATCAAAGGCCAGCCGTGTGTCTCACTGTCTATGGTGTGAGGTTCACGCAAAAAAAGACCATTACTAACATTCGACAAGAGAAGCTGCATAGCCAACAGCATGTTTCTGCCCTGCAATGGCCTGGCGAACTGTCCAGGATGTACTCTGCCTTCACCCGGAGTCGGCTGAGATGGGCACCAGCCTCCTCGCGACCTTGATTATGATTAAGCGGATCAGAAAATGAATGAGAAATTGTCTTTTTGAGAATGATCTGCACCACCTTTTATAAAAAGTGGTATTATTTACTGGCAATGAATTCATTCATTCATTTATTTTCTCAACAACTTAATCTTAATTAGAGTCGCGGGCAGGCTGTCGCCCATCCCAGCCGACTCCGGGCGAGGGTAGATAATGAATTTCTTTGAATGAATGAATATATAATGAAATTTTGAGTGATCACAAAAGTTTGCTTTCAGACCCTCCATGTGCTTTAGATCCTTCAGTTAAACATTGCTAAATTGAACTTAGTTTAATTAATGAGTTTAAAAATATGGTTAAAATATATTGTGTTTGTTTCTTATATTTCAAACTATTATGTGCAGAGTACCCCTCCTTGAATCGCCACCTTATCGTGGTGGAGGGGTTTGCGTGACCTAATGATCCTAGGAGCTATGTTGTCGGGGGCAAATGCCCCTGGTAGGGTCACCCAAGGCAAACAGGTCCGGGGTGAAGGTCCAGACAAAGTGCGATTCAAAACAAACCCCTAAAGACACGAGACAACAAAGGAAGCAGTCTCCCTTGCCCGGACGCGGGGCACCGGGGTTCCCTCCTGGAGCCAGGCCCAGGGGAGGGGCTCGAAGGCGTGCGCCTGGTGGACGGGCCTATGCCCTTGGAGCCTGGCGGGGCCCAGCCCGAAAAGGAGACATGGGTCCGCCCTCCCATGGACCCACCACCCGTGGGAGGACTTTTACGGGTCGGGTGCAGTGTGAGTTGGGTGGCAGCCAAAGGCATGGGTTCTGTCGGACTGATCCTCGGCTGCTTACTCTGACCTTCGGGACATGGAATGTCACCTCTCTGGCGGGAAAGGAGCCTGATTTGGTGCGTGAGGTGGAGAGATACCGAATAGATATAGTCGGGCTCACCTCAACGCATAGCTTGGGCTCTGGAACCATCCATCTCGAAAGAGGCTGGACCTTCTTCTATTCTGGAGTTGCTCATGGGGAGAGGCGGTGAGCCGGTGTGGGTATTCTTGTTGCCCCCCGTCTCGGTGCCCAAATGTTGGGGTTCTCCCCGGTTGACGAAAGGGTAGCTTCCCTCCGTCTTCGGGTGGGGGGGCGGGTCCTGACTGTTATTTGTGCTTATGCACCAAATGACAGTTCAGAGTACCCACCCTTTTTGGAGTCTTTGGGGGGGGTGTTGGAGAACGCTCCCTCGGGAGACTCGCTCGTTGTCTTGGGAGACTTCAACGCCAATGTGGGCAACGATAGTGTGACCTGGAAGGGTGTGATCGGTAGGTACGGCCTCTCCAGTCTGAATCCGAATGGTGTGTCGTTGTTGGACTTCTGTGCTCGTCATAGTTTGTCTATCACGAACACCATGTTCGAACATAAGGGTGTCCATAAGTGCACTTGGCACCAGGACACCCTAGGTCGCAGTTCGATGATTGACTTTGTAGTCGTGTCATCGGACTTGCGACCATATGTTCTGGACACTCGGGTGAAGAGAGGAGCTGAGCTGTCTACCGATCACTACCTGGTGGTGAGTTGGCTTCGGTGGTGTGGGAGGTTGCCTTCCAGACCTGGCAGGCCCAAGCGTGTAATCAGGGTCTGCTGGGAACGTTTGGCGGAGCCCCCTGTCCGAGGGGCGTTTGCTCCCACCTCGGCAGAGCTACAACCACGCCCGGAGGAGGCGGGGGACATGGAATCCGAATGGGCCATGTTTCGTGCCTCCATTGCTGAGGCGGCAGCCCATAGCTGTGGCCGTAAGGTCGTCGGTGCTTGTCGTGGCGGTAATCCCCGAACCCGGTGGTGGACACCTGCGGTGAAGGGGGCCGTCCAGCTGAAGAAGGAGGCCTATCGGGTTTTATTAGCCTGTGGGACTCCTGAGGCAGCAAACGGGTACCGGCAGGCCAAACGTGCTGCAGCCGAGGCTGTCGCAGATGCAAAATCTCGGGCGTGGGAGGAGTTCGGTGAGGGCCTGGAGAGTGATTATCGGTTGGCCTCAAAAAAGTTCTGGGCCACCATCCGACGCCTCAGGAGGGGGAAGCAGTTCTTCACAAACACTGTTTACGGTGGAGGTGGGGAGCTGCTTACCTTGACTGGGGATGTTGTTGAGAGGTGGAGGGAATACTTTGAGGACCTTCTCAATCCCACCAACACGCCCTCCGTGGAAGAGGAAGACCCTGGGGGTTCGGGTGAGGGTCCGCCCATCACTGAAGTGGAGGTCACTGAGGTTGTCAAAAAGCTCCTCGGTGGTCGAGCTCCGGGGTTGGACGAGATCCGCCCGGAATATCTCAGGGCTCTGGATGTTGTGGGACTGTCTTGGTTGACACGTCTCTGCAACATCGCGTGGTCATCGGGGGCTGTACCTCTGGATTGGCAAACTGGG
The DNA here is from genome assembly GCA_024760905.1 of Plotosus lineatus. Taxonomy (NCBI): domain Eukaryota; kingdom Metazoa; phylum Chordata; class Actinopteri; order Siluriformes; family Plotosidae; genus Plotosus; species Plotosus lineatus. The sequence continues at coordinate 13,859,952 of CM045728.1, forward strand.
GTGGTGGTCCCAATTTTTAAGAAGGGGGACCGGAGGGTGTGTTCCAATTATCGGGGAATTACACTCCTCAGCCTACCTGGGAAAGTCTATGCAGGGGTACTAGAGAGGAGGATCCGACCGATATTCGAACCTCGGATTCAGGAGGAACAATGTGGTTTTCGTCCTGGCCGCAGCACTCTTGACCAACTCTATACGCTCCACAGGATTCTGGAGGGGGCATGGGAGTTTGCCCAATCTGTCCACATGTGCTTTGTGGATTTGGAGAAGGCTTTCGACTGTGTCCCTCGAAAGATCTTGTGGGGCGTGCTCCGAGAATACGGCGTTCCGGATCCGTTGCTACGAGTGATTCGGTCACTGTATCACCGGAGCCAGAGTTTGGTCCGTATTGGTAACAGCAGGTCGGATTCGTTTCCAGTGGGAGTTGGAGTCCGCCAAGGCTGTCCTTTGTCACCGATTCTGTTCATAATTTTTATGGACAGAATTTCTAGGCGCAGTCGAGGCGATGAGGGGTTCTGGTTTGGCGGCCATCGGATATCGTCTCTGCTGTTTGCGGATGATGTTGTCCTTTTGGCTTCATCAAGTCGGGCCCTCCAGCTCTCATTGGAGCAATTCGCAGCTGAGTGCGAAGCAGCCGGGATGAAGATCAGTACCTCCAAGTCCGAGGCCATGGTTCTCAGTCGGACAATGGTGGAATGCACCCTCCGGGTCGGGAATGAGGTCCTGCCCCAAGTGGAGGAGTTTAAGTATCTTGGGGTCTTGTTTACGAGTGAGGGAAGGATGGAGCGAGAGATCGACAGACGGATCGCTGCAGCCTCTGCTGTTAAGCGGTGCCTGTACCGGTCCGTTGTGGTGAAAAAGGAGCTGAGCCGTAAGGCGAAGCTCTCAATTTACCAGTCGATCTACGTTCCAACCCTCACCTATGGTCACGAGCTTTGGGTAATGACCGAAAGAACAAGATCACGGATACAAGCGGCTGAAATGAGCTTTCTTCGCCAGGTGGCGGGGTTCTCCCTTAGAGATAAGGTGAGAAGCTCCGCCATCCGGGGAGAGCTCGGAGTAGATCCGCTGCTCCTCCGCATTGAGAGGGGCCAGTTGAGGTGGCTCGGGCATCTGGTCAGAATGCCCCCCGGATGCCTCCCTGGTGTGGTGTTTCGGGCATGTCCAACCGGGAAGAGACCCCGGGGTCGACCTAGAACACGCTGGAGGGACTATGTCTCTCGGCTTGTCTGGGACCGCCTCGGTGTCCCCCCGGGAGAGTTGGAGGAAGTAGCTCGGGAGAGGGATGTCTGGACCTTTTTGCTAAGGTTGCTGCCCCCGCGACCCGACCCTGGACTAAGCGGAAGATGATGATGATGATGATGATGATGTGCAGAGTAATGAGCTACCCCCACCCCCACCCCCAGCGGAGATGCACAACTTGTCTGTGGCTACTGGAAACAATTTCCATTCACATACTTTTGCCATTCTCATTTTTTAAAATTATTTATTTATTTTTAATTTTTGCTGTAGTGTATTAACCCCGCAAGGGAAATTATTGCCTCTCCATTTAATCCAGCAAAATGAGCGCACACACACACACACACACACACACACACACACACACACACACACACACACACACACACACACACACACACACACGCGCGCGCGAAAACAGTGAGTGCACACACAGTGGGCTGCCACACACATCGGGGACACCAGGAGAGCAGTTGGGGGTTGGATGTCTTTCTCAAGGGCACTTCAGCCATGACTGCAGCGGGAGGAAAGGAGCAGCTCACCCCCCACTGCCACACATTTTTCCTGCTGGTTCGGGAATCAAACCAGCGACCTTTTGGTCCTAAAGCCGCTTCTCTTACAATTAGGCTACAGTTGCCCCAATTCTGGAATTTTTTGATCATTTTCTTTAATAAATAAATGACCAAGTATAATGTATTTTGTGCCATAAGTATAATTGTGTTGTTTTTATCTACTTTTACAATGTATGAAAATTTGATCAGGTCTTATGCATATTAACATTTCTAGAAAATTGTAAAGGTTTTAAATTTCAAGCACCACGCCGTATAGAAATTCAAAGCATTAGTCGAAGTTCACACTGGGGGCATGATCTGTCATTCTTGCCGTTGTGCTGTGCTGCAGATGTGGTTCGTGGTTGCCAAGTACTGAGCTCACAAGTGTTTTGCCGCGGCTCATGGGTCAGACTGACTGATCTCAAAAGATTAGTGAGACCTCAGTCGTTATCCAATCTTCACCAATTGGATCTAATCTATAAACCGTAACATATTACCACACGGTTTCATTTTAAATCTTTCTTGCTATGAGTAATTAGCTATTTCCTATCTGAGTCTCTGTCAAACACCAGTCTCCAGCATGCATATCAGACTGAAAAGAAAGCAACGCAGAGGACATTTTAGAAAATCACCGACTAAAGTTGTTCATTTGGATTATTAGGTATTGTGTGATGACTATAAAAGGGTACATGAGGCATTTTTAAAGAGTATGAGTATGAGCTATAGGCATGCAGCCATAATGTGTGTGGTGCCACAAATGGTTTCTGGGTAAAAAAAAAAAAAAGCTAGACATTTATGTACAGATTCCACCGTGAAGTGTTGTCTGTGTACGGCTAAGCTGAAGTGCAAGATTACCTTTGCTATGCTCAGTCATCTGAAGATGAAACACCTGCTGCAAACAGCGAGCATTAGCAGTCATGCTAGCACCAGCAAGCAATACATTGCACAGAAGCAAATTAGCATTTGTGAAGGACCGAGTTAGAGACAGCCGCAATTTTTGTAATATTTTACATAAAGATTACCATAATTTATGCACTATAAGCCACTACTTTTTTCACGCTGCTGCTTAAACAACGATGCAGCTAATCTATAGATTTTTTTACCGGCTAACGGCCTCCGGGGGTGCTCTAGCAGGAAGCGCAAGAGTAAGACAGACACCTGCGGCTAATAAAAAGGTGCAGCATATATATGACGCACTCCACCGAACGTAGACGCTTGTCGCAAGTGATGCATGGCTCTTGTGAGGCATAGCACAGCTTATCCAAACTTCCGATCTTTCAAGTGAGCAAGTTATGGTTGAATACTAAACGTGTATTCTTGCGCACTTGCTCACTTGAAAGATCGGAAGTTCGGATAAGCCACGTTATGTCTCACAAGCGCCATGCGTCATTTGCGACAAGCGCCTACTTTCAGTGGAGTGCGTCACATATATGTACAAATTCTTTTATTTTATTTATTTATTTATTTATTTTATTTAGTTGGTGCAGCTTATATTTTGGTGTGTTAATATTCCGAAATTACGATAATTGGCTGCTGTAATTGCTGCTAAAAATAACTTGATAACTACTAAAAATTGGTGGCCTTGGAACCCCTACCTGCACCTGATGCAAATGTAGTACGGCGCAACATAATTTTAACTGATCTTTTATTTTTTTCTTCATTTTGGATGGAGATCAATTCACAATTCAATATATTTTTCAGGCATAGAATTCAATAATCATTATAAATAAATATTTATCATAATTTTGATAACCTACTGTCATCCTAATGGGATCGAGCTCGATGTCTTTTTTTTTTCGATGTAATTGTCTGGTAATTCATTCATCCCTGAAAAGTGTTGTTGCATTGAACAGAAGCCAGTGAGTGAAAACTCCCAGTGCGAAGTGGCCTCAGAGGGAGCATTAATCGTTATCTGGGTTAGCCACCTGTCCTCAGCTCACCTCGCTTTGTAATTCTACAGGAAGTCTCACGAGAAAGAAAATGAAGTCATGGTGTAGCGTAGTCTGTTTCGAGCAGAGTTATATTTAAATTGATGTCTTTACCAAAACATAATCATTTTGTGTTGACATAAAGGTCTTCTTCTTTCTTCTTCTTTTCCTTTCGGCTGTTCCCTTCAGGGGTCACCACAGCAAATGATCTGCCTCCATCCCTCCCTATCCTCTGCATCTTCTACTCTTACTCCAAGGACCTTCATGTCCGCCTTCACCACATCCATAAATCTTCTCTTTGGTCTTCCTCTAGGCCTTTTGCCCGGTAGTTCCAACCTCAGCATCCTACTACCAATATACTCACTATCCCTCCTCTGTACATGTCCAAGCCATCTCAATCTAGCCTCTCTGACTTTGTCTCCAAAACATCTAACATGTACTGTCCCTCTGATGTACTCATTTCTGATCCTATCCATCCTCGTTACTCCCAAAGAGAACCTCAACATTTTCATCTCTGCTACCTCCAACTCTGACTCCTGTCTTTTTCCCAGGGCCACTGTCTCTAAACCATACAACATTGCTGGCCTCATCACCGTCTTGTACACTTTTCCCTTCATTCTTGCCGATACTCTCCGATCACACATCACACCGGACACTTTTCTCCAACCATTCCAACCTGCCTGCACGCGCTTCTTCACCTCTTTTCCACACTCTCCATTGCTCTGTATTGTTGAGTCCAAGTACTTAAAATCTTCCACCTTCTTTATCTCTGCCGCCTGTAACCTCAAAGTTCCTCTTGGGTCCTTGTCGTTCACACACGTATTCTGTCTTACTGAGACTAACCTTCAATCCCCTCCTTTCCAGGGCATACCTCCACCTCTCTAGATTTTCCTCCACTTGTTCTCTGCTCTCACTACAGATCACGATGCCATCTGCAAACATCATAGTCCATTGAGATTCTTGTCTAACCTCGTCTGTCAGCCTGTCCATCACCTTAGCAAACAAGAAGGGGCTGAGAGCTGACCCTTGATGCAGTCCCACCTCCACCTTGAACTCTTCTGTCACACCGACAGCACACCTCACCACTGTCTTACATCTCTCATACATGTCCTGCACCACTCTAACATACTTCTCTGTCACTCCAGACTTCCTCAGACAATACCACAGTTCTTCTCTCGGCACC
>CM045728.1:13869849-13937349 GCA_024760905.1 Plotosus lineatus
AACATTTTCATCTCTACTACCTCCAGCCTTGCCTCCTACCTTTTCCTCAGCACTACTGTTTCTAAGCTATATAACATTTCTGGCCTCACCACCATCTCGTACACTTTTTTCTTCCATTCTTGCTGTACTCTCCTATCGCACATCACACCGGACACTTTCCTCCAACCATTCTAGCCTGCCTGCACATACTTCTTCACCTCTTTTCCACAATCTCAATTGCTCTGGCTTGTTGAGCCTAAGTAACATCACCGTCCCCCCTGGGTCCTTCTCATTCACACACACATGTATTCTGATTTTCTGAGGCTAACCTTCATTCCTCTCCTTTCCAGGGCATACCTCCACCTCTCTACATTTTCCTCCACTTGTTCTCTGCTCTCACTACAGATCACAATGTCATCTGCAAACATCATAGTCCATGGAGGTTCTTGCCTAACCTCGTCTGTCAGCCTGTCCATCACCATAGCAAACAAGAAGGAGCTCAGAGCTGATCTTTGATGCAGTCCCACCTCCACCTTGAATTTGCCGGTCACGCCGACAGCACACCTCACCACTGTCTTACATGTCTCACACATGTCCTGCACCACTCTAACATACTTCTCTGCCACTCCAGACTTCCTCATGCAATACTACAGTCCTTTATCCCTCTGTAGTTGCCGCAGCTCTGCACGTCTCCCTTGTTCTTAAAAATGGGCACCAGCACATCCTCCATTCCTCCGGGATCTGCTCACTCTCTAGGACCTTGTTCAATGTTCTTGTCAGAAAATCTACTGCTACCTCTCCTAGACACTTCCATACCTCCACAAGTATATCATCAGGACCAACTGCCTTTCCATCCTCTTAAGTGCCCTTCTCACTTCACCCTAACTAATCTTTGCTACATCCTGCTCCTCAATGGTCACCTTTTCTACTCTTTCTACTCTTTCTACTCTTTCTCTCTCATTTTCCTCATTCATTAGCTCTTTCCATCTTCCCTTTCCTCTTCTCTCTCTGCCTACGGACACGCCTCCCACCTCTCTTCCTTCGACGTCTTCGACCAACAGTAGCCCAATTTCCATCAGCACCGTGTTGGTTGACAGCACTGATGGGGGTCGTTGTTAACCCGGGGATAATACTTCTGAGTTAGTCATAAAAGTTTGGATTGGTTTTCCATCGGATGCCCTTCCTGACACAACCCTCTGCATTTCTCCGGGCTTGGGACCAGCATAAAGGGGAGAGACACTGCTTAGCGTATATATATATATATATATATATATATATATATATATAGAGAGAGAGAGAGAGAGAGAGAGAGAGAGAGAGAGATGGAGAGAGAGAGAGGATTTTCTGAGTAGATCCTTCCGTAGGAGAGTGCTCAATACTTTTTGGTAGAGCAAATAACAATAAAAATAAAAGGACAGGACAAAGACTTTCTATTGAAACTCCATTTATCACTACAGATCTGTTTCGAGGGGTGATGAAACCATCCTCTCTCTTCAGGTGATTACAGAAGAATACAGAAGAAATATGAAGAATATTCTATAATCACCTGAAGAGAGAGAATGGTTTCACCACCCCTCGAAACAGATCTGTAGTGATAAATGGAGTTTCAATAGAAAGTCTTTGTCCTGTCCTTTATTATTTTTATTATATTTATATACATATACATATATATATATATACATATATATATATATATATATATATACATGGGCAGGCAAGGCAAGGCAAGGCAGGCCATGTCTCTCACTGTCTATGGTGAGAGGCATGTAAAAGAACCATTGCTGACTTTCGTAAAGAGTAGGCTGCAAAGCCGTCAGCATGTTTCTGTCCCTTGTTAAAAGGGTTGTCATAGGAAGGGCATCCGACGTAAAAGCCTTTGCCAAATCAAATATGCGAATCAGATGATTCGCTGTGGCGACTCTCGAGAACGGGGAAAAGCCGAAAAGAAAACAAATAAATAAATATATATATATATATATATATATATTTTGGATGTTGTTGTTTGCATGAATGGATTTCCCTCAGGTGCTAGTTTTTTTTCTCCTAGAGCCCTCTATTGCCCTCTAGGTGCGAATATGAGTGTGTATAGTTGTGAGTGAGTGTTGACCCTGTGCCAATCTGGCCAGATGTTCAGGGCATACTCCATCTTTACTTGGAGTTTTCCAGGTTGGGTTGCAGCCTTACCATGATCCTGATTATGTGAGTAATGGTGACACATTAAATGAATGAATGAAAGTGATTTCTGGGGTGTAAGAGGAATCAGACACACTTCAGAACATGCCGTAACTCGAATATATAAGTCGAATATTTAAAGTAATGTCTCAAGACACGTATGTGTGGATCATTCCACGGAAACTGAGACAATGAATAAAGTCTCTCCGCCCACAATCGCAGCCCCTCTGTATTCTGTTGCCAGTTGAATTCCCCTTTTTGTTCCGCGACTGTCTGGCTTGGAGTTTCTCTCTTTCCCATTACACTCTCACTCTTTTCCAGACCTCCCTATCTTCTCTTTGCCAACCATATGGCTGAATAGAAGCCCACCTGTGTAAACACCAGGTAGATCCTGTCTGTGCTATGGCCTTTTGGACACAGTTTCTCGTTTTTATTTTCTTGGGCACGTTTCATTGAGGAAGTTTAGCTTGACGCAGGGGTTTCCCTCCCCTTCCTCTAAGCAATGTGTTTGTTTTATTTCCTCTTCCTCTCTTCTAATTTGCTTGCTTTATGCGCTGACCGCTGCTGTTCATTATTCGTGCGACTCATGGAACAGCCATCATTTGACGTTAAATTAAAATGTGAGATGGATTCTGATTATTTTTTCTTGATTTTATTTTTATTTTTTTTAGAGTGACATGTGATGTAGATTTTCTTTTTTCATTTGTCGTTTACTCAGACAGTCTGTGCATATTTTAAGTGAAGAGTGCCAGACCAAATAAGATATTAAAGTACGAATTAGGACTGGGGATCAAGAGATTAGTGGTATGAAGAGTTTTCTTCTTTCCATCATCAATCTTAAGCCTCTCATCATGAATGATGTTAATAAATTATGTCATCATCATCACCATCATCATCATCACCATCATCATCATCATCATCATCTTCTTCTTATAATTCTTCTTCTTCTTCTTCTTCTTCTTCTTCTTCTTCTTCTTCTTCGGTCAGTATTGACTGATAGATGATAGTAGACCTTGACTATCTTTAATAACTCTTGCACAGTGGGGATACTTTTTCAAGTCAATTCATCTTGCTCTGTGGAGAAGGGAATCCATGCATCATTGACTGGAGTGTCAAACACCATTCTGCATATAATGGCACTGGTCCATCCAACCACCTGTTTGCTCAATGTATTAAATAGGGGATGATGGCTTTTACACAGCCAAAAATAATGGTATTGGCTGGTATTCCATCTTTCGTATTTATGGAGTTTAGCAGATTTCCGTACATCGTGGATCTTTGCCTGTCTACAAACCACTAACTGTGACGGACTATATTCTGACGGTCATTGGACAATGAAAACTTTGCCTTTCCTTCTCATTACCATGTCTTTTGTTAAACCATATGGACCTAAAATGCCAGAAGTAGTTGATCAGATCTCCCTTTTTAAGATTCCAGCGCCTTCTTGCAAGCTGGAGTAGTAAGGAAATCTATTCAGAACACTGAAGAAAGGTCAGAATTAGACACCCACATGGGTTTTCTGAGGTCATGGCACTACTCCCTAAGTGGGTAACACCATAGCTGTGTTTGAAATTGAAACCACCAGGAATCTAGCTTGTGAGTAGGAGGTTTAAACCACAAGTTTAACTCCAGATCGGAGAATTAATTCACATCAGAACAGTACAAACCTGAAAATTACCTTTCGATATATCCAACAGATCTTTTGATTCAATGCCTTTTTTATATGTTATGTTGAAGACCAATTTTTATGAATAATTTTAATTACGTTAATTAGAAGGAGCAGGGCCTTTGGAGGCTACCTTTAGCCAAGACAATGAAGAGATGCTACTGTCAAATTTTGCTACTTTCCAGATTACCAAACCCCAGCTTTAATTGGGGCAGCCGTAGCCTATTGGTTAGCAAAATGGTTTTGGGGTCAAAAGGTTGCTGGTTTGATTCCCAAAGCAACAGGATAAATGTGTGGTTGGGGAGTGAACTGCACCTTCCCTCCATCCATATAAATAGACGAAGTGCCCTTGGGTAGAACACATAACCCCCAGCTACTCTCTGGGCACCTCCAATGTGTGTGGCAGCCCCCTGCTCCGTGTGTGTGTGTGTGTGTGTGTGGGGGGGGGGGGTTGTGTGTGTGTCTGTGTGAGTGTGTGTGTGTGTGTGTGTGTGTGTGTGTGTGTGTCTCGGAGTCGGTGTGTGTGCGTGCTCACTTTGGATGGGTTTGGGATGGGAAATAGTTCCTTATGGGATTTAAGGGATTCCCTTATGGGAATAATAATGGGAATAATGGAAATCCCTTATGGGATTAATACAGTATATCAAAATCAAATATCAAAAATAGATATTCATGTTGAAAGAATCTATTAAACTGTTTAAACGGGTGTAAGTTATAGCATTATAAAGAAAGCACATATTCTCGATATACGGACCTGAAAGTAAAACTTTCTGACTGATATGAGTTGTATTTATTCTATTACTATGGAACTTTTGTTTCTTCATTTCAAGAAAATGTTTTTGATTTTCAGTTATAGCAGATACAATCTTTGTTCATGTCACCACCTTAGATTTATATTTAATTTTTATAAATGTAAATTTATGAAAATTACATAAGAGTAGAGGATGTCCAGTAATTTGCCATTGTTTACATGAGATCTTAATCTTATGTCATGAATAGCCATTACATATCTCCGCTTGTAGACTTATGAACTCGAACCGAGGAATCAAGCTGTGGAATAACCTGAAGGTAGTTTAGGTGGTCCTACTTTTAAAGCCCACTTCTGCAAATGAGTTGACATGATGACATTTGCCAATAAGCAAAATTTGTATTTATTTATTTATTTTTTAATTTATGGGATAAGTTATTATTTTCTTAATTGGGCTCCCATACCATTCTAATAGGGTTACGGGGCTGTCAGGCATAGTACACCCTCAACAGCTCAACAATCCACTGAAGGCCCAACACACAAAACCATCTGCACTCTCACTGTGGGGACATTTGGAACAGCCAGTTGGCCTAATGTGCATGTATTTTGGCTGAGGAAAGAAATCAATGCAAGCACACGGGGGCACAGGACTCAAACACATGAGAATTTTTTTTTTTTTGTGGCGGACATGTTTACCAGTAAACTACCAGTTATTATTTTGGGACGATAAATAAAGTTGTTTGATTAATTCATTTTCTGAACAACTTTATCCTAATTAGGGTCACGGGGAGGCTAGTGATCATCTCAGCCAACTCTGGGCGAGGGCAGAGTACACCCTGGACACCATACCTGGCCACCGCAGGGCAGAAACACACTGATGGCTATCCAGCTACTCTTGATAAAAGTCAGCAATGTTTTTTTTTTACATGAACCGCTCACCATAGACAGTGCGAGACATGGCCGGTCTCTTGATAATCCAGTTAGTTGCACTGGGTGGTGGACAGTGACAACCCTTTGAGAGTGGGACTTGAACGTCTAACTTTGCGATAAGTGATCCAGCACCTTACCACCTGGCCACCACTGTCCTGGTGGATATTTGAATCACAATTAACCTACCGTGCATGTTTTTGGACTGCGGGAGGAAACCCACGCAAGCACAGGGAGGACATGCAAACGCCACACAGAAATGCCCAAAATGGAAATGGAACCCAGAAACCTTTTCGTTGTGAGGTTGACATGCAGATATATATATATATATATATATATATATATATATATATATATATATATATATAGAGAGAGAGAGAGAGAGAGAGAGAGAGTTCATTTGAGGGGAAGGCACATGTAAGTGGTTTTGGAGACAGTCAGAGACGCTAGATTGAGATGGTTTGGACATGTACACAGGAGGGATAGTGAGTACATTGGTAGTAGGATGCTGAGGTTGGAACTACCAGGCAGAAGGCCGAGAGGAAGACCAAAGAGAAGATTTATGGATGTCGTCAAGAAGGACATGAAGGTAGTTGGAGTAAGAGTAGAAGATGCAGAGGATAGGGTGAGATGGAGGCAGATGATGGACTGCGAATCGCTCCAGTGATAGCTGGAGGTCCTGCCCTGATGAAGCCAAAAGGATAACATCATCCGCCAAAAGCAGAGACGAGATCCGATGGCCACCAAACCAGAACCCCCCAATGTCGCAACTGCGCTTAGAAATTCTGTCCATAAAAATTATGAACAGAATTGGTGACAAAGGACAGCCTTGGCGGACTGCAACTCCCACCGGAAACGAATTCGACCTCTTGTTATCAATATGGCGCAAACTCTGGCTCCAGTGATATAGCGATCGAATGGCCCGTAGCAACGGGTCAGGAACGCCATACTCCCATAGCAAACTCCACAAGATAGCCCAAGGAACATGGTCGAAAGCCTTCTCCAAATCCACAAAACACATGTGGACAGATTGGGCAAACTCCCATGCCCCTTCAATATCTTGTGAAGCGTATAGAGTTGGTCAAGAGTGCTACGGCCAGGACGAAAACCACATTGTTCCTCCTGAATCTGAGGTTCAACTATCGGTCGGATCCTTTTCTCCAGTACCCCTGCATAGACCTTCCCGGGTAGGCTGAGGAGTATGTGTTGGTTAATTCAGACCAAAAGGTGTCCAGAAGTCAAACCAACTAGTAAACTGGCAACAGGTTATGGGCACCCAAGGCTCCTACTTGCCTATTGGGGGTGAAAGCTCGCTCGTCCTATCCAATCATATAAAACTGATACTTTAGCACTCGAGTTTGCTGAAAAATTAGATGAGAGGATGCTGCAACACGCTATCAAGACTGCTGAGAAAATCATTGGCTGCAGTCTGTCGTCACTTGAAGATGTGTGCACGGTCAGGACAAAGAGGCAAGTGGGAACACTTATCAGCGACAGCTCCTACCCTGCTAATTACCTGTTCCAAAAACTACCATCAGGAGCGGGGTTCCACTCCCTGATAACAAAAACGGGCATGTCATTGAAACGGATTATTTACACTTGCAACTTGATATTTACCAGGCGAGTTAGGCAGCATTTGCTGATCACTTCCTTAACAAATATTGTTGCTCTAAAGGTTTTTTGCCAAATTATTACATTCCCAGTTCTTAACTGTAAATACATACATTTTATTTATATATATATATATATATATATATATATATATATATATATATATATATATATATATATATATATATATATATAATATATATATAATTGCTACTTCGCGCTTCAATTCCTGCAGCTTCAGTGCAACGTGTTGTTGTTGTTGTTTTTTTAAATAACTCATTGAATTAAAAAATAAGGAAATTAAGGAAGAATAGGGGAGAAGTTAAGGAAACTCAAAAACACAACACAAACAAAACAAAACAAAAAAAAACAACCCAAAATTCCCCATCAAAACTACACTTCTATGTGAGGTGTGCATTTGAGTGCATGCACCTGCGTCTGTAAGTCTGTGTATTTATATTTTGTTCACATCTTATGCATTATATTTGAATGTTTAATTATTATAAGCATTTATAGCGTTGAATATGTATTAATTGATATGTAAACATATACATGTACGTATATGTCAGTCAGGGGCAGTTGATCCTGCTTTGTGGAACATGGCGGTCACGGTCGCGGGTTGGGGGGGGGGGGGGGGGGGGTCTCGGTCCCAATTAACTGCAGAAAGTGAGGGATCCCTGTATGTATACACTGTCCTGAGAAATTTATTTATGATTTTCTCAGGTGTTAGTAGTGTAGGGTGGTCCAATTAAAGCTCTCACATTCCAAAGGTAAATTAAAGGGGAAAAAAAGTAGAACAATTATTAAATTATTATTTGCACGCCGGAAACATTTAAGATAGTTTCATAGATTATTTTTTTTAAAGTTGTTCATTGTCCAAATGGTGTCTATAATTGTCTTTACCAACTTTGAGGCGATTTGTTAAGGCTGTCATGACTCCATCAGTCATGGCCGGTGGACAAGTCACTATCTCCTGCTAAATTACAACTTTAAGATCTTCAAGAGTTTGGGGTTGATGGGTATAACCAAACGATCTAAGATAGTGCCCCAGGAAAAAAGAAAGCACATGGGGCGAATCAGGAGAACAGATCATCCACCCACTCTGGATCTCAGCACTTTCAATGATCTTTGATGTATGTACCTTGGCTTTCTCTTATTATTCAAGCTTGAAGTGATTGATTTCTGGCCTTAAAAGTTTCCAAGCATGTCAATCTAATGCCCAGAAGTTATGGCATCAGTTACAACACTCTCATTAAAGCAATAATGGGCAGTGGTGGCTAAGTGGTTAATGCAACACATTGCTAATCCAAAGGTCAGCAGTTCAATCCCGACTGTCACCACTGTTGGGCGCTTGATCAAGGCCCTTCATCCTCAATTGCTCAAGTTGTAAAAAAAAAAAAAAAAAAAAAAAAAGGGAAAAAAAGATGACTAAGTTGCTCTGTATTAGCGTCTCTGCCAAATGCTGCAAATGTAAATAAGAACCGTATTGAGTAAAGTGTTTGTGTTTAAATAATAATTGTATTATCTTCCAATGTCCTATATTCTGATATTCCGATATTCTTTTCCAATTTTTTTTTCCATTTTTTTTTTCCAATTTTTTTTTTTTTTTTAAACCAGTGGTGCAAAAACACTATCATACATTCGCTCATCCTCCCATTGCAATTGCAAGACTATGGAGGATGCACCATGCAGGAACAGGAATAAAATGTGCAATATCTATGATATTTGCCATCATTATGTGAATAAGCACCTGGTACAGTAAGGACTAGTCGACTGTGAACAGATGCATTCATGACATATTGTGTACATACGGTTGCAATTAGGTGCAACAGGAGCTTAAGTGGGCCATCTGCAAGAAATATAATAAGCCTGTTTTCGACAAACATTTGGTTCAGATTCCAGGTTGGATTACAGTGTAATCATAGTTGTAAACTATTGTAAGTGTGATTCATTTGTGTTCATTAGGGGGACTTTTTGTTCGGGGGGGGGGGGGGGGGGTCACGGGGAGTCTTTGGATTTATGAAATAAACAGAACGTTCATTCATAACCATAATACAACTATTCAAACTTATAATATCTCGTCTCACCAACATCATGTGATGAATTCCTGAAGCGTTGTATATTTTACACTCCTGTGGTTAAACGTCAAAATAAATTCATCACAAGTCCAATTTAAAAGTTCACAAGGTTTCAGGACTTTTTTTTTTTTTTTTTTTGGTCTAATTACTTGCTCATTCTGCTTGTCTGCATTTTATGTTTCGCTCGCAATAATTATCCCGCACTTTGAACAGAGATCTGGAAACACTGCTTCCCTTTGCTACTTTGACTGAATGAATAAAAGCTGTGTGTAATATGTGTGATTTGGACCGTGAGCAAACGCATCTGTGTTACATTAGACTTTCATTACCATAACTCATACTTTTAGATCTGCTCTTAAATACACTCAGGCATGGCACTGAAATCAGTGCTTGACCCTTCATATTCTCCTCACTAAAAACATAACGTTTTATGGGTTATTGTGTAATGATTTATGACTTGAAGCTGCTGCCGTGTCTGCTCATGGTGCGAATTTTATGCTATAGACTACAACACTTCTTGATTTTTTTTTTACTTTTTTTTTTTTTTTTTTAATAGCTTTCTTTTGCATGTTTCTAACTTGCGGCTGCTTTCATGTGTTAAATATCTTCAGTAGATGCACCATCTGTTCATATTGGGCACAATGATGGATGTTAATGGTCGAACAACAACAACAACAACAACAACACAGAAAAAAAATCACAGTATATCACATTTCATTGTATTCCTACTAAACATTCCTTATGCCCCCCTGAAGAGGAGTTGGCATTTTTGACAGGAAGTGTTCGTACACATTTCAAAGGGTGTAGTAGTCATATGTGAAGTGAGGGCAAGCAGTATGTTTCTGATAATTCACTCATTCTCTAAGCTGCCTAATCCTCATCAGGGTCTGGATGAGGGTGGGATACACTCTGGACATCTCACCAAGACATCACAGGACAATCATTCACACAACCGTTCACACTCACACCTAGCGGTGGGAATTGGAATGTCGAAATCAGCCTACTGTGCACGTTTTTTGGCCTGTGGGAGGACACTGGAGTACCCAGAGGAAACCTACACAGGCAGGGGGGGGAACATTGTAAACGCCACAGAGAAGAATCTGAGCTGGGACTCTTGTTGCGAGGTGCACGTGCTAACCACTACACCAGTGTAACTACATGCGTTATTAGCCATTGTTTGGTTAGGTCAGTGCTTCTCAGTTATTTTCTGTAAACACCCCCCCCCCCCCCCCCGAAAGAAAAAAAAAACAATTCACACCCCCCACCGCCCCACGAGCGACTATAAATAATATTATTTGTCTATAAAATTGTTATTCGTACACCCCTGCATTACATCGTATTGTTATTAACATTAAAAACAAAAAAGAAAGAATTAGAGTTCAACTTACAATAAAGAAAAACTTCATTCACATTTTTTTGTAATCTGCAATTGAAAAGATTTTAAGTGCACCAATGTGCCTGAAATGAAAAAAAAAAAAAAAAACATTGTTATTTAAACTCATTCAACTTATTTATGCCTTAATATCTCCGTCTCTCTCCACATTTCTCTTTGTTCCTGTGAGAAAATTTTCCGTATTGCTTCTTGAGGGGTTGTTTACTGCACTTCTTATTGTTTGCTCGTGCAACAATAGCACAACAATGAGAGCACTACTGCAAACTAGTGGAGTGGAGGTGCAATTACACTTAATTCTTGTACACAATTCCAGAAAAGCATGTTCCCCAGGGTCATACGCGCTCCCCCACCCCACCCCACCCCCCATCCCACCCTCAACATCATACCGGGCGTGCCCCACTATTTGAAAAGCACTGGGTTAGGTGCATGCGGAAAACTCCGTTAAATTTATGGGGAAAAAAAGAAAAAATCTAAAACAATTTGACTTGCTATGCGTTTAGCGCTGAAGTGCGTCTGATTAATTCCTTGTATTTTCACCAACAAAATAAGTGTTGCTCATTTGGGACTCATTTACATTTTCATAGCACTGTAGGAGTCCATCTCAAGCCCACTACAGTGAACAGTCTGAGCAGTGCTGTCTCTTGATGTCTTATTTACTTAACTGCTCGAATCTTTCCACACCACATCTTTCACATTAAAACCCATACTTTTGATCTGAAGTTTGTTTCTTCATTCAGTCGTGAGTCACATGGTCATCTGGGTTTCATTACCCAGTTACACTTACAGTATTTCCCTACTTTGGATGGCGCATGGGACCCCTTAGTTTGCCATTGCATATATTGGTATACATGGAAAGTCTTGGGTTGGTGTCTGACAGCTGCTTTATAAACATGTCATAGTTCCCTCTTGAATAAGAAATTAGGTTTGGATTTAAATGTATGGATTATGATAGGCTCCTTACAACCATTATGATTATCAGTGCTTCATTTATATACACTGTATGTTCCAACATCATGCAACCTTATGGTTCCTTGTAATAGCTCCAGCCTATAGATTGGAGTGTATGGCAGTCCTTTAATGGTGTAGCATGGTGCTTTATGCAGTGAATTAATGGTCACCAAAATTAAAGGAAAAAAAAAGAAGAAATGTAAGAAATTTGCATGCACTAAAAATACCATATGTATGAAGTCTAAATTAAAGCCATCGATCAACGTGTAGGCTTTATTATTCTCCCCCACCCTCCCCTCTTGCCTCCACCTACACAGTCGTAGAACTTGCCAGTTACTGTGAATTGGTACAGGGAGGAGAAAAAGCATGAGGAATGATCTCGAAGGAAGGATGGAAGAAGGGCCCGGAGGAAGCTATTAAAAAGTGCAAGAAACACAAATAAACATGGCTTTTACTGCACACAGGCGCTGAGGCCCTGAGTCTGGTTTTTCAAGTTGTACGGCAAGACACATGTTGCCGTGATGTCGATGTGCCAGTCGCTGGCTGGCACTTGTTGAGGTTTATTGCTCTCCAGAACAAGAGACTTTCCTCATTCGTTTTCATTATTACTGCAGTTCTGTCAAGCTGGATGAGGCGATTTAAGTGATATAGCACAAACAATAGTGCAGTTATACTGCCATTGCTTTATATTTAACGAGATAATCACATCATCCTGAGTGTTATACTGCTTTATTTATAAATAGCAAAGTAATAGTAAGTAATTATTGCAAATGTAGTCACAGTATGAGCACAATACGACTATAGCTAAATAATTTAGCGAGTTTTGCATCGGTAATAGATCCAGAGGAAGCACCGCTCACTGATAGTCCATCCGCTAGCTTGCAAGCTATTGTAGATCAGAGTGATTTGTACATTCCTGTTAAAGGTGTGCCTGGTGATTAGCAAATTGCAATTCATATGTATTCTGTAACCACTTAATTCTAATTAGGGTCAAGGGGAGGCTGGCGCCTATCCCAGCCGACTCCGGATAAGAGCAGCGTACACCCTAGACAGCTCGCCAAGCCATCGCAGGGCTGAAACATGTAGCAATGCAGCTACTCTTGTCGAAAGTCAGTATTGGTTCTTTTGCATGAACCTCACAACATAGACTGTGAGAGACATGACATGGCCAGTGTTTGATAACTCAGTTAGCTATACTGGGGAATTCATATTTTAGGCTAAAAAGCACACACACAAATGATATACCACCCAGAAAAAACAAACAAAAAAAATATACTCCAATATTCTGTTGTTCTTCTTTTAGCCTTAATTACAGTGCACCATAATCGCCATCATTATTTTCACAAATTTAGGCAACTTCACAACATTTATTTCTATTCAGTGCTGGGTTCATTTCTCACCGATATCTTGAATTGGGGATGGGAGGGTCTTCTCCAATACAGCCCAGAAACTTTCCCATTTGGGTTCCTTCTAGATTTTGGTTCATTTTTCACCTACATCTTATAATAATGATGAGAAAATTGAACCACTCCATAAAGTCTTCTCCTGCACATCCCAAAGACTTCCAATAGGGTTAATGTCACGACGATGTTGTTCCAACTCACGTGTGAAAATGGTTACTCAAACTCTCTCAATCACTCTCGCCAATTTTATATCCATATCGTCTTCTTGTTTTCCTTTCAGCTGTTCCCTATCAGTGGTCACTTAGGCTCAACAATCCAGAGCAATGGAGAGTGCGGAAAAGAGGTGAAGAAGCGTATGCAGGCAGGTTGGAATGGTTGGAGAAAAGTGTCCGGTGTGATGTGTGATAGGAGGGTATCGGCAAGAATGAAAGGAAACGTGTACAAGACGGTGATGAGGCCAACGATGTTGTATGGTTTAGAAACAGTGGCCCTGGGGAAAAGACAGGAGGCAGAGCTGGAGGTAGCGGAGATGAAAATGTTGAGGTTCTCTTTGGGAGTAACGAGGATGGATAGGATCAGGAATGAGCACATCAGAGGGACAGCACATGTAAGACGTTTTGGAGACAAAGTCACAGAGGCTAGATTGAGATGGTTTGGACATGTACAGAGGAGGGATAGTGAGTATATTGGTAATAGGATGCTGAGGCTGGAACTACCAGGCAAAAGGCCTAGAGGAAGACCAAAGAGACGATTCATGGATGTGGTGAAGGCGGACATGAAGGTCGTTGGTGTAAGAGAAGAAGATGCAAAGGATAGGGTGAGATGGAGGCAGATGATTCGCTGTGGCGACCCCTGAAGGGAAAAGCCGAAAGGAAAAGAAGAAGTTGTTCCCTATCAGTGGTCACCTCTGCGAATCATCTGCCTCCATCTTTAAGGAAGTCATATTAATGATTCGCATGTTTGATTTGGCAGAGGTTTTTACATTGGATGACCTTCCTGACACAACCCTTTAGCAAGGGCATAAACACGCTGACGGCTATGCAGTCCCTTTTTACGAAAGTCAGCAATGGTTCTTTTACATGAACCTCTCACCATAGACAGTGAGAGACATGGCCCGCCTTTGATAACCCAATTAGCTGAACTGGGGGGACAGTGACAACCTTGTGGAGAGTGGGACTCAAACTCCCAACCCTAGGATCAGCAATCCAGCATCTTTTACCACCAGGCCACCACTGCCCTTTTTATATCCATACCATCAAAGAAGGGGGGAAAAAAAGTTTATTGTTGGAAATAACTACATCACTCTGGTCTTTGCCTGACTTTATGTTTTTTTGCCTCATAATGTTGATTCTTCTCACTTTCCTGGAGGAACCATTCCAGTTATACTGTTGCTCGAATTGGAATTTTGCATGGCAAGCACCAATGTATGATACAAACAGACATCTCCACCAGTCATATCAGCAATATAGATCTAAATATGGCTTGAAGATGTTCCGTAATAAGATACATCAATTAATCTCTGACAAGCAATTTATGCTTTTGAAGGTCACTGTGACTCTAGAGCTTATCCATGGAATACTTGGCTTGAGACGAGAATTGTCAAAATCCTCAACTTGACATCAGTTTATTATTGCATTACTTCTTTTCCCCTTGGTCTACTTCATACAAATTTTCATTTCCCTTTTCCTGAAACAGAAGGTCACATTTCTTGAATGCAGCGTCCTCTTCCTTTTGCTTTCTAAATCATGTGTGCCTCTGAATATGTCCCTTGACCTAATTCATACGAACACATCTCATTCTTTTGACATGCTTGCTCAATAATTTATAAAGACAGATACATCACTTCCCCAGCCAACATGTAATAGGTTCTCCAGCATCTGTGATGAGCGAACGAACACTCTGGGACTTGACATACTCCTTCATAGCCATTCCTTATTGTAGCGTGTCTGGACATAGCCTTTTGGATGTGCTTTTCGATATTTGTCTTTTGCACTTGTGGCAATCACATGGACAATTCCCATCCTTAATCAATGACAGCGATACTTTTCTCATGTCTTCTTTCTGCCAAGTTGTTGTCATATTGTCTAATTATAAACGATTATAATAAATGATTCTGATTAAAAGATGAAATCAATTCATTCCTGGAATTCAGTAGTATCATGACAACACACCATTGCTAATAAATGCATGGCTCTGGAATGCAATGAAATTGTCCAACTTCTCAGGCATCACCTAGATGTTGTTTATGATTAAATGTACGCAGAAGTGTTGACGTGTTATAGTATATGCTGGAGACAGTCTTTTGAAAAGCTTGCAAGGTTTGCAGTGTCTGTTACACGTTCTCCCAGAATGAATTTTTCTCTCTCTCTCTCTCTCTCTCTCTCTCTCTCTCTCTCCCCCTCTCTCGCTGTACGTCTACATCCAATCACAAGGAATGGACGCGGGTCTCTAAAGCTTGAATGATGCTCATACACTAATCTACCGTATGGTTCGCCAGGCCACATACGGACTCACTCACACCTACGGGCAATTTGGAACAGCCAATTAACCTACTGTGCATGTTTTTGGACTGTGGAAGGAAACTGGAGTACCCAGATGAAACGCACGCAAGCATGGGGAGAACATGAAAAACTCCACACAGAAACGCCCAGGCCTGGAATCAAACTCAGGCCTTTTTGCTGTGAGGCAGACGTGCTAGTGTGGCTCACTACCTCCCCATCAAGAAGGTTTGGAAACTTGTGGAACCAGAATACATGAGCACATCACCACGATCTTATTTACACTTCACTGGCTCCCAATGAAATTACCAACCAAATATAAAATGCTATCTTTAACCTATAATGTTAACCTTTAATGTTGTCACTTAATGGTCTCGTGCCACATTATCTTAGCGAACTAATTGCCGGTTATAATCCGGCACACCGCTTTCAATCAAAAGGTTCAAAATGTTGTGTTCTACCTCGAATAATGAAGACTACGGCAGGGGGTGGAGCTTTCTCTTACAAAAGCCCCACAGTTATGGAATACCCTTCCTGTTAATTTTCGGGACTCAGACACAGGCTCTGTTTGTAACGCATCTAAAAACGTACTTGTTTAGTACAGCATTTTGTTAAAAGGCTTTTATTATGTAAAGGAGGAAATCTGGGGGTCTCAGGCATAGGGAGTTCTGGTAAAATGTGATGTTGGGATACTGTCCCTCCCTCACTCTACATGCTCAGCCAAGTCTGTCTGACAGTGCAGTGGCTGATTGCCCAGCGGCAGAGGTGCCCTCATGTCTGTCTTCCTTCTGGTTCTCTCTCTTTTACTTATGCTGCCATAGTCACTCATGTCGCTGCTTAACTCAGCAATAATAAATAGTATACCGAACAACCCCCCCCATCTCTCTCTCTGGTGTGCAATGAATCTAGAATATATGAAAGTTTAATTTTTATCAGTACATTACAGAAAATAATGAACTTTATCACAATATGCTAATTTTTTGAGAAGGACTATATATATATATATATATATATATATATATAGAGAGAGAGAGAGAGACAGAGAGAGAGAGAGAGAGAGAGAGAGAGAGAGAGAATTTTCTGAGTAGATCCTTCCATAGGAGAGTGCTCAATACTTTTTCGTAGAGCAAATATAAATAAAAATAAAAGGAAAGGACAAAGACTTTCTATTGAAACTACAGATCTGTTTCGAGGGGTGGTGAAACCATTCTCTCTCTTCAGGTGATTACAGAAAGAGAGGATGTAATCACGTAATCATGTAATCACCTGAAGAAATTCATATATATAGTCCTTCTCAAAAAATTAGCATATTGTGATAAAGTTCATTATTTTCTGTAATGTACTGATAAAAATTAAACTTTCATATATTTTAGATTCATTGCACACCAACTGAAATATTTCAGGTCTTTTATTGTTTTAATACTGATGATTTTGGTATACAGCTCATGAAAACCCAAAATTCCTATCTCAAAAAAATTAGCATATCATGTTCAGGTAGTCTAAACGAGCTATTAACCTAATCATCTGAATCAACCAATTAACTCTAAACACCTGCAAAAGATTCCTGAGGCTTTTAAAAACTCCCAGCCTGGTTCATTACTCAAAACCGCAATCATGGGTAAGACTGCCGACCTGACTACTGTCCAGAAGGCCATCATTGACACCCTCAAGCAAGAGGGTAAGACACAGAAAGAAATCTCTGAGCAAATAAGCTGTTCCCACAGTGCTGTATCAAGCCACCTCAGTGGGACGTCTGTGGGAAGGAAAAAGTGTGGCAGAAAACGCTGCACAACCAGATGAGGTGACCGGACCCTGAGTAAGATTGTGGAGAAGGGCTGATTCCAGATCTTGGGGGACCCGCATTCCCCAGGTCAAGCAACTTTTGAACCAGAAACAGCGGCAGAAGTGCCTGACCTGGGCTACAGAGACGCAGCACTGGATTGTTTCTCAGTGGTCCAAAGTACCTTTTTCGGATGAAAGCAAATTTTGCATGTCATTCGGAAATCAAGGTGCCAGAGTCTGGAGGAAGACTGGTGAGAAGGAAATGCCAAAATGCCTGAAGTCCAGTGTCAAGTACCCACAGTCAGTGATGGTCTGGGGTGCCATGTCAGCTGCTGGTGTTGGTCCACTGTGTTTTATCAAGAGCAGGGTCAATGCAGCTATCTATCAGGAGATTTTGGAGCACTTCATGCTTCCATCTGCTGAAAAGCTTTATGGAGATGAAGATTTCATTTTTCAGCACGACCTGGCACCTGCTCACAGTGCCAACACCACTGCTAAATGGTTTACTGACCATGGTATTACTGTGCTCAATTGGCCTGCCAACTCTCCTGACCTGAAGCCCACAGAGAATCTGTGGGATATTGTGAAGAGAAAGTTGAGAGACACCAGACCCAACACTGTGGATGAGCTTAAGGCCGCTATCGAAGCATCCTGGGCCTCCGTAACACCTCAGCAGTGCCACAGGCTGATTGCCTCCATGCCACGCCGCATTGAAGCACTCATTTCTGCAAATGGATTCCCGACCAAGTATTGAGTGCATAACTAAACATAATTATTTGAAGGTTGACTTTTTTTTTTATTAAAAAACTTTTTTTTTAATTGGTCGGATGAAATATGCTAATTTTTTGACATGGGGATTTTAGGTTTTTCTTTACTTTTTTGCCAAAATTATCAATATTAAAACAATAAAAGCCGTGAAATATTTCAGATGGTGTGCACTGAATGTAAAAACCCCAAGTATGACGTCACATGCGCGAATGAGCAGCTGTCAGTAAAATACTATGTATCTATTACATGCGCTGAAATATGCTTCTTCAACACATTCTGTAGACAGTCTTACTCATTAATTCAGTATTAATGTAGTAAAATATAGTAATGATTCAGAAAAACTTTACAATTGTTACTCTTATTTTTATTGATGATAAAATATAAGCATAATACATCATACGTATAAAACACCTTTCAGTGCATTCTCTTTATAAACATACAGCACTGTAGTTTTCAAAAATGCCCACTAGAGGAATGTACTGTATTGCATTAGGCATGACATGACTGAATTCATGTATTAACTGGATTAAGTCCGAGCAGCTCAGCCACGCCCTCCCAGCCAGAGCCGAAGTACATTACACAACAGAGTTTTAGAGTGATAGAGTAAGAGGTGTTACAAACCAAAAAAGCTGTGATGTTGATGTGAGTTAATCCTCTGGCGCAGAGGTGAGCTTTTGTTTATTGGGAGTAAATGAGAATAGTGAATATAGGTGTGTGCTCCCCAAGCAGCTCAGCTACGCCCCTCAGGAAGTAAACAGTTAGTGAGAGTTTCTTCCGGAGAAAGTCTTATTTCTTCAGAAGAGACGTCCAACCTCATTACCTTTTTCTGGTGCTTAAGCAGGCGTTTGAGTGACATCATAGAACTTAACTGGTAATTAAAACACACTAAAAAAGGCTCTTGCCAACTTGTGCGCAAATGAGGAAAAAGGGGCGTTACATCACCTCAACCATTCAGCAGGAAGGAAGACAGCCATTGGCTGATTTTGAATCACGTGCGAGCTACTCGGCAGTCCATGAATGCTCAAACCGCGAGTGCAAAACCGTGAATAGTCAAGGTCCTACTGTATATATATATATATATATATATATATATATATATATATATATATATATATATGTGTGTGTGTGTGTGTGTGTGTGTGTGTGTGTGTGTCTGTCTGTCTGTCTTTCTATCTATCTATCTAATCTGTCTATCTTTCTATCAATCTCTCTCTCGCTCTCCCTCTCTCTCTCTCTCTCTCTCTCTCTCTCTCTCTCTCTCTCTCTCTCTCTCGCTCTCTCTTTCTCTCTCTGTGTGTGTGTGTGTGTGTGTATGTATGTGTGTGTTTGCTGAGGTAAACATGCTGCTTCTGGAATGCCAGTAATCTTGATCCAACTGATCCTTCTGCTTTCTGAGGCTTGTGGTCTGCCTGGAGTGCTGATTGATGGGTTCTTACTGATGGTGATCTAAACTCTTTTGACACAATTATTTAGAATTTACAGTTGTATAATCAGCCTGACGGCATTTTATACTGTACTGAAGCTTCACATATATGGTCTGTATCCTTATTGTTTCACCCAAATGAGGATGGGTTTACCTTTTGGGCCTGGTTCCTCTCAAGGTTTGTTCCTTGCGTCAACTGAAGAAGTTTTTCCCTTGCCACCGTCACTGCGGGCGCCGCTCATTAGGGATGTTTAGGGATTGTAGAAAATGTTTAAACTCTTTTATGCTTTGTAAACTCCTACTGTGTAAAGCTGCTTCATGTCAATGTCAATTGTAAAAATCGCTATACAGATAAAACTGCATTGAAAATTGAACTGAATGCCAAAGCCTTTCAATAAGGTTAAAGTCAGGACTCCCAAACCAGTCTTTTACTATTTAAGTGCTAAATTTATATCTGTACCAACAGTGAAGAAAAAGTCAGATATTAGGATATCCTGGTGATTTAGTGCATTCTGCCTAATTTTATTGCTGCACAGTCTTGCTAGGCCTTGACCTGACAAGCTGAAGCAACAGTTCCATGGTGATTGCATGCTGTAATTAAGGCTAAAAGCATCCCAGCAAAATATTTGAGCGTAGGCTCTTTTTTTTTTTTTTTTTGGCTGGCTATACAAGTATGACTGAATTTATACTGTAGGTTTCTGGTACATTTAATGTAATACTCTGCTGTTCTTTGTAGCTTTGTAGCATCTTGATTACATCAACAGTTAAATCCGTCATGTTATGCATTCTGCCAACAGCACTTCATAACTGTCGGATTGTGCTGTGATGCAGTATTTTGTCCATTTGTTTATTTGAGGGAGTTAAAGTAACTTAGACTACAGTTGATTACAGGGATCCCTCACTTTCAGTTTAATTGGGACCGAGATCCCCACGCGACCATCAAATTCCGCAAAGGAGGATCAACCCATCCATCCATCCCCCCCCCCCACCCCCACACATTTAATTTATTATTATTTTTTGATATTCAATGAATTAAAAACATAAGGAAATTAAGGAGGAATAGATACATAAAAAAATCTTCCTTCTGGTTCTCTCTCTTTTCGTTATGCTGCCATAGTCGTGTCGGAGTCCCTGCTTCACTCAGCAATAAGAAAATCAATAAGAAAATGACAAAAGAAATAAGAAAAATCAATAAATTATTTATTAAAAATTTTAAACATTTTATTAACATATTAAACCATTTTAGTAACACATTCATTAATTAAACCATTATTAAACATTTTATTAATGCACACACACACACACACACAGCACTGTCTCACTCTGTCTCTCTCTCTCTCTGTCTCTCTTTCTCTCTCACATACACACACACACACACACACACACACACACACACACACATACACACACAAAAACCTCTCTCTCTCTCTCTCTCTCTCTCTCTCTCTCTCTCTCTCTGAATGGCGCACTCTGTTGAATCCAGGCTCTGCCCACACGCTGAATGTAGCCGACGACGGAGATTTTGAGACAGGGTGTTGTATTTAAAGCAGAATTACTTGTTTGGAAGATCTGAGGTGCGGATCCAATATTAACTTGCATCCTCGAGAGATTAGAGGTCAGGATTTAATATTAACATGCTTTCTTGCGAGATCGGGGAACATTATGTGCACGGAACATTTGTGGCGCCGCCCACTTCCATGCACAAAAATGCTTCATGGCCGAATGCAGAGCTTTAGAGACGGGGTGTGGCCCATCCGGACCTCCTCAAATAAGCTGCAATGAGTACTGTACTCTCAAAACTATCAAAACTTGTGAAACTCACAAACCAACAGTACATCGGGATGTTGGGAGACAGCCAATGAGAGAGCAACTCGCACTTTGTTTGAATTTTTGAATGGCATGTTTGAATTTTTAATGGCCCGTTTGGCGCTTTTCGTAAGAAGAGGTTGTTTCGTAGACTATATAGAGGGCGAAAATTTAGGAAAATGTTTTTCATAACTTGGATTTTTCGTATTCAGAGGTTTTCATAAGTAGAGGGCCGGTGTGTGTGTGTGTGTGTGTGTGTGTGTGTGTGTGTGTGTGTGTGTGTGTGTGTGTGTGTGTGTGTGTGTGTGTGTGTATCTCGTCTCGTCGGCAGCCGTACGTGTCGAGAGACGATGGTGTAGCGCTATGGTAGGCATTTGCGGTAGTGATTGTAAAGGCCCACCCTAGAGTGACAGTTTCTTAAACAATTATTGCATACATTATTGCTTTGAGGAGACATGGGGGCTGCCCTTTCTTTCCTCGTTGCTCTTTTCTCAGCTAGCTTGTTTATTCTGTTAGTTTCAGCTTTGTTGATCCCCTCGTTGACAGTGGTCTTCCAGAGCTGGAGTGTTTCAGCAGTGCCTTCCCAGGTGTTTATGTCGATGCCAGATAATTTCATGTCCCGCTTGCACACGTCCTTGTACCGAAGCTGTGGTCTTCCTGTGCGGTGGGAGCCCTCACTCAGCTCTCCATACAACATGTCTTTAGGGATGCGCCCCTCGTCCATTCGCCGTACGTGACCCAACCACCTAAGTGGTCTCTGGCTCAGCAGTGCGAGCAGACTTGGCATGCCAGCACGCTGTAGTACCTCGGTGTTGGTTACTCTGTCTTGCCATTTTATATGGAGCAGACGCCTGAGACAGCGGAGGTGGAAGCTGTTGAGCCGCTTTTCCTGACCAGCGTACGTGGACCAGGCCTCACTGCCATAAAGGAGTGTGCTGAGTACACAGGCCTGGTAGACACGTAGCTTGGTGTTCTCCGTTAGCTAGGTATTACTCCATACACGCTTGTTCTGTTTGGACATCACTGCGGCAGCTTTCCCGATTCTGCATGAGATCTCTATGTCAAGAGAGAGCGTGTTGGTGATAGTGGATCCCAGGTAGGTGAAGGAGTCCACGACCTCAAGCTGTGTGTTATTTATGTTGATGTTTGGGACTGTGTTTGTGCCCTGGGCCAGGATGTTTGTCTTCTTCAGGCTGATGGTCAGTCCGAATTCATTACAGGCATTGGACAGGCGATTGACTAGCTCTTGAAGACCAGCCTCAGTGTGGGACGTCAGTGCAGCGTCATCCGCGAACAGCATCTCACAGATGAGGACCTGCCTCACCTTCGTCTTGGCGCGCAGTCGAGCTATGTTAAACAATTTTCCATCTGACCTGGTGTGGATATGGATCCCTTCCTCACTGTCAGAGAAGGCATACTGAAGAAGCATCGAGAAGAATATCCCAAAGAGTGTTGGACACTTCACACCACTGCTCACTGGGAAAGCTGCAGAAGTCCCACCATTGAAGCAGACTGTGCTGTGCATGTCCTCGTGAAAGGAGGTCACGATATGAAGTAACCTTTGAGGACATCCAATCTTCTGCAGGAGGCTGAAGAGTCCGCTTCTACTGACCTGGTCGAATGCTTTAGTCAGGTCTATGAAAGCAATGTACAGGGGCTTCTGCTGCTCCCGACACTTCTCTTGCAGTTGACGAAGTGAGAAGATCATATCGAATGTGGATCGGCCTGCGCTGAAACCACACTGCGATTCTGGGTACACCCAGGAAGCAAGAATCTGAAGGCGAGTAAGGACAACACGAGCAAAGACTTTCCCTATGATGCTAAGGAGGGAGATGCCATGGTAGCTGTTACAGTCACTATGGTCACCCTTGTTTTTGTAGAGGGTTACAATGTTTGCATTACGCATATCCTGAGGGATGAACTCCTCCTTCCAGCATAAGCACAGCAGCTCATGGAGGTGCTGCAGGAGTGCTGGCTTGCCACTCTTCAAGACTTCAGGGGGCATGCCATCCTTTCCAGGGGCGTTTCCACAGGCCAGACAATCAATGGCTTTGCCTAGTTCGTCCACTGAAGGCAGGTAAGCCAGATCCTCCATGACAGGTAAGTTTGGCAGGGCATTTAATGCTGTACCGGTCACCACATTCTTGGTTGCGTACAGCTCCAGGTAATGTTCCACCCAGCGTTCAAGCTGCTTGCCTTGGTCCGTGATCACCTCCCCGGTCTTGGCCTTGAGGGGTGCAGTCTTAATTGTGGTTGGGCCAGTAGCTGTCTTGATGCCATTGTACATGGTCATTCCCTTGCCAGTATCAGCTGCCATTTGGATCTTGCTGCAGAGGTTCAGCCAGAAGTCGTTTGCACAGTGGCGTGCTGTCTGCTGGGCCTTGTTTCGTGCAGCTTTGAGGGTGTCCCGAGTACTGGTGCTGGGGTTTTGCTTGTATGCTAGGAGGGCTTCCCTCTTGGCTTCTGTCACAGGCTGCATCTCTTCCCAGTGAGCCTTGTACCAGTCTACACTCCGACGCTCCTTTTTCCCAGAAGCGGTGAGGGCTGTTGTGTAGATAGTATCTCTTAGGAAGCTCCACTTGCTGTTGATGTCTTTGCCAGGAGTCTGCAAAGCCAACTTCTCCTTGACTGTGTCATGAAACAGTTGGATTCGCTGGGGATCCCTTGAGGAGCAGGTGTTGATGTGTGGGAGGCCTTTAGTTTTAGAGTGATGGATCCTCTTTGTTGTCAGCCTTATCCTGCTTCCAACGAGGGTGTGGTCTGTGTTGCAATCTGCGCGATGGAAACTTCTAGTGTGGAGAATGCTGCTCAGATCCGTGCGCCTGGTGAGGATAAGGTCTAGCTGGTGCCAGTGGCAAGATCTGGGGTGTCTCCAGGAAACTTTGTGGCAGTCTTTGCACTTGAAGTATGTATTTGTTACACACAGGCCATGATGGCAGCACAGTTCCAACAACCTCTGTCCATTCTCATTCATCCTGCCTATACCGTGGTGACCAAGGCAGGGAGGCCAGGTGTCACAGTCGGCGCACACTCTAGCATTGAAGTCTCCTAGTAGGTAAAGTCCTTCAGTGCTGGGGATCCTGGAAATTGTATCATCCAGAGCCTCGTAAAACTGGTTCTTGGCCTCTGGGGTGGAACTGAGTGTTGGTGCATAGATACTGAGGAGATTTACAAAACCTGCAGTTGTAGAGAGACGTAAAGCGAGGATTCTCTCTGATCCACTGGTAGGAGGTTCAATCGCCGTAGTCAACGAGTTCTTCACAGTGAACCCTACACCATGCAGTCTTGGGTCGTCTCGTGGCAGGCCCTGCCAGTAGAAGGTGTAGTTGGCCTCTTTGATAGTACCACTGTCAGCCAGGTGTGTTTCCTGTCGACAAGCAATGTCGATATTCAGACGTGTCAGTTCATGGTCGATGACTGCAGTCTTGCGGACATCGTCAATTTGCTGAAGATCACTTGTCAGTCCAGGACACATAGTCCGTACATTCCAGCTTGCTATTCGAAGAGCTGGAGTATTTGTATCTATCCGTTTTTGTCTGGCTGGTGCAGAATTTACAGCTTGCTTGTCGGGATTTTCAGTCCCTAAGCCCTACGCACTCAGCAAGGCAGGCGAACTGCGGCGGGACAGCACCTTACTGGCTGGGGGCTGCCCAGCTTGGAGCGGGCGGTAGCTGTCCAGTGAGACACGATGGTCTCTCCCACTGTTGGAAGTAGCCCCAGGCGCCCGTATCCTACGCCAATTGGAATGAGCTTTTAACCGGTAACCGCTACTTCCCGTGTTGAGCCGAAGTCTTGCATCAACGCTGGAGTGTCCTCTCCAGTGCGCTACGAGCCTGGGCGGGAATATGGAGAACTTGTGCTGCCCAGACGTCAAGTCCTCCCTCTCGGCCTTGCTGATAGCATCCAAAGGAAAGGAAGATCCAGTACAATTTGGTACCAGCGTAGCTGCAGGAGTTGCCAGAAGGTAGATGAATCCTCAGACCAACTGCCTTAGGGGCTTCACTCCGGATTTCTGTAGGTTTTACTCCTTAGCCTTCTCCCAACCAAGGGAATCCACAAGGCAGTGGGACTATTTAACCCATAGTTGGGGGTTTGGGTCATGGGCATCAGGGCATGTCCACACGCCAGTGGGCCTGCATGCCGCATGTCTGGGGGCCAAGCCTCCTCCGAGTCCCCTGTAGATCAGCCTGAGTCCGCAAGGTACTCAGTTACCATGTGTCGCCGCGAGGAGGCACTGCATGGGGCTTGATGGTGGAGAGGCTATGTACTGACAGGGAGAGACTTACTCACTCGGCTCCCCTTTTCACAGGCAAGCTGCTAGCCAGCGGTGTTAGTTGAAAGCGAGAGGTGACAAGCACTACTACTACTACGACCACAACTACCACACTTTGGCCATAACAACACCCATTGGACACACTGTGTGTGTCATGTGTGTGTGTGTGTATATATATATATATATATATATATATATATATATATATATATATATATATATATATATATATATATATACACACACATACACATATATATATATATATATTTTTTTTTCTATATATATATATATATATATATATATATATATTTTTTTTTTTTTCTTTAATTAAGAAAATTTTAATTAAACACCACCAAAACAGTTGTATTTATTTCTTTTGGGCCTGGAGATTGAAGTGAGTTAGTACAGCACAGAAACCTGAATTCACAATCAGCTTTTCTCAGGTGTCGACATTTTTTCTATACATCTGCTACAGATAGTCTTCGAGTCTAAAATGTTGTGTTTCTGGAGAGTTAGGAAAGTAAACTTGTTAATAAAAAGTGGATGGTAATTAAAAACCTAGCCAATGGCAAAATGACTCAACAGAAGGAATGTTTTTTTTAAAACTGCTGAAACTGATTGTAAATAGCAGTTTCCTCTTCCTCTATTCTAAAGTGTCGTGTATGTATTTCTGAATGTTTCCATAAAAAGCCAATTTCACAAGGTCAGGGTAACTTGTACAGACATGAGAGCTTTTTAAGGACTTGTAAAAGTGGTACAGAATGCTACCCCTCACCAGCCATGATCCTAAAAAAGCTGTCATAAATTGTGTTATTTTGACCTTGTTTTCTTCTCGGGTTCACAGTAAGACTGGAATAATTCTAAAAAATGTTTTTGATCGGTTGTGTAGTGCAGTGTCAAGAATGTTTCCTGAAGAAAGTAAGTAATATTCAGGGTAACCTGAACAATTATATTTTGATGTGTTTTTCAGGTTGTTCACAATGGCCTAATTTTGGAGATGGAGCATCCAACCTCAGGGAGGATTGCAGTGCCAGGTTTGTCAAAAACCTTGACCAAGTTTTAAATCTACAACAAATGCATTATGGGTATTACTTGCCTAACAGAAAATGCAAGACATCCTCTTAGATTAAAAGAAAAGGCAATCCCTCTGAACTCACCTGTGATATATATATATATATATATATATATATATATATATATATATATATATAAACTTACGCCCACGTCTAGCAGATGCCTATTATGAGTTTACTGTATATGTCCGGCAGTGCATAAGATAGTTGTGGCAGCGCAGCATCTCACACTCACAGCATTCTACAACTACACTCAGTAAGTAGATACCATCGCAGTAACATCTCTTTTACTGTACAATTTTATATTTACTGTACACTGTTACCATGGCCCCCGAGAGGAAGTACGATTCATCAGATGGCAATTCTACCACGAAAGCAAGGAAGGCACTGTCATTGGAGACGAAGATGAAAGTGAAAGTGAGATCTCCATCTCTCCCACAACCGGAACAGTGGTAAACAAGCTTGGATGAGAATGTGAGGTTATTTTGCCCCCATACACAGTGAGGAGGATGGTAAGAGAAATAATAAATTTTCCAACACTCACCGTTAAAGAATTGCAATGAATGACAGTATCTTGGGGTCATAATGTCTCCAGAAAAACCCATCAGGCTTCATCTACATGCCAACAAGCTCTTTGACCTTTTCTCACTCACAATCATAAACGCAAATGCCTGGAGTTCGCTTGGCAGTACTGCGACTTCATTTGAGACCGTATGGTTTTGGCAAGAAACACAAAAGATAAATATGCAAAAAAGCACCTCATGCCCACTGTGAAGTATTGGGAAGGATCGGTGATGCTGTAACCTGTTTTTCTTCCAGAGGCCATCAGAACCTTGTTAGAGTTCATGGCATCATGAAGGCTTGGAAATACCAGGACATTTCAAATAAAAATCTGCCCGAAAGCTAAAGATGGGTCATCACTGGGTCTTTCAGCAGGATAATGACCCTAAACATGTGGCCAAATCTACACAGAAATGCTTCACCAGACACAGAAACAAGCTCCTCCCATATCTATCTCTGTCTCCAGACCTCAACCCCATTGAAACCCTGTGGAGTGGGCTGAAAATGAGAATGCAGAGGAGAGGACCAGGTCACTGGATGATTTAGAGAGACTGTGCAGATAGGAACTCTTTCTGTATTCTGCCATCTTGTGAAACATTCTTGGGAAGATTAGGTGCTGTTTTGATGGTGAAGGTGGGTTATACAAAGTGTCAACATCAGGGGGACTGATAATTGTGGCACACATGATTTCACGTAAAAGATATATTTCTTAATGTGGGATTTTTTTTCTCTTTTTCTTCATTGTGGTCCTATATTATTTACAAAGAACACATCTTAACCTGGGTGACAATAATTATAGAGGGCATTGTTTACACACAGACACACACACACACAGACACACACACGTATATATATATATATATATATATATATATATATATATATATATATATATATATATATATATATATATATATAATTTTCATTATGGGGTGGTTTTTACTTCCATTTTCAAAGGATGTGAATTTCTCAGTTCATGTCAACCAAGTTAACGGGAAAAATAACTGTACACAAATATTTAAACTCGTCAATATAAATGAGTGAGCTATGGAATAATAAAACTAAGCATATCTACAGATAATAAGACCTTCTATTTCATCAGACAAATATGATTGCTTCATGTGCATGAAGGAATGGCATAACCCGTTATTTATTCATATGCAGATTGTTTTCATATATACCGCTGCACATACATGTGATACATGTACGACTTTTTTTGCAGTACAATGCACAATTTACTATTGCACTTAGCTATGCCGATTTACTAGTGCAATAATGGGCCAAGTCCATAATTCATGATGGTGGCAAACATGTGTTAACCCTCCACATCTAGGAAATACATACCTAAAAAAAGAGGTTTGTCATGTAGCAGAATACTCTGAATGTAAGTATTATTTGAGGACACCACTTCATCTACTTGATTGTGTTTAACTGGATAATTAATAGTTTCCATTATATTGCTACATTTCCTGGACATTTGGACTTAGACCACTGTCCCACTGGTCACGCTATCCTTACTGCCCCATGGGTCAGATGAGTTTAACTCATTACCCATCCACATTATATTATCATTGGTTATTTCACTTCTCACAAGTCACAACATTTTACTGAGATTACATGGACTCTCAAAGCTATATCAGTGCAAATTACTTCCTGTGTCTTACTTCCATTTTTAATTCTAAATTACTTCCTCCTGAGCCTACTTCTATTTTAAGCTCAGTGCGCATGGGAGACTTGAGTTGCCTGAAACTGGAAATTATGTTGCCAACGACAGAATATCCTGAATCAGGTTTATTCACACGAAAGCAACTCCACTTACTCATTTTCAGAAATGTTGGATCTTGTTGCCTGATATAAATTATTCAGTTGCATGTTCCTCCACATGAGTCCTATTTTTGTTGTTTTTCTTTGTAAATCAGCAGTGCTCTTTGAAGATACTGGGAACAGGAATTCGAGTTACAATTACAAACATTCACTCAAACCATATTTTGTCGGTCAGTAACTGTTCATCAAAAGGTTGTTTTGTCACCCTGGAATATGTTGTATCTTTTATTTCTTGAACAATAGAATATTGTTTTTTTTTTTTCTTGAAAGTGAACTGGTTTTCTTGTGTAGCACGGATGTCCGGCTCAGGTTCTTGGATTTGACAGTCCCAGGGAGACAGTCATGTGAGCTTACCCTTTTCATTTCCAATCACTCACATACGCAAAATGAGCTTTTATGGGTCTCCAGATAGACTGTGGTTTTCCTGCCATCTATGTATCTGACAGCTGTCTTACATGAATCCCAACCATGAAAAAGGAACATTTGGTAAGATAAGTCATAGCCACTGGCACAAATTTTATATTGTATGATATTCAGCTCATGAAAGAATTTGGTGGTAGTGGGCTCATAGAAGAGCGAGAAGAAGAAAGAAGAAAAGTAGCTGCTCAGAGGTATTCTGATCTTTCGATTTGAAGAACCCAAATCGGCTACAGAGTCCGTCTCCTGCAGTCCTTCTTTTGTCTCAGAGGTCTTCATCGTGATACCATCAAGGACTGTGCACAGGTTGCCTAAACAGCAGATTAGCAAATTAATGCTTTCTAAACACACAAACAGTTCTGCTTGTGTAAATGCTGTGGGTCAATGAATGCTAATGGTCTGTGCTTAATATCTTCAATGAATATACAGAAAACAGTGTGTGCTTGTGTTTGTCATGGCTAGTTGCTCCAGTCCATCCCTTACACATTCGCCTTTTGGGTTCATGTGCCTGGACTTCTCAAAAGTTTAAATTCCATTTGTGTTACTTTTTTTTTTTTTTTTTTCCATACACCATCTTCAACAGAAGACTGGTCCAAGAAATTCTTAATACTCAAGGGCGCTGCTGTGTGTCATCAAGTCCCCGGAGTGATATCCTGGACAATCAGGAGCTCTTTCAAAGGCTGTTTGATGTGTCTGATTCTGCTGTTTGCTGTTTTTTCTGTGTGAACTTTGTTGATGCTAACTAAACTGAATCAAGAATGATTATGAAGAATGGCTCACAAAGAACAAGGCAAAAACCACAACAAACACCTTTTTCTATTCTACAGGGTCTGACACATCAACTCGACAACACATACATCCCCCTCCTGTACACACCCTGAGCCTCTAATCTTCTACCGCTATTTGCCTTGAACCAAACAGTCAATCAAGACTTTTTTTTTTCTCTTCATGAATCTCTAAATCCAAAATATGTTCACATTTACAGCATAGTTGTGTGTGTGTGTGTGTGTGTGAGTGTGTGTGAGTGTGTGTGTGTGTGTGTGTGTGTGTGTGTGTGTGTGTGTGTGTGTGTGTGTGTGTGTTTTTGATCGTTCTCGTATTTCATCGTTCTGCCGGGCTTTAAAAAACAGGAAAATAATTTGCTGTGTTCTTTTGGTAAATGTCCAACAACCGATGAACCATTAGAAACTGCTACAGCAAAACTATGGGATGCTCTGAATGAATGGAGCGATGAGCCAGATATGGACCTATCAGAAAGTGATGACGAGTATTTTTCACCCGATTCTCCTGCTCGCTAACTTCATACTTTTAAAGCGGTTCCTGGCCATGTGCTTTTTGGGCAGCTCACCAGGCCATCGCAGGGTGGAAACATGCTGACGGCTATGCAGCTGCTCTTATCGAAAGTCAGCAATGATTCTTTTGCATGAACCTCACACCATAGACAGTGAGAGACATGGCTTGCCTTTGATAACATTTATTTACAAAACTGTAGTATAATATCATGTAAGGAATTAAAAAAAAAGTAGATTGTGATGTTATAGAAAAAAAAATGTGTGTGCCTGTCAGTTATAATGTACCCGCTTTCCAGTTATTCTACTGCCTGGTGCAGCGCTCATGCCCAAAAACATATAAGGTACAATTTTGCCAATTTATTACTGAGAGAGAGAGAGAGAGAGAGAACAAAAAGAATAAATATATTTAGTATATTAAAAAAAAGGAAAGAAAGATTGTAACCCCATAAAAAAGTACCAGAAAACTATGTAGTTTGTTATCTATTGATAGAAATGAGGCAGGTAGTCTATGCCAAATTAATTTTATAATTATTATTTTATTTATCTCTCTCTCTCTCTCTCTCTCTCTCTCTCTCCCTCTCTCTCTATATATATATATATATATATATATATATATATATATATATATATATATATATATATATATATATATATATATATATATATATATATATATATATATATATATATATATATATATATATATATATATATATATATATATATATATATATATATATATATATATATATGGCGGCATGGTGGCGTAGTGGTTAGCACGTCCGCCTCACAGCCAGAAGGCCCGGGTTCGATTCCCGGCCTGGGCGTTTCTGTGTGGAGTTTGCATGTTCTCCCCGTGCTTGTGCAGGTTTCCTCCAGGTGCTCCGGTTTCTTCCTGCAATCCAAAGACGTGCACTGTAGGTTAATTGGCCGTTCTAAATTGACTGTAGATTCTCTCCTGCAGCGGCACTGGAACCCAGTCGTATCGGCACTTGCTTTTCCATTGGATCCTTCCGATGGCGCTGAGACGGGGGACTTGCTGCTTGGGTAACAGCCTGTCCCTCATTACTCTCCCTACCCGGGCTCTGCGCACTGGGGAGTATCACTAGCTGGGATACCAGCCAGAGCACAGCCATAGTCCTTTGGGACTGAGGGAGGCCTACCATACCATATATATATATATATATATATATATCATGTATGTATAATTATTCCTCTTAAAAAGAAAAAAAAAGTTTATTATTTGGATTTTATGATCTCAATCAGCAGTTGTATGAGTTTGAGAACAAATGCAGTATTACACAGCTGGGACTTAAACTGACGTTCTGAGGTCGGTGATGTGAAATAGAAATGATAACCAGGCCATGGGAAGTATATCAGAAGAACATTTTTATGTTTTCTTTTCAATACACTGCTTGCACTTGAGAGGTGTTTTTGTGCCAATGATTGTGGAATGCTGCCTGTTTAGTGAGCGTGCAAAACGGTGCATTGTGAGGCACTTCCCAAAATAAACCCCTTTATTTACACAAAGAGTTTTGGCACAAGCACCTTGTTAGCTGGGTTTCCAGGCACTGTGAAGTCTGCCCATTAACTGGAGCTCCTCAGGCTGCTGAAGTGTCTTGGCTAAAGTGTTGGTAACATTTGTTTGCCTTGATATCTGTACAAGTCGCATAAAATAAAGACGAACAGTGGCTCATTTACCCTCTTAAACTTTTTAATTGCTTTTGTTTTCTAATTGGTCCAAAAAGTAGTGTTACCAATCTTCTCCAAAAGTGTTGGCATTGAACCTGATAGAACCTGTGCTTCTGTGTTTTGATTTGTTTAAGCTCTCTCTCTCTCTCTCTCTCACACACACAGAGAGAGAGAGAGATAAATATGATTCATTGTCTGTAACCTCTTAATCCTAATTAGGGTTGGCGCCCATTCCAACCAAATCCAGGTGAGGCCAGAGTACACTGGAAGCTCGCCAGGCCATCGCAGGGTAGAAAAAGTTGACGCCTTTGCAGCTACTCTTGATGAAAGTCAGCAATGGTTCTTTTACCTGAAACTCACACCATAGACAGTGAGGGACATGGCCGGCCTTTGATAACCCAGTTAGCGACATTGGGGGACAGTGACAAACCGTTGAGAGTGGAACTTGAACCCCCCACCTTAGGATCAGTGATCCAGCACCTTTACCACCAGGCCACCACTGCCCCTATAAAATATTATAAATAAATAAATAAATAAATAAATGTGCACTTAATACAAGCCAGGTTTATAATATATTCCATTTTGTGACAGAATGTAATTCTTCTCCCTACAGTTCATGGTGAATACTTTGTCATTTATTTATTTACTTATTTATTTATTTATTTATAATGTACTGAAACTGCTGACCTAATGAGCCCAAACTTTTCTCATTACTTTGAGAGATTTCTCTTCTTTCACCATCAGGATTGATTCATTCGATAATAATGAAGTTTTTTCTCCATTTAGCTGGAACATCCTGTACTGGGTCATGATTGCTTCAGGAGCATCGCAGAATGCATTCATGTCTCCTGTCGGTATTAATAGCACGGTTGTGATTTGTAAGTCCTTCTTCAGATGCTATTTTTGCATGAAGTTTCCATCCTCTTTGAGAATCTGTTACTTACTCCATTGATATGAGGATGAAGATACAAATAGAAACTATGATAATACAGAATCAAATTTCAGGAAAGTTGGGATATTTTACAAAGTGCATTTTTTTTTTTTTTTTACTTTTAACTTTAACTTTTATTTACTGACAAAAGTATGAAGGGATTCGTTATTCATTTATACTAAACACTTTCATTGTAATTGGTAGTTAGAATTTTAGTCTATCATTCATTCTTCTTCTTTCACTTAATCCGGGGTCGGGTTGCGGGGGCAGAAGCCTAAGCAATGAGGTCCAGACGTCACCGAGGCATTCCCAGAGTGAGGGAAGGATGGAGCGGGAGATCGACAAAACGGATCGCTGCAGCCGCTGCTGTAAAGCAGAGCCTATACTGCTCTGTCGTGGTGAAGAGGGAGCTGAGCCACGAGGCAAAGCTCTGAATTTACTAGTCGATCTACTTTCCAACCCTTAGCTATGGTCACAAGCTTTGCGTAGTGACTGGAAGAATAAGATCACAGATATAAAAAGCTGAAATGAGCTTCCTTCGCCAGGTGGCAGGGCTCTCTCTGAGAGATAAGGTGAGAAGCTCAGCCATCCGGGGAGAGCTTGGAGTAGAACCGCTGATCCTCCACATTGAGAGTGGCCAGTTGAGATGGTTCCGGCATTTGGTTAGAATTCCTCCCGAACAGCTCCCTGGTGTGGTGTTTCAGGCATATCCAAAAGAGGAAGAGACTCCAAGGTCGACCTAGAACATGCTTACTATGTCTTTCGGCTTGTCTGGGAATGCCATGGTGTCCCACCAGAAGAGCTGGAGGAAGTGGCTGGGGAGAGGGACATCTGGACCTAATTGCTTAGGCTGCTGCCAACATGACCCAACCCTGTATTAAGCGGAAGAAAATAAGATGAGATGGGATGAGATGAGATGAGATGAGATGAGATGAGATGGGGGGGGGGGGGGGGGTCAGTGGATAAGCCTCTGGATTACTAATTAAAAGGTTGGAGGTTCAAGCTGCCTAATTCTTCTCTTCATTATGCAGCATACCTTTATAATAATAGACAAATCTGGGCTGGCAGAAGATACTTATGGAACAGTGCTCTTAAAGCCCATGTAAAATAGCCTGACATTATCATATTGGATGCCTAGATTCTTGGAAATGTAGGTCTGTCTAAAATCTCAGTATATACTGTACTTCCACACCAATGGTACTTCCACACACATGCAACTCACCCATGCCCTGGGTATTGTTGCACCACATACTAACACGCTGACCTTTACCTCTTTCACTGATAATGATGCAGGAGGTTGTCTTCATTTGTGGAATAGAGAATATTCCATCCGTTGCAGTCAAAAACAATCTGAAATCTGGACTCATCTGACCACAGCACACAGTTTCACTGTCTTTTAATCCATCCGAGATGAACTCAGGACCAGTAAACTTGGCTTTGTTTCTGCATGAAACCGACATTTGGTTTCCTACTCAGATAGTACAGGTGATCTGATTGCATTTTAAGATGGAGCATAAAAAAGTTGTACACTGACAAGAGCTTCACAATGTGTTCTAGACTCCATGTGACTATATTTGTGAGGCGCTCCACTGAATGTAAGCGCTTGTCGCAAGTGACGTATGGTGCTTCTGAGACAAAGCGCAGCTTATTCGGACTTCCGATCTTTCAAGTGACCAAGTGCGCGTTGAATACTTGTTTAGTACTCAACCATCACTTGCTCACTTGAAAGATTGGAAGTCTGGATAAGCGGCGCTTTGTCTCACAAGCACCGTAGCATCACTTCAGACAAGTTACTACATTCGGTGGAGCGCCTCACTTTTGTCAGAGCAGCGTTATGATTTTACAGGCAGTGCCACTTGAGGGCTTGAAGGTAACACACATCCAACAGTGATATTTGACCTTTATTTTATAGTTGTCATCTTGATTTTTTTAATTTGTCTTCTTCCCCTGAATATTTATATGTTATATAATTTATGCGGCACGGTGGCGTAGTGGTTAGCACGTCTGCCTCACAGTAAGAAGGCCGGGGTTTGATTCCCGGCTTGGGTGTTTCTGTGTGGCGTTTGCATGTTCTCCCTGTGCTTGCGTGGGGTTAGTCCGGGGTTACACTCACATCTAGGGGCAATTTGCAAAGGCCAATTAGCCTACTGTGCAGGTTTTTGGACTGTGAGAGAGAACTGGAGTAGCTGGAGGAAACCCATGCAAGCACAGGGGGAACATTCAAATTCCACATAGAGACACCCGAGCTCGGGAATTGAACCCAGGCCTTCTTGATACAAGGTAGATGTGCCACAGTGCCGCTGTATTATTATTATTATTATTATTATTATTATTATTATTATTATTAATTCATTAATTCGCCTTCATTCTCTAAGCCGTCTAATCCTATTTAGAATCACAAAGAGGCTGGCGCCCATCTCAGCCAGCTCTGGGCGAGGGCGGGGTACAACCTGGACAGCTTGTCAGGCCATCGCAGATTCTTCTTCTTCTTATTATTATTATTATTATTATTATTATTTGTTCATTGCTTTATTATTCTTTATTGCATACAGTATTACAAATATCATATTTCACAGGGGTATAAATTAGTATCCAGAGCTAATGCAGCCGTGAGGGAGGGGGGGGGGGGGGCACAAACTAGTGTCTCTCCCTCACGCCGGTCCCAAGCCCGGATAAATGCAGAGGGTTGCGTCAGGAAGGGCATCCGGCGTAAAACAAATGCCAAATAAACTATGCGAATCACAAGAAAGAACCACATACCGGATCGGTCGAGGCCTGGGTTAACAACGACCACCATCAGTGCCGTCAACCAACAGGGTGCTGTTGGAAATTGGACTACTGTTGGTCGAAGACGTCGAAAAAGGAGAGGCGGGAGGCGTGTCC
Organism: Plotosus lineatus; assembly: GCA_024760905.1. Classification (NCBI taxonomy): domain Eukaryota; kingdom Metazoa; phylum Chordata; class Actinopteri; order Siluriformes; family Plotosidae; genus Plotosus; species Plotosus lineatus. Next base: position 13,906,001 of record CM045728.1, read on the forward strand.
ATTGCCAGAGAGAGAAGAGGAAAGGCATGAGTCTAGGACTGAAAGTAGGGACTTTGAATGTTGGAACTATGACAGGAAAAGGTAGAGAGCTGGCTGACATGATACAGAGGAGGAAGGTGGACATACTGTGTGTTCAGGAGACCAGGTGGAAAGGTCGCAAGGCTAGAAGCATAGGAGCAGGGTTTAAGCTGTTTTATCACGGTGTGGATGGGAAGAGAAATGGAGTCGGAGTCATCTTGAAGAAGGAGTTTGCCAGGAATGTTCTAGAAGTGAAAAGAGTGTCAGACAGTGATGAGTCTCAAGTTAGAAATTAAAGGTGTGATGGTCAATGTTGTTAGTGCTTATGCCCCACAGACAGGATGTGAGCGAGAAGAGAAGGAGAGATTCTGGAGTGAGTTATATGAAGTGATGCAGAGTACCCCCAGAGGTGAAAGAGTGGTCATTGGTGCAGACTTCAATGGACATGTTGGTGCAGGAAACAGAGGGGACGAGGAAGTGATGGGTAGGTTTGGTATCCAGGACAGGAACGCAGAAGGACAGATGTTGGTAGATTTTGCAAAAAGGATGGAAATGGCTGTGGTGAATACTTTCTTCCAGAAGAGAGAGGAGCATAGGGTGACTTATAAAAGTGGAGGTAGGAGCACACAGGTAGACTACATCTTGTGCAGGCGATGTAATTTAAAGGAAGTCAGTGACTGCAAAGTAGTAGCGGGTGAGAGTGTTGCCAAACAGCATAGGATGGTGGTGTGCAGGATGATGCTGATGGTGAGCAAGGTGAAGAAGGCAAAGGCAGAGCAGAAGACAAAGTGGTGGAAGTTGAAAAAGGAAGAGTGTCAGGTTGTCTTCAAGGAGGAGTTGAAACAGGCTTTGGGTGGTCACGAAGTGCTTCCAGATGACTGGACAACTACAGCTAATGTGATCAGGGAGACAGGTAGGAGAATACTTGGTGTGTCATCTGGAAGGAAAGTAGACAAGGAGACTTGGTGGTGGAATGAGGAAGTGCAGGAGTGTGTACAAAGGAAGAGGTTAGCCAAGAAGAAGTGGGACATTGAGAAAACCGAAGAGAGTAAACAGGAGTACAGGGAGACACAGCGTAAGGCAAAGGTAGCAGTGTCAAAGGCCAAACAGAGCGCGTTTGATGACTTGTATGCTCGGTTGGAAAGTAAGGAGGGAGAAAATGATTTATATAGGTTGGCACAGCAGAGAAATAGAGATGGGAAGGACATGCAGCAAGTTAGATTGATAAAGGACAGAGAGGGAAATGTATTGACTGATGACAGAAGTGTGCTGGGAAGATGGAAAGAGTACTTTGAAGAGCTGATGAATGAGGAAAATGAGAGAGAAAAAAGAGTCGAAGAGGTGACTGTTGAGGACCAGGAAGTAGCAAAGATTAGTAAGGGTGAAGTGAGGAGGGCATTGAAGAGGATGAAGAATGGAAAGGCAGTTGGTCCTGATGACATACCGGTGGAGGTATGGAAGTGTCTAAGAGAGGTAGCAGTAGATTTTCTGACAAGAACATTTAACAAGGTCTTAGAGAGTGAGAGGATGCCAGAGGAATGGAGGAGAAGTGTGCTGGTGCCCATTTTTAAGAACAAGGGAGACGTGCAGAGTTGTGGCAACTACAGAGGGATAAAGTTGATGAGCCATACGATGAAGTTATGGGAAAGAATAGTGGAAGCTAGACTAAGGGCAGAAGTCAGCATTTGTGAACAACAGTTTGGTTTCATGCCAAGAAAGCGCACCACAGATGCAGTGTTTGCCTTGAGGATGTTAATGGAGAAGTACAGAGAAGGTCAGAGGGAGCTGCATTGTGCCTTTGTGGATCTGGAGAAAGCATATGACAGGGTGCCGAGAGAAGAACTGTGGTATTGCATGAGGAAGTCTGGAGTGGCAGAGAAGTATGTTAGAGTGGTGCAGGACATGTATGAGAGATGTAAGACAGTGGTGAGGTGTGCTGTCGGTGTGACACAAGAGTTCAAGGTGGAGGTGGGACTGCATCAAGGGTCAGCTCTCAGCCCCTTCTTGTTTGCTATGGTGATGGACAGGCTGACAGACGAGGTTAGACAAGATTCCCCATGGACTATGATGTTTGCAGATGACATTGTGATCTGTAGTGAGAGCAGAGAACAAGTGCAGAAAAATCTAGAGAGGTGGAGGTATGCCCTGGAAAGGAGGGGAATGAAGATTAGCCTCAGTAAGACAGAATACATGTGCATGAATGACAAGGACCAAAGAGGAACGGTGAGATTACAGGGAGCAGAGATAAGGAAGGTGGAGGATTTTAAGTACTTAGGCTCAACAATCCAGAGCAATGGAGAGTGTGGAAAAGAGGTCAAGAAGCGTGTGCAGGCAGGTTGGAATGGTTGGAGAAAAGTGTCCGGTGTGATGTGTGATAGGAGGGTATCGGCAAGAATGAAAGGAAAAGTGTATAAGACGGTGTTGAGGCCAACGATGTTGTATGGGTTAGAAACAGTGGCCCTGGGGAAAAGACAGGAGGCAGAGTTGGAGGTAGCAGAGATGAAAATGTTGAGGTTCTCTTCGGGAGTAACGAGGATAGATAGGATTAGGAATGAGCACATCAGAGGGACAGCACATGTAAGACGTTTTGGAGACAAAGTCAGAGAGGCTAGATTGAGATGGTTTGGACATGTACAGAGGAGGGATAGTGAGTATATTGGTAATAGGACGCTGAGGCTGGAACTACCAGGCAAAAGGCCTAGAGGAAGACCAAAGAGACGATTCATGGATGTGGTGAAGGAGGACATGAAGGTCGTTGGTGTAAGAGAAGAAGATGCAAAGGATAGGGTGAGATGGAGGCAGATGATTCGCTGTGGCGACCCCTGAAGGGAAAAGCCGAAAGGAAAAGAAGAAGATAAATCAGTATCCAGCGCTCTGGGAATGCTGTAAATATATTGACTGTGTAATATAAAAATTTAGGAGCAGTGGTGGCCTGGTGGTAAAAGGTGCTGGATCACTGACCCTAAGGTTGTGGGTTCAAACCCTGCTCTCCACGGCTTGTCACTGTCCCTCCAGAGCAGCTATCTGGGTTATGAAAGGCCGGTCAAGTCTCTCACTGTCTATAGTGAGAGGTTCATGTAAAAGAATCGTTGCTGACTTTCATCAAGAGTATTATATATATATTTGCGACTGAGATCCCCCCGCGTCCACCAAATTCCACAAAGTAGGATCACCTACCCACCCCAACTGACATATATGTGCATATAATATCAATATATATTCAATGCTATAAATGCATGTTCAATGCTATAAATGCTTATGATAACAATTAAACATTAAAAAATAATGCATAGTATGTAAATACAATATAAATACACACACATACAGACATGCGCACACACACAGATGTGCATCTCAAAAAAAATATAACGAGTTTGGAGGTTTTGGGTTGTTTTTTGTTTTGCGTTGGTTTAGGGAATTTTTTTTATTATTTTTATTATTTTTTTTACATAATTGGCCTTGTTTTTGCGGCATTTTCCTTAATGTTTTCCCGTATTCTTCCTTAATTTCTTCATTTTTTAATTTGATGTATATTTTTAAAAAAATAGTGATGCAGTGAAGCCGTATGAATTGAAGCACGAAGTAGCGAGGGATCCCTGTATATTTATATAGTTTTTAGGTTCCCAGGCAACCGAACAGGCTTTGAGCATTACACTGGTGCAGTTAACATCCTTATAATTTGTCCACTGATGTAGATTGTTCAATTTTCCGCTCTAGAGTATTTTGTCATCATCATCATAACCTTAGAAATTCATACAGTTTCATTATGGATTATGTCAACCACATTTATCTTCATTTCCTTAATTTCCAACCGAATTAGACATGCTGTGTGATGGTCGTTGGCAAACCAGGTGTGCACAGTCATTTAGGGAAAGTTTCGTCATTCGTAACCCGAACTCAAAGCAAACAAGCATGTCCACTTAAAATGAATGGAGTTCTCAATTCAGCACTTGGAATCAATCCGAGGGTAAAAAGTCCTGATCCACTGAGAAATGTTATTAGTCAGAGGGAAAAGATGTGGGAAGAAAGGACCTTGGGTGCAGGGCAGCGCCACTTGCTTTGACGTCGTTAGTGCTGTCCCCTGATATATGTGAGGATGTCATGTGACCTGACAGATGCGCCCTCCACGGAAAAGGAAAGTGGCGCTTGTCAGAGTGCCTCGTATTCTCAACACTCATTCAGGATCTAGTGTGTCACAGCATGGATTTTTTCTTCTTTTTCTCTTTTTTTTTTGGTCTTTTATGAAACAAGTAGGTGTTTAAAAGTGAAGACTGATTTATTTAACTTATTTAATAAGCAAATTCTTATTAAAATGTAGATTATCTTTTACTGACATTTTTTTTATTCCTTCATTGCTGCACTCAACACATGCCTTTCTCTTAAATTCAAGATTCTTCTTAGCACTACATCTCAAGGAGGAGTGATTGAATATCTGTAGGATTTGACCTGTGGAATTTTCAGTGTAACCAGCAAATCGACTGATAGTATTTTGGAATTTTTCCAAACAAATTCAAAGTCACAGTAGGAAAATCAGCATTATGGTCAGGTGTATTTTCACTGGCCTGTGATTTTTTGCCATCAATCCATCCAACCAACCATCCATCCATCAGTGTATGTCCAAGACTCATTTGCAATGTCATGAGAAGAAAAATAAAATGGACAAGATTACAGAAAAAAAATATTCTCTTCTGAAGCTTCCATAATATTTTAAGTGTCGTCTATGTTAATGGTGGGGCAGTGGTGGTCTTGCTGATCCTAAGGTTGGGGATTCGAGTTCCACTCTCCATATGGTTGTCACTGCACCCCAGTGCAGTTAACTGGGTTATCAAAGGCGAGCCATGTCTCTCACTGTCTATGGTGAGAGTCATGTAAAAGAACCATGGCTGACTTTCGTAAAGAGTAGGCTACAAAGCCATCAGCGTGTCTTGGCCCTTTGCTAAAGGGTTGTGTCAGGAAGAGCATCCGACGTAAAAACCTATGCCAAATCAAACGTGTGATTCATTCACTGTGGCGACCCCTGATAAAGGGAAAAGCCGAAAGGAAGTCTCAGTCGATGTTCATGGTGTTGATGGTGTTTACATGAAAGTACACCATAGACACTGAGAGACATGGCCGGCCTTTGATAACGCAGTTAGCTGCACTGGGGGGTCTACATGTTGCCTTCTTTCTATTTATCTTTCTTTTCCTTTCAGCTGTTCCCTTCAGGGGTCGCCACAGCAAATGATCTGCCTCCATCTCACCCTATCCTCTACATCTTTTTTGCTTTTTTGCACCAACTACCTTCATGGCCTCCTTCACCTCATACATAAATCTCCTCTTTGGTTTTTCTCTCGGCCTTCTGCCTGGTAGCTCCAACCTCAGCGTCCTACTCTATCCTTCCTCTGTACATGCCCAAACCATCTCAATCTAGCCTCTCTGACTTTGTCTCCAAAGCTCTTTCTTGGCCTGAAACCAAACTGTTGTTCACAAATGCTGACCTCTGCCCTTAGTCTAGCTTCCACTATTCTTTCCCATAACTTAATCGTATGGCTCATCAACTCTTCATTGCCACTCTCCATCATAATCACTGTTCTCTTCACTTTACCCTTACTAATCTTTGCTACTTCATGGTACTCCATGGTCACCTCTTCTACTCTTTTCTCTCTCATTGTCCTCATTCATCAGCTGTTCAAAATACTCTTTCCATCTTCCCCGAACTTCTGTCAACAGTCAATACATTTCCCACTCTGTCCTTAATCACTCTAACTTGCTGCACGTCCTTCCCATCTCTATTTCTCTGCTATGCCAACTTATATAAATCGTTTTCCTCCTCCTTGCTGCCCAACCTATCATACAAGTTATCATACGCCGTCTGTTTGGCCTTTGACACTGCTACCTTTGCCGTACGCTGCATCTCCCTGTACTCCTGTTTACTCTCTTCAGTCCTCTCAATGTCCCACTTCTTCTTAGCTAACCTCTTCCTTTGTACACACTCCTGCACGTCCTCATTCCACCACCAAGTCTCCTTATCTACTTTCCTTCCAGAGGACACACCAAACACTCTCCTTCCTGTCTCCCTGATCACATTAGCTGTAGTTGTCCAGTCATCTGGAAGCACTTCCTGACCACCCAAAGCTTCTTTCAACTCATCCGTGAAGACAACACGACACTCTTCCTTTTTCAGCTTTCACCACTTTCTCTTCTGCTCTGCCTTTGCCTTCACCTTCCTCACCACCAGCGTCATCCTGCATACAACCATCCTATATTGTCTGGCAACACTCTCACCCACGACTACGTTGCAGTCACTGACCTCCTTAAAATCGCATCGTCTACACAAGATGTAGTCTACCTGTGTGCTCCTACCTCTGATTTTATATTTCACCCAATGCTCCTGTCTCTTCTGGAAGAAAGTATTCATCACAGCCATTTCCATCCTTTTTGCAAAATCGATCAACATCGGTCCTTCTGTGTTCCTGTCCTGGATACCAAACCTGCCCATTACTTCCTCGTCCCCTCTGTTGCCTGCAACATGTCCATTGAAGTCTGCACAAATGACCAGTCTTTCACCTCTGGGGGTACTCTGCATCACTTCATCTAACTCACTCCAGAATCACTCCTTCTTTTCTAGCTCACATTCTGCCCCTGGGGCATAAGCACTAACAACATTGAACATCACAGCTTCAATTTCTAACTTGAGACTCATCACTCTGTCTGACACTCTTTTCACTTCTAGAATGTTCCTGACAAACCCCTCCTTCAAGATGACTCAGACTCCATTTCTCTTCCCATCCACAGCATGATAAAACAGTTTAAACCCTGCTCCTAAGCTTCTAGCCTTGCTGCCTTTCCACCTCGTCTCCTGAACACGCAATATATCCACCTTCCTCCTCTGCAACATGTCAGCCAGCTCTCTACCTTTTCCTGTCATAGTTCCAATATTAAAAATCCCTACTCTCAATCCAAGACTCATGTCTTTCCTCTTCTCTCTCTGCCTATGGACACCCCCCATCCTTCTTTGACCAACAGTAGTCTAGTTTCCATCAGCACCCTGTTAGTTAACAGCACTGATGGCGGTCGTTGTTAACCCGGGCCTCGACTGATCTGGTTTGGAAGTTATATTGATGATTTGCATACCTGATTTGGCACAGGTTTTACGTCGGATGCCCTACCTGACACAGCCCTCTGCATTTATCCGGGCTTGGGACCAGCGTGAGAAACACTGGCTTGTGCCCCCTCTTCATGGCTGCATTTTTATAGTTAATTTCAACCCAAATTTATGGAATAGATCAGTGGTAAGGTGCTGAATTACTGATCCCAAGGTTGCGGGGTTCAAGCCCCACTGTCAACGAATTGTCGCTACTGTAACGTCCCCCAACCCACTCGCAGTGCAGCTAACTGGGTTATCAAAGGCCGGCCATGTCTCTCACTGTGTGTGGTGAGAGGGTCATGTAAAAGAACCATTGCTGACTTTTACCAAGAGTAGCTGCATAGCTGTCAGAGTGTTTCTGCCCTTCGATGGCCTGGTGATCTGTCCAGTGTGTACACTGCCGTCACTTTGAGTTGGCCGAGATGGGCGCCAGCCTCCCTGTAACTCCCATGAGGATTAATTGAGTCAGAAAATGAATGGATGGATGGATGGATGTATGGATGGATGGATGGGTGTATGTATGTATGTATGTATGTATGGATGGATGGATGGATGGATGGATGGATGGATGGATGGATAGTAACATAGAAAAAAATGTTCATCTTGTAAAACAGATAAAAAAACACTTTGAAAAGCAAACGACAAAAAAAAGTAAGTATAAGATGGCAAAGAAAATGCATCCGTTGAAGCACTTTTCAGTCGTCTAATTTTTACCTTTATATTTTGTGTCAGTAAGATAGTGACACCGTGGTTAGCACGTACACCTCCTTGGGCTCAGGGAGGAGTTTGTATGTTCTCCCAGTGCCTCTGGAAACTCCGACTCTGCAGTCAGAAAACATGTACAGGAGGCTAGCTGTTCCAAATTGCACCAGGTGTGAGAGTGAGTGTAAATGGTTATATGTGTGTTGGCCCTGCGATGTCCTGATGAGTTGTCTACGGTGTACCCCACCCTCACTCAGAGTTGACTGAGATGGGCGCCAGCCTCCCTGCGGCCCTAATTAGGATTTAGTGACTGAAGAATGAATTAACGTATATATACATTATACGTAATATACAGTAAGCTACTGCACTGTGTAATTTACTGTGTTCTGACTGTGCTTCAGTAGATGTTCTTTTGTGGATTCAGATCAGCTGTACTAATCCTCACTACGAATGCACGTCAACATGCACTAGCCATGCATGACACTCTTTCCACCCTTAGACGATTCCTACCTCTGCATATCAGAAACACCCAACAAGACCTATCATTTTTGGAGAATGTTAGGCCGGGTCATTTTAGATTGAGATGGTTTGGACATGTACAGAGAAGGGATAGTGAGTATATTGGTAGTAAGATGCTGAGGTTGGAACTACCATGCAGAAGGCCTAGACGAAGACCAAAGAGAAGATTTATGGATATGGTGAAGGAGGACATGAAGGTTGTTGGTATAAGAGAAGAAGATGCAGAGGATAGAGTGAGATGGAGGCAGATGATTCGCTGTGGCGACCTCTGAAGGGAACAGCCGAAAGGAAAAGAAGAAGATTAGGCCTGGTCATTTAGTCAACACAATATGACCCTTATCAAGGGCAATTAGATTCTTGTACTTTTTTATTTCTTCCAACACATCAACTTTTAAAATTGGAAACTTACGTTCTGCCTGATACTGTACATCCCACTCCTGGATCGGTGCTACTGTAACCAGATGATCGATATTATTTGCTGCAGCCATCAGTGGTCATCATGTTTTCTTTGTTGGGGCTGATTGGTGTCATGTCAGTGTTGACGCACTGATGGTGTTGCTTATAATATTGTTATTTCCCAATATGTGTTAGTCTTCAAATAGAAGCTCATACACACAAGGACAGTGTTATCCAGGGTTTAATAAGTAGTAAGACATGAGGAGGCATGTTATTATGGAAAGAAATACAGATCACGTTACCACCCCTAAAAATAGTCTTACAATGATGGTGCATTCCAGAGTACTGTATTTGATTCCTTTTATACAAAGTCGAGATGTGCATGTTTATTTTTAATGACCAAGAAGTCATACTTTTGTTTCCAGTTATAGTTTTATCCATGAATCAATCACAATTTTTTTTTTTTTTAATATGCTACACACTTACTTTGTCAGTGATAACAGGAACTAACTTGTTTTGTGAATTATATAACAGTGTTTTGCGAAGCTAGAAACAGGAGCTTCCTCACCAGCTTCTCTTCTTTTGTCTCCTTTGTATCAAACATAAAACCGCATTTCATCATGCTACTGAGAAACCACAACGCGCACAGTCCTCTGTCCTGAAGAATTTCTCATGAGAACGTCACGCTTTACTTCTGAATGTTTTTGTGATGACTCAAAACAAAGAATTGCGAGCAAACTGAAGATGAACGCATGACGGTTTTATTACAAAGGGAACACGTGTGTATTAACTAGACCGACGAAAAAGGATAAAAAAGCACAAGAAGCGAGGAATGAAAACCCCAAAAAAATATGAAAGATGAAACAAGAACACACCCTGATGAAGAACAGATACTGGAAATATATGCACAGTGGATTTTAAGCGATGTAAATACACAAGTGACGTAAACGAAACTAGTAAAAACCGACAAAGAAACAAAACAAGGACAGTACAGACAAAAGAACATGGGAAATTTGTAATAATTTATAGCACTGACTTTAAAAAAATGTAAATAAGTATTAAATCAAACATATCAAAAATTATACATGATTCACAATCTTTTTTATTTGGAATGTTGACCGTGCAAGATCATATTTTGCATTAAGAAAATAGGAGAAAATTCAGACATATCAAAACCAATACATTAATCAATTAATTTTAATTATCAATTAACCTTAATGACTTCTGACCAATCAATCAAGCATCAATTGTGTAGTTGTGTAAATACATATATTGTATCTGTGTATTTAAAAGTTCTTAAGTTACTTTAGGTTACTTTAAGTTAGTTTACGTTACTTTAAAGATCTGATATTTTACTTAATATAAAACTTAGTTTTCACTTTAGACACTAGTGAATCACCAAGGACCAATTCCTAATCCAAAAAAAAAACAGTCCACAGTTCTTCTGGAAGCTGCTCCTCTACCTCCCCTTGCAATGCTGATTTTGTTTGAGTTTTGTACTGAACGAACTGTTTGGCTTCCTCCTCCCATTTATGGTCTTTCCCATTTTGTGCGTACTCTGCTTTGATCGGTTTCCAGAAAGCTGCCCTATTCAGTACACAAGAGGGCAGACCATGACTGGCAGAGTGCCTGGGTGGGACAGTGAAGGAAAGTCAGCTAATCAGAGGGCCCAGTAGGATGTGACACTAGTGTGCCCAAAAAGAGAGAGGGGGAAAAAAAACAACTTGTGTTTACAACTAGCTCTAGTGTCATCTAACATTGCTGTTCAACACAGAAAGGCATTTGTGTGACCAAAAAAAAAAAGAAAAAGAAAAAAAAACATAATATTTTCCCTTTAAATATATATTTTTTATTATGTTGTGTTGTGGTTTACCTGAACAAAATATGGTTTCTAAAGCTTATATGGTACCAGTCCTGAGAACTGCTGGGTCATCGAATTTCAGCTTTGAGATGAACATCTTCCGTCACGAAAAAAAAAAAAAAAAAAAAAAAAAAAAAAATCCTTTCCATGTCAATGGAATATTAACAATACTTTGAACTTTGCTCTTTTGGAAATCTTTGATTTCCCCCTATTCTTAATTTGGCATCCACTCCTGCAGTCATTATGTGCACCACACAAGCTCGAATGAAAGGAGTTTTGTTTTAACCTTTGTGAAAGAACAGCACAATTGACTCACCCTTTCCCAGATACCATGAATGAATTCATCTGGTTGCAATTTTTTTTGAATCCTCACCACCTACACATATATTTTACCTTGGAAGCTGGTACAAAAAAATAACACTCCACAGCTTTGATCATGTAATACAACATGGTGTCTCGAACAGTACTGTTTGGTTGACTTTTTGAAAGCCTTCATTCTTTTGCTGTCTCTCCCGCATCTCTCCATTATGCCTCTGTCACCTTTGATCCATTTCCTCTCTTGCACGCCTATTAAAGGTGAAATAAGCAGTTAAAAGAACTGGGGTGGATGATTACAGAGATTCAGAAGGTCGACTTTTGCGTGGATGAAAATGCCTCTGGTGAAGATGTTGGGTCCGAGTTCGCCGTCACTGAGGATGTGGGGATGGATAATGAATAATGCTCGGCTCTTTTCCTTCTGCAGATTTAACTCTGGGAAAACAGCCAATGCGGAGACGAAAAGCAGACTATCTTAAAACTGGACAAGTGTAGAGACTGGGGTATATGTAGGTCGTTCACGTAAATATTGCTTTAATTGACTCCTGATGTACTGTACATGGACGCATTTAGACCTTAAATAAGACAAATAACAGTACTTACCAGCATTAATGCTACCAATAGCTATTTACTCATATAATAACATTTAACTGTTGATCCGTGCAATAGGGAATGTTTCAACAGCCACGGTGTAATGCAAAATTATTCCACAGCTAATTTGAATACTCACTTGTGATTGATCATGCTGAATATACAGACTATATTTTCTAAATTATGTTTCTGTAGTATTACAGACCATTGCGATGGACTACATTAAATTAAATTTAAATATGTGAGGCACTCCCCATGGTGCTTGTGAGACAAGGCGCAGCTTAACCGGACTTCCGATCTTTCAAGTGAGCAAGTGTGTGTTGAATACTTGTTTAGTACTCAACCTTCACTTGCTCACTTGAAAGATCAGAAGTCCGGATAAGCCGCGCTTTGTCTCACAAGCACCATACGTCACTTGCGACAAGCACCTACTTTCGGTGAAGCGCCTCACATATGATTGTACTAGTACTTTATATTTTATCATTCTCAAAAATAAAGTTAAACTTTTTAAACTTTTGTAGCACAGTTGCATCACAACAAGAAATTCTTGGGATAATACCTCAGACTAAAGTTTTCTGTGTGGAGTTTGCATGTTCTGTGTGTTTGTCCACCAGGTAATCTGGTTCTCAATCCACAATTCCAATTCCAATACAAGGGTATACTTCTTTTTTTTTATTATTTATTGATTGGTTTTTGTGTGGTGCATGCATTTTGATTCTGTTCAAATATCTCTGATAATTATTATTTTTAGAATTTATCCCTGTACACGTGCTGAAAACATAAACCATGCTTCAGTCCACCTCAGCATGAACATAGGTGCAGTGCCTGTGCAGAGATAGGCATTTCACATGTCTGGTCCCCCATCTAAAGCCATCCAACCAAGGCCAGGCCCCCTGCAGAATGAATGAATGAATGGATGGATGGATGGATGGATGGATGGTTATTCCAATTATGTAAAACAGTAGTCAGGACACAGTACAGGGATCCCTCGCTACTTCTCACTTCAATTAATGTGACTTCAGTGCATCGCAGTTTTTTTAAAAATAAATAAAGAAATATTCATCGAATTCAAAAATAAAGAAATTAAGGAAGAATAGGTGGAAAAGTTAAGGAAAATGTCACAAAAATAAGGCCAATTATGCAAAAAAAAAAAAAAAAAAAACCCTCAACCAACAAAAAACAACCCAAAATCTCCCATCGAATCTGGATACATTGTTGCATCTGCGACGCAGCCACGCCCCTATGACAGAGCCTAGTATTAAGTGTACCTCAGGATAATGTTTAATCATATTTCATGCTTATATTTGTGATCTATCTTTCTGTAGATTTTATTCCATTTCTATTTCTACTTGTTCTTCAATTTAATTTCACTTTCACTTTCGACCTTGGACAGCTTTGTTGGTATCTCCGGATGTTTGCAAAACGAATGTTGGTAGATTGGAGAGCGTCTGTATTTATATTTTATTTACATGTTATGTTTTTTTTTTTCAATGTTTAATTGTTATTATAAGCATTTACAGTGGTATGAAAAAGTATCTGGACCTTTTGGAATTTCTCACATTTCTGCATAAAATCACCATCAAATGTGATCTGATCTTTGTCAAAATCACACAGATGAAAAAATAGTGTCTGCTTTCACTAAAACCACCCAAACATTTATAGGTTTTCATATTTTAATGAGGATAGCATGCAAACAATGACAGAAGGGGGAGGAATAAGTAACTGAACCATCACATTTAATATTTTGTCCCCCCCCTTTGGCAGCAATAACTTCAACCAGACGCTTCCTGTAGCTGCAGAGCAGTCTGGCACATCGATCAGGACTAATCTTGGCCCATTCTTCTTTCCAAAACTGCTGTAGTTCAGTCAGATTCCTGGGATGTCTGGCATGAATAGCTGTCTTGAGGTCATGCCACAGCATCTCAATGGGGTTCAAGTCTGGACTTTAACTTGGCCACTCCAGAATGTGTATTTTGTTCTTCTGAAACCATTCTGATGTTGATTTACTTCTGTGTTTTGGATCATTGTCTTGTTGCAGCATCCATCCTCTTTTTAGCTTCAACTGTCTGACAGACGGCCTCAGGTTTTCCTGCAAAACATTCTGATAAACTTTTGAATTCATTTTTCCATTAATGATTGCAAGTTGTCCAGGCCCCGAGGCAGCAAAACAGCCCCAAATCACGATGCACCCTCCACCATGCTTCACGGTGGGGATGAGGTGTTGATGTTGGTGAGCTGCTCCATTTTTCCTCCACACATGACGTTGTGTGTTCCTCCCAAACAATTCAACTTTGGTTTCATCAGTCCACAAAATATTTTGCCAAAACTTCTGTGGAGTGTCCAAGAACCTTTTTGCGAACATTAAATGAGCAACAATGTTTTCCTCCTTGGAGTCCTCCCATGAACACCATTCTTGGCCGTTGTTTTACATATAGTTGATGTGTGCGCAGAGATATTGGACTGTGCCAGTGATTTCTGTAAGTCTTTCGCAGACACTCTAGGGTTTTTTTTTTACCTCTCTGAGTATTCTGCGCTGAACTCTTGGCGTCATCTTTGGTGGACGGCCACTCCTTGGGAGAGAAGCAACAGTGCCAAACTCTCTCCATTTGTAGACAACTTCTCTGACTGTCGATTGATGAACATCCAGACTTTTAGAGATGGTTTTATATCCTTTCCCAGCTTTATACAAATCAACAATTCTTGATTGCAGGTCTTCAGACAGATCTTTTGAGCGAGCCATGGTGCACATCAGACAATGCTTCTCATCAAGACAATTCTTATCAGGTGTGTGTTTTATAGTGGGCAGGGCAGCTTTAAGCCACTCATCAGTGATTGGGCACACACCTGATAAGACTTAAATTGTTTGGTAAAAATTGGTTTCAATTGCTCTTTAAGTCTCCTCAGGCAGAGGGTTCAGTTACTTATTCCTCCCCCTTCTGTCATTGTTTGCATGCTATCCTCATTAAAATATGAAAACCTATAAATGTTTGGGTGGTTTTAATTAAAGCAGACACTGTTTTTTCATCTGTGTGATTTTGACAAAGATCAGATCACATTTGATGGTGATTTTATGCAGAAATGTGAGAAATTCCAAAAGGTTCAGATACTTTTTCATACCACTGTATAGCATTGGATATGTATTTATTGATATTATATATACATATACATGTACGTATACGTCAGTCGGAGGTATGGGGGTGATCCTACTTCGTGGATTTCGATGGTCACGTGGGGATCTCGGTCCCAATTAACCGCGAAAGTGAGGGATCCCTGTATTTATAAATAGTACAATGAAGGACAAAGTAAATAATTTACATAATTAAAATGATTAAAGAAAAGAAACAAACAATAATAATATTAATAATAATAATCATAATACTAACAGGAGCAAAAATAAAAGTAACAATAGTAATACTACTACTACTACTACTACTACTACTACTACTAATAATAATAATAATAATAATAATAATAATAAAGTAATATTTTAATAATCAAAGTAATAACAAGAAGCAAATGAAATTGCCAGTTGTAATAATAAAACATGATGAATGTTTCTTTCATCTTTTGATTTTGCCTTATAGAGAAACATTTGAATGAATTGAATTAATTATGAATGGACATTTAGTTAATTAACAATATTGTCAATGTGGATGTGTTCAGGCACCCATGTCTTAGAAAAAACACTGAAGATGTCCTTTATGTTTAATTTTTCAATTGATTTAATGAGTTATTATTATTATTATTATTATTATTATTATTATTAATATTAATATTATTATTATTATTATTATTATTATTATTCTTATTATTATGGGACCAGTTTCCCTTAAGTAAGCCAAAAGATACAAAGGAATACAGAGATCGGTCCTTTTTACGCATCAATGAGGTACGCCCTGTATAAATACTTATTTAAACACCATTAAATTATGTTGCTATAGAAACATTTATACCTTTGAAATGCTGTTATAAGCCTGTGATTTTCTTTTCTGCCAAAACTATTTTCAAAGTGATTATAGAAATATTAATCTGGGATTGAAGCATTCTTTTATTTTTCATATTTTTGATATTTGTCAATTTGACTTTCATGTTGATATTTATTCATCTGTGAAAGAGTACAGAAAAGAATTCAGCATTGTAAGGTATTATTTGGCAATTTCAGAATTTATAACATGGAGCTATTAAAAACATAAACAAAAGCTCAATTGCAGATTTTCAGCTTTTATTCTTTTAGCGCAGTGTTGTGGTGTAAAACGTTTTCAGTAATATGTAAATAATTTGCTTTTAATGTAACTATTTCTAGAGAACTATGTCTATATCTAAGTGAACATTATTTACAGAGATTTCAAATGTATTTTACATTGAAGATTAAAATAGATGACATCTAGAACAAGTTTTACACATTAGCTTCACCTTTTATCAAAAGTTTTTTTATTATTATTATTATTATTATTATTATTATTATTATTTATTTTTAGCTGTTATCAAATCTCTAAAATCTTTATGTTAAAAGCGTAGCAGGAAGACTTGGCCGAGGAAACGTTGTCTCTTGTTGAACTCTAAACTTGATGTTTCTTTGGCTACAACTGTGACTGTAAATGTAATACTGAGCCAGAAGCTGTCAAAACCTCGAGTATAATAGGGCTTTATGAGGTTGCTGGCTTGTTTCATTTCTTCAGGCTGTGTGGTATTTATTTATGTATTTATTTTTTATTTTTTTAAAAGGTAATGTAGCGATTTAAAGGGAGGACGTACCTTACAGTGTACATTTTCCAACGCTGCACTGAGCAGCTCACAGGTTACACAGCGAAAGTCTGACAGTGTTTGTTTCAGCCTTAATTACAATATATTGTAATCTTCAAACCTACTGTGTTTTTTACACTTTCAAATATCATGTGTTTGTTTGTTTGTTTGTATTTATTTATTCGCTTGTTTGTTTGTTTGTTTGTTTGTTTGTTTGTCTATATCTATTTGTTTTTGTTTACCTGCTTGCTTGTTTGTTTGTTTGTTTGTTTGTTTGTTTGTCTATTTGTTTGTGTGTTTGTTTCACTTCTAATGTTACATCAAGAATATTTATACTACTGCTATGGAACTATTGGTTCTGATTGGTCAAAATGTTTGTGTTGATTATCACAGCTATCCTGACACTATTTCAAACTGCAAGGTTTGTCATAATGCACTAATTCCAATAATGTATTATTTCTGCTGTGAGATTTAAAAAGTGACTTGCATAACGTGTATTTATTTATTTATTTATGTATTTATTTATTTATTTTTAAATGGGTGTGCTTGTTAAAATGATGTCTGCTAACCAAAGATATTTGTTTAAACTTATTTTTGTCTGTCTGTCTGTCTGCCTGTCTGTCTATCTGTCTATCTGTCTGTCTGCCTGTCTGTCTGTCTCTGTGTCTGTCTGTCTGTCTCTGTTTCTGTCTATCTGTCTGTCTGCCTGTCTGTCTGTCTGACTGTCCATCCGTCTGTCTGTCTATCTATCTATCTATCCATCTATCTATATTTTAACAGTCAGGGGTCCAGCTGTTGCTTCCTCTCAAAGTAGAAATCGATTTTCATTACAGAGAGCGTTGAGCAGTTACAAGCTGTTTTTTTTTTTTTTGTTTGTTTGGTTTTTTGGATGAATTGAACATGAAAACAAAAATAAAATACAACAACACTGTCTGCTTAGAGTTGCTGTAGAAAACTTTAACTGTTTTCATATACAACTCACTATGAGATGTCTTTCGGCTTTTTCCCTTTCTCAGGGGTCGCCACAGCGAATGATTCTCATGTTTGATTTGGCATAGGTTTCTTTCATCAGATGCCCTTCCTGACACAACCCTTTAGCAAGGGACAGAAACACGCTGACGGCTTTGCAGCTACTCTTTACGAAAGTCAGCAATGTTCTTTTACATGAACAATGAGAGACATGGCCGGCCTTTGATAGCCCAGTTAGCTGCACTCGGGGGGGGTATAGTGACAACCTTGTGGAGAGTGGGACTCGAACCCCCAACCTTATACCACATATAGCACCCTATACCACCACGCCACCACTGCCCCAACTCACTATATAGTCCAGAAAAAACATAATATAAACATAAACGTATGAAATGCTGGGTGTGAAATTATTTTTAATTAAATGAAAGTCTTGACATTGGAAGAAGGTCCTGGATTTGAGACTCAAGCTTAGGTGCAGTTTGGATATTCTCCTCGCTGGTTTCCTGGTTTTTCCCCTAGTTCAAGGACATGCCTATCAACACCTAAGGACAATTTGTCTCTTTTAAATTGTCCTTGGGTGTGGATGTGAGTGTGAGTTGTTTGTGTGTGTGTGTGTGTGTGTGTGTGTGTGTGTGTGTGTGTGTGTGTGTGTGTGTGTGTGTGTGTGTGTGTTGCCCAGCAGTGGTGTATCACGCTTTTGCCAGTGTCAGCTGAGATAGACTCCAGCCTCCCTGTGACCTGAATAGTACATTTAACTTGTAATCACATTTGGCAGACAACCGTGTCCAGCACAACTTACATTTCTGTCTCATTCATACACCTGAACAATAGAGACTTTAGGGCTTTGTTTAGGGGCCCAACAGTGGCGGCTTATTGGTAGCAGAGCCTGAACTGACTTTCAATTTTTTTCTTTTAAAGTTATTTTTAAATATTCCACTTTTCGTTATTATTTACCTCCAAAAGTGAACTCTAATATTTTATATCATATATAATTTCCTTGTAGTAAAAGTATCAACTCGGTGACATAACAAAAAAAAATTCACCCACACAATGTTTTAGTAATACATGTGTTTTACTCCGGTTTTTAAGCTTTCATCCTCCTTTATTCAGATGAAAGGAACTCATTTGCCATCAATTCGCCCTTTTATTTCATCTGAGAGGTTGTTCCTGTTTTACCTCTCTAGCCAACGGCAGACCACTCTGACTGGGAATTCTTTTTTTCCCGCTCTTCTTTCATGCTACTGAAGCAGAACTGGAGATGATTCCTTACAGAAAGTTGTACACTTACTCACTCCAGACAACAAACAGTACAGTGGGAGGTTAATCATTTCCAAGCATACATTGCTTTGGACCTGTTCTTGAGGTTCTTTAAATGTGAGAAACATTGCAGACCCATCAGGACTCACTCAGGAGTTGGATGGCATTAAAAGAGTTGGAACCTCTGCATTCATTAAGCCTCCCTGCACTGTCATGATACAGTGTAAATGGCAGTATGCTGCCAATCAAATTATTCACCATAAATACCCTCAGAACAGAAATAAAATCCATGTATCGGTGTGCCCAATGCCACAAGAGATCTCTCTGGACACTGGAGAACACTATAGTTCAAGCATATTTAGGTATAAAGTTGAACATTCTTCAGATGCTGATACCTATACAGTCGGCACCCAACTTATGAGACCTCCTGGGTACGAAAATCCTGGGTTACGAAAAACATTTTCCTAAGTTTTCGTCCCCAGGATATGAAAACAACCCCCTCTTACAAAAAGAAATTCAAACGCACCAATCAAAATTTCACATGATGCACGAGTTGCTCTCTCATTGGCTGTCTCGCAACATCCCGCCCCACTATCCTCCCATTGGCTAGGAGGGATTATGCAGAACCAGAAGGAGACCTTAAAGCGGAAATACAGTTAGGACCTCTGATCTTTCAAAAGGTACTGTAATTCCGCTTTAAATAAAACATCCTGTCCATGTGTGTTTGTGTGTGTGTGTGTGTGTGTGTTGATAATTTTTTTAAAATAATGGTTTAATTTGTTAATAAAATATTTAAATGGTTTAATCAATAATTTTCTTTTACTTTTAACACATATTTCATTCAAAATTGGGTTTATGGGGTTGTCTTTGGAGCCTTGGAACGAATCAGGCATTTAACATGTAAAATGCGACCCCTACTGACGAAACTCCTGCGTTACGAAAAAAAAGCGCTGGAACGGATGATTGTTTATGTTCTTTTGTTATGGTCTCTGTTTTAGGGGGACTTTGATGTTTGACGGCTGTGCTCTCTAACTCTCTTTGAGATGAAATGTGGTGAGGGAAATCTAGAGAGGTGGAGGTATGCCCTGGAAAGGAGAAGAAATGAAGGTTAGCCTCAGAAAATCAGAATACATGTGTGTGAATGAGAAAAACCCAAGAGAAACAGTGATGTTACAGGGAGCAGAGATAACGAAGGTGGAGGGTTTTAAGTACTTAGGCTCAACAGTTCAGAGCAATGGAGAGTGTGGAAAAGAGGTGAAGAAGCGCGTGCAGGCAGGTTGGAATGGTTGGAGAAAAGTGTCCGCTGTGATGTGTGATAGGAGGGTATCGGCAAGAATGAAATGAAAAGTGTACAAGACGGTGTTGAGGCCAGCGATGCTGTATGGGTTAGAAACAGTGGCGCTGGGGAAAAGACAGGAGGCAGAGCTGGAGGTAGCAGAGATGAAAATGTTGAGGTTCTCTCTGGGAGTAACGAGGATGGATAGGATTAGAAATGAGTACATCAGAGGGACAGCACATGTAAGACGTTTTGGAGACAAAGTCAGAGAGGCTAGATTGAGATGGTTTGGACATGTACAGAGGAGGGATAGTGAGTATATTGGCAGTAGGATGCTGAGGTTGGAACTACCAGGCAGAAGGCCTAGAGGAAGACCAAAGAAGAGATTTATGGATGTGGTGAAGGAGGACATGAAGGTCATTGGAGTAAGAGAAGAAGATGCAGAGGACAGGGTGAGATGGAGGCAGATGGTTTGCTGTGGCGACCCCTGAAGGGAACAGCCGAAAGGAAAAGAAGAGAAGAATATACTTTACTTAATACACTTAACTTGTGTGATACACTTAACGTAATACTTACGGTAATACTCATCACTCTGTCTGACACTCTTTTCACTTCTAGAACATTCCTGACAAACCCCTCCTTCATGATGACTCCTAGTCCATTTTTCTTCCCATTCACACCGTGATTAAAACAACTTTCCACCTGGACTTTAATTAACTTAATACACTTAACTGGCATAGTACATTTTATATACTTAACATACGTAACACACTTAACTTGCGTAATACACTATATGCAATATAAAAAACTTACGGTAATACACTCTCTTCTTCTTCTTTCGTTTTTTTTTCCTTTTCTCGGGAGTTGCCACAGCGAATTATCTGATTCGCACATTTGATTGGGCATATTATTTTCGAATGCCCTTCCTGTCACAAAGCTTTAATAAGGGACAGAAACATGCTGACGGCTTTGCAGCCTACTCTTTTACGGTAATACAATTAACTTACAGTAATTCACTTAACTTACATAATACACATAACTTAATACAGTGATACCTCAGCTCACGAACATAATTGGTTCCCAGAAAGTGTGTGTAAGGCGAAAAGTTTGTCTTCCGAACATTTATTTCCCATAAGAAACCATTAAAATGAGAATAATCCGTTCCCAGGTCCCCATAAAACATAATTTTCTACTAAATAAGCCTTAAAACTACACAAAAATATACCTTATTTTATGTATAATAAATGTGCTATTGTATTGTAATTAAAGAAATAAACTGTACTGTATAATAAAGTGGTTTTATTTACCTTTGTGATGGTAGTTGATGGCTTGATGGAATGGAGTGGGAGGAGGAGAGAGGGAGGGACTTACTGTTTGGAAGGAGTGTTTGGAAACGCCTACTGTTTGGAAACACCCTTAGCCACACACGCACCCTTAATAGCTTCCTTGTTCTTAAGGATGGGAGTAATGGTAGACTTAGCGTACTGGTACTGGGACGCTGAGTCACACAAACGCACACCTCGTTCGCGTTTTTCAATGATCTCCGCCTGTGGTGGGGTCTTTTTCGGTCCCATAATAGCAAAAGTACACTCAATATGGTCCAAAATGTCTATCAAACACAAACCACTTCCGCATTCAAAGAAAGGGGGCGACGAACTGTGACGCCATGAGCGTGCGTCAGCTTCCCGTGGCCGCCACCGTGGCGCTGTTCGACCGCGTGGTTTGATTCGTTCGCCGAAAACTAGTTCGTCAGCAGAGACTATATGCTCGCAAATTTAATGTTCTTGAGGCGAAAAGTTCGTGATCTTAAGCGTTCGTCAGCGGAGGTTTTACTGTATACTTAACTTACGTAATACACTTAACTTAATATACTTAACTTACGTAATATACCTAACTTAATACACGTAACAACAACTCAGTATTCAGTCAATACAAACAATACAAAACAATCAACTCACTTAATTCCCTTTCCATAAATCGATCAAATCCTTCATCTTCTGTGTCCGTGTTTAACAGTTGCGCGATTTCAACATCAAGCGTGCCCGGATAGCTGTCATTATCCAAGTCAGTCTCGTAGCTGTTACATGGCTGATTCCTACCTTGCTGAAAGCTTGGACTACACTTGAGACTGAAACCTGAGCCCAGGCATCCATGATCCACCGGCAGATATTGGCATAACTCATCCTGCGTTGCCTCCCGGTCTTGGTGAATGTGTGTCCATCTAACGTCATCCAATGCTCCCACGCAGCTCGCAGTTTAACTTTGAATGACCTGTTGATGCCAATATCTAGCGGTTGAAGTTCTTTTGTTAATCCACCCAGAATGATGGCAAGCTCCACATCAGTTTGCTTCATCAGGGTTTTAACAGTGCCAGTGAGATGGGTTCACATGGAATCGCAGATTAATAGAGACGGAGATTTGTGGAAAAAGCCGTCTGTTCTCTTAACATAAACTTCTCTCAGCCACTCACCCATCTTCTCCTTGTCCATCCAGCCCTTTATGTTTGCCTTAACAATGACATTGGCTGTAAACTTGTCTTTTGGCAAAGTCTTCCGTTTAAAAATGACCATGGGTGGTAGTTTCTGGCCATTAGCCTGCCAGCTGAGTACTACAGTGAAGAATGACTTCTCAGTCCCGGTGGTGGATATAGAAACCGTACTAATCCCTGTTTTATCGACAGTACGGTTCACGGGGATGTCAAAGCTGAGGGGGACCTCGTTAATGTTGGTGATGTGTTCTGGCCGGATCTTCTTTTCAGTGATCTTATTCTTGCAGTAGGTGTGGAAATCATTCAGTTTCTCTGCATGGTCTTTTGGCAGTTGGTGCGAGACGGTAGTTCTTGTGCGGATGGAGAGATCACGTCTTTTCATAAAATGGAAGCACCAAGAAGGACCACCTTGAAAGTCACTGTTCTTCATTTCACATGCTACCGCTGTTAACTTGAGTCGAATAGAGACTATAGAAATGCTTCTACCTGCTGTTCTCTGTTCATTAACTCACGGTTCAATTTTATTCTCTAACTGTGGCTATCTTGCTTTGTTCCCTTGGAAATTTTGTCTGGTCTTATTTACTTGGCACAGGTCAGCTTCTTGCTTCCTCCGCTCTCGTACCATTGATTCATTAATATTGAATTCTCTGGCAGAAGCTCTATTTCCATGTTTTGCTGCGTGACTGATAGCCTTCAGTTTGAAATACGTCTCGTAAGCATGTCTCTTAATGGGTGCCATTTCAGGGTCCTACACACACCACGCGCATTCGTCAAGACCTAAGCCACATCGGATCATAAGGCGTACTGTCAGTTTTTGACGATGTCAAAGAATTTTAAGTGCAGCTTATGGCCCGGAAAATATGGTAAAAGAACTTTGGTAAAATGGTAATGCAGCCGTCAGCGTGTTTCCGCCCTGCGATGACCTGGCGCGCTCTCCAGGGTGTCTTCTGCACTCGCCCAGAGTTGGCTGAGATGGGCACCAGCCTCCCCGTGGCCCTAATTAGGATTAAGTGGTTCAGAAAATGAATGAATGAGAATGAAGCATGTTTATTGTGCTATAAATAATTCCTTCATAATCTCTAAACAATAATTCCACATGATACGGACACAAACTGTGTGGCTGACAATTACCTATAAATAATTTTAACAGAAAGTTTAATGTACAGTTACCAACAATAAAAGAAAATATTTCATGACATTTCTTTTTAAATATACCTTTATTATTTTATGATATAAATAGTTTTCCCTTTCTTTTCGAGCCAACGTGATGCCTGGAATTACTTATGAATACTTCAACATATTAATATTACATGATGCACTTAGTGATGCAATTTTACATAATTAACAATAATTATCACATTATAAATTTCTTAAATGCTTTATTACTGTGTAGTAAAATTGAAAACTGATGTAAATTTAATTATGCACTACAAACCAGTATGCTTAGAAATTTAATAGACATTGTTAAAAATGTTTTTCCTTTGTCCCCTGAAATAACACTTAAATGTTTTTCAGAGAACTCTGTCATGAAGAGATTCAGAAAGTATTTCAGATAATATCCTTTTTAGAAGACGATCACTTTTTCAGTTAAACTCTAAGGAACTTTGTCGAGTTCCAAAAATTACACACTGAAAAACATAATAATAATAATAATAATAATAATAATAATAATAATAATAATAAAAAAGACTAGATATAGTCGGGCTCACCTCAACGCATAGCTTGGGCTCTGGAACCATCCATCTCGAGAGAGACTGGACCTTATTCTATAATAATAATAATAATAATAATAATAATAATAATAATAATGCACCCCCCCACCCTCGTGCAGCTAACTGGGTTATCAAATCTCGGCCATGTCGCTCATTGTCTATGGTGTGAGGTTCATGTAAAAGAACCATTGCTGACTTTCAACAAGAGGAGCTGCATAGCCGTCAGTGTGTTTCTGCCCTGCGATGGCCTGGCAAGCTGTCCAGGGTGTACTCTGCCCTCGCGCGGAGTCGGCTGAGATGGATGCCATTCTTCTCCACAACCCTAATTAGGATTAAGCGACTACTAAAAATGAATGATAATAATAATAATAATAATAATAATAATAATAATGATAATAATAATAATAATAATAATAATAATAATAATAATATTACACCCCCCAGTACAACTAAATGGGTTATCAAAGGCCAGCCATGTCTCTCACTGTCTTTGGTGTGAGGTTCATGTAAAAGAACCATTGCTGACTTTTGACAAGAGGAGCTGCATAGCCGTCAGTTTGTTTCCGCCCTGTGATGACCTGGCGAGCTGTCTAGGGTGTACTCTGCCCTTGCCCGGAGTCAGCTGGGATGGACGCCAGCCTCCCCCGCGACCCTAATTTAGAATTAAGCAGGTACAGAAGATGAATGAATGATAATAATAATAACAATTACAAGAAGAAGAAGCAGAAGTCGTACCCCCACACACACACACACCCCAGTGCACCTAACTAGGTTAATGGCCACTCTCTGACTCTCTGTCATTGGAGGTTCATGTAAAAGAACCATTTCTGACTTTTGTCAAGATCATTTGCATAGCCATGAGCGTATATCTGCTCTGCGATGGCCTGGCGATCTCTCCAGGATGTACTCTTCACTCACCCTGAGTTGTCTGAGATGGGCGCCAGCCTCACCGTAACCCTAACTGGGATTAAGCTGTTCAGAAAATGAATGAATAATAACAATAATTCTTGAAAAAAGATTGAAATTAGAGCAAAGATAGAGGTCTTGCAAGAAGCAGCAGTAGTTGGGTCTGCAAGGACATCAGCTTGCTCAAGGCCTAAAGTTTGAACTGCTGCCCACAGCATAACTGGGGCAGTGATAACTCAGTGGGAAAGGAGCTCTGTGTTATCGATCAAAAGGTTGAAGGCTCAAGTCCCATTGCCACTAAGCTTCCATTGTGGAGCACAGTTATAGTCAATGAGATAAAAAATATAAGTCATTCTGGAAAAGGTTGTCTTCCAAATGCTTGAAATGTAAATGAGGAAATCTTAATAATAACACAATTGCTTTATTATGTAAAGGTGATTGTTATTTATAAACGTTACAGATTGTGGCATTAAATAATACTTAAAGTACTAATATGTTATCAAGGAATTATTCATAGAGCATTGCTCTAGTTTTATAAGACATTAGTATTGCTTAAAAAATCATTTGAAATTATTCCAAGTTTCTAACTTGCAAACAATCAGATGCACAGTTATAATGATTTCTGAATACTGGCTCCTGAGAAGAAGTCCCGCCGTCCATGCGTAAATATCCTTCTGGAATATTTGCATACGTACATGAGAGAGAAAAAAAAAATATTGAGCGAATACAACATGGAAAGGGAGGAGAGGACAGAGAGGGCTTTGTTGCGGAAGAGGGAAAGGAAGACCTTGAACCGTGCCTGCGGAGGAGAGAGGAGTGTGTCCCTCCCTCGCCAGGGTACAGGGCTGAGGAGAAGCAGATGTTGGCGCTGAAGATGACGACAGGCCCGTGGTCTTAAGCAGAAGCAGGGGAGCGAGGAACAGGGGAGGAGAGAGGGAGGGAGAAGATGGAGGATGTGGTTAGGGCATCGCTCCTAACTGCTGAGGCTGCGAAACCACACACACGAACGCAATCATGTTTGAATTTTGCCATTCCCTCCTTTTTATGCCTTTTATTTTAACGGCCCGTCTCGCCCTCCATTCTGTGCCGCCCAGCTGCCTCTGGTTTCGTTTTAGGCCACTTTTTTTTGTTCTTCTGATCTTTTGTCCTATTTATTTAATTTCTTTAATGATATATTTAAAAATTTAGTATGATCTGTTTGAGATGAGTTTGCAGCTCCATGGCACACTATTAGAATAAAGGGTTATTTATAAGTGGTTAAGGATTCATCAGATAAGTAACAACACTTGCATTGTAATTACAAAAAAGTTCTATTTCAACACGTTCATAATAGAGGGACAATTTGTTTTAGGGTTTTTACACAGAACATGTTTTGGGTTTTCCTACAGCGATAATCAAAAAGGCCTGATTACTGAATGTTCCTAAAAGGTGCATATCACTGAGGACCTGATGTGGAATCTTGTGTGTCCATATTCATGTAGCTCATCCCAGGCAGCATCTTCACTACCTGAGGGAACTTGAGAAATTCATATTTTCTGTAGCCATCTTGACATTGTGATCTGTAGTGAGAGCAGAGAACAAGTGCAGGAAAATCTAGAGAGGTGGAGGTATGCCCTGGAAAGGAGCGGAATGAAGGTGAGCCTCAGTAAGACAGAATACATGTGTGTGAACGACAAGGACCCAAGAGGAACGGTGAGATTACAGGGAGCAGAGATAAAGAAGGTGGAGGATTTTAAGTACTTGGGCTCAACAATCCAGAACGATGGAGAGTGTCAAAAAGAGGTGAAGAAGCGTGTGCAGGCAGGTTGGAATGGTTGGAGAAAAGTGTCCGGTGTGATGTGTGATAGGAGAGTATCGGCAAGAATGAAAGGAAACGTGTACAAGATGGTGTTGAGGCCAGCGATGTTGTATGGTTTAGAAACAGTGGCCCTGGGGAAAAGACAGGAGGCAGAGCTGGAGGTAGCAGAGATGAAAACGTTGAGGTTCTCTTTGGGAGTAACGAGGATGGATAGGATCAGGAATGAGCACATGTAAGATGTTTTGGAGACAAAGTCAGTGAGGCTAGATTATTGTTATGGATGCTTGTATAGCGCATTATTCATACACACATATGCTCAATGTGCATGAGAATATTGTGTTGCTCTATCCTTTTTTGATGCTGAACTCCAAGCAGGAAGCAACAACTCCCAAATTTTAACTTCTTATGGTATGACGTGGCTAGATTTGAACTTCAACCTTCCAGAGGATAAAGCGGACGCTCTACCAGCTGAGCTAAATCCCCGGTAGATTGAGATGGTTTGGACATGTACAGAGGAGGGATAGTGAATATATTGGTAGTAGGATGCTGAGGTTGGAACTACCAGACAGAAGGTCTAGAGGAAGACCAAAGAGGAGATTTATGGATGTGATGAAGGAAGACATGAAGGTAGTTGGTGTAAAGGAAGAAGATGCAGAGGATAGGGTGAGATGGAGGCAGATGATTCACTTGGTCCAGGTGACCCTTGAAGGGAATAGCCGAAAGGAAAAGAAGACGATCCTGAAATGCTTTGGGTTTTTTCACAGTGGTGGCTTAGTGGATAAGGCAATGGGTTATTGATCCAAAGGTCAGCACCAATCACCACTATGGTGGTTCCCTGAGCAAGGCTTTTAACCCTCAATTGCTCAGTTGAATAATAATAATTAAAAATATTATTTTAAGTCACTCTGGATAAGAACATCTTCAAAATGCTGTGAATATAAATGAATGTAAGATCTCAAAGCCCTACAGAAGTTGGTGTATTCAACAGAGCGTATCTCTGGGTCAGCCCTGCCTTCGCTGCAGGACACCAGGCTGAGCAGGACCAGGGAAAATAAAAAAAATAAAAATCATCAGGGACTCTACCCAGCTCAGGAATGGGCTGTTCAGTCGACCGAAATCAAGCAAGCATTTCCGAAGCCTGCTGGGGGAGCTTTTTTACCCTCAGGCTGTCAGGAGATTTAGCTCTGATGTATAACTTTCCTTGAACATGGGCAGTGTCTGTCTTTGCATGCAAATTGCTCAAATCTTTATTCCTACAGTTCCCACAGCTTGAGGACAATCTTCTTAGTTACATGAGCGTTTTGCACACAGTGTCTATTCTTACTACTCAATGCACATTGCATCTGCCACGTTGCTTCTCTTCAGTTGTATTTATCTATTATTCCTAGATCTTCTTAGGCAGCACAATGCTATAGTAGTTACTTGCCATATGAAGGTCCTCGGTTCAAGCCCTGTACCATAGAGGATGTTTTTTTGTTTTGTCTGTTTGTTTTTTTCTCTGTGTTGCATTTATATGTTCTTTCCTTGTTTGAGTGGGTTTCCTCTGGATGCTCTGGTTTCCCCTCACAGTCCAAAGACGTACACATTAGGTTAATCAGATATGCTTGATTGCCCCGAGTATGAGTGTGGATTATTGTTGTGTGTCTTGTGATGCTCTTGGGCAGCGGTAGTCTGGTGATAATGTCAGCTGGATCTCTGGTCCTAGAGTTATGGGGGGAGGGGTCAAGCCCCACTTTCAACAAGTTGCCACTGCCCCCCCCCCCCCCAACACCCCCCGTGCAGCTAACTGGGTTATCAAAGGCTGGCCATGTCTCTCACTGTCGATGGTATGAGGTTCATGTCAAAGAACCATTGCTGACATTTGTTAAGAGTAGCTTCATAGTCGTCAGCATGTTTCTAATCGGGAGTCGGAGTCCCCTGAGGCAGTTCGTTCACAATAACGTTCTGGTAGCTCTTGCAGTGGCACTGGAACGCAGTCGTATCGTCTTCTGCCCTTCCATTGGATCCTTCTGTGGCGCCGAGTGGGGGGGGCTGATTTCAGCATGGGGAGGTAGTTGTGGGATCGAATCATAATGATCTCAAGTGAACTGTGCGGATTAGTGATGACTTTGAGATAATTTGTGAGGTTCGCTCCGATCATGGCAGGGCAGTGGTGGCCTGCAGTAGGGTGCTGGATCACTGATCCTCAGGTCGTGGGTTCAAGGCCCACTCACAACAGGTTGTGCCCCCCCCCCATCCAGTGCAGCTAACCATGCTATCAAAGGCCGACCATGTCTCTCACTGTCTATGGTGAGAGGTTCATGTAAAAGAACCAGTGCTGGCTTTCGTAAAGAGTAGCTGCATATCCGTCAGCATGTTTATGGCTTGTGATGGCCTGGTGAGATGTCCAGAGTGTACTCAGCCCTAGCCCAGAGTTGACTGAGATGGGCACTAGCCTCCCCATGACCCTAATTAGGATTAAGCGGTTCAAAAAATGAATGAAAGATCAAGGCAAAATTTTTGGCTGTCAATTTTGACGTGATTATTTCAAAGTATTACGATTTGATCCCGAACATGATAGCAGGATGGAATCATAGCAGCGAGAAGTATACCATAGCAGACCTTACGTAGATGGACCGTCATAGTTGAAGAACCTGAACACATGAGTCCTTCAAGTTTTATTTCTTGGATGTACTCTGCTTTTTTTTTTTTTTTTTTTTAACCCCAATTGTGCTCCAGGCATGCAGAGCGCAGACTTTGTTGAATTGAGATCGTGGACATCATGCCTCAGTGTAGACCCAGGCTACGCAGTTATGAAAATAGTTTGAGAGGTTTTTGTAAAATTATCCTTTTCTGTCAGCTAGGACATTCTCAAAAACATCTAGATTTTCATTTTATGTCACATTGCACTTGTATATCTGTGACAAATAAAACTTTTCCATTTATTTATTTTTCATTTATGTATGCGTGTATGTATTGCATCCTATGTAAACCATTGATCTCAATGAAAATCACAGAACAGACCCACAAACATAAAGTTTTTTGGATAATTAAAGGTTCTTTTAGTGCTTTTTACTAACTTTTCCCTCTGTATTAAAAAATTGATGTACGATGTGCATGACCAAGCATCAATTTCGAGCTTCAGATATGATCGGGCTTTCTTATATAACCCACTTTTGAAAACATCACTGTGATGAAATATGTTATTCATGATTTAGCAAAATTAATATATTATGATTCAGTAACATTCAAGGATCTTCTGAAGATCTGAAGCACTCCATGAAGCTGTGGTTCTTCCGGCATAAGGATTCAGGCTTGCTCTAACACAACATGAGTTTGGATTTCGGGTCCATTCTTCTCTCTCTCTCTCTCTCTCTCTCTCTCTCTCTCTCTCTCTCTCTCTCTCTCTCTCTCTCTCTCTCTCTCGAAACATTACATAATTTATTTGCACAATCATCATTTCCTTATTGCCTAGGCATATTGAAATGAAAGGTACATGTAATCTCGATGGCATCCAGCCTATTCTACTGTACAGAAGTTCTCCTGTATCATCTGTGTATGCGAATGAACATCAGGAACCAGTTACGAGCAGCACACGAAGGAAAGAGACGGAGATGTTCCTCCTTCATCCAAAACAGCTCATCTAATTCAGATTTTCAGTTTTTCTTTTCTCACTTACTCTTAATAACTCTTTATTGTGCCACCCTTGAGAAGTAACTGGAGTTCCACTTCAGATGACTCATCCATGTGACGAGATTCCTTCTGTCCTGAAACACAGAATGAATAAGTGTTGGAGGTTCGAGCACTGGAGCATATTTCTCGACTGCCATTAAAGTCTGCGATGGGTTTGACCTATTGGCATGTTGCAGAAAACACAAAGCACAGAGGAAGCAAGGCCTCTTCTGCATATTAAAACAGTCTGTGGGGGGGTCACAACCTTTCATTGCGTGGAATGATTTATGAATGTAAGTCTTTCACTCTTGGTTTGTTCACTGAACAAGCATCTGCCTCGGATATTTTGTCAGAAATGGATTGGTAATTAGTTTCAGCAAAATTAATGAGGCTTCGTCAAGTAAAGATGGAAGCGGGTGTATGCTAATGTCGCCTAATGATTGCAATAGCATGGCTACAAGGAGATGAGTCATACCCTATGATTGCTTCTCAT
Source organism: Plotosus lineatus (assembly GCA_024760905.1). Lineage (NCBI taxonomy): Eukaryota > Metazoa > Chordata > Actinopteri > Siluriformes > Plotosidae > Plotosus > Plotosus lineatus. The sequence continues at coordinate 13,936,822 of CM045728.1, forward strand.
CAACTTTAGGTTTTGGAAATGTTTTAATGAGTCTATAAACCTGTTTCCAAGCACCTGTATCAGGTTAGAAAGAAATGCTATGTGTAATATATATATATATATATATATATATATATATATATATATATATAAAACAAAAATAAAAGGACAGGACAAAGACTTTCTATTGAAACTCCATTTATCACTACAGATCTGTTTCGAGGGGTGGTGAAACCATCCTCTCTCTTCAGGTGATTATAGAAGAATCTTCTATAATCACCTGAAGAGAGAGGATGGTTTCACCACCCCTCGAAACAGATCTGTAGTGATAAATGGAGTTTCAATAGAAAGTCTTTGTCCTGTCCTTTTATTTTTGTTTATTTGCTCTACCAAAAAGTATTGAGCACTCTCCTACGGAAGGATCTACTCAGAAAATCCTATATATATATATTCTTCTTTTCCTTTCGGCTGTTCCCATCAGGGGTCGCCACAGCGTATAATCTGTCTCCATCTTGCCCTGTCCTCTGCATCTTCTTCTCTTAGGCCAAC
>CM045728.1:13939849-14067349 GCA_024760905.1 Plotosus lineatus
TGAAACAACTGGGAAAGTACCAAATGAATTTGCCTAAGTGCTTATGTGCCTGCCCCCCACCCCCCCACCCCCAGTGCCACTAACTGGGTTATCAAAAGGCGGCCCTGTCTCTTAGTGTCTGTGGTGAGAGATTCATGTAATATAGGAAATCCCCAACATCAAATGGTACCACAGACGACATAATGAATTAATTCCATTTTATTTATTATCTGAGACTGAATGATCTTTATTTTTGAAAAAACTTTTATTTTGAAAAATGACCGAATTCTCTCCCACAAGGGGATGGCACATGAACAGAGGGGAGTTGGACATGTTTCAAACAATAGGCAAACAATAGCTGGGATTTTGGGTGAGTCCCACTCTCCACAAGGTTGCCACTGAAACCCCCCCCAGTACAGCTAACTTGGTTATCAAAGGCCGGCCATGTCTCTCACTGTCTATGTCATGTAAAAGAACCATTGCTGACTTTCGACAAGAGTTGCTGCAAAGCCGTCAGCGTGTTTCCACCCTGCGATATAGCCTGATGATGATGATGATGAATACATTATATTTACAATATAAACAATCTATGACACGCCCCACCCCCACCCACACCCCTCGGTCTGCGGTAAAATTGTCAAGCGTTCACCGGTCCGTGATGATAAAAAGGTAGGAGACCCCTGATGTAATAGAACCAATCCGGAGTTTTGTCAAGAGGAGCCATGTAGCTGTCAGTGTTTTCTGCCCTGTGATGGCGTGGCCAGCTATCCAGGGTGTACTCTGCCCTCGCCCAGAGTCGGCTGAGATGGATGCCAGCCTCCCCACGACCCTAATTAGGATTAAGCTGATCAGAAAATGCTTATGTGATCTTTCTTAGCCCAGCAACTGAAAGGAAGCTGATTATTTTCTTTCCGTATTTCAATCGTTTTGTTCTCGTGTAAATTATTTGTTATCTTGTGTGCACTACTTTTTTGTCATTAGCTTATGTGGTCATTCTCTTAAGCTAAACAGTTAATAATTAAGAATTAACACAATACATGCATTACAAAGTTATATTTATCTGATGTTAAATCACCCCGTTAAGTGATTACCTATTTTGTGCACATTGATAAGTCATGCCTACAATTAATGAAGGTCTTTTTTTGTTTGTTTGTTTGTTTTTATGTGTGTGTGTGTGTGTGTGTGTGTGTGTGTGTGTGTGTGTGTGTTTAAATGACAAAATCTGTCACTGTTATAAAATGATAAATAGGGCAAGGTTAACTTAATAATAAAAAAACATCAATTACAGACAAGTGAATAATCAACTAAACGATTAATAATATTCAGCATATAATTAAATAAATTAAAGTATTTCAATTTATTTTATTCTTCAGATAATTAAACCTTTATAAATTATTTGAAAAAGGCAGTGGAGTCATATAACTATGGTTTTACCTCTTTGTTGATGACAAAATTAACCTTTACTTGTATACTGTACCACACACACACACACACACACACACACACACACACTCACACACACATGCACTACGAATCGGAAAACGGGATGTTTAGTTAGTGAATAGTGTCATGTTCTATTTTGCTCTGTAACGTTAAGATCATAAATAATACACTGTGCTGCATAATATTTTGACAAATACAATACTGTACTGTATTTGCCGTGTCCATGAATGTATTATTGTATTCCTGTTCCATGTCACTGTCAACAAATGAATGCTTTAGGTAAAATTGTTGTTATTTGTTTGGTTAAACATAGCCTGGGCAACAAAGCACAATTTCATTAATTAAAACCGAGTGCACCCTACATGACGTCGGCTCTGATTTCCCAGTTTCCCCTGGAGAAGCAGATCGTAGTGTGAGCAGTAGAGTGAGTGATATAATTTTCTCAGCTGAAGGCTCAGATATTTGTGAGCATGTTTAATATTATTTAAGAATCGCGTAGTGTTAATGCGTCTGAGACAGTAGGAATGTGTGCATGAAATACATCAGTAAGATATCGGCAATGAAGCAGTGACCCTGGTGAGATGTTCTGAGTGGGATAAGAGCTTCAAGAGCAGTACAAGGTCCGTGGAGGATGGTATTCTTTACCTCTTCATGCAGAAATGCCACTCGATACACTTCTCCTGACTCACTACTTCATTGCCTCAGGCTTGATGAAGAATTTCTAGTGTCTCCATTGCCAATGTCCTCAGCTGATACAGAATTATTTTCTCTTTGATTTATAGTAAAATGGAAAATACATGCAAACAAATCCCGATTATAATAATATTTTGTGTGGCATAAAGAGTCCAAGAAGCTACACTTACTTTACGAGTTACAACGTATGTGAGTTACGACCACCCGTACTTACGCGCACGTCCAGCAGATGCCTATTATGAGTTTACTGTATATGTCGGGCCACGCAGCGCGTAAGATAGTTGTGGCAGCGCAGCCTCCCAGCATCTCACACTCACAGCATTTTACCGCTACACTCAGTGAGTAGATACCGTCGCAGTAACATCTCTTTTACAGTACAATTGTACATTCATTTACTGTACACCGTTACCATGGCCCCCAACAGGAAGTCCGATTCATCAGACGGCAATTCTACCAAGAAAGCAAGGAAGGCGCTGTTGTCGGAGACGAATATGAAAGTAAAAGTGAGATCTCCATCTCTTCTGCTCCACGGTGTCGACAAGGACCGCAATAAGGAAGCGGTGAAAGCAGCAGCCCCGATTCAGTCAACTATCATCACAAAACAGCGTGAAGGACCGATTGCAGAGATGGAAACGTTGCTATACACGTGGTTGGAAGATAAAAGGGAAAGAAATGTGAACGTGGTGTTGCGAGCAGCGGAAAATAAGGCTACGAGTTTATTTCGCATGTTGAAAGAACGTGCAAGTGAAGAATACGCTTCACATGAATGCATAGCGAGTGCTGGGTGGGTTCGGTTTTGTTGTGTTAAATGTCCGACTTACGACCAATATGACTTATGACTGGTTGGTCGGAACCGATCTCGGTCGTAACTTGGATAGTGACTGTATTTCTTGCTACTGTTACATGTACATGGCTATACTGAGCTCAGGTGGTTTTCTCCAAGACCAGTCTTGGAACATCAAGATTTCATCTCACAGTTCCTGCAGTTCCACTGAATAAAAGCTACTTTATTTTATCCGCTATACCTCTCGTTCAGCCGTCCCCAACTTTTTTTGTGTCACAAACCAGTTTCATGCAAAAAAAAATATTTTCAGAGACTGGTATAGAAACAACTAAAAAAAAAGTGTGTAAAAGTACAACTCGCCATTGTGCTGAATTAGTGGGAAGTTCTCCGAAGACGTTTGTGTTTAACTCATTTCTGCGAGCTTGTGCGGAATAAGAGATCTTTCAGATTAAAAAATAATAAATAAATACATAATACACGTACCCCCAGTGCAGCTAACCGGGTTATCAAAGGCCCGCCATGTCTCTCACTGTCTTCGGTGCGAGGCTGTAAAGAACCATTGCTGACTTCCGTCAAGAGGAGCTGCATAACCGTCAGTGTCTCTGCCCTGGGATGGCCTGGAGAGCCGTTCAAGGTATACTCTGCCCTCGCACAGTCGGCTGAGATGTGCGCCAGTTTCCTTCTTCTTGTTTTCGTTTCGGCTGTTCCCTTCAGGGGTCCCCACAGCGAATCATCTGCCTCCATCTCACCCTATCCTCTGCATCTTCTTCTCTTACACCAACTACCTTCATGTCCTCCTTCACCACATCCATAGCCGTCCCGTGACACTAAATAGGATTATACGGTTCAGAAAAAGAATGAATGAATGAATGAATGAACAGATGATATATACATATAAAGAATGAATGAATCCAGCCTTTCTGAAGGCCCGGTACCAAATGACCCACAGACCGGTGATTGGGGACCTCTGCTTTAGTTCTCTTTTCACTTCCTTTTGTTTTCTCAACCAATAATTAATCCAGCATTCTTCTTTTCAGATGATAGATTTTGCCATCAACACACCTCATGAAGTAACAACAATCATGTAGTTTTCACAGCACTACATCCACCAAATTTATTTCCCAATTCTGGGATTAAGAAAATCATGTCGCATGCACTTGACTGTACTTGTACAGTTTGGCAGTTCTGGCCTTGAAAAACGCAGCGAAGCTTTTATTTTGTATTCGTTGCACGGACAATGCGGTGTTTATGTATGAAGTGTCATTTATTCATTTTCTAAGCAGCTTATTTCTGATTAGAGTCGCGGGAAGGCTGGCGCATATCTCCGCCAACTCTGGGTGAAATCTGGTACACCCAGGACAGCACGCCAGGCCATCACAAAGCCAACACACATACAGCTATTCACACTATTACGCCTTGAATTTAGAAGATGAAAATTGCCCTGTGAAATCAGCAAAGCACGACAGACCACAACATAAACTATACACAATTTAATAGTATGAACAACGTGAATTTTGTTTTGAACATTTGCATTTTTGGATGGAGAAAAGTGTCCGGTGTGATGTGTGATAGGAGGGTATCGGCAAGAATGAAGGGAAAAGTGTACAAGACGGTGATGAGGCCAGCGATGTTGTATGGTTTAGAGACAGTGGCCCTGGGGAAAAGACAGGAGTCAGAGTTGGAGGTAGCAGAGATGAAAATGTTGAGGTTCTCTTTGGGAGTAACAAGGATGGATAGGATCAGAAACGAGTACATCAGAGGGACAGCACATGTTAGATGTTTTGGAGACAAAGTCATAGAGGCTAGATTGAGATGGTTTGGACATGTACAGAGGAGGGATAGTGAGTATATTGGTAGTAGGATGCTGAGGTTGGAGCTACCAGGTAGAAGGCCCAGAGGAAGACCAAAGAGAAGATTTATGGATGTGGTGAAGGCGGACATGAAGGTCGTTGGACTAAGAGTAGAAGATGCAGAGGATAGGGAGAGATGGAGGCAGATCATTTGCTGTGGCGACCCCTGAAGGGAACAGCCGAAAGGAAAAGAAGAAGAACAACAACAACAAAGTGAGGAAATATAATACTTACATCTTAGAGCTAAACAAAATACAAATTAAACAAAGGGTCCCAAAGTCACCAAGCACCTGCAGCAGGGTAAATTTAGAGACGGCACACTCGCTGGTGGGAAAAGACTTGTAATCCCACGTGTTGAAAGAAACAAATGATGAACATCCTCACATGGGTTGTGGGTGAACATGGATGATGGACTTTGGCGATGAAGTCCCGAACGACGAGACTTAGATGGCGTGCGTTCCATGATCCCCCTTAAGTGAGTTTCCTTAGATCATCCGTGCGCCGAAGAGACCCGAAGAGAATCCTTAGGTGATCTGTTCGAGGAGACCCGAAGAGACTGGAGCCAATCAGAAACTTCTTCTTATTATTATTCTTCTTCTTCTTCTTTTTCTTTCGGCTGTTCCCTTCAGGGGTCGCCACAGCAAATGATCTGCCTCCATCTCTCCCTATCCTCTGCATCTTCTACTCTTACTCCAACTGCCTTCATGTCCGCCTTCACCACATCCATCTCCAGATCCACAAAGGCACAATGCAGCTCCTTCTGACCTTCTCTGTACTTCACTATTAACATCCTCAAAGCAAACACTGCATCTGTGGTGCTCTTTCTTGGCATGACTTTGATGTCTTCGACCAACAGTAGTCCAATTTCCATCAGCACCCTGTTGGTTGACAGCACTGATGGTGGTCGTTGTTAACCCGGGCCTCGACCGATCCGGTATGAGTTTTGTTTTGACCATTTGCATTTTTAATGTGGCAGAAGTTTTACACCGGATGCCCTTCCTGTCGCAACCCTCTGCATTTATCTGGGCTTGGGATAGGCATAAGGGGGAGAGACACTGGTTAGTCCCCCCCACCCCGCGTCCCTCCCACCCCCCGCCTCATGGCTGCATTGGAGCCAATCGGAAACAGGTCCTTAATATAGATTCCCTCAAGTTCCAGAAAGTCCCATTCTGGAAAATTCCAATTCCAATGCCACCAGGACGCATGCGCAACTAGGTGTGTGCTGGAAGTTTCCCTCATGTAAAGTTCGAGGCCCAATTAGACCATGCAGGCAAAAAAAAACAACAACAGTGACCCAAAAACAGCTGAGTAATACCTTGTGCCTCTCTTTGCAGCACACCAACTCAAAGTTTATACACCCATTATTTTATATTTATATGTATACAAATATTTACATGCCCAACACAACACTCATACGTAAGGGTGATTTGAAACAGCCAATTAGCCTACTGTGCATGTTTTTGGACTGTGGAAGGAAACTGGAGCACCAGGAGAAAACCTAGGTAAGTACAAGGAGATCTTCCAAACTGCACACAGAAACGCTTAAACCCGGAACTCATACCTGTTCCTTCTCACTGTGAGGTGGCCGTGCTAACCACTGAGCCACCGTGCCGCATTGTAAGACGTCTCAATAAAATAAAATTATTCTGTTTTAACTTTTAGTGGTGACATAGTGGTTAGCATGTCAGCCTCACGGCAAAAAGGTTCTGAGTTCGATTCCCAGCTCGGGTGTTTCTGTGTTAAGTGTGCATGTTCTCCTTGTGCTTGTGTGGGTTTCCTCCGGGTACTCTGGTTTCCTCCCACAGTCCAAAAGTTAGGTCCACGGTCCACACTAGGTTAATTGGCTGTTCCGAATCGTCTGTGTCTGTGAGACTAATTGGTTGTGTGAATGTTGGCCCTGTGATAGCCTGGCTTTCCGGGGAGTGTACCCCATAGTCGGCTGAGATGGGCGCCAGCCTTCCCGTGACCCTAATTAAAATTAAGCGGTTCAGAAAATGAATGAGTGAATCTTTTAACATTTGCTCCTCACTACATCCAGATGTTTATGAAGTGGATGAGCATTGTTTAAGTACTTCAGACTGATGACCAACAGGTGCCATGTTAAAAAACAATTTGTTCAAAGGTTCGGTGACTAAAGCAGCTCAGAGAAGAGTTATTCAATCCTTCTGGGGAATTAGGATTATTTCGTATGACAGTAATTGCCAGATATTTTTCGCATTTTAGTTTTCCCTGTCTGTTCTGCACAGATGACTTGATGGCAAACACAGACTGGGTCACAGCAGGACAGCATCATGAGTCTGACCACTATAAAGCGCGCACCACGGAAAAATGTTTATTTATATCCAACCAGCAACTGCCGTGTGATTTTAATACATATGCAGCATGATTAGTCCTAACATGTGGTTTTGACGGAATTTTGTTTTGACTTCAGGTTGAAAGCATTCAGGGGCTGAGTCTTAGTTTTAGACACCGTGAGAAGTAATTGTGCTCTGTCGAGAGCTAAAAAAGGGAGTTTTCCTGAATGAGTCATATGTTTGGATGGTTCCAGATCATTTCACTGGAGTCCTGTTTTAATAAGTACCTTGTACAACTCATTATATGCCTTCAGCCGAGGGCTTGCACTTTAAGATCCCTTAATGAAATCTTATCAAGCAATTAAAACAGAAAGGTGACGGATTCTGGGTGTAAGAGGTCGGGTCTACATTTCAATATTCAGAGAATGTACCTTTTGTATATATTATCTATCGGAAAGTGACCAAGCCTGCTCTCCCTTTCGACCCCAACGTTTACACTAGTAAGCATCAAGTCACATGTATCTTGTCTATTGTTTGTGGGTGTGGCTGCTTTGGAATTACTCTGTTGATGGACAAGCAGAGTAACACTAACTGTCGGATGTTGCACGTAATGGACAGACCACTTAACAGCGCTCCACTGGGAGTCAGACTCCGTGACCCTTTGTCTCTTTGTCATGATATCTTTCTAATGTGTCATATGACTCGACATTATCACCTACTAATTGACCTACACGGGCAGTGTTGGCCTGGTGGAAAAGGTGCTGGATCACCAATCCTAAGGTTGTTGGTTCACGCCCCACTCACCACAGTTTGTCACTGTCCCCCCCCCAGTGCAGCTAATTGGGTTATCAAAGGCTGACCATGTCTCTCACTGTCTATAGTGAGAGGTTCATGTAAGGGAGCCATTACTGACCTTTGACAAGAGGAGCTGTAAAGTCGTCAGCCTGTTTGCGCCCTGCCATGGCCTGGCGAGCTGTCTAGGGTGTATTCTGCCCTCACTCAGAGTCGGCTGGGATGTGCGCCAACCTCCCCACGACCCTGTCTGTCTGTCTTCCTTTCGGCTTTTTCCCTTTTTTTTTTTTTACTTGGGAGTCGCCACAGCGAATCATCTGATTCCAACGTTTGATTTTTTTTTACGTCAGATGCCCTTCCTGTCACACCCCTTTAGCAAGGGACAGAAACACGCCGACGGCTTTGCAGCCTACTCTTTTACAAAGGTCAGCAATGGTTCTTTTACATGCCTCTCACCATAGACAGTGAGAGACATGGCCCGCCTTTGATAACCCAGTTAGCTGCGCTGGGGGGGGACAGATATAACCTTGTGGAGAGTGGGACTCGAACCCCCAACCTTTGGATCAGTGATCAAGCGCCCTATACCACTAGACCACCACTGCCCCTAACCTCCCCATGACCCTAATTAGGATTAAGCGGTTAGAGAAAATGTATGAATGGATGAATTAATAATTGTCGTGCACAGTCCGTGGTGATGTCAGAGAAAGGAACATTACCACCCTTGATATCCTGCCTGCAGAACATCGGTTGTAGTTGTAATAGCTATAAATAGTCAACATTGGCATGAACAGGCTTTGTTAGTTCTGTCCACCAGGGTAAGATGAGCCCATGGCTCTAGGTTATTCTTCCACTTTTAAGCATTAAACAGTTAACCAGAACTAATTGCTGTCAGGATTAGATGTTGTGAGTGGCAGACCGCATGCACCACAGGATGTATTCAAGCCAGTTGTTTTGATTTGTCACTTTCAGCGTGTCATACTTAATTTGTGTGAAATCAAGAATCTCATTTCACGTCGTTTGTCATGCTGTTGCTTTGTCACTTGCTACTGTGAGCATAGGGTGAGAGAATCTTACCAAGACTCGCCAAAAGTACCCGACTGCTTTTATGTCTGTGCTTGTGTAAGCAGAATCATTCGTGCAGACGAATTTTTGGTTCTGCTGTTTCCTTCAGCTGCTCTCTTTTGAGATCTCGCCAATGTGGTGGAATGAGAAAGAAACACAAGCATCAAATCTGAGCTTCAGATATGTACTAGATTATGAGCAAAAATACTATTCCCATGAAATAGTTTGGAAGGTGTGAGCAATGTTGATAACTGCTTCTAATCAGCTCCCCGGGAGACGTTTGTTTATGTTTACAAGTCCTTGTTTGCTTGTTTTCGGCACGAGATCTCAGGATCACATGGATATGCGGCCCTTTGAGAGCACTGGGAAGTGCTTTCCTGTTTTCATTTTGGGTTCCGCTGACACATTCAGAGAAGGAAACGGGTTATCCAGCCTGGCCAGCTGTGCTTGACATTAGCTCCTTCCCGGCGTCCCACACTGAATCTCTCCAGCTCCAGCCAATAGGAGTTGACCTATTCCTCCGTCACTTCCATTTGTGTGTACACTGTTGCTGTGATGATGGAGGGGTTCCGGAGCAATGGGCTGCCCAAGAGATGAAATAAGCAGAGCTGGAGCACACCCAAGGTTTCATAGAAGAAGACGGAAAGAGTGAAAGAAGACAGAGAGAGAAAGGTGGGATGTTAAAGTCATCTATGTGACTGCTGCAGAAACTCTGTTAATCTCTTGACTTCTTCCATACTCGGAGAGATATAAATCTTCAATTAAAGTGACCTGGAACTTTTGGTGAAGGATAAGAAATTATGAAAAAAGGGTCTTCCACAGGCTAAAAGTAGCGGCATTCATCGACACGATGTTCCAGTCAGGTTTCAAGCGCCGAATATAATGGTTTTCCCAGTGGTTGCTTCAAACTACACCTGCATTCTGTAGCCTCTTAGGTTGTTGGTTAGGAAGTCCAAACCATTGCCACGGCAACCGTATGTTGATATATAAATTAGATTACGTGAATGTTCCCGTGTCTGTTTCCCAGGACTGGCTTGTACCACAAATCATATCGTTACAAATGGAAGTCAAACTTCCACCCATTTTCTTAAATCTTCTCCTTCATATCTATGCCTATTCCAGGCTTCAGCTGCCACTGAGCATTAAGTGTTCATGGTTAACTAGGCATATAACATAGAGGTGGTCTGCCTTTTGCTTTTCCTCATGTCATCTGGCACAGCACCTGATATTTCCATGTGGGCTCCCATCAAAGTGCTAACCAGACCCGAATATGCTTAGCTTCCAAGATTAGATGGGATTGGATGTCCACAGGGTAGTCAGGGGGCTTCTCAAAAATCAAGACAAACAAATGGTTATACAGTATTTGTCAGTAAAAGTATAACACGTCAATAAGTCATATAATTTGGGGGAGCTCAATGGTGCCTCACTTTGCTGGTCAAAAGGTCAAGGGCACAGACCCCAGTACTAGGAAGCTGACACTATTGTGGCCTCAAGTAACATGCTTAACCCTCAACTTCTTAAATGTATAAATTAGATTTTTTTGGTTAATGTTAGTCTTGATGAGACTGTCGACTAAATGTAGAGATATAAATGATGGTGCAGACTAAAGTGACCACTACTATAGTGGAGAGGAGTTCAATCTGTAATTTTGCTTGATGTTGAATTCATTACAGTGATGACGTAAGACCACACTTACTTGTACCACCAAGGTTATAAACCAATGTCCAGAGGGAGTATCAGCTGTGAGTGAGTGTAATTTCAGAAGAAAGTGTGCGGGTACTGAAAGGAAATGACTGTGACCTGGTGACAATCTCACAGTCTTGACAAAAGCCACCCCAAAACTGCTGGAGTGTATAATTTAATGAGGAAAGCCAGGTGAGACCTATCTGCACTGAGATCAGGTGAAAAAGTAGTATGGCTTCTAAGCTTTGATGATAGACTCCACTGATGCGACTGCGTGTCCAAGACAGCAAGAGAATCCCTTTTGTTGTAAAAATGTAGTTAGTGTTATTTTTTTATTTTGTTTTTTTTTTGTTTTTTTTTAATACAAGTTAGGGAGTTTGATATATTGTAATGTCCCATGATGGCTTGGAATCTGTTATAGTTATTCTGGAAAAATAGGTAATTGACTAATTTGACAGAAAATTCACTCTGAATATATAATATTTATTAACTGTATAAGTTTGCACAGAGAAATTACAGAAAAAAAAAAAGAGTTTGATGTTTTGACTGAAAAAAAAAAAAAATAGTGAGTTCAATGGATCATGGTTAAGGTCTGGAATTTCCTTGTACTGATCAAACCAACTGTAAAATATGACTGATGCATGAGAAAATGAGGTGTTGCTTTTTTCTTAAGGAGTTAGCAAAACCTGAGTGATGTCACAAATGTTAGTTGACTTTTGTTTCCACTTAAACACTAATCTAACCGTTCTTCTTTTCCTTTCGGTTGTTCCCTTCAGGGGTCGCCACAGCGAACCATCTGTCTCCGTCTCGCCCTATCCTCTGCATCTTCTTCTCTTACACCAACTACTTTCATCTCTGCCTTCACCACATACATAAATCTTCTCTTTGGTCTTCCTCTAGGCCTTCTGCCTGGTAGTTCCAAAATCAGCACCCTACTACCAATATACTCACTATCCCTCCTCTGTACATGTCCAAACCATCTCAATCTAGCCTCTCTGACTTTGTCTCCAAAATGTCTTATGCTACCAATATCAAGAGTAATTTATAAGATTCTACACTCCAAACCTCCCCAGAATATCTTCACACACTCATTTGGTCACTGACCTGCTCAGTCATCCTAGGGAAGGAATCCGAAGTGAACCCAAACAGGCATGGAACAACATGCAAATTTCACACAGAGACGCCCATGTCCAGGTATGAAGCTCAGGACATTCCTGCTGAGACGCAGACTCATTAACCACTATGCCACCCTAGCCCCAGAATAGCTAATTGAAATATTTCAATATATCATCATCATCATCATCATCATCATCTCTTCTTCTTCTTCTTCTTCTTCTTCTTCTTCTTCTCCTTCTCCTTGTACCAGGGTCAGGGCATGGGAGTAGCAACCTAAGCATTGAGGTCCATCTATCCCTCTCCCCAACCACTTCCTACAGCTCTTCCACGGGGACACCAAAGTATTCTCAGACTAACCGAGAGGTGTAATCTTCCCAGCATGTTCTGGGTCGATTCCGTGATCTCTTCCCAGCTGGACGTGGCCAAAACACCATACCAGGGAAACGTTCAGGAGGCATTCTAACCAGATGGTCGAGCCACCTCAACTGGCTCCTCTCAACACAGAGGAGCAGCAACTTCACTCTGAGCTCCTCCTGCATGGCCGAGCTTCTTACCGTATCCTTGAGGTAGAGCCCCGCCACCCTGAAATGGAAGTTTATTTCAGCTGCTTGTATCCACTCATGTTAAAAGTAAAGGACACACTACGATAGCAGTTTGTTTTGTTTTCTTTCAATTTTTTTTCCAATCAAGGTTTTTTTTTGTTTTGTTTTGTTTTTTAAGCTTGACTTCAATTCTTCGTATTAATATGGTCGAGTAATTGTTCTTGTATGTGTGAAAAGACCCCCAGTGCCGCTAACTGGGTTATCAAAGGCCGGCCATGTCTCTCATTGTCTATGGTGAGAGGTTCATGTAGAAGAACCATCGCTGACTTTCTTGAAGAGCAGCTGCATAGCCGTCAGTGTGTTTCTGCCCCGCGATGACCTGGCAAGCTGTCCAGGGTGTACTGTGCCATCGCACAGAGTCGGCTGAGATGGGCACCACCAGCCTCCGCGTGACCTTAAATATGATTAAACAGTTCAGAAAATGAATGCTTGAATGTGTGAAAAGAAGAATATGTACATTTTCAAACAAAGCTAAATAAAGAGTCAAAATCATAATGAAAACTTGGGCTCCTCATCTGCATATTTTTTTTTTTCTGTAAAGTTGTTTGACAGGTATTGACATTTCAACTTTGGTGACTTTTTGAAATGAGTTTACATTCAAGAGACACTTATCATGATTCGATCTTAAGAGCTTTAGCTGTGCTTTAGAGATTTCAATTCTGACAGACTTCTACTTTAGACAGTCACAGAGCTGCCAGGACTCGTTGTGAAAGCACCGCTTATGACAAGAGTAAGTACTGTTGGGATCAGGCAGTCCCTTGTTTCACTTGGCAGCCACAAGCAATGTTGGACAGGTCCAGCTGGTGACATGATATTCAATGCAGCATAGTAGGATGTAATAAAATACAGTTATATTATTAAAAAAATAACTAATTATGTTTTTTAAATGAATATGAATAATTAATAGGAGATGCCCCATTTTTTTATATATATATATTTTCTTCTTCTTCAGATTATCTTGTTCAGACCTGAGGTATGTGTCATGACTGAGATCATTTGGAATGCATCTAAATATTTTAACCGAGAGGGATAGAATATCATTCTGACACAGATCTGAGATCAGTGAAGGTTGCAGTCAAACAAATACCACGTGCTTTAACGAGCAAAGAAGTTACGTCCTCTTCTACATCCTTAGTACCTGCATGGTCAGGGGAAATAAATTAGAAAACTGACTGTTTTTATGTTTTGACAAACATAATCATAAAATATAAATTTGTTTGAAAATATCTTAGGCTGGTACAAACAAACAAACAAAAAATACTCTAGGAGCAGACATGTCTATAGAGAGGTCTGCTTACTTACTTGATGGTGATGTTTGTACAGTGGTACCTCACCTTACGATAAATGAAAAATGAAAAATCCAGGTTACGAAAATCATTTTCCAAAATGTTTTGTCTCTGTATATGAAACAAGTTCTCCTTACAAAACGAGCCAAACATGCCATTCAAACATTAAAACGCGCCATTCAAACATTCAAACAATGCACGAGCTGCTTTCTCGTTGACTATCTTGCACCATCCCGCCCCTCTCAAACATTCAAACAATGCACTAGCTGCTTTCTCATTGACTATCTTGCACCATCCCGCCCCACTGGCCTCCCATTGCCTATGAGGGATGACGCAGCTCCCTCCCATTGGCTATTATGGAGCTGCATCAACCATAATGCTTTTCGTGTAAAGGTCAGAGTTACTGTTTATTGACTCAGGCTTTTAACCTCCCCTAAACATTTGTAAGAGTATAACTCTACTAAGAAGACATGGTCAAGACACGCGCCCGCGCACACACATGGGTGCGTGCACACACACACACACACACGAGCACGCACTGTGATGTGATTTGATTTCCGGTGTGAGTGAAAAGAGGAAGCAGGCTCGTGATATTGCAAAGGAATATGGCCAAACCCGTCTACCATCGGTACGATATTGAAGCAGAAGAAGGTCTTAAAAGATATGATTTTATAATTTTTAAAGGCTTTAGGGGGTAGTATTGGGAGCCTTGGAACGAATCATGCATTTTACATGTCATATGCTGTTCAATTTATGAAAAATACAGGTTAAGAAAAAAAAGCTCTGGAACGGATTAATTTCATAAGGTGAGGTACCACAGTACTTTGTTTAATGCAGCTGTGAGGGAGGGGCACAAGCCAGTGTCTCTCCCTCACGCCGGTCCCAAGCCCGGATAAATGCAGAGGGTTGCGTCAGGAAGGGCATCCGGCGTAAAACAAATGCCAAATAAAACATGCAAATCATATCAAGAAAATTCATACCGGATCGGTCGAGGCCCGAGATAACAACGACCGCCATCAGTGATGTTAACCAACAGGGTGCTGGTGGAAATTGGACTACTGTTGGTCGAAGACTTCGAAGAAGGAGATGCGGGAGGCGTGACCGTAGGCAGAGAGAGAAGAGGAAAGGCAGGAGTCTAGAACTGAAAGTAGGGACTTTGAATGTTGGAACTATGACAGGAAAAGGTAGAGAGCTGGCTGACATAAATGCAGAGGAGGAAGGTGAACATACTCTGTGTTCAGGAGACCACGTGGAAAGGTAGCAAGGCTAGAAGCTTAGGAGCAGGGTTTAAGCTGTTTTATCATGGTGTGGATGGGAAGAGAAATGGAGTAGGAGTCATCTTGAAGGAGGAGTTTGTCAGGAATGTTCTAGAAGTGAAAAAAGTGTCAGACAGAGTGATGAGTCTCAAGATAGAAATTGAAGGCATGATGTTCAATGTTGTTAGTGCTTATGCCCCACAGGCAGGATGTGAGCTAGAAGAGAGGTAGAGATTCTGGAGTGAGTTAGATGAAGTGATGCAGAGTACCCCCAAAGATGAAAGAGTGGTCATTGGGGAAGACTTCAATGGACATGTTAGTGCAGGAAACAGAGGGGACGAGGAAGTGATGGGCGGGTTTGGTTTCCAGGACAGGAACGCAGAAGGACAGATGTTGGTAGATTTTGCAAAAAGGATGGAAATGGCTGTGGTAAATACTTTCTTCTAGAAGAGAGAGGAACAGAGAGTGACTTATAAAAGCAGAGGTAGGAGCACACAGGTAGACTACATCTTGTGCAGCCGATGTAATTTGAAGGAAGTCAGTGACTGCAAAGTAGTAGTGGGTGAGAGTGTTGCCAAACAGCATAGGATGGTGGTATGCAGGATAAGGCTGATGGTGAGAAAGGTGAAGAAGGCAAACGCAGAGCAGAAGACAAAGTGGTGGAAGCTGAAAAAGGAGGAGTGTTGTGTTGTGTTGTCTTCAAGACACCCATTTTGGGTGGTCAGAAAGTGCTTCCGGATGACTGGACAACTACAGCAAATGTGATCAGGGAGACAGGCAGGAGAATACTTGGTGTGTCATCTGGAAGGAGAGGAGATAAGGAGACTTGGTGGTGGAATGAGGAAGTGCAGGAGTGTGTACAAAGGAAGGGGTTAGCTAAGAAGAGCTGGAACATAGAGAGGACCGAAGAGAGTAAACAGGAGTACAGGGAGACACAGCGGAAGGTGAAGATTGCGGTGTCAAAGGCCAAACAGAGGGCGTATGATAACCTGTATGCTCGGTTGGAAAGTAAAGAGGTAGAAAATGATTTATACAGGTTGGCACAGCAGAGAAATAAAGATGGGAAGGATGTGCAGCAAGTTAGAGTGATATTGACTGATGACAGAAGTGTGCTGGGAAGATGGAAAGAGTACTTTGAAGAGCTGATGAATGAGGAAAATGAGAGAGAAAAAAAGAGTAGAAGAGGTGACTGTTGAGGACCAGGAAGTAGCAAAGATTAGTAAGGGTGAAGTGAGGAGGGCATTGAAGAGGATGAAGAATGGAAAGGCAGTTGGCCCTGATGACATACCAGTGGAGGTATGGAAGTGTCTAGGAGAGGAAGCAGTAGATTTCCTGACAAGTACATTCAACAAGGTCTTTGAGAGTGAGAGGATGTCAGAGGAATGGAGGAAAAGTGTGCTGGTGCCCATTTTTAAGAACAAGGGAGATGTGCAGAGTTGTGGCAACTACAGAGGGATAATGTTGATGAGCTACACGATGAAGTTATGGGAAAGAATAGTGGAAGCAAGACTAAGGGCAGAGGTCAGCATTTGTGAGCAACAGTTTGGTTTCATGCCAAGAAAGAGCACCACAGATGCAGTGTTTACCTTGAGGATGTTAATAGAGAAGTACAGAGAAGGTCAGAAGGAGCTGCATTGTGCCTTTGTGGATCTGGAGAAAGCATATGACAGGGTTCCAAGAGAGGACCTGTGGTATTGTATGAGGAAGTCTGGAGTGGCAGAGAAGTATGTTAGAGTGGTGCAGGACTTGTATGAGAGATGTAAGACAGTGGTGAGGTGTGCTGTAGGTGTGACAGAAGAGTTCAAGCTGGAGGTGGGACTGCATCAAGGGTCAGCTCTCAGCCCCTTCTTGTTTGCTATGGTGATGGACAGGCTGACAGACGAGGCAAGAATCTCCATGGACTATGATGTTTTCAAATGACATTGTGATCTGTAGTGAGAGCAGAGACCAAGTGCAGGAAAATGTAGAGAGGTGGAGGTATGCCCTGGAAAGGAGGGGAATGAAGGTTAGCCTCAGTAAGACAGAATACATGTGTATGAATGCCAAGGACCCAACAGGAACGGTGAGGTTACAAGGAGCAGCGATAAGGAAGGTGGAGGATTTTAAGTACTTAGGCTCAACAATCCAGAGCAATCGAGAGTGTGGAAAAGAGTTGAAGAAGCATGTGCAGGCTGGTTGGAATGGTTGGAGAAAAGTGTCCGGTGTGATGTGTGATAGGAAGGTATCGGCAAAAATGAAAGGAAAAGTGTACAAGATGGTGTTGAGGCCAGCGATGTTGTATGGTTTAGAAACAGTGGCCCTGGGGAAAAGACAGGAAGCAGAGCGGGAGGTAGCAGAGATGAAAATGTTGAGGTTCTCTTTGGGAGTAACGAGGATGGATAGGATCAGGAATGAGCACATCAGAGGGACAGCACATGTAAGATGTTTTGGAGACAAAGTCAGAGGGCTAGTGGAAATTGCATTGGTTGCTAATCCACAGGTTATCCCCACTATCACCACTTTTGAGACCTTGAGCAAGGCCCTTAAGCTTTAATTGCTCAGTTGGATATAAAAAAAAAACAACTAATTGTAAGTCGCTCTCTGTAAGAGTGTCTGTGAAATGCTGTAAATGGATTTCCACACCCCCCCCCACACACACACACCCACACCCACACACACACACACACACACAGACACAGTAGAATTGGACGAGTACTAAAATGTTATTGTCCAGTTCATTTTCTGGAACCGCTTCATCCTAATTAGGGTCACGGGGAGGCTCGTGCCCATCCCAGCCAACTCATAGCGAGGGCAGAGTACACCCTGGACAGCTCGCCAGGCCATCGCAGGGCGGAAACACGCTGAAAGCTTTGCAGCTACTCTTGTCGAAAGTCAGCAATGGTTCTTTTACATGCCTCACACCATAGACAGTGAGAGACATGGCCAGCCATTGATAACCCAGTTAGCTGCACTGGGGGGGACAGTGACGACCTTGTGGAGAGAAAGAGACTTGAACCCCCAACCTTTGGATCAGCGATCCAGCATCTTATACCACTAGACCACCACTGCCCCAAATGTTATTGTGTAAAATGTTATTACTAAAATGAATTTAGGATAAACTGGTTGAAATGGTGGAGTAAATACGACCATTACACTTGAGTTATACTTATATTTTATAACTACAGTCGGCCCCCTACTTACAAAATTAATCCGTTCCAGCGCCTTTTTCGTAACGCGGGAGTTTCGTAAGTAGAGGTGCACTTTACATGTAAAACGCCTGATTCATTCCAAGGCTCTCAAGACTACCCCATAAATCCTTTAAAAATTTATAAAGTACACCAATTTTGTATGAAATATGTGTTCAAAGCAAAAGAAAATTATTGATTAAACTATTTAAACATTTTATTAACATATTTATCAATTAAACCACTATTAAACATTTTTATTAATACACACACACCCACACACATACACACACACACCTGTCTCTCTCTCTCTCTCTCTCTCTCTCTCTCTCTCTGTCTCTCTCTCACACACACACACACACACACACACACACACACACACACTACAGTACAGTACACATTACATGCCACGCCCACAAGCAGGACACCAGAGCATTTTCAAAGCGCATTCCCTGCTTGACAGATTGGAGGTCCAAACTCAACTTTAACTTGATTCCTTGGGGGATCGGAGGTCCAGATGAGCCGTGTTTTGCTCACATGCACCAGCTTCCTTTCATCTCTGACTGACTCTATAGGCAGTCTCTCTCGCTCTCTCTTTTGCTCTCTCTCTCACACACACACACACACACACACACACACACACACACACACACACACACACACACACAAAACTTGGGCCCTGCCCACATGCAACGTGCAGCTGACGGAACAATTCTATTTAAATGTTTAAATGGACGGGATGTTTTATTTAAAGCGGAATTACAGTACCTATTTGAAAGACAAGAGGTCCTCATTCAATATTAACTTGTTTCCTTGCGAGATTGGAGGTCTTCTCTCACGGAGCACTTTGTTTTAATATCGTGCTGAAATAATCTCCCACGTCACTGTATTTCTGCTTTAAGGTCTCCTTCTGGTTCAGTATTGTCCCGATTCTAGAGGCGTTTCGGTGATAATGAAATATAACGCTGCATGATCAATCTCAAAACAAGCCAACAGTCAACTCTCCTTCATGTGTCTTACAAACAGGAAGTATGGGTACAGGAAGTATGGGTAACATCAGCTGCCTCTTGGCCAATGGGAGGCCAGCAGGGCGGGATGTTGGTAGACAGTCAATGAGAGAGCAACTCGCGCATCGTGTGAAATTCTGATTGGCGCATTTGAATTTTGAATGGCGCATTTGGCGCATTTGGCTTTTCGTTAGAGGAGGTTGTTTTCGTATCCCAGGGACGAAAACTTAGGAAAAAGTTTTAAAAAGTTTCATGACAAAGTAATAACCAATCGCCTTTCAAAAATAAAATGAGCAGAACAATGAACTCTAAGTAAATAGAATGAGTCCGTTTCCATTTTTGACTTTGGGCTTTTTACACCCAAGCCATAGTGGCTCATCAGGCTGGTGCTTATCCCCGGTTTCCATAGCATGAAGCAACTAGGAGTTCAACTCCTCTTGGATGGGACGCTAGTCCATCGCAGGTTACCTTCCCAGTAGATTTTTACTGGTACCCATTTAGACTGCTGGGTGAACAGAGGCACACTTGTGGTTGAGACCTTGCTCAGGGGTCTTAGCACAGTGGGGGTCTAACTGGGATTTGAACACACACACACACCAGCACCCTAACCACTACGCTGCCGACCATTTTTTACATTACTTAGCTATTATTTATTTATTTCTTTCTTTGTTTATTTTTTAGAGTTACAGCATTTGAGCTGATGCTCTTCTCCAGACTGGTTTACTCTTTCTTCTTCCTTTTTTATATTAATTAATTCATTCATTTATTTAGAATGGCGCAGTCATTAGCAAGAAGGTCCTGGGTTTGAGTCCTGGTGCTTCTGTGTGGAGTTTGCATGTTCTCATGCTTGCATAAGTGTCCTCCCAAAATAATAATAATAATAATAATAATAATAATAATAATAATAATAATAATAATGATAATGATAATGATAATAATAGCAACAGGCACCATAGGGTACATGGTTATTCCAAATCACACCGAGGTGTGAGTGTGAAAGGTTGTGTGTGCTTTGGTCTTGCAATGGTCTAGCGAGCTGTTCAGGTTGTACCCCACTCTTTCCCAGAGTTAACTGAGATGGGCACCGGCCTTCCTGTGACCCTAATTAGTAATAAGCGGCTTATAAAAAATTAGCATTTCAGTTAATTAATTTGTGTATTAGGAATCCTATTCATAAAAGTTGTGCAGTTGATTGTCCTGGGCCTGCCAATAAAGGTAATATGGTGAAATTAGGACTTGAGCCTCCTGTCTGTCTGACCCAGTGCCTTAACTATTGAGCCACTACTGCTAGAAATACATGTCTGCGGTTAAAAGTCAAAAACAAGACCTTCCACTTTACGCCATAACTACTACTACTGGGTTCATTCATTCGTTCATTCAATTCCCAAACTGTTTACTTCTAGTAGGTTTGAAAGGAGCTGTCTGGGTGAAGGCAGAGTAGCAGCATGCCAGTCCATTGCAGGGACTAATGTGCATGTCTATGGACTGTAGGAGGAAACACGATTATGTGGGGAGGGGCCAGAGAGGCACATGGAGAACATAAACTCCACATAGAAAATACCCTCGCCAAGTCTGCAGCTCAAACCCACGACCTTCTTACTGAAAGGCAGATGTGTTAATCACGATACCTGTATATCCCACAATGCCATAGTACTACTAGGTTTTAATATAAATACACAAGCACCTTCACCAGAAGCTTTATAATTTGTTTCTAAAGTGATCAGTGAGAATGTAACACAGAAACAACCCTCAATCACACCCAGAATGCCTGGACTTTTTCATGTGACTGTTTCATCCATGCCTGCCAAGAGTATTATCCCCCCCCCGCCCCTTCATTTAAAACCGTTTCCTTAATGTAGCATTACACCCTTAGGCCATAGAATGAAACATGTCTGTTGTGCGGCTGATTTATTTTCATGGTGATCTGGAATTTATCTGGCCATGCTCCCTCACGCTGGTCATTTGAAATGAAATGAAATGCCATAAGTGTCCCACCTATTAAAAGGTCAACTACGTCCCTTGGCTCTGTGCGGCTGAGGTTTGTGCCTGGAGAGGAGAGAAGGGTCACCGTTTAGTTAGGCAGGAAAAAAGAAGTTGACTTCTGAGCTCTGGTTGCTCCCTCTGGTGCAATGTCTGGGGTAACAGGGTCTCAGCAGGCTAATGGGAAGAAACTCCGAGAGGACACATGAGAGAAAAATACAGAGCGAGAGAAAGGGAGGGAGGGGCTTAAAAGTTGGAAATGATTTTATCTTTGTTGATGTTTAAATGATTATTTCAAACCATCTACTTCATCAGCCCTGTGCATTATCCTAGCGAGGGGACGAACGTGATGAAAAAGAAGAATTTGCCAGTGTTGATTTGAACATAACTTTCAATAATACGTAGCAACGGCAACCTCTGGGGTCATACACAAGCTGTCAGACTTATTCACTATCAACTAAAAATATATATATTTAAGGTCCTTTTTTATTCCCATAAGTCAAAGTCCAAATTAGAGTGAATTTGATACTTTTGGTTTACCCATGATTATAAGACAAAAAAAAAAAGAAAAAGAAAAACGTTAATTTAAATGTCTTTTAGTCACTCATTTGCTGAACTGCTTAATCCAACTAGGGTTGCAAATAGGCTGGTACCTTTCTCATCTGATACTGGGAAAAGGGTGGGGTACACCATGAACAGCTCGCCAGACCAATCGCACACACAAACACACTCACCCCCCCACACACACACACACACATGCGCACACACACATATACACACTCACACACATGCACAATCACACACGCATACACACATGTCCACATGCACACACACACACACACACACACACACACACACACACACAGCCAAGCACGTACACAAACACACACATGCACACACACACATATACACACACACACATATACACACACAAGCACGCACACACACACACACACACACACACACACACACACACACACACACACACACACGCACAAGTGCACACACATGCATATACACACACACACACACACACAAATTTACTCACACTAACACATACAAGTGCACATGCATCCCACACACACACACACACACACACACACACACACACACACACACACACACACACATCTAGGGAGAATATGGAACTGCTTGTTAACCTAATGTGCATGTTTTTGAACTGTGGGAGGAAGCCAGAGTACCCTGAGAAAACCCTGTATCCAATCCAACAAGAGCCATGCAAGCACAGACAGAACATGTAACTCCAGACTGAAATGCCCTCGTCCAGGTATCAAACTCAGGACATTCCTGCTGTCAGGCAGGCACGCTAACTACAATGCTACCCAAGCTCCAGAATAGCTATTTGAAATATTTTAATATAATAATACATGTTTATTAAATTTTTGTTTTAAAATTAAAGGGCGCACCAATATAACATTAGCATCTACAATCCATGTTCTTTCTTGTAGAATTTTTTTTTTTTCCACTTGAAGCTGCACTTCAACTGACCCCAGGACCGTCGTTCAGTGAAGTGAACATGCAAACCACTACACCACTGTGCTGGCTGTCTTTCAGGCATTGGTCAGAGATACAGTGATAGAAAGACTGAACCAACATTTGCTACGTGAATCACGAAACGCACCAGGGCAGACAGAACACATTGCTGTGTTCCCTTGCTGTGTTTTTGCTTGTCTGTTTTTATTTCACTAATTACTCTGTTTATAAGCACCATTCCTGTTATTTTTTCACCATACTTGGTTTTCGGCATGGTGCAGTCAGTTTGATGAATAAATCGCATCCGGTTTTCTGGAAGGGTGTGCTTCAAAACAACATGAGCTTGAACTCTGATTAATCACCCTATGCTCATTTAAAACAGAAATCATCACGAAACAGCTTTACTGACATCTGGATGTAGATTTTAGATTTCAATCCCTAATGAGGAAGCAAGAAGGCACACCAGCAAGGGAAAACTCTCAAAAGATGAGAAGAAGACGCCCATATCCTCTGCTAGGTGCTAGCAGATAGACAAATTAAAAATCTTTGCATTATGCACATGTCGAAAAGTACAATGCACATCTTATAACTCTTAAAAGCCTCAAAATAATAAGTACACACTATAAATCAGGGGTCGGGAACCTTTTTGACTAAGAGAGCCAAAAAAAGACATATTCTTTAAATCTAATCCTCTGAGAGCCATATGTATATATATATATATATATATATATATATATGGCGTAGTGGTTAGCACGTCCGCCTCACAGCAAGAAGGCCCGGGTTCGATTCCCGGCCTGGGCATTTCTGTGTGGAGTTTGCATGTTCTCCCCGTGCTTGTGCGGGTTTCATCCGGGTGCTCCGGTTTCCTCCCGCAATCCAAAGACGTGCACTGTAGGTTAATTGGCCGTTCTAAATTGACCGTAGATTCTCTCCTGCAACGGCACTGGAACCCAGTCGTATCGGCACTTGCCTTTCCATTGGATCCTTCCGGTGGCGCCGAGATGGGGGACTTGCTGCCTGGGTAACAGCCTGTCCCTCATTACTCCCTACCCGGGCTCTGTGCACTGGGGAGTATCACCAGCCGGGATACCAGCCAGAGCGCAGCCATAGTCCTTCGGGACTGACGGAGGCCTACCACCATATATATATATATATATATATATGGCTCTCAGAGGATTAGATTTAAAAAATATATATATAATATATATTATATATATATAAAATGCAGCCATGAGGCGGGGGGGGCACTAACCAGTGTCTCTCCCCCTTATGTCGGTCCCAAGCCCGGATAAATGCAGAGGGTTGCGACAGGAAGGGCATCCGGCGTAAAACTTCTGCCAAAAAAAAAAAAAAAATGCAAATGATCAATACAGAATTCATACCGGATCGGTCGAGGCCCGGGTTAACAACGACCGCCATCAGTGCTGTCAACCAACAGGGTGCTGATGGAAATTGGACTACTGTTGGTCGAAGACGTAGAAGAAGGAGAGGCGGAAGGCGTGTCCGTAGGCAGAGAGAGAAGAGGAAATGCGTGAGCCTCGGACTGAGAGTAGGGACTTTGAATGTTGGAACTATGCAAGGAAAAGATAGGGAGCTGGCTGACATGATGCAGAGGAGGAAGGTGGACATACTGTGTGTTCAGGAGACAAGGTGGAAAGGTAGAAAGGCTAAAAGCTTAGGAGCAGGGTTTAAACTGTTTTATAATGGTGTGGATGGGAAGAGAAATGGAGTAGGAGTCATCTTGAAGGAGGGGTTTGTCAGGAATGTTCTAGAAGTGAAAAGAGTGTCAGACAGAGTGATGAGTCTCAAGTTAGAAATTGAAGGCGTGATAGTCAATGTTGTTAGTGCTTATGCCCCACAGGCAGGATGTAAGCTAGAAGAGAAGGAGAGATTCTGGAGTGAGTTAGATGAAGTGATGCAGAGTACCCCAGAGGTGAAAGAGTGGTCATTGGAGCAGACTTCAATGGACATGTTGGTGCAGGCAACAGAGGGGACGAGGAAGTGATGGGCAGGTTTGGTATCCAGGACAGGAACACAGAAGGACAGATGTTGATCGATTTTGCAAAAAGGATGGAAATGGCTGTGGTGAATACTTTCTTCAAGAAGAAACAGAAGCATAGGGTGACTTATGAAAGCGGAGGTAAGAGCACACAGGTAGACTACATCTTGTGTAGGCGATGTAATTTGAAGGAAGTCAGTGACTGCAAAGTAGTAGTGGGTGAGAGTGTTGCCAAACAGCATAGGACGGTGGTGTGCAGGATGACACTGATGGTGAGAAAGGTGAAAAAGGCAAAGGCAGAGCAGAAGACAAAGTGGTGGAAGCTGAAAAGGGAAGAGTGTCGTGTTGTCTTCAAGGAGGAGTTGAAACAGGCTTTGGGTAGTCAGGAAGTGCTTCCAGAGGACTGGACAACCACAGCCAATGTGATCAGGGAGACCGGTAGGAGAGTACTTGGTGTGTCCTCTGGAAGGAAAGTAGATAAGGAAACTTGGTGGTGGAATGAGGAAGTGCAGGAGTGTGTACAAAAGAAGAGGTTAGCCAAGAAGAAGTGGGACATTGAGAGGACCGAAGAGAGTAAACAGGAGTACAGGAGACACAGCGTAAGGCGAAGGTAGCAGTGTCAAAGGCCAAACAGAGGGCGTATGATGACTTGTATGATAGGTTGAACAGTAAGGAGGGAGAAAATGATCTATACAGGTTAGCACAGCAGAGAAATAGAGATGGGAAAGACGTGCAGCAAGTTAGAGTGATAAAGGACAGAGAGGGAAATGTATTGACTGATGACAGAAGTGTGCTGGGAAGATGGAAAGAGTACTTTGAAGAGCTGATGAATGAGGAAAATGAGAGAGAAAAAAGAGTAGAAGGGGTGACCGTTGAGGAGCAGGAAGTAGCAAAGATTAGTAAGGGAGAAGTGAGGAGGGCATTGAAGAGGATGAAGAGTGGAAAGGCAGTTGGCGCTGATGACATACCAGTTGAGGTATGGAAGTGTCTAGGGGAGGTAGCAGTAGATTTTCTGACAAGAATATTCAACAAGGTCTTAGAAAGTGAGCAGATGCCAGAGGAATGGAGGAGAAGTGTGCTTGTGCCCATTTTTAAGAACAAGGGCGATGTACAGAGTTGTGGCAACTACAGAGGGATAAAGTTGATGAGCCATACAATGAAGCTATGGGAAAGAATAGTGGAAGCAAGACTAAGGGCAGAGGTCAGCATTTGTGAACAACAGTTTGGTTTCATGCCAAGAAAGAGCACCACAGATGCAGTGTTTGCTTTGAGGATGTTAATAGAGAAGTACAGAGAAGGTCAGAAGGAGCTGCATTGTGCCTTTGTGGATCTGGAGAAAGCATATGACAGGGTGCCGAGAGAAGAACTGTGGTATTGTATGAGGAAGTCTGGAGTGGCAGAGAAGTATGTTAGAGTGGTGCAGGACATGTATGATAGATGTAAGACAGTGGTGAGGTGTGCTGTCGGTGTGACAGAAGAGTTCAAGGTGGAGGTGGGACTGCATCAAGGGTCAGCTCTCAGCCCCTTCTTGTTTGCTATGGTGATGGACAGGCTAACAGATGAGGTTAGACAAGAATCTCCATGGACTATGATGTTTGCAGATGACATAGTGATCTGTAGTGAGAGCAGAGACCAAGTGGAGGAAAATCTAGAGAGGTGGAGGTATGCCCTGGAAAGGAGGGGATTGAAGGTTAGTCTTAGTAAGACAGAATACATGTGTGTGAACGACAAGGACCCAAGAGGAACTTTGAGGTTACAGGGGGCAGAGATAAAGAAGGTGGAGGATTTTAAGTACTTAGGCTCAACAATCCAGAGCAATGGAGAGTGTGGAAAAGAGGTGAAGAAGCGCGTGCAGGCAGGTTGGAATGGATGGAGAAAAGTGTCCGGTGTGATGTGCGATCGGAGAGTATCGGCAAGAATGAAGGGAAAAGTGTACAAGATGGTGATGAGGCCAGCAATGTTGTATGGTTTAGAGACAGTGGCCCTGGGGAAAAGACAGGAGTCAGAGTTGGAGGTAGCAGAGATGAAAATGTTGAGGTTCTCTTTGGGAGTAACGAGGATGAATAGGATCAGAAATGAGTACATCAGAGGGACAGCACATGTTAGATGTTTTGGAGACAAAGTCAGAGAGGCTAGATTGAGATGGTTTGGACATGTACAGAGGAGGGATAGTGAGTATATTGGTCGTAGGATGCTGAGGTTGGAACTACCAGGCAAAAGGCCCATAGGAAGACCAAAGAGAAGATTTATGGATGCAGTGAAGGCGGACATGAAGGTCGTTGGAGTAAGAGTAGAAGATGCAGAGGATAGGGAGAGATGGAGGCAGATCATTTGCTGTGGCGACCCCTGAAGGGAACAGCCGAAAGGAAAAGAAGAAGATATAATATATATTATATATATATATATATATATATATATATATATATATATATATATATATATATACAACTAAATTGAAAACGAAGACCAACAATCTGAGAGTATAAGACTGAATTTATTTTAAACAACATTGTTATAGTGAAGTTATTTATGAATAAGAAAAGTACTTCTTAGTATTAATGCAACGTCTAGTCCTGCGTGGTGTTGCTGATGGCTTTGTAGTCTGGTTGATATGTGCTGAGGTTCAGTTTCATGCAGGCGTTTAGGCTTCCATCTGTTAAACGTGACCGCAGGTTGTGCTTTTCAGGTTAGAAGGACTGCACGCGTGTGCACGTAGAGGCAAACATGGTCAATACGACAGGACTCACACGCTGCAGTGTTTGGTATGTGACAGGAAGCGCGTCCCAAGTTTTGGCAATCAGCTGGTCTGTGGGTTGAAGTTTTTCCATGTCTGTCCATTTGTGTTTGTTTGCCAGCTGTGCTTGGCTTTGTGCAAATGAGCTGATCAAAAACAAGGGAAATTTACCTCTTTACTGAAAAACAACACACGCAGTCTGTGGCTGTTGTTATAATCCAATAAAATTAGAGTTTCAAGGTATCGGACCCGCCAGCAGACAGGCGTACAGAAAGGATTAGCTCTCCGCTGCGTGCCACAGTGATGTGGCATTGAAAATAGATGTATAGATTTAAATGCGCGAGATTTATTCATCAGTTTTTGTTTTATTTGATGGCTTTTTTTTGTATTTTTATTTAAACGACAGTGAAATTTTGTATTTGTTATTCTGTTAAGAAAGGCCACCTGATTTGTCTGACAGCCAGAAACAGTCATCAAAAGAGCCACATCTGGCTCACGAGCCATAGGTTCCCGACCCCTGACATAAACAGTATATGATGGTTGCACCGAGGTAACTTGGTCTAAGCTGTTTTTGCTGGTGTGTGAGAATGTGAGGGTGATTGACAGATGAAGTTGATGCTGACTTTAATCATTACCCAGAGTATAATAAAGAAAAAGAGGCATACTGGAAGAGAAGACCTTATGAAAGAATGCATCGAACATTTGTTTGATGAGTACAAATCCCGACAGCCGCACTCCAAAATCTAGTGTAAAATCTCATGCGTCTTTTCAGAAGAGCAAAGGGGAACTTAAACTGTGATCCACTCACTCCTTTGCCAAGCCGCTTAATCCTTCTAGGGTCGTAGGGAGGGTGGAGCCCGTCTTAGGTCACACTGGGTCAAGGCAGGCTACACCCTGAATAGCTTAATAGACAATTGTAAGTCCAACATGCACACACCTAAGGGAAATTTGGAACAGCCAGTTAGCCTTATTTGTTTGTCTGTGAACTAGAAGAAACTGGAATACCTGGAGGAATTCCACACCAGCACGGGGACACCCAAGAAATTTGTATTTGCATTCATAGCTTTTAGCAGACACCCTTATCCAGAGTGATGTACGTTTGTCTTTTTTTAATTATTATTCATCTGAGCAATTGAGGGTTAAGAGCCAAGCACAAGGGCCCAACAGTGGTAGCTTTAAGGGACTGGAGCTTGAACCTCCAACCTTTTAATTAGTAATCCAGAGGCTTATCCACTGGACCCCCCCCCCCCCATCTCATCTCATCCCATCTCATCTCATCTCATCTCATCTCATCTCATCTTATTTTCTTCCGCTTAATACAGGGTTGGGTCATGTTGGCAGCAGCCTAAGCAATAAGGTCCTGATGTCCCTCTCCCCAGCCACTTCCTCCAGCTCTTCCGGGAGACACCGACGTGTTCCCAGGCAAGCCGAGAGACATAGTCCCTCCAGCGTGTTCTAGGTCAACCCCGGGGACTCTTCCCAGTTGGACCTGCCTGAAACACCACACCAGGGAGCCTTCTGTCAATGCAGAGGAGCAGCGGTTCTACTGAGCATAGAGTGCATCCTCACATTGCAATTTTATGTTGTGTTTTGTGTTGGACTATAGAATTCAACAACTATTATTTATTTTTTTTTTTTTGGTGGGGCAGTGTTTGGGATAGTGGCTTACACATTCAGCTAATTTTTGTATAAAATTTCAGCATAGGGAGAGCCCTGCCACCCAGTGAACAAAGCTCATTTCAGCCGCTTGTATCAGCGATCTTGCTCTTTCGGTCACTTGCCAAAGCGCATGACCACAGCTGAAGGATGGAATGTAGATCGACTGGTAACTTGAAAGCTTTGCCTTGCGGCACAATGGACCAGTACAGGTGCCGCTTTAGAGCAGAGGCTGCAGCAATTTGCCTGTCGATTTCCAACTCCATCCTTCCCGCATTTCCCATCACATCCCGAGATACTTGAACTCCTCCACTTGGGGCAGGATCTCATTCCAGAGCTGGAGGGTGCATTCCACCCTTGTTTGACTGACAACCATGGCCTCAGACTTGGACCTCCTGATTTTCATCCCGGCTGCTTCGCTTTCGACTGCGAATCACTCCAATGACAGCTGGAAGTCCTGGCTTGATAAAACAAAAAGGACAACATCATCCGCAAAAAGCAGAGATGAAATGCCACCCCCCAAAAAACAAACAAATAAATAAATAAATAAACAACAAAAACCCCAATTCCTTACATACGGACATTTACAGCATTTGGCAGACACTCTTATCCTGAGCAACTTACAATTATCTATCTATCTATCTATCTATCTATCTATCTATCTATCTATATATATATATATATATATATATATATATATATATATATATATATATATATATATATATATATATATATATATATATATATATATATATATATATATATATATATATATATATATATATATATATATATATATATATATATATATATATATATATATATATATATATATATATATATATATATATATATATATATATATATATATATATATATATATATATATATATATATATAGGCGGTGGTGGTCTAGTGGTATAGGGCGCTGGATCGCTGATCCAAAGGTTGGGGGTTCAAGTCCCACTCTCCACAAGGTGGCCACTGTCCCACCCAGTGCGGCTAACTGGGTTATCAAAGGCGGGCCATGTCTCTCACTGTCTATGGTGAGTGGCATGTAAAAGAACCATTGCTGACTTTCGTAAAGAGTAGGCTGCAAAGCCGTCAGCGTGTTTCTCTCCCTTGCTAAAAAAGGGTTGTGACAGGAAGGGCATCCGACGTAAAAACCTCTGCCAAAATCAAAATGTGCGAATCAGATGATTCGCTGTGGCGACTCCCGAGTAAAAGGGAAAAAGCCGAAAGGAAGACAGACATATATATATATATATATACAATTGAGCTATTGGGGGTTAAGGGCATTGCTCAAGGGCCTTGCTCAACTGCTGACCTTTGGATTAGTAACCCCTCGCCTTATCCACTAAGCCCACACTGCCCATGAGCCCATGACGATGTAATGATCAAGCCAATGATTGATCCCAGGACCTTCTTGCTGTGAGATGGAAGGGCTAAGTACTATGCCACTACTGGGCCACCTTAATACTATGGGTATAGGTGTAGTTAATACAAGGTTTTTGTTTGTTTGTTTGTTTGTTTTTTTCGGCTTCTCTTAAAGTTCAGTTGGAATCTATCTCTATGGACAGCATTGTGTAATGGGACTTAGAGTCATTAATTCAGCAAAGTGCTTATTTTATACCTGCCATGTTTAACTTTGACCAATTGAATTATAGCTCTGTTTATTGAGAGCTTTTTGTTAACTACATTTTTATTCATGTCTTTACTTCCATCAGACTTCTGGAACACCCACAGAGAAGTGCCTGAGGCTAACATCTCCCTACACGCCCCCCTGCTGGTTGTATAAAAGGGTTTGACACAGCAGTTTTACATTACATAGTTTGACATTCTGCATGAAGAGCAAGTGAGCATTTCTACCAGTTGAATAATGTTCCTGTCAGTGTTTTGTGATGTCCTGGGTTTCTCTTTCAGGAGAGCATCACAGTGCAAAGGACAGTGGCACTACTAGCTATCATTTGGTGTTGTTACAGTTTCTGGCCTTTTAAAACAATAATTTATAGAGCAGATACATTTGGATAGAGGGGATCTGAATATAGCACTTGTTAAACAATTGGATGTGGGTATTCTAATATCAAGTACAATCTCCAGAATAAATAGTTTTTTTTTTTTTTATCACTTACATTCACACAGTGGTGGCCTGGTGGTAAAGGTGCTGGCTCACTGATTCTAAGGTTGGGGGTTCAAGGTAAGTCTGTTGGGTTTTTACACCCAAGCCTAGTGGGTCCTGGGTGCTTATCCCCGGTTTCCGTAGTGTGAAGCGACTAGGAGTTCAACTCCTCCTGGATGGGACGTTAGTCCATCGCAGGTTACCTTCCCAGTATAGTTTTACTGGTACCCATTTATACTGCTGGGTGAACAGAGGCACACTTGTGGTTGAGACCTTGCCCAGGGGTCTTAGCACAGTGAAGGTCTCAGTGGGATTTGAACTTCCCGATCATGAGCCCAGCACTCTAACCACTACACCACCGGCCCCACGTTGGGGGGTTCAAGCCCCACTCTTAATAGTTTTTCACTGTTCCCTGAGTGCAGTTAAGTGGGTTATCAAAGGCCGAGCATGTCTCCAATTGTCTATGGTGACAGTTCATCAGTTCATTTTCTGTAACCGCTTAATCCTAATTAGGGTCGCGAGGAGGCTGGTGCTCATCCCAGCCAACTTCTGGCGACGGCAGACTACACCCTGGACAGCTTGCCAGGCCATTGCAGGGCGGAAACACCCTGACGGCTTTGCAGCCTACTCTTGTTGAAAGTCAGCAATGGTTCTTTTACATGCCTCTCACCATAGACAGTGGGAGACATGACCGGCCTTTGATAACCCAGTTAGCTGAACTCGGGGGGGGCAGTGCCAATCTTGTGGAGAGTGGGACTCGATCCCCCAACCTTTGGAACAGCGAGCAAGCGCCCTATACCACTAGACCACCACTGCCCCACCTATGGTGAGAGGTTCATGAAAAAGAACCATTGCTGACTTTCGTCACACACTGCGTAGGCGTCAGTGTGTTTCTGCCCTGTGATAGCCTGGCGAGCTGTCCACGGTGTACTCTGCCCTCACCCAGAGTTCGCTGGGCTGGGTGCTAGCCTCCCCACAATGGTAATTAGGATTAAGCAGTTACAGAAAATGAAAGATCTATTACCGTCATCTTCAGAAAAGTTGGGATATTTTCCAAAATGCAACAATAAGTCAAATCTGTGATTTCTTACTTCACATGAATTTTCAGTTGACTGAGAAATTCAACCAACCAATTAATTAATTTAATTATTGTTCTTATTGACAAAATTTGATAAATAATTCTTAAATTGTTATATCTTTATATTTTATTAATGTAAACAACAACAACAAAAAATCTAAGAAAATGCTATTCCCTGCAACCCACTTAACATCATGATTGGGTGAAAAAGGTATCATCCATCAAAGGTTAAGACGATCGATGGTGGCTCATCTCTTTGTCCCAAATCTCATAAGAGAATGTTGTATTTAGTACAAGATTATAGAGAAGAGAGATTTCCGTTCGGCTTTCTCCCTTTATCAGGGGTCGCCACAGAAGGTCTTTTAAAATCAACAGCAGATAGACTTGTGGGCGGCGAAAAGTGGGGAATTCGAACACATTTCAGGGCAGGATGTTAATGGCAAGGTTGAAAATCCATGTTGCATGTGCATGATCTTTAAGCTCTCAAGCAGCACTAGTATATGTATATACTCACATGAGCTCAGAAGAACTGCATGCATCTGAAATTACATTTCTCAAGGAAACACTGTATACCTGTATATCATATTCTTTGTATAAATGCTGCAGTCTTCAGATCCCAAGCTCATCTCAGCCTGACCAAAAGACAGTGGAATCATGTGCTGTAGTCAAATGAGGCCACGTTTTAGCTTGTTTTCAGGAGGGGAATGAATACTGAGTTGTCCATTTCAAAAATAAAAATGACCATCCAGACAGGTATAAAAACCAGCATCTATCGGGGTATGGGGTCCATCAACGCCCAAGGCATGGGTGAATACCCAAGGCATGTGTGTAACATTATCATTATCATGGAGGTATATACAACCATAAGGTTACGTCCAGTGCTGTAGTGGTCAAAAAATAAGTGAGTACAGTATGGTAAGTAGACCCCCACAAGGGGGGTCTGGGGGGTTTTGAGGGGGGGGGGGGGTTGATCACCCCAATGAAATTTTGAAATTTGAAGGGCTGAGATGTGCATTTTTGAGCATTTCAACTTTAAAAGCAGATAGTCTGAGCTATTATAAAATTTATAGAACTTAAAATTATATTTGTCTGTCTTCCTTTTGGCTTTTTCCCTTTTACTCGCCACAGTGAATCATCTGATTCGCACATTTGATTTGGCAGAGGTTTTTACGTCAGATGCCCTTCCTGTCACAACCCTTTTTAGCAAGGGACAGAAACACGCTGACGACTTTGCAGCTACTCTTTACGAAAGTCAGCAATGGTTCTTTTACATGCCTCTCACCATAGACAGTGGGAGACATGGCCAGCCTTTGATAAACCAGTTAGCTACACTGGGGGAGACAGTGACAACCTTGTGGAGAGTGGGATTCGAACCCCCAACCTTTGGATCAGCGATCCAGCGCCCTATACCACTAGACCACCACTGCCCCTTGAAAATTATATTTGTAATAAGCAAAAAATAAAACAAAGAAATTAGTAAATAGTACTGTATGTTCATTCTCATTTAAATCTAGACATTTTATTGTTAAAATGTTAGTGCTGAAATCTATAATGCGTATGTTATATATGTATTTTATCTAACAATTATCAAAAATTGCATAAAAAAACACAGACAATTTACTTGGTACATGTATTAGAAGTACAATGCGCAAAACACAAATCACAGTATTATATATATATATATATATATATATATATATATATATATATATATATATATATATATATATATATATATATATATATATATATATATATATACTTTGCAAGACATTAAGCATTTTCCAATGTTCCATATACATATGTAATTATAAAGAAGTGTTGTTAGCGCTAATTATTATTATTTATTCCTTCAATAACTAATGGTGACTTATTAAATGAAGATATCCAAGAAAGTACTTCAATATGGATAAGCATAAAATTTTTTAAGATAGATATTTTCATTGTAAATATAGAAAAGTTTATAATAGATCTAAAGTATATAATATGTTTACAACACTAGCTTGGATTAACCATTTAGTTATTACCAAAAAGTAAGACCTGTCAACAAGGACAAACAGGGCATGAACTGACTGCAGAAATGCTTGTTTGATATTAAAATAACAGTTTTCTGGGATGTAGGTCTGTCACCGGGTGTGATCGTATGAACCAAATAAAAATACAGGCTAGCTTAGTCTTACTTGCCGCCAACTTTGTTGTACTCGGCTTGCAAGCTTTCTGTGCTCTTTACCAAAGTAAACCTGTGCATGGCGAGTGACTGTGTGCCCTGTGGGGGAGATCATTTCACTTTCTTTGTTTTACAAATGATATCAAAACAAATGAAAGCCAGAAGTTCATTGGACACAAATTTTAAGCTCAGCTAGCAGTATCCAATCAGAGGTATAATACTATAAGGCTGATTCGTGGTGTTTATGGAATCATGTTTATGACTGTCTGTCTTCCTTTCAGCTTTTTCCCTTTTACTCGGGAGTCACCACAGCGAATCATGTGATTCGCACAGTTGATTTTACGTCAGATGCCCTTCCTGTCACAACCCTTTTTAACAAGGGACAGAAACACGCTGACGACTTTTGCAGCTACTCTTTACGAAAGTCAGCAATGTTTTTTTAATGCATTTTGGAAATGGCCAAACACTGTACAATAACTACACTATAACTCTTACTATGCCAGGCAGTGGTGGCCTGGTGGTAAGGTGCTGGTTTACTGAGCCCAAGGTTGGGAGTTCAAGCCCCACTGTGAGTGGATTTCACTGCCGTGCCCCCAGTGTAGCTACCTGGGTTATCAATGGCTGGCTATGTCTATGGTTAGAGGGATGTAAGAGAATCATTGCTGATTTTCATAAAGGTATAGCCATCCAGGATGTGGTCTGCTGAAATAGCCAGAGACCATAATTAGAAATAAATGGTTCAGAAAATGAATGAGCTTTCACTATTACCCAGCAAATAATTTCACACAACAATGGACTGGGTGAAAAAAAACAACAATAACAACTTGGCCTTAAAACTTTTTAAAATTTGTTTTACTTGAATAGCATGAGATTTATTAAACAGAGAGTTTATTCTGATGCTTGGGAAGATATTTTAAAAATCCCTGTTACCCTGAACTCAATCCATGAATCTGGAACTACATGTATGATCTCAGTTCTTTAGGATCTAAAGCATCACTATTATATGTACAGTGAACCCTCACTTTTTGTGGCTAATGGGGACCTAAACCCTCCACGAAAGCCGGATTTCCGTAAACTAGGATCGACCCCCATGACTGACGTATAGGTACATGTATATGTGTATATAATATAAATAAATACATACTCAATGCTATAAATGCTTATAATAACAATTAAACGTTCAAAAATAATGCATAAGATATAAATAAAATATAAATACACACACAAATACAGACACACTCAGATGTGCACTTCACATCAAAATGTTAGTTTTGTTGGGGGTGGGGGGTTGGTTATTTTGTTTTTGTTTGTTTGCTTGTTTGTTTGTTTGTTTGGGGTTTTTTGCATAATTTGCCATGTTTGGTGGCATTTTCCTGAACCAATTTTTCTTAATTTCCTTACCTTTTTGTTTTTCAATGACTATTTTATTCGATGCACTGAAGCCGCAGGAACTGAAGTGCGAAGTAGCGAGGGATCACTGTATATAGTCACATGAGCTCAGAAGAACTGCATACATCTGAAATTACACTGTTTCCCTCTAAAAACAAACAGCAAATATTCATTCATTCATTCATTCATTCCATTTCCTGAACCACTTAATCCTAATTAGGGTCATGAGAAGGCTGGCGTCAATCTCATTTGACTCTGGGCGAGGGCAGAGTAGACTCTGGACAGCTCGCCAGGCCATTGCAGGGCAGAAACATGAGATGGCTATGCAGCTACTCTTGACAAAAATCAGCAGTGGTTCTTTTACATGAAGCTCTCACTACAGACAGTGAGAGACATGGCTGGCCTTTGATAACCTAGTTAGCTGCACTGGGGGGGACAGTAGTGATAACCCGTTGAGCGTGGGGCCTGAACCCCCAAAATTAGGGTTAGTGATCTAGCACCTACCAACCAGGCCACCACTGTTCCAATTTGGAAACAATACAGTGAATATCTATGTATTTTATAACTATATATGCTCATATCACTTACTACTACAAGCAAGAATAATAACTACCTAAACAATATTCATAATAGTTACTTGCACAACATTGCTACCTCAAACCAATTAACAAAACAGATGGGTAAAGATTTTTCTGCTTTTGGACATGTCCAGACCAGGCCATGAGTTTAAACACAAAAACACATCGATGAAAGGGCAGTGATGGCCTATTGGTATAGCGTGCTGGATCGCTGATCCTAAGGTTGGGGGTTCGAGTTTCACTCTCCACAATGTTGTCAATGTAATGTCACATGTAAAAGAACCATTGCTGATTTCAACAAGAGTAGGCTGCAAAGCCGTCAGCGTGTTTCTGCCCTGTGATGGCCTGGCGAGCTGTCCAGAATGTAGTCTGCCATTGCCTGAAGTTGGATGGGGTGGGCGCGACCCTAATTAGTATTAAGCGGTTAGAGAAAATGAAATGAACACATTGATGAGAATATTTGACATACACTCAGCCTTCTACTTACGAAAACCTCTGAATAGAAATGCAATTTCAAACAATGTGCGAGTTGCTCTTTGATTGGCTGTCTCCCAACATCCCACCCCGCTGGCCTCCCATTGGCCAGGAGGGAGCTGAACTGTACCCATTCCTGTACCCATACTTCCTGTTTGTCACACGCGTGAAGGAGAGTGTTCAAGGACTGTTGGCTCGTGAGTTTTTTGAGAGTGATCATTGCAGCGTTATATTTCGTTATCCATCATGGAGACCAAGAAAGTGAATCCCGGTTACACAGAAAAGAAGAAGCGGGCTCCGTTATCAATCGAAGTGAAGCAGGAGATAATAAAAAAATACAAAAGTGAGATGTGGTTGAGCGAAATCGCAAAGGAGTATGGCCGAAACCTCTCTACCATCGGGACGATATCAAAGCACAAGGAGGCATTAAAAGCGGAGATACAATGACAAAGGCGATTATGTTGGAAAAAGCAACCGCAATATTTAAGGACCTCATGAAGGAAGGTGGGGGTGAAGGTTCTTCAGACCAGCAACCCCTGGACTTTAAAGCGTCGCATGGGTGGTTCAAGAGATTTTAAAAACGGTAAATCATTTTCTTTTACTTTTAACACATATTTCATATTACATTGGTGTGCTTTTATAATTTTTAATGCGTTTATTGGGTAGTGTTGGTAGCCTTGGAACGAATCACGCGTTTTACATGTAAAATACACCTCTACTAACTCCAGGTTACGAAAAAAGGCACTGGAACGGATTAATTGCATAAGTAGAGGGCCGACTGTACTGTATTAATCCCATAAAGGAAATTATTCCCTCTGCATTTAACCCATTTAAACCACACACACACACAC
This sequence comes from Plotosus lineatus, assembly GCA_024760905.1. Lineage (NCBI taxonomy): Eukaryota > Metazoa > Chordata > Actinopteri > Siluriformes > Plotosidae > Plotosus > Plotosus lineatus. The sequence continues at coordinate 13,977,383 of CM045728.1, forward strand.
ACACACACACACACACACACACACACACACACACACACACACACACACACAGGGGGTTTGGTATCTTGCTCATGGGCACCTCAGTCGTTTATGTGGAGGAAGGTGTTACTCACTCCCCTACCCCCAAACTCAGGAATCACTAACCATTAGGCTCAGGCTGCCCTCACCAGTTGGAGAACTAAATAAAATGGCAGCGTTTTTATACTAACTAAAATTTCATCATCTTGTGGGGCCAGTGGTGTAGTGGTTAGAATGCTGCGCTCATGATCTGGAGGTTGTGTGTTCAAGTCCCAGTTAGACCCCGCTGTGCTAAGACCCCTGGCAAGGTCTTAACCACAAGTGTGCCTCTGTTCACCCAGCAGTATAAATGGTACCAGTAAAATATACTGGGAAGGTAACCTGTGATAGACTAGCGCCCCATCCAGGAGGAGTTGTACTCCTAGTTGCTTCATGCTATGGAAACCGGGGATAAGCACCAGTCTGATGAGCCACTATGGCTCAGGCGTAAAAAGCCCAACCGACTTTACTATAATTTCATCTTAATGTATGGTCTGACTGTGACAACCTAGCATCCTTCATGTATTTATTCTTGAACTCACTTGTTAAATATTCAAAGTCCTGGCAGAAAAATTAAGTAAACCCTTCATACTTTTTTATAAACTGGTTGCATTTTGCCAGTAACAACCTCAAGCAAGTGCTTCCAGAAGTCATTCATGAGACCTGCTCAACATTTAAGGAGGAACTTTTGACCATTCTTGCTTACAGAACTACTTTAGCATGGCCATATTCTTTAGATGTCTGGTGTGAATGATTCTCTATTTGGTTATGGTCTGGATTCTGACCTGGCCACATCAAACTGCAGATTTCCTTTTTAAAGTCATCCTGTCATAGATTTACTTCAATGTTTAGGGTCATGGGCCTGCTATATCACCCAGCTTCTAATGAGCTTCAGCTGGCAGACAGCCACCCTGACATTATCCTGTAGGATACCTTCATAAAATTGGGAATTGATTTTCCCCTTGATGATAGCAAGCTGTCCAGGCCTTGAGGCAGCAGAGCAGCCCCAAATCAAGATGCTTCCTCTACCTCAACACCAGAGATGATGTTTTCATGTGCTCGTTATATGTCACTCATAGTGTTGTGTGTTCTTTCTGAATAATTCAAACCTTGTTTTATCAGTCCACCATCCATTTTTCAAAGTATCAGGAAGCTGTTTGGTAAATGTCAGGTGCATAAATGCATTATTTATTTATTTTTATTTGTGAAAGCAACGGATTCCACTGAGGCATGCAGAGGTATTAATCAGGTCCTCTGATTAATGACTGAAGCATTTAGTTGTTACTTTACGGTTCATTTTCACCTCTTTCAGAATTGTGTTTCAGTGATAAAACTCCTGGAGTTTGCATATTCTCACCATGCTTGTGTGGGTTTTCTCCAGGTGCTCTGGTTTCCTCCAACAGTCCAAAAAGTGCACTTAGAGAATAAATTAATAAAAGAATGATTAAACTCCAGTTCCGGCAGTAGTGGCCTGGTGGTAAAGGTGCTGGATCACTGATCTCAAGGTTGGGGGTTCAAGCCCCACTCTCAACAAGTTGTCACTGTCCCCTCAGTGCCGCTAACTGGGTTATCAAAGGCTAGCCATGTCTCTCACTGTCTATGGTGTGAGGTTCATGTAAAAGAACCATTGCTGACTCTTGTCAAGAGTAGCTGCATAGCCATCAGTGTGTTTCTGCCCTGCAGTGACCTGGCAAGCTGTTCAGAGTGGACTCTGCCCTAGCCCAGAGTCGGCTGGGATGGGCGCCAGCCTCCCTGCAACCCTAATTAAGATTAAGTGGTTCAGAAAATGAATGAATGATAAACTCCAATTTGCATTTGTTGTGGTCAGTAGCACTGTCGCAACCTACACTGTCAGCGTTCAAATTATCTTTTCAAGATGGACAAGAAGTCCAGTACAGTGTATTATTGGTTATCAAACACATTGTGTTTCATACATTCAGTAAACATATTTTAAATAGGTTTATTCATAAATCGGTCGCTAAAAAGGGATAACATGTTTTTTTTTTTGTTTGTTTTTTTGCCAATGTACATAGATATACGGTATATCAATGTACACAAATAGAATGCTTCTTTAGTTTTTATCCTGACTCGGCACAGTCATTGTTGTTCCTAGAACTACTTCAGGACAGAAATACATTTTCTAAATTCCTCAGAACTGAGATTTAAACATGACGGAGAGGGGGGGGGGTCCTTTGGGGTCTTTGCAATCGGTCTTTGAAGACTCATTCAAATGGCATGCATTTCCATGTACAGGATTTGGCAAACACTCTTATTGAGAGCAACTTACAATTATCATTTTTATACAGTTGAGGGTGAACAGCCTTGCTCAAGGGCCCAACAGAGAGGATTTAACCAGTGACCTTCAGATCAGTAACCCATCACTTAAATCTCGATTACAATGACTCTTAGTACTAATATATAGTGATCCCTCACTACTTCATGCTTCAGTTCTGCGGCTTCAGTGCATCACGGGTTTTTCAAAAATATTCATCGGAAAATAAAAAAATAAGAACATTGAGAAAAAATAGGGTAAACTTAAGGAAAATGCAGCAAAACAAGGCCAATTAAGCAAAGAACCCCAAAAACAAACAAACAAAAATAAATAAATAAATAAATAAAACAACCCAAAACCCCCCAACAAAACTACTTAAATTTTTATGTGAGGTGCGCATCTAAGTGTGTGTGCGCACGAATTTGTGTGTGCGTGTGCACGCGTGTCAGTATGTGTTTGTATTTATATTTTATTTACATCTTATGCATTATTTTTGAATGTTTAATTGTTATTATAAGCATTTATAGTGTTGATTATGTGTTTATTGATATGATATACACATATACATGTACGTATACGGTCCCAAGCCCGGATAAATGCAGAGGGTTGCGACAGGAAGGGCATCCGGCGTAAAACTTCTGCCACATTAAAAATGCAAATGGTCAAAACAAAATGTATACCGGATCGGTCGAGGCCCGGGTTAACAACGACCGCCATCAGTGCTGTCAACCAACAGGGTGCTGATGGAAAGACTACTGTTGGTCGAAGACGTCGAAGAAGGAGGGGCGGGAGGCGTGTCCGTTGGCAGAGAGAGAAGAGGAAATGCGTGAGCCTAGGACTGAGAGTAGGGACTTTGAATGTTGGAACTATGCAAGGAAAAGATAGGGAGCTAGCTGACATGATGCAGAGGAGGAAGGTAGACATACTGTGTGTTCAGGAGACCAGGTGGAAAGGCAGCAAGGCGAGAAGCTTAGGAGCAGGGTTTAAGCTGTTTTATCACGGTGTGGATGGGAAGAGAAATGGAGTAGGAGTCATCTTGAAGGAGGGGTTTGTCAGGAATGTTCTAGAAGTGAAAAGAGTGTCAGACAGAGTGATGAGTCTCAAGTTAGAAATTGAAGGCGTGATGGTCAATGTTGTTAGTGCTTATGCCCCACAGGCAGGATGTAAGCTAGAAGAGAAGGAGAGATTCTGGAGTGACTTAGATGAAGTGATGCAGAGTACCCTCAGAGGTGAAAGAGTGGTCATTGGGGCAGACTTCAATGGACATGCTGGTGCAGGCAACAGAGGGGACGAGGAAGTGATGGGCAGGTTTGGTATCCAGGACAGGAACGCAAAAGGACAGATGTTGATCGATTTTGCAAAAAGGATGGAAATGGCTGTGGTGAATACTTTCTTCCAGAAGAAACAGGAGCATAGAGTGACTTATGAAAGTGGAGGTAGGAGCACACAGGTAGACTACATCTTGTGTAGGCGATGTAATTTGAAGGAAGTCAGTGACTGCAAAGTAGTAGTGGGTGAGAGTGTTGCCAAACAGCATAGGATGATGGTGTGCAGGATGACACTGATGGTGAGAAAGGTGAAAAAGGCAAAGGCAGAGCAGAAGACAAAGTGGTGGAAGCTGAAAAAGGAAGAGTGTCGTGTTTGCTTCAAAGAGGAGTTGAAACAGGCTTTGGGTAGTCAGGAAGTGCTTCCAGATGACTGGACAACCACAGCCAATGTGATCAGGGAGACCGGTAGGAGAGTACTTGGTGTGTCCTCTGGAAGGAAAGTAGATAAGGAAACTTGGTGGTGAAATGAGGAAGTGCAGGAGTGTGTACAAAAGAAGAGGTTAGCCAAGAAGAAGTGGGCCATTGAGAGGACCGAAGAGAGTAAACAGGAGTACAGGGAGACACAGCGTAAGGCGAAGGTAGCGGTGTCAAAATGCCAAACAGAGGGCGTATGATGACTTGTATGAAAGGTTGGACAGTAAGGGGGTAGAAAATGATTTATACAGGTTAGCACAGCAGAGAAATAGAGATGGGAAAGATGTGCAGCAAGTTAGAGTGATAAAGGACAGAGAGGGAAATGTATTGACTGATGACAGAAGTGTGCTGGGAAGATGGAAAGAGTACTTTGAAGAGCTGATGAATGAGGAAAATGAGAGAGAAAAAAGAGTAGAAGAGGTGACTGTTGAGGACCAGGAAGTAGCAAAGATTAGTAAGGGTGAAGTGAGGAGGGCATTGAAGAGGATGAAGAATGGAAAGGCAGTTGGCCCTGATGACAAACCAGTTGAGGTATGGAAGTGTCCAGGAGAGGTAGCAGTAGATTTTCTGACAAGTGAGCAGATGCCAGAAGAATGGAGAAGTGTGCTTGTGCCCATTTTTAAGAACAAGGGAGATGTACAGAGTTGTGGCAACTACAGAAGGATAAAGTTGATGAGCCATACAATGAAGTTATGGGAAAGAATAGTGGAAGCTAGACTAAGGGCAGAGGTCAGCATTTGTGAACAACAGTTTGGTTTCATGCCAAGAATGAGCACCACAGATGCAGTGTTTGCCTTGAGGATGTTAATAGAGAAGTACAGAGAAGGTCAGCAGGAGCTGCATTGTGCCTTTGTGGATCTGGAGAAAGCATATGACAAGGTGCCAAGAGAAGAACTGTGGTATTGTATGAGGAAGTCTGGAGTGGCAGAGAAGTATGTTAGAGTGGTGCAGGACATGTATGAGAGATGTAAGACAGTGGTGAGGTGTGCTGTAGGTGTGACAGAAGAGTTCAAGGTGGAGGTGGGACTGCATCAAGGGTCAGCTCTGAGCCCTTTCTTGTTTGCTATGGTGATGGACAGGCTGACAGACGAGGTTAGACAAGAATATCCATGGACTATGATGTTTGCAGATGACATCGTGATATGTAGTGAGAGCTTAGAACAAGTGGAGGAAAATCTAGAGAGGTGGGGGTATGCCCTGGAAAGGAGGGGAATGAAGGTTAATCCCAGTAAGACAGAATACATGTGTGTGAACGACAAGGACCCAAAAGGAACGGTGTGGTTACAGGGGGCAGAGATAAAGAAGGTGGAGGATTTTAAGTACATAGGCTCAACAATCCAGAGCAAAGGAGAGTGTGGAAAAGAGGTGAAGAAGAGCGTGCAGGCAGGTTGGAATGGAGGGAGAAAAGTGTCCGGTGTGATGTGTGATAGGAGAGTATCGGCAAGAATGAAGGGAAAAGTGTACAAGACGGTGATGAGGCCAGCGATGTTGTATGGTTTAGAGACAGTGGTCCTGGGGAAAAGACAGGAGTCAGAGTTGGAGGTAGCAGAGATGAAAATGTTGAGGTTCTCTTTGGGAGTAACGAGGATGGATAGGATCAGAAATGAGTACATCAGAGGGACAGCACATGTTAGATGTTTTGGAGACAAAGTCATAGAGGCTAGATTGAGATGGTTTGGACATGTACAGAGGAGGGATAGTGAGTATATTGGTAGTAGGATGCTGAGGTTGGAACTACCAGGCAGAAGGCCTCGAGGAAGACCAAAGAGAAGATTTATGGATGTGGTGAAGGTGGACATGAAGGTCGTTGGAGTAAGAGTAGAAGATGCAGAGGATAGGGAGAGATGGAGGCAGATCATTTGCTGTGGCGACCCCTGAAGGGAACAGCCAAAATGAAAAGAAGAAGATATACATATACGTATACGTCAGTTGGGGGGGGGGGGGTGTCAATCCTACTTCGTGGAAATCGGCGGTCACTGAGGGTCTCGGTCTCCATTAACTGCCGAAAGTAAGGGATCCCTGTATACACCTCGCCAAGTTATAGCATTAGGCAACAATTTTATATCAATGACTGCACAGAGTTTTATTAATAATCTTCCAGATTTATCAACTATGGATTACCATCAAACCCTGCAAAACTCGATCAAGCTAGCAGGTGCTTTGAGTTAAATTTACGCCATACACTAGATAATGTAGCTGCTTTTAAAAGAAAATCAATCAGAGAAAAAAAATTAGCCCCGTGGTATAATGAGCAAACACACACACTTAAACAGAAGATCCGCAAAACAGAACAAAAATGGCATCAAACTAAATTACTGGTTTTCCATTTCGAATGGAAGGAGAGTCTCGAATATAAACAGAATATTTAATCTAATAAAAAATAACAAAACAATCCGAAATACTTATTTAATATTATTGCAGAATAAAACATGCAGATCTTCAACTTATAGCAGTCACAACTTTATGACCTTTTTTAATGTTAAAATCAGAAATATCAGCAAAAAAAAAATGATTCCCTAAATTTAAAGACAGGTATGTTAACAATTAAACATTAAATACTAATAAATTAATAACCATAAATAAAGCCAGCAGACTTGCAACTTGAGTGTTTGTCACTAGTGTTCACATGATTCTCCTTGAGAGATTAGAAAATGTTGTTGGAGTTAAGGGAACAGCCTTCTCCTGGTTTAAATCTTATTTCACTGTCTGTTATCAGTTTGTAAATGTAACTGGTGATTTCTCTGTATGTTCTAATGTTCAGTTTGGTGTTCCACAAGGTTCTGTCCTAGGCCTGTTGCTATTGTCTTTATACATGCTCTCTTTGGGTAATATCATTTATGATCATGGCATTCGCTTTCATTGTTATGCTGATGACACACAGTTATATATATCTCAGCAGAGCCATATGAGAGACATCAGCTTAATAAAGTATGAAAAATGTCTAAAGGACACTGGATGCTTACTAACTTCCTCTTCTTAAACTGATAAGACAGAAGTACTTGTACTCAGATCTGAGGAGGCTGGAATAAGGTTCCTGATTATGTAGTAGGTTTAGATGGTGTTTCAGTCTCATCATGTGTAGCAGTAAAGGACCGTGGCGTGATTATTGATGCTGGTCTTATCATTTGAAGCTGATGTAGATAATATTACTCAGGTAGTTTTGTGTCTTCTCGGGAATATTGACCTTCTTTCATCGCCGGAATATTGACCTTCCTTCATCTCAGGAATGTTGCAAAAATAAGAACTAAGATGTAACTGCATGATGCAGAAAAACTTGTTAATGCTTTTGTTACTTTGAGATTAGATTATTGTAATGCGTTACTGCCTGGATGTTCTGAAAAGAGCATAAACAAGCTTTAGTAAGTCCAGAATGCAGCAGTGAGAGTCTTTTCTAGAACCAGAAGACATGAGCATATCACCTCAACCTTAGTTACACTGTACTGGCTCCCAGTTAAATTTTAAATCAAATATAAAATATTACTTTTAACCTATGAAGCATTTAATGGTCTCTCGCCACATTATCTTCGTGAACTTCTTGTCGGTTATGATCTGGCATGCACCCTTAGATCAAAAGGTTCAGGATGCTTAGTGATACCTTGAATAATGAAGACCAATGCAGGGGGTGGAGCCTTTTCTTACAAAGCCCCACAGTTATGGACTAACCTTACAGTTAATGTTTGGGACTCAGACACAGTCTTTGCTTTTAAGACGAGACTTAAATGAAAACTTACATGTTTAGTCAAGCATTTTGTTAATAGCATCTTATTAGGTAAAGGAGCAGATCTGGGGGTCTCAGGCATTGAGAGTTCTGGTAAACTGTGATTCACATTACCTGGTAAATGTGAGTTTGAATGTGAATGGTTGTGCATTGGTTCTGCTAGCAAACCGTCCAGAATTTCTCCTGCATATGCTCAGAGTTGGCTAAAATAAGCTTCAATATCCCTGTGACCAGAGAAGGATATAGCAGTGTGTGTGTGTGTGTGTGTGTGTGGGGGGGGGGGGGGGGGTTTGAATAGATGCAATTATCACCAAGAATTGAATAGAAATGTGTAATACATATGAAGGGATTGCAGCAAAAGAAACCAGCTGGTTCTGAAAATACAATTTATTAAAAAAAAAAAAAAAGAACAGTATAAATAATACTATATTTATCGCATTTAGCAGATGCTCTAGCCCAGGGTGACTTAGAATTATAATTTTTGAAATACGACTGAACAAGTGAGGGTTAAGGGCCTTGCCAAAGGGCCCAACAGTGGTGATAGATAGGGATTGAACCACTGATCTTCAGATCAGTAATGGTCTGCAAACATTAACCACTTAGCCTCGACTACCCTAAAGAGTAACCCATTATACCTATATTTGCATGTGGTGGCAAACTTCTAGAATTTTTGATGAACATGTTTTATACAAGTTATAAAAAAAAAGGATGACAGGGCTCACTTGGGAATCTTTTAAAAATAAAATGATCTGATTTTCTTATGGTGGCATGGGGTAGCGGTTAGCATGTCCGCCTCACAGCAACAAGGTCCTGGGCTTGATTGCCAGCTCGGGTGTTTCTGTGTGGACTTTTGCTAGTTGTCCCAGGTGCTTGCGTGTCACCCCAGGTGTGAATGTTTGTGTGAGTGTTGGCTCCGCGATTGCCTGGTGAGCTGTCAAGGGTGTATCCTGTCATAGCCCAGAGTTGGCTGAGATAGGTGCCAGCCTCCTGGTGACGTTAATTCAGATTAAGTGGTTCCGTAAATTAATGATTTTCTTACCATATCAAAAATGTTAATAGACTGAGCAAAGTACTTTTGCTTGTGACATCATGAAGGTCGTTGGAGTTAGAGTAGAAGATGCAGAGGATAGGGAGAGATGGAGGCAGATCATTTGCTGTGGCGACCCCTGAAGGGAACAGCCGAAAGGAAAAGAAGAAGATCCAGTGAGAAAATTTTGGACTGTAGTAAGCTCAGCGAAGTGAAGCAGCATCAACAGATAATCCAAACCTAATTTATGTAAAACTATGGATAAAAACCTTCAGTCATCTAACTAATTTGCCAAATTGCTTATTATGAACGACAACGGAGGAAAGACAACTATCTCTTCTGACACTGTGCAACCGCAGGAGTAGACCCTGAACAGATAATCTCAGGGTCAACATACACAAACATATTCACACTTTGTCAGTTTGGAGCATCTAGTTAGTCCTGTGTGCATGTTTCTTTTGACTGTGGGAGAGGCACCCAAATAAAACCCACACAAGCACTGGGAAAACATGCAAACTCCACACAGAAATGGCTTTTACAGGCCAGGAAATGAAGCCGAATGCCTCCTTGCTGTGAGGTGGATGTGCTAACCACTATGTCATCATACCACATTGATAAAAACAGTAAACATAAAATCAATGAAGTTGCGGAGAGGTTCCTTACATATTAACGATATCCTGAACATCTGAATATACATGCATCTCCTCCATCTGTTTTTGATTGCCCAATACCATAGTTCTGTTACAAGCCCAGAAACTAGATCTGAAATAACAATGTCATAGTGCAATAGAATTGTGCACAGGTGTTCCTGGGGCCATTTGCTTGGCTGTGAAATTGTTCCTTTTATTTAAACAAGGGTGCTTTTCAAGACCTGAGAGTAGTTTTCTTATGATTGACCCCAGCACCTCGTGGGTCTTGTTGCGGTTTGTGGAAATGTAAAGGATATGGCCTTGTTGTAAAGCATGTTTTCAAAGCATGAGGCTTCTTATTCTCTCCCTGACCTGCTGAGCAGCTATTATAAGGATTTTGTGATTTACTCACTTTTTTTAAACACACTGCTATTATGTTGTGTTCAGAATAATGGTGTGTTTAAAAAATGGAATGACCATCTGAACAGCAATAGGAACAGGACACATTCTATTTTAAATCAAAACATGAATTATATACATATATATATATATATATATATATATATATATATATATATATATATATATATATATATATATCTTCTTCTTCTTCTTCTTTTACTTTCAGCTGCTCCCTTCAGGGGGCGCCACAGCAAATCATCCGCCTCCACCTCACCCTGTCCTCCGCATCTTCTTTTCTGACTCCAACGACCTTCATGTCTTCCTTCACCACATCCATAAATCTCTTCTTTGGTCTTCCTCGAGGCCTTCTGCCTGGTAGTTCCAACCTCAGCATCCTACTGCCAATATACTCACTATCGCTCCTCTGTACATGTCCAAACCATCTCAATCTAGCCTCTCAGACTTTGTCTCCAAAACATCTTACGTAGGCTGTCCCTCTGATATACTCATTTCTGATCCTATCCATCCTCGTTACTCCCAGAGAGAACCTCAACATTTTCATCTCCGCTACCTCCAGCTCTGCCTCCTGCCTTTTCCTCAGCGCCACTGTTTCTAATCCATACAACATCGCTGGCCTCAACACCGTCTTGTACACTTTTCCCTTTATTCTTGCTGACACTCTCCTATCGCACATCACACCGGACACTTTTCTCCAACCATTCCAGCCTGCCTGCACACGCTTCTTCACCTCTTTTCCACACTCTCCATTGCTCTGGATTGTTGAGCCTAAGTACTTAAAATCCTCCACCTTCGTTATCTCTGCTCCCTGTAACATCACCGTTCCTCCTGGGTCCTTCTCATTCACACACATGTATTCTGATTTTCTGAGGCTAACCTTCATTCCTCTCCTTTCCAGGGCATACCTCCACCTCTCTAGATTTTCCTGCACTTGTTCTCTGCTCTCACTACAGATCACGATGTCATCTGCAAACATCATAGTCCATGGAGATTCTTGTCTCACCTCGTCTGTCAGCCTGTCCATCACCATAGCAAACAAGAAAGGGCTCAGAGCTGACCCTTGATGCAGTCCCACCTCCACCTTGAATTCTTCGGTCACACCGACAGCACACCTCACCACTGTCTTACATCTCTCATACATGTCCTGCACCACTCTAACATACTTCTCTGCCACTCCAGACTTGCTCATGCAATACCACAGTTCTTCTCTTGGCACCCTGTCATATGCTTTTTCCAGATCCACAAAGGCACAATGTAGCTCCCTCTGACCTTCTCTGTACTTCTCTATTAACATCCTCAAAGCAAACATTGCATCTGTGGTGCTCTTTCTTGGCATGAAACCAAACTGTTGTTCACAAATGCTGACCTCTGCCCTTAGTCTAGCTTCCACTATTCTTTCCCATAACTTCATCGTATGGCTCATCAACTTTATCCCTCTGTAGTTGCTGCAACTCTGCACGTCTCCCTTGTTCTTAAAAATGGGCACCAGCACACTTCTCCTCCACTCCTCCGGCATCTGCTCACTCTCTAGTACCTTGTTGAATGTTCTTGTCAGAAAATCTACTGCTACCTCTCCTAGACACTTCCATACCTCCACAGGTATATCATCAGGACCAACTGCCTTTCCATTCTTCATCCTCTTCAATGCCCTTCTCACTTCACCCTTACTGATCTTTGCTACATCCTGCTCCTCAATGGTCACCTCTTCTACTCTTTTTTCTCTCTCATTTTCCTCATTTATCAGCTCTTCAAAGTACTCTTTCCATCTTCCCAGCACACTTCTGTCATCAGTCAATACATTTCCCTCTCTGTCCTTTATCAATCTAACTTGCTGCACGTCCTTCCCATCTCTATTTCTCTGCTGTGCCAACCTGTATAGATCATTTTCTCCTTCTTTACTATCCAACCTATCATACAAGTCATCATACGCCCTCTGTTTGGCCTTAGCCACTGCTACTTTCGCCTTACGCTGTGTCTCCCTGTACTCCTGTTTACTCTCTTCGGTCCTCTCAATGTCCCACTTCTTCTTAGCTAACCTCTTCCTTTGTACACACTCCTGCACTTCCTCATTCCACCACCAAGTCTCCTTATCTACTTTCCTTCCAGAGGACACACCAAGTACTCTCCTACCTGTGTCCCTGATCACATTTGCTGTGGTTGTCCAGTCATTTGGAAGCACTTTCTGGCCACCCAAAGCCTGTTTCAACTCCTCCTTGAAGACAACACGACACTCTTCCTTTTTCAGCTTCCACCACTTTGTCTTCTGCTCTGCCTTTGCCTTTTTCACCTTTCTCACCATCAGAGTCATCCTGCACACCACCATCCTATGCTGTTTGGCAACATTCTCACCCACTATGACTTTGCAGTCACTGACTTCCTTCAAATTACATCGCCGACACAAGATGTAGTCTACCTGTGTGCTCCTACCTCCGCTTTTATAAGTCACCCTATGCTCCTGTTTCTTCTGGAAGAAAGTATTCACCACAGCCATTTCCATCCTTTTTGCAAAATCTATCAACATCTGTCCTTCTGCGTTCCTGTCCTGGATACCAAACCTGCCCATCACTTCCTCGTCCCCTCTGTTGCCTCTACCAACATGTCCATTGAAGTCTGCACCAATGACCACTCTTTCACCTCTGGCGGTACTCTGCATCACTTCATCTAAGTCACTCCGGAATCTCTCCTTCTCTTCTAGCTCACATCCTGCCTGTGGGGCATAAGCACTAACAACATTGAGCATAACACCTTCAATTTCTAACTTGAGACTCATCACTCTGTCTGACACTCTTTTCACTTTTAGAACATTCCTGACAAACTCCTCCTTCAAGATGACTCCTACTCCATTTCTCTTCCCATCCACACCGTGATAAAATAGCTTAAACCCAGCTCCTAAGCTTTTAGCTTTGCTACCTTTCCACCTGGTCTCCTGAACACACAGTATGTCCACCTTCCTCCTCTGCATCATGTCAGCCAGCTCTCTACCCTTTCTTTGCATAGTTCCAACATTCAAAGTCCCCACTCTCAGTCCTAGACTCATGCCTTTCCTCTTCTCTCTCTGCCTACGGACACGCCTCCCACCTCTCCTTCTTCGACGTCTTCGACCAACAGTAGTCCAATTTCCATCAGCACCCTGTTGATTGACAGCACTGATGGCGGTCGTTGTTAACCCGGGCCTCCACCGATCCAGTATGGGGGTAATACTTCTGATTTGCATCATAAATATTTGGCATTGGTTTTACGTCGGATGCCCTTCCTGACACAACCCTCTGCATTTCTCCGGGCTTGGGACCGGCATGAGGGGGAGAGAGACTGGTTAGTGCCCCCCCCCCCACATCATGGCTGCATTAATTTTATATATATATATATATATATATATATATATATATATATATATATATATATATATATATACAAAAGGACAGGACAAAGACTTTCTATTGAAACTCCATTTATCACTACAGATCTGTTTCGAGGGGTGGTGAAACCATCCTCTCTCTTCAGGTGATTATAGAAGAATACACACTTATATAATCACCTGAAGAGAGAGGATGGTTTCACCACCCCTCGAAACAGATCTGTAGTGATAAATGGAGTTTCAATAGAAAGTCTTTGTCTAATCACTTTGTTATTTAACTCTACCAAAAGTATTGAGCACTCTCCTACGGACAGATCTACTCAGAAAATCCTCTATATATATATATATATATATATATATATATATATATATATATATATATATATATATATATATATATATATATATATATATATATATATATATATATATATATATATATATATAATTTGCTTTATTCTTTTTAATAAATTGAAGAAAAGTGAATATTACACTGTTCTATAAAATATCAGTGTCTGCATTTATTCTTTAAAGACTCAAACATTCACTGTATGAACTGAAAAATGCTTTAAGATTTTGCTTCCCTTTGAATTAGAGAAATGGTATTAAGATATATAAACACTGTTTCTGAGACTTACTACACGTCTGTGTTGTGGAGTCAACCAACTTCTGGCACCTGTGAGCAGGTTTTCCAGCCCAGGACGATTGGACTACATTCCCCAGTTCTTCTGGATTTCTTGGTTTTGACTCAGAAGCTGTATTTTGATGTCACCACACAAGTTTTCTATTGGATTAAGGTCCGAGTTGGGCCGCTGCTCCATTGCTTCAATCTTGTTGGTCTGAAACTAAGATGTTGCCCATTTACTGGTGTGCTTGTGGTCATTGTCTTGTTGGAACCGATTTCAAGGGAATTTCTCTCTTCACTATAAGGCAGTACAACCTGTGCAAGTGTTCTGATGCATTTAAACTGATCCACGATCCCTGGGATGTGATAAATAGACCCTACACTGTAGTATAAGAAACATCCCCATATCACAATGCTCACGCCACCAGGCTTCACCGTCTTCACAGTGAATTTTTTTGTTTGGCTGTTATCTGGGGGGCCACTAGATCCAGAAGGAACAATCTTATTTTCATCAATCCACAAAATGTTGCTCTGTTTCTCTTCAGGCTCTTTGGCAAATTGTAACCACTTCAGCAAGTCTTTTTTTTTCTTAGGTTGGCTAAGATGAACGTGTGACCCCGAGGACTGCTGTGTTTCATTGGCAGTTGTTTTCCTTTGTAGCTGACTATTCTTGTTCTCCTCCAAGGTTGTAGGTTATCACTCTTTCATTCTGTGCTTTGCAAATGAAAGATACATCTATACATCCCTACCCATCTACTCCATCTTTAGCTGCTTCAGTGTTTCACACACTCACACACTTACTCTCTCAGCGGTTTGCCTATTTTAGATGTTTTATGACTCTCTGGGCACAGCAGGACTGGTGCCCACCTAATGCTTAAGCTTCAGGCCTCACCATGCTGCTGAAACCGTTTAATCCATTAAATGCTCATTACGCTGCTCTCAATCATTTTCCTCTCCCAACCTTACTTTCTCTCTTTTTCTTCCTCTCTCAGATCTTGCTGATCTGTCCGCCTTTTTTTTTTTTTTTGACATTTCATCCAAATCTCTTTACTGCTATTCATGTTCCACGAGTGCCTCATTTAATATCTCCTTTCTGAATATGCTAATCTAATCATTTTCAGCTATCAGCCGTACATTATTAACAGGTTAAAACTTTCAACTGACTTGAGGAATTTTTTAAATAAAGCTCAAGTGGAAGATATTGGCCAATGAAGCCCACATTTCCAGTTCATCATCCCATGGAGAACATCTCAGAAGGTGGTTCCATAAAAATTCCTCCAGCATGTTGTGTAAACATTGTAAATTCCCTCATGTTTCTACTAATGGAGAAGATAGCTCTTGCTTACATTAGCGTAAAAGTGTCCCAGACTTGAAGGATGATAAACTACAGTGTGAACGGTTAAAATTGTTAAAAACAGCGCCGGGGAAACATAGCGAGTATAGTGGATCCAATGTGGGCTAGATCAGACCTCACACCAGAGCGATGATGATTCTTCTCACTTCTGAATGTGTTTGTGTATGTATGCGTGCATGTTTTAGGCTGCCTGTTTGCTCCTTCTGAAGTCCCTCCAAGGGTGTGTTCTGTTTATTAGTAGATGAGGGAAATGAGGGGTGGGTCAACAGTGGGAGCGGTACTTTCGGAGAAGACCGGAGAAGAACGTTGCAGTCTAAACACCCATTCCAGCTGCTGCAGGACGCAGTGCTGGCCAGAAAAAGTGTCGCTTCTTCCGTTATATCATATCCAGTGGCCCACATGCTTGTCTTCATATATTCAGATGTTCCTCACAGAGCAGCCAGCTATACATGTGTCTGGTGAACCTGTCCTGTAATCCTGGTTCCATCTTTTCGTGCTTGCTGAACTTAATATCTCAGGACTCAAACAGTTCCCAGCTGGACAGTGATGAATAAGCTCATTTATCATCAGCCTTTCTCATAGAACTCAAGGGAACATGGTAGTAGCGTCACTAAAACTAATGAGAGGTTTGACTTTTGTGTGCCAAGGCCTCAAAACACATGCAAGTGTGCGTATGCATCATGTGCGTTTCTAATCAGAGGTAGAAGCCAGAAACGTGATTGAGACCGGACGCCCCCCGAGTGCTGTAACAGGAGGAAGAGCAGTGAGGGGCGCTGGCCTAAGCACTTCTGTCAGCTGATGACACTTCCTATGAGTGCTTTTATTACTTCTGCTTCCATGAGAGACATGCAGGCTCTAGACTCTTGAGTGATTTTTTTTTTTTTTTTTTAATGCCTGCATTCCTGGTGTATCGCGGCTACGGCATAGCCACAATACAAACTGTTCCCTTTCCAGCTGCAGCTTCTAATAATTCCCCATGGTTCATAAGTCTGCTCTGAGTTTTTACACAGTATACACACAGACAGCTTTCACAAGCAGCCGGTGAAACTGAGAAGAATGTTTATTGATGAACATGACACCACAAGTCAAGGCGACTGTGAGGCTGTGGACTCCTCTATAAAATATTGAATGCATGCATGCACTGCAGCCTGTTAAGACGAATTCAGACGTGTGTTACCAAATATTTATTATTCTGATTTTTTTTTTTTGTTTACTATTTTTGCTCAGGTGTGGTAATTTATTTAGGGCTTTTCCCACTAACCTGAGCATAGTGATGACAAACTGAACCAACATTTTTCTTCTTTATATTCCTGGGGTTTTCTGAATGGTACTGATTCCACATCCATGGGTTTCCTCCTGTGTGGTCTTTTTCACACAGTTTCAATGTTAATGCTCAGCTCCAATGGGCTATCCTGCTCTCGTTCTGTAATCTGAGCACAGTCCAAGTCAATCTGGCTTGCTTTCCAAGACGAAGGTTATATTGTGTCTGGATATGTTGGGTACACAGCAGTGGTCGGGTGGTAAAGGTGCTGGATCACTGATCCTAAGGTTGGGGGTTCCAGTCCAACTCTCAACAGGTTGTCACTGTCCCCCCAGTGCAGCTGACTGGGCTATCAAAGGCCGGTCATGTCACTAACTGTCTATCGTGTGAGACATGTAAAAGAACCATTGCTGACTTTCAACAAGAGTAGCTACATAGCTATCCATGTGTTTTTGCCCTGCGATGACCTGATGAGCTGTCCAGGGTGTAGTCTGCCCTTGCCTGGAGTAGGCTAGGGTGGGTGCCAGCCCACCTGCTACCCTAATTAGGATTAAGTGGTCACAGAAGACGAATGGGGGGGGGGGGGGTAACATGTCATATCTAACACTTTGACAACAGCATAACTTCCATGAACTGTTAGTTAGAGTAGCATTGCATGACTTTTCATGTTATTAAGGCCAATAAACTTTTTGGTAAACTCATCATGTTTCATGTGTTTTCTATGCATTGAATTTTGGAAGGTTATGTGCTTGATTCATTTCGACTGTTTCCAATATTCGAAACATCCGATCTCAGTTATTAGGTGGAGTGTTTATATAATTTAAACCACCATTAAAAGGGGTGTTTTAATTTTCTTTAGTTTTGTGGTTTAAGATGGTGTTGTGCTGACCTCATGATTATGGTTTCCAGTCATGGTTTCCAATCCCCATTAGACCCCTATCACGCTAAGACCCCTGGTCAGTGTTTTGACCAACAGTGTGCCTCTGTCCACTCATCAGTATAAATGGGCACCAGTAAAAAGAACTTCCAATCTATTCACACTACAGAACCAAGGCATAAGCTCCAGCCTGATGAGGCAGTAGGCTCGGGTTCAAAAAGCCCAACAGACCTTTTTGCATAGCTGTATTTAGTGAAACGTTTTCAACATACTACCATATTGAAGCCTAATAGTCAGAGATGTGGCTTTGGGGCCGAAAGGTTGCTGGTTCAATTCCCAAGTGTGACAGTAGAGGAGTGAGCTGCACCCTCCCTTCCACTACAAAAATGGCTGAAGTTGAGCACGGCACAGCACTTAACCCCAACTGCTCTCAAGGTGTCTCCTCTGTGTGTGTGTGTGTGTGTGTGTGTGTGTGCTCAGCTTGAATGGGTTAATTTGTAGAGGAAAGTAAGTAATGTATATATATATATATATTTCAAAATAATATCAGTCAGACATCACTAACCTGATCAATCACTGTTTTTGGTAGAAATTATATTTCTAAATGGTAAATAATTTACTATAAGGTGTAGTAGAGTTATAAAATAAAACAGAACCAACAGTCATGACCTGCATGCTGCTGATTCTGTGTAATTGAATCACTAATTGAAAGGGGCGTGTTCAAAATAATTGCATTGTGAAGTTCAGTTAGTGACATCATTCGTTCTTTGAAAAACAGGTGCCAATAAGTGTTCTTATTTAAGTTATGAAGCATTTCTCTCTGAAATTCAAAGGAGAAGGGGTTGTTCTAGACCTTCTTCAGAAGAACAGCATATCTTGATTAAAAGTTAATTGGGGGGGGGGGTTTGTTGTTGTTGTTTTTTTAGTACACATGAGTCAAAACACATGCAGCCTGTTGCAGCTACTCATGCCTTTCCTGTCCCTTTAACTATCTTTTTTCTTACTTACGTTAGCTTATTTTCTTACACTTATTATGTTATTGTTTATAAGTAGCTGCCCTCTCAGTATGTGAGTTGAGAGAGGTTTTTTTTAGTTTTTATCACTGCGGAACTGTTACTTTCATGGACCGCAGCACAACAACTACACGCTTTGTTTACTCCAGGGATCAGCTTAATACCCCGAAGCCGGCCAGATTAGCTGCCAGACCCATGGACTTACCAGCTGAAATGAGGTGTAGGACTGAAGAGGAGAAGGTAGGAGGTGGCAAGTCAGCAAAGGCTGACAGAGAGGAAAAGGTAGAAGAAGAGTCCCCTGCCTATTCTAATGGGGAGCCTGAGATCTCTGGGAAATAAAATGGATCAGCTGGCAGGGCTAGCCTGGAATCAGTGAGAGTGTAATTTAATGTGCTTCACGGAGACATGGCTACATCAGGATATTCCCGAGGACAACATATCCATCCAGGGTTTCATACTGTTCGGGCGGTAAGTGGAAAGGAAAGGGGCTTGCCATTCTTGTCAATAACGGTGGTGTAACCCCACCCACATAACCATCAGAGAGCGTAGTTGTGAACTGGACATTGAACTGTGTCCTGGTGTACTCAGACCATATTTTTTGCCGAGGAAATTTTCCATGCCATTTTTACTGGCTGTAAATGTTCTTTTTTCTGCCAACCCCACAGCTGATTGTAATACTGTTCATGCTATCGTAGCTATCGTTACAGACTCAGCACTCAAGTGCTTTTATTGTGATCTTGGGATCTTCAACCATATCAACATGGACAATACACTGCCAAACTTTGTGCAGTATGTGGACTGTCACACCAAAGAGGAGAGAACTTTAGACCAGCTGTATGCTAACACTAAGGATGCCTACAGTTCCTTTCCCTTCACTCCACTGGGAAGAACAGACCACAACTTAATTTTAAGTTTCTTCACTCTTTGTACTAGTACTTGTTGCAAAAAGGCAGTTCATGACTAGAAAGACTGTTAGGAGATGGTTGGTGGAGGCCATGGAGGAACTCCAATACACCTTTTAAATGACAGATTGGCCTGTGCTTTGTGAGCCACACAATGATTACATTGATGGGCTTACTGAGTGCATTTTACACTACATTAATTTCTGCACTGACAACATTGTCCCAGCTCAGATGGTCTTTTGTTACTCAAATAACAAGCCATAGGAGACTAAAGACATCAAATATCCCCTAAACGACAAGAAGAGGACATTCGGGGCTGGCCTAAGAGAGGTCAGAATGATTCAAAAATTACTAAGAGTCAAGATCAGACAGGCGAAGGATAATTACAAGAGAAAGCTTGGAGTGTTATAAAGGCCATCACTGGTTTAAGGCCATCCAACAGCAGAGAAGCTGAGGGCAGTGAGGATAAGGCCAATGAGCGTAATATATACCTCATCAGGAGCAAACCTGAAACACTATGCCATGACACTTTCTCTCCCTCCCTCTACTTACTGTACCCTTGCCTTCTGTGATAGACTTGACATCCCTCTTCCACCTGTGAACTTCAGGTCAGGTCGAGAAACAACCAAAGAGACTCCACTCATACAAGGTAGCAGGACCGGATGAGGTGAGACCCGGTCTACTGAAAGCCTGTGTCCCTTAGCTCTGTGGAGTCTTACATGACATTTTTACAATGAGCCTGAGTCTACAGACGGTCCCAGTGCAGTGGAAGACTTCATGCCTTGTTCTTGTACCAAAGACCCCATGTCCCAGTGTTCCCCAGGATTACAGACCCGTGGCACCGACCTCGCATGTCATGAAGAGCCTTGAGAGAAACACTGGATCAACTCTGACCCATGGTTATACCACATGTGCCCCCCTGAGGCCTTCCAGCCTCTTCTCGGAGTTGAGGACGCCATCATCTACCTGCTTAATCACGCCTACACCCACCTGTGCGGATCTTTTGTTTTTAAGTTGTCCAGTGCTTTCATCATCCATCAGCCTGACTCTTCTGGGTGAGAAACTGACATTGATGCAGCTCGACGCCTCTCGTGACCTGGAATGTGTACTATCTGCCCGGAAGACCACAATATGTGCACATGCAGCACTGTGTGTCGAACACGGTGGCCAGCAACACTGGCATACCACAGGGGACCGTCCTCTCCTCTTTCTTCTTTACATTCTACACAACATACTTCAGCTACTGCACAGAGCCATCTTCAGAAGTTTTCTGAAGGCTCTGTTGTAGTCAGATGTATGCTGTAGTGGAGATGGTGAGACGGAATATCGGGCTGTGGTGGATTCATTCATCACATGGCGTGAGCAAAATAATCTGCAGCTTAACCTGACAAAGACATATCAGAGACCTTGTTTCCATTCAGTGAGTCAGTGTGGAAATGGTTGAGGATTACAAATACTTTGGAGTTCATATTGCCAGTAAAATAGACTGGGTTAACAACACACCTGCACTTTACATGAATGGTCAGATCCGTCTCTATTTTTTGAGGAGGTTATGGTAATTTAACATCTGTCAGACACTTGTCAGAATGTTTTCCTAGTCAGTTTTGTCTAGTGCTATCCTATCTGCTGTTGCATGCTGGGGCAGCAGGACAAGGATTGCAGACGTTACCAGAATGAACAAACTGATCTGCAAGGCTGGTAACATTGTGGGATAGAACTGGACTCTCTGACGGCGCTCTCGGAGAGGAGAATGCGGCCAAAATAAAGACAATATTAAACAATACACCCCACCCACTTCACAATCTACTGATCAGTCACAGGAGCCTTCAGACTGACTGATACCATCTTAATGCACCACTGAATGACACAGGAAATAATCCCTTCCTATGACCAGTAAATTGTACACATCCGCCATACGGCTAATGCTGTATGTGTCAGTCACTGACACCATTCATTCTCTATCTGTTTATATAGATATTATTAACTTCCAATTTTGGACTTACATACAGATATGAATGTCAACCCTGTGATGGCCTTTCAAGCTGTCCCGGGTGTACCCAACCCTTGCACAGAGTCAGCTGAGATGGATGCCAGCCTCCCGCGCGACCTTAATTAGAATTAAGTGGTTCAGGAAATGAATGTTAAATGAATATAGATATATTTGCACTGCCCTCCATAATTATTGTCACCAATGGTTAAAATGCATTAAGCGCCTTCAAATTAACTATATATATATATTTTTTTTTTACTGCAGAAGCTACTCTCACACTGAAAATTATAGAAAAATGTAACCTTTAACCCAAGTGAATTTTAAGGGAGAAAAAAAATCCTTGACCAAGAAATAATAGTTTTTCATAAAATCACCTGTTCCACAATTATTGGCACCCCTAACACCAGGGTTGCTAATAATTGTGGCACACACGATTTGATGTAAAATAATTATTTATTAATGTGGCATGTTTTTCCCCAACTGAATAAATGCACTTTTATTAAAGGTTAGATTTTCCTCTCTTTTTTTTTGATTGTGGTGTGCTATTATTTAGAAGAAGAAAAAAATTAGAAGCTAACGAACACATCTTAAGCAGGGCCGCCAATAATTATTGAGGGGAATATGAATATATGCAGATTCCGTATGTATGTTTGTATAAATATAAATATTTTCTGTTTCTTAAATTTTCTAGATTGAGATTTTAAGATTTCTCACTCTTACTTGTATGGAGTAACTGTATGCACATGGTTTCCTTTGGGATCAATAAAGTATTCTGATTGTGATATTCAAAACATATAAAGAAGTGCACGCAATCTCTTTATAATGGCAACCAAAACCTGAAAGATGTGGAAGAAAGTGAAAAATTAAAAATTACCGTGTTACAATTAGAGGATGCTTATGTGAAGCTGAGCTATCGGCAAGAAGCCCCCGCAAAAACCCAGTGTTAAAAAAAAGACCTGCTGAACAAGTTATAATTTACCAACGAGAGCATCGACTAGCTTAAAGAGAAACCGAGCAACCTTTTGCAGACAACTTTTCAACTGTTTCTTTGGGTCAACTGATCAGACACTGTTTGTCAGACGATCCCCAAACACTGAATTGAAGCCAAGGCGAATACAGTGAAGCCCGGTGGCACACGTATCATGATATGGGGATGTTTCTCATACTACGGTGTCAGGGCTATTTATGACATCCCAGGGATCATGGATCAGTTTGAATATGTCAGAATACTTGAAGATGTCATGCTGCCTTATGCTGAAGAGGAAGTTCCCTTGAAATGGGTTACAACAAGACTACAACCCCAAACACACCAGTAAACAGCAGCATCTCGGTTCTAGACCAACAAGATTGATGTTATGGAGCGGCGGCCCGATCCCGGACCTTAATCCAAAAGAAAACTTGTGGGGTGACATGAAAAATGCAGCTTCTGAGGCAAAACCAAAAAATCCAGAAGAACATCCATCCAGAATCATCGTGGGCTGAAATATCTGTTCACAGGCGCCAGAAGTTGGTCGACTCCACAACACAGATGTGCAGCAGTTCTCAGAAACCAATTTTTCAGTTTATACAGTGAATGTTTGAGTTTGTAAAGAAGAAAGCAGAGACTGCTATTTTTGAACAGTCTAATTGTGTGGTTGGAAATAAAAGCAATGATAAGGATTGTGAGCTTTATTCACTTTTTTCAACACACTGCTATTATTTTGAACATGAATGCAGCCATGAGGTGGGGGGGGGGGCACTAACCAGTGTCTCTCCCCCTCATGCCGGTCCCAAGCCCGGAGAAATGCAGTGGGTTGTGTCAGGAAGGGCATCCGACGTAAAACCAATGGCAAACATTTATGATGCAAATCAGAAGCTATTATTTTGAACATGACTACACACACACACACACACACACACACACACACACACACACACACACATATATATATATATATATATATATATATATATATATATATATATTTTTTTTTTTTTTTTTTTTCCTGTAACCGCTTAATTCTAACCAGGGTCGTGGGGAGGCTGGCGCCCATCCAAGCTGACTCCAGGCGAGGGCAGAGTACACCCTGTACAGCTTGCCATGCCAATGCAGGGGTGAAACATGCTAACAGCTTTGGAGCAACTCTTGTTGAAAGTCAGCAGTGGTTCTTTTGCATGCCTCACACCATAGACAGTGAGAGACATGGCCAGCCTTAGATAACCCAGTAGGCTGCGCTGGGGGGGGGGCTTCCTGTGGTGGTGGGGTTTGAACCTCCAACCTTAGAATCAGTGATCCAGCACCTATACCACTAGGCCACCGCTGCCCCCCACCACCACATATAAACACATGTGTGTGTGTGTGTGTGTGTGTGTGTGTGTGTGTGTGTGTGTGTGTGTGTGTGTGTGTGTGTGCATGTGCATGCGTGCGTGCGTGCGTGTGTGCATGCGTGCGTGCGTGTGTGTGTGTGTGTGTGTGCGTAATGGATGCACACCTGAAATTAGAAGTAAAATGATTTTCAGATATAAACTGCAAGTGGAGACGAATGGTGTGCAGCTATAGTGGCTAGCACTTCCGCCTCACCACAAAAAGTACTGGGAATGAGTCCCGGGGGTATTCCTGTGAAAAGTTTGTATGCTCCTCCCATGCTCAGTTTTCTCCCAAAAATCTAAAGGCATAGAGATTAGGTGTGAATGTGAATGTTTTTGTGTGTGTTGGCCTTGAGATGGTCTGACAAGCTGATATACCTCACTTCAATATGGAGTCAGCTGAGCTGGGCTTCAGCCTGACTGCAACCTTAATAAAGAATAAAGTCGTATTGGAAGATGAAAGTAAAAAATAAAATGACAGGCTATGTTTTATCAAGAAACACACACACACACACACACACACACACACACACACACACAATATTTATATATAAAGTTCAAATATATCTGTAGAAAAAAAAAAGTATGATGTACATTCCTGTGTGCATCATTCCTGTGGAGGTGTTCTTGCATGATGTGATTGATGGCGGCACATTTCATGATGAATTTGTGCAGAGGTGTAAGCTGACCACAGCCATCCTATTTTCAGCTGTGATTCACATCCATTTTTAATTAACTCCATTGAGGTTCCTAGGTTTTCATGGAAAATGGCAAAAACTCCTTATATGGTAGCCATGGTCGCCTCTTACCATTTAGCGGATGGCATAATTAAAGTGCCGCCTAATTCACATGCATGACTGTGAAGAGAGTGCATACATATATAGGAGGCATTAAGAATGAAAAGCATTTCGCCGAGAACGATGCACCCTCGAAGCTCAGCTCATTATGTTCTACCTCGAAGTGACCTTTCAGCCCATCAGCGGTCCGCTATCGAGTGCATCCCACACACACACACACACACACACACACACACACACACACACACACACAGTCACACACATTTATATTTTATGCCTGGTGTCAGGAGGTAATTTGTGGCTGCCTGACTCCTCTTTTGTAGTAAGAGCGGCAGGCCTATCACGGTGAGTCACAGCGCTACGGCCAGCTGAGCAGCTCTGCTAATTAGCTAATTAACTACAGAGTGGCATTCGCGGAGGAGCTGTCACCCCTCAGCACGCTGGTGACAGAAGAGAGGGAGGAGAATGCACTGCGTTGTTCATCAATGTGCAGTTGTAGTGAGGGAGATATGAAGCAGGGTCACCGGGTGCAGCCGCTGCCTGCTGTATGTTCACAGAGGCACATTCGCAAATATGTATTCAAAGCGGCGCTATATAGCCAGATAGGGACACACACATGCGCACACATAAGTAGCTTAAAGGCATGTTATCAGAATTACAAAGCGAGATGCAGAGGAGAAAGTGAAAGAGCAAAAAGAGAAAAGCGGTGGAGATGAAAAGAACCTTGATGTGAGTGAAGGGGAATTTAATATCACAAAGGAGCAGAGATGAAAACATTGAGCTTGTCATTGATTTGTGTCATTCCGTATGACTCAGGGGGGGCGATGAGTCATAACGTACCGACTTTCACACATTCCTAACCTGTTCTACTGATAAATTCTGCACATTAGAACAGGTGCAAACTGGTACAGTCAAATTCGGTAGTTTTCTACTTTTTTAATATTTATTTGTGAAGCTAATAAATTATACAAACTTGTGCTCAGAATAAGTTTTATATTAGTTAAAAAAAAAAAAAAAAAATCCTGAGTAATGGCAGTGGTGGCCTGGTGGTATAGGGCACTGTATTGTTGATCCTAAGGTTTGGGGTTCGAGTCCAACTCTCCACAATGTTGTCACTGCAACCCCCCCAACCCCCCCAACCCAGTGCAGCTAACTGGGTTATCAAAGGCCGGCCATGTCTCCCACTGTCTATGGTGTGAGGTTCATATAAAAGAACCATTGCTGACTTTCGACAAGAGTAGTTCAAAGCCGTCAGCATGTTTCCGCCCTGTGATGGCCTGGTGAGCTGTCCAGGGTGTACTCTGCCCTCGCCCGGAGTCGGCTGGGATGGGCGCCAGCCTCCCCGAGACCCCAATTAGGATTAAGTGGTTACAGAAAATTAACTGAACTGAACTGGACTTCCTGAGTGTAGGTGATGCACCAAATGTCAGATAGCACACATGCTTCAGTTCATTTTCTGTAACCACTCAATCCTAATTTGGGTCACCGGGAGGCTGGTGCCCATCCCAGCCAACTTCGAGTGAGGGCAGAGTACACCCTGGATAGCTCACCAGGCCATTGCAGGCCGGAAACACGCCGATGGCTTTGCAGCCTACCATAGACAGTGAGAGGCATGGCCGGCCTTTGATAACTCAGTTAGCTGCACTGGGGGGAGGGGGGCAGTGACAACCTTGTGGAGAGTGGGACTCGAACCCCCAACCTTTGGATCAGCGATTCAGAGCCCTATACAACTAGACCACCACTGCCCTAAGCAAAAAATTATAAACTCATTAATTTGTGACGCGCTCCACCGAATGTTGGCGGTGTCACAACTGACACCGGAGCTTTTGAGAGAAAACGTGGCTTATCTGGACTTCCGATGTTTGAAGTAAGCACGTGAATGTTGAGTACTAAACAAGTATTCAAAGCGCACTTACTTACTTGACATATCAGAAGTCCGGATAAGCCGCGTTTTGTCTCTAAAGCTTCGGTGTCAGTTGCGACACTGCCTACATTCGGTGGAACGCGTCACATTTTCTAAACCACATAATCCTAATTAGGGTCGCAGTGAGGCTGGTGTCCATCTGAGCCAACGCTGGGCGAGGGTAGAGTCCGCCCTGGAAAGTCTGCCTGCCATCATAGGACCAAGACTTACACAACCATTCACACTCAAACCTAGGGGTGATTTAAAACAGCCAGGTTGCCGACTGTGCAGGTTTTTGGACTGTGGGAGGAAACTAGAGTACCCTGAAGAAACCCACAGAAGCATGACCGCCACTCAGCAGGTCAATCATTCCATTTGGAATGAAAAGGTCAGAAGGGCAGTTTATAAAAGCTTCTTTATCATTTCATAACATGACTTTTGACCATGAAACAATTACCTGTCGATTCTACACATCAACGCTTTCCTTTCCATTAAGCAGAGAAGCTCGCTGGTCAAGTGATGAACAAAAAAGAATCACAAAGATCAAAAGGTCAAGGTGACATTTTTTCAGCTTTCGTCCAGAATTGTGCGTCATCAAACAATACTGTTCCTGCCAGTCATCCTTCCTGAATGCTAAAATAGAAACGGTCATTATGCGATGTATATTAATTTCATTGTCCATTTCCTCTTGGATTCTTTTTTTTTTTTCCGTTTCTGTGCGTCATTACCGGTGGGCTTTTATCTTTGACACACATCTTTTGAAGGTTACTTTTTTTTTAACATGAATGCCCATTGTTTGTCGATGGCTGCTTGGGAGAAAGATGATGATGCGAACATTACCACATCGTTCCTGTCAGAGCTGATTTGGCCTTGGTGTGTAATTCCTGTTGGACATAAAAAGCAATGTTCTAGGATTTGCATTTGTGTGTGTGTGTGTGTGTGTGTGTGTGTGTGTGTGTGTGTGTGTGTGTGTGTGTGTGTGTGTGTGTGTGTGTGTGTGTGTTATAAAAGCAAGATATATGTTTTAGCACAGTAGAGCCCTAAATCTTCTCCAAGCCATAAGTCTTTTCTTTCTAGCCAAACCTTTTCACTAATAAAACATTGCTGTAAAACCCTGATCTCATTTTAGCAATTCTTTGCTGACTGCCAGTAATTTTTTGAGTTGCCGACTGTCTCAGACCAACCAAACTGTCTTTGTTCTGTCCGAAAATAATTCCCAGATTAAGATCTCTAATGGTTGTCAACGAGGTCTGAGGCTGTCAAGAAGAAGTCCCCAACTATCTGCAACTTATCTGTGATCGACCACAATGGTCTCAGACTGTCATCAATATAAGGGCGGATGCTTGGCGGCACCCCCAGTGCAGCTGTCTGGGTTATCAAAGTCGGCCATGTCTCTCACTGTCTATAGCGTGAGGTTCATGTAAAAGAACCATTGCTGATTTTCATCAAGAATAGCTGCAAAGCTGTCAGCATGTTTCTGCCCTGCGATGGCCTGGCGAGTTGTCCAGGGTGTACCCTGCCCTCGCCCGGAGTCAGCTGGGATGGGTGCCAGCCTCCCTGCGACCCTTCTTAGGAATAAGTGATTACAGAAAAATGAACTGAACTGGACTTCCTGAGTGTAGGTTATGGACCAAAGGTCAGATACAACACATTGCGTCTGTAGATAGAGGACTGCAAGCAAAAAATGATAAACAATCATTCATTCATTCATTCATTGTCTCGCTGTCTAGGGTGCCCAGAGTCGGCTGAGGTGTGGGACCAGCCTCCCTGCGACCCTAATTCGGATAAAGTGGTTCAGAAAATGAATGGAATACTTGGCGTCAGTCACCAATTAATAGTGTATCATGTGTAATTATCCAACATTTGGAAATGGGTTTCAAAATACAGAACGATTGTCCACAACAAGTTTCTCTCTTACTGACAGTCAGTGATACGGTTGATGATATCTGTGAGATCCCTCATGCTCACCCGCGACCTAAAAGTTGACAGAATCATGAGGATTATTGGGCGTTATCATCCCAATGAGATCAATGTTTTAAATATCGTGGCAAGCAGCACTTTCTGGGGTCAAAGCAAAGAGAATAATAAGGAGTATGAGTGCTGATAAAGATAAAGAGAAGTGACGAAGAGGAAGATGAATAAAGAATTTGAGTGATGATGAACAGCGATGGAGTGATAAGCAGTTTTTTTTTTTTAAAGCATCAGAACTAGAAGACATGAAATACATGTCCAAGTTGACATTTGGACTATTTATAGAACAGGTGACAGGTTCTGATTATCTGGTTATAATTTTATAAATACTCAAGCCGCCTTAATTCGTTTCATTGCTGGTTCTGACCTGATACTGGTGGCACAGTGGCATAGTGGTTAGTACATCTGCCTCACAGAAAGAGGCTCCTGGGTTTCGGGTTCTGGGCTCGGGAGTTTCTGTGTATGTTCTGCATGTTCTCTCATTGTTTGAGTAGGTTTTCTGCAGGTACTCCGGTTTCCTCCTACAGTCCAAAGACATGCATTAGGAAAACTGGTTATTCCAAATTGCCCATAGGTTTGGATGTGAGTATTACTGGTTACGTGTGTTGTCCCTACAATGATAATGATCTGGTGAGCTCTTGTCTTTGCACCTTGCCTTTTGCCCAGTATCTGGCTCAGATAGGCGCCAGCCTCCCTGTTAGGTTCACTGAATGAGTGAGAGAATGATGTGTGACCTGATACTGATATGTCACTACACTTTTAACCTTCAAGCGATCAAGTGGAGTCATATATGTCCCCCTGGCATATATATATATATATATATATATATATATATATATATATATATATATATATATATATATATATATATATATAGTGATACCTCACCTCACGAACATAATTGGTTCCCAGAAAGTGTGTGTGAGGCGAAAAGTTCGTCTTCCGAACATTTATTTCCCATAAGCAACCATTAAAATGAGAATAATCCGTTCCCAGGTCCCCATAAAACATAATTTTCTACTAAATAAGCCTTAAAACTACACAAAAATATACCTTATTTTATGTATAATAAATGTGCTATTGTATTGTAATTAAAGAAATAAACTGTACTGTATAATAAAGTTGTTTTATTTACCTTTGTGATGGTAGTTGATGGCTTGATGGAATGGAGTGGGAGGAGGAGAGAGGGAGGGACTTACTGTTTGGAAGGAGAGTTTGGAAACGCCTACTGTTTGGAAACACCCTTAGCCACACACGCTCCCTTAATAGCTTCCTTGTTCTTAAAGATGGGAGCAATGGTAGACTTAGCGTACTGGTACTGGGACGCTGAGTCACACAAACGCACACCTCGTTCGTGTTTTTCAATGATCTCCGCCTGTGGTGGGGTCTTTTTCGGTCCCATAATAGCAAAAGTACACTCAATATGGTCCAAAATGTCTATCAAACACAAACCACATCCGCACTCAAAGAAAGGGGGTGATGAACTGTGACGCCGTGAGCGTGCGTCAGCTTCTCGTGGCCGCCACCGTGGCGCTGTTCGACCGCGTGGTTTGATTCGTCCGCCGAAAACTAGTTCGTCAGCAGAGACTATATGATCGCAAATTTAATGTTCTTGAGGCGAAAAGTTCGTGAGCTTAAGCGTTCGTCAGCGGAGGTTTTACTGTATATATATATATATATATATATCTGGGCGCCATTTTTCTAATTTTAACCGGAAAAAAGTTTCCTACCTAGAATTTGTTAATCCATTTGTCCTGCATTTGTTGATAGAATTTTGTAAGGATCGGCTAATCCATGTGGCGAGGATAATCTAAACTTGGGCGGGGTCACTTATGTCCCCAGGAAGATCACTGAGATTTTTAACATTATAGCTTCAGATGGTATTGATGGTTCTTCATTCTGACAGTTACATGTTTCAGACAGTTCAGCCACATAACTATTATTTTTATTACCATATCTAAATTATCCTACCACATTGTAATACATATTTTATGCAAAGTAACTTTACGTTTTATGATTTGTTTTCATTTTTTGATGCAAAGAAAAAAAAATGCAAATAAATACAAGGTGACATGTATATTACAAGATATAACAGGCAAGGGTTAGCGAAATAAATCTAATATTGTTCTATCATTGTGTGTTTTTGCTTTTTTGTAAAATTCCATACCTTATTACATAAGGACATATTACATGGACAAATACAGATAGTGAAATAAATGTGAAGAACCCTAAAACAATCATTTATCTAGAAATATTCCTATTTCAAGTCATTGGGGTCACACCCGGTCACATTAGTCGCTGAAATAGCTTGGTCGCTTGAGGGTTATTTACGCAAACTGGAACCGAACTGCACTTAATGGACGGCCAACCATCTGCATAAAACCTGCTGATAATATAGTACACTGTTAGTGTTTCCGCAGTCAGTATAGTTTTCAAAAGTAACCACATTTCTGTTAGCGATATAAACCACTCAATGGAATTCACCTACGACTACAGTGTAACACAATCTCCATATGTGGGAAGACCTCGGAGAGCATACCTAAACAAACATGTCATGAATTCATGGATACCAAAGTGTAAGACAAAGCTGTGGAAAGATCTCATTCAGCACCCCGTTATTTCCCTGTGCAAGTACTTAGGCACTATATTTCTCCAAAAGTTAGTGACAGGTTAAGGGACACCCAAAAAAAGTGCTGAGTTTCTTTCCTTTTAGGTGCATTTGAGTGTTTTGATTGACTGTAAAAGTAAATCATTATGTTTATAATACGTCTTGACAGATTCTACTCTTTTTTTTTTTTTTGCCTTCTATGAGTAGAACATTGGATAATTTTGCAAAACAAAATATGATCACAGCAGCAGAGGTGGTCTGGTGGTAAAGTGCTGGTTCACTGATCCTAGCGTTGGGGGTTCAAGCCCCTCTCTCAACGGGTCGTCACTAACAACCCCCAGAACACACACACACACACACAGTGCAACCCAATGGATTATCAAAGGCTGGCCATGTCTCTCACTGTCTATGGTGAGAGGTCCATGTAAAAGAACCATTGCTGACTTTTGACAAGAGTACTGTAATAGCTATCAGCGTATTTCTGCCCTCTGATAGCCTGGTGAGCCATTCAGGGTGTACTCTGCCTTCACCTAAATTTGGCTGAGATGGGCACCAGCAAATCCCAATTAGAATTCAAAATGTAAAGTCCTTTGGGATTTTTACACCCAAGCCATCATGGCTCATCAGGCCGGTGCTTATCGCCTATTTCCATAGCATGAAGCGACCAGGAGTTCAACTCCCTCTGGATGGGACGCTAGTCCATCACAGGTTACCTTCCCAGTATATTTTTATTGGTACCCATTTATACTGCTGGGTGAACAGAGGCACACTTGTGGTTGAGACCTTGCCCAGGGTAGTTAGCACAGTGAGTGTCTAACTGGGATTTGAACACACAACCTCCCAATCATGAGCACACCACCCTAACCACTACACCACTGACCCCACAATTAGAATTAAGCAGTTCAGAAATTGAATGAATGAACAATTTGCAACACACCCAGTGTGCCAAACATGCTTACCCATGGTTTTACCACCTGCAGCTATCCAGGCTACTCTCTCAGCAGCGTGTCAGAGCAACTCCTTTGCATTGGGTGACCCATTCTGAGCTAATAGGAGTATGTGTATTTTTTTTACCCTAGATCAGGGGTGTCAAACTCGTGCCACAAAGGGCCATGTGGCTGCAGGTTTTTGTTTCAACCAAGCAGCAGCACACCTGACTTGGCTCATTCAGACAACTGATAAGAGTCTATGTGCTCTGTCCAGAGACTGACCAGTCAAATGCCTGAAGACACTTATCAGTTGTTTGAATGAGCCAAGTCAGGTGTGCTGATGCTTGGTTGAAACAAAAACCTGCAGCCACATGGCCCTTTGTGGCACGAGTTTGACACCCCTGCCCTAGATGGTATATCTTACCCAGAGACTACAGGCAGGACTTGAGAGGAAAAAAGTGGAAAGAAGTCACTGTAGATGCTAAAGTGAGAGATTGACCTCAAGAAAAAAATAAATAATTAGGGTAGTGTGATAGTGAAAAAATTGTTAAGGTCACAGATTAATTACTGATTATGAACTTGGAACAGATTTCAGGTTCTAGATCAGTGGTTCTTAACCTTGTTGGCGGGACTGAACCCCACCAGTTTCATATGCTTATTCACCGAACCCTCCTTTATTGAAAAATAAAATATGATTTTTTTTTTTCAAATTCAAGACATAGGAATATGTTTTTATTGGGGCACCAAAATGAACCGTGCATTAACATCACTGTGTTCAAAAAACAAAACCAATACAATACATGAACTCCCCCATCACAACTACTTATATTTATATGAGGTGCGCATTTGAGTGTGTGCGCATGCGCAAATCATGCAGATAGGACGCTGACTAGCATCACGTTCTGTATGCATCCATGTTGTACATATTCGTCCGACCACTTTCTTTTTTTTGCTCAACATAGTATGGATTAAAACATTAAGAAAGAAATCACACGACATACCATCACAACAGTAACTCGACTACTGAGCACACCAAATTTCCTGCTGCACAGATTCACCAAGCCATGTTGCGTGATCACCTGCAGCCAATGATGGCCAAGCGGGGCGTGTCGTCCTGAATATAAATCGGGTGTGCGTCTTGACCTCCGCCGAACCCCTGAGACTGACTTACCGAACCCCTAGGGTTTGATCGAACTCAGGTTAAGAACCACTGTTCTAGATGCTGAAGAAGTAAATACAGGTGGATAGATAATTTTCTTTACTTCCTGTGTGAATTTTTAGTTTCATTTTTTCCCTCACATCTTTCTGCGGTTTTATTCTCTGGGACAGGCAGCACCGGGCCATAGTGATTTGCACATCCATTGCATAGCAAGAGGTTCTGACCTTGATTCCTAGCTCGGGTCTTTCTGAGCAGAGTTCACATGTTCTTCTTGTACCTTCATGGCTTTCTTCCAGGAACTCTGGTTTCCTCCCACAGACCAGAAACACTAGGGTAATTGGCTGTTCCAAATAGCCTATGAGTGTGAATGGTTGTTTGAGTGCTGGCCCTGCGATTGGCAGACGAGCTGCCCAGGCTGTACCCCGCTCTCGACGGGGTCAGCCGAGACGGGCACCAGCCTGCCTGCAACTCTAATTAGGATTAAGCATTTCAGAAAATAAATGAATGAGTTCTCTGGGATATACACAGGAAAATGTACTATTTCCAGAGAGAGAGAGAGAGAGAGAGAGAGAGAGAGAGAGAGAGAGAGAGAGAGAGAGAGAGAGATAACACCATAAGTAACAGACATAGCGACAGGTCTAAGTACTCTGGGCAGCCTGGTGGTAAGGTGCTGGATCACTGATCCTAAGGTTGGGGGTTCAAGTTCCACTCTCAATGGGTTGTCGACAAGAGTAGCTGCATAGCCTTCAGCATGCTTCTGCTCTGCAATGGCCTGGTGAACTGTCCAGGGTGTACTCTGCCCTTGCCCGAAGTTGTCTGATATGGGTGCCAGCCTCCCCGCGACCCTAATTAGGATTAAGCAGTTACAGAAAACTAACGTAGTTGGCCGGTAATTAGATGCAGGTAAAAGTCACCAACATGTTACCTGCTGGCTCAGCCTGATTCTTCTAAGTCTCAAATCCCACTGAAACTGCCATAACACACCTGTGACTAGCGAGGTAACGGGATATACAAAGAGATCACAGAACACGCAAAAGTTTTTGATGTTTAAGTGGTCAACAGCAAATGCCATCCTGAGTGACCTGGTTCATGATGGAAATATTTGAAAGGCTAAATGTTGGGACCATGATGATACATTCATTCATTTTCTGAACTGTTTAACACTAACTAGGGTTGCGGGGAGACTGGTGCTCATCTTAGTCAACTTCAGATGAGGTGCACCCTGTATAGCTCACCAGGCCATCGCAGGGCCAACACTCACAACCATTCAAACTCACACCTAGGGGTGACATGGAACAACCAATTAACCTACTGTGCATAGTTTTGTTTTTGTTTTTTTTTTACTGTAGGAGGAAACCGGAGTACCCAGAAGAAACCCATGCAAGCACGGGGAGAACATGCAAACTCCACACAACAGGCTGGGAATCAAACACAGGCCTTCATGCTGTAAAACAAACCTGCAAACCACTATGCCACCGTGCCACCCCATCATAATACATTTTATATACAGTGGTACCTCACTTTACGAAAGTCCCAACAAACGAAAAAATCCAGGTTACGAAATGCATTTACCTAAAATTTCCATCTTTGGATACAAAACAAATTCACTTTACGAAAGCGCCATCTCAAAAATTCAAACAATGCGCGAGTTGCTCTCTCACTGGCTATCTCCCAACGTCCTGCCCCACTGGCCTCCCATTGGCTATCTCCCAACATTCCACCCCACTGGCCTCCCAGTGGCTAAGAGGGATGATGCAGCTCCCTCCCATTGGCTGTTATGGGGCCGTATCTTCATAATACCCATGATGCTTTTCGTGTAAAGGACAGAGTTACTGTTGTTTTGTGAGTTTTTCGAGTGTGCTCACTGCAACTTTAGTTTTTGGCTCAGGCTTTGTAACTCTGCTAAGAAGACATGGTCAACACACGCGCACACACACACATGTACGCGCGCGCGCACACACACACACACACACACACACACACACACACACACACACACACACACACACACACACACACACACACAAACACACACACACAAGTGTGTGTGATTCCCGGTGCGAGTGAAAAGAAGAAGCGGGTTCGTGGCATGCAGTTGAGTGATATCTCAAAGAAATATGGCAAAAATGCAGTTCAATTTATGAAAAATCCAGGTTATGAAACCACTTCTGGAATGGATTAATTTTGTAAGGTGAGCTACCACTGTATTTATAAAATATTATAGTATAGTATATAACTAGAGATGTGATGTTTTTCATTTTGCTTTCCTGTCATAAAGTCAGGAGTCCCTGTAAAATAGAATATCTTACCATTTTAGTTACAAGTTCCTGGATTTTTTTTTTTTTTTTTTGGCTTAATCTGCTGCCTGATTGTAACAAAGTTGAACTCATGCTCATTCTTCTTCGAACATTTCATTTGTTTCAGCGCACCACACCGCAGTACAAGCTCTTAACCTGGCAGCCCTTCAAGGAATCTGTGATTATATTGTTATTGTTGCAGTTTGAAATGATAAATTTTGTGGTAGATTTAAAAAAAATGGATTTACAAGAACATTAAAATACACAGTTGTGCATCTTTCTGGTCAGTGCTGGGTTAATGGATAAGGCAAAGGTTACTAATCCAAAGGTCAGCGTTTCAATCCACTACTATCACTGTTGGCCCCTGAGCAAGGTCCTTAACTCTCAGTTGTATAAAAATGATAATTGTAAGTTGCTATGGATAAGAGTGTCTGCCAACTGCTTTACATGTAAATCTGGATGTAAAACAGAGCAGTGGTGCAGGGGTCTAAAATGTTTAATATAATACACTGATTGGCCATTTTAGTGGAAATGTTATTTGTTGAAAGGTGATTGGTTAAAACTACAAGGTTGTACAGAATGTTAGAGAATAATGTTTTCATGACTGAATAGATGAGCCACCAACATCTCTTCTAAGAGCAGTACGAAGGCAAAGTCAGTGCCATTGCCTTGTGCAAACTCCTGCAGCTTGGCATTAACTCCAATGAAGGATATAGAAGTCAGACTGTAGACAAAGTGGCACCACAGTAGAGTAGAGTAGCTCAGTCACAGCATTGCAATAAGGTCGATAAGAGGTGTTTTACCAGCGCTTTTGTGAGATTCCTCCTTTTGTGTGGGTTCACCCTGGGATGGTCTAGCAAGTTGCTCAGGAGCTACCCTGCATCCACCCAGAGTCAGTTGAGAATGACTGTCACCTCCCAGCAACCCTAGTAGGATAAAGCGACTCAAAAAAAAAGAATGAATAAGTGGTTGAATTTTTATGAATGGAAGTACAGGGATCCCTCACTTTCTGTGATTAATAGGGACCGAGATCCCCCACGACCGCCGAATTCTGCAAAGTAGGATCACCCCCCCCCCCCCCCCCCGACTAAGGTAACTGTGTATATAATATCAATAAATACATATTCAATGCTACAAATGCTTAAAATAACAATGAATCATTCAAAAATAATGCATAAAATGTAAATAAAATATAAATACACACATACAGATGCACATGCACGCACTCCGATGCGCACCTCAAATAAAAATGTAAGTAATTTTCTTGGGGGGTTTTGGGTTGTTTTTTGTTTTTGTTTGTTTGTTTGTTTGTTTGTTTTGAATAATTGGCGTTGTTTTGAACATTTTCCTTAACTTTTCCCTCTATTCTTCCTTAATTTCCTTATTTCTTAATTTGATGAATATAAAAAAAAAAAACAAAACAAAAAAAAAAAACAAGATGCACTGAAACCACATGAATTGAAAGGCGAAGTAGCAAGGGATCCCTGTAATTGCAAATTGGACTGACTTGATGACATAAACCAGCTTCTGGACAGTAGCTTTTGCAGCATTGGTGGTATTAAAATTACCATTTTTAACATTTTTCTATCATTCTAGAATATTTCTCATAATATCACACACTTTTTTATGTCATGTGTTTATGTATTTTTTATGTTTCTATGCTGAATATAAAAATTTTAGATGCTATATTACATTTAAAAAAACAACATTCAACAAGGTCTTAGAGAGTGAGCAGATGAAGGAGGAATGGCGGACAAGTATGCTGGTGCCCATTTTTAAGAACAAGAGAGACGTGCAGAGTTGTGGCAACTACAGAGGGATAAAGTTGATGAGCCATACGATGAAGTTATGGGAAAGAATAGTGGAAGCTAGACTAAGGGCAGAGGTCAGCATTTGTGAACAACAGTTTGGTTTCATGCCAAGAAAGAACACCACAGATGCAGTGTTTGCTTTGAGGATGTTAATAGAGAAGTACAGAGGAGGTCAGAGGAAGCTGCATTGTGCCTTTGGTATTCAGCACTCTGTGGTATTGCATGAGGAAGTCTGGAGTGGCAAAGAAGTATGTTCGAGTGGTGCAGGCCATGTATGAGAGATGTAAGACAGTGGTGAGGTGTGCTGTCGGTGTGACAGAAGAGTTCAAGGTGGAGGTGGGAATGCATCAAGGGTCAGCTCTGAGCCCCTTCTTCTTTGCTATGGTGATGGACAGGCTGACAGATGAGGTTAGACAAGAATCTCCATGGACTATGATGTTTGCAGATTACATTGCGATCTGTAATGAGAGCAGAGAACAAGTGGAGGAAAATCTAGAGAGGTGGAGATATGCCCTGGAAAGAAAAGGGATGAAGGTTAGTCTCAGTAAGACAGAATACATGTGTGTGAACAACAAGGACCCAAAAGGAACGGTGAGGTTACAGGGAGCAGAGATAAATAAGGTGGAGGATTTTAAGTACTTAGGCTCAACAATCCAGAGCAATGGAGAGTGTGGGAAAGAGGTGAAGAAACGTGTGTAGGCAGGTTGGAATGGTTGGAGAAAAGTGTCCGGTATGATGTGTGATAGGAAGGTATCGGCAAGAATGAAAGGAGAAGTGTACAAGACGGTGATGAGGCCAGCGATGTTGTTTGGTTTAGAAACAGTGGCACTGGGGAAAAGACAGGAGGCAGAGCTGGTGGTAGCAGAGATAAAAATGTTGAGGTTCTCTTTGGGAGTAACGAGGATGGATAGGATCAGGAATGAGCACATCAGAGGGACAGCACATGTAAGAGGTTTTGGAGACAAAGTAAGAGAGGCTAGATTGAGATGGTTTGGACATGTACAGAGGAAAGATAGTGAGTATATTAGTAGTAGGATGCTGAGGTTGGAACTACCAGGCAGAAGGCCTAGAGGAAGATCAAAGAGAAGATTTACGGATGTGGTGAAGGAGGACATGAAGGTAGTTGGAGCAAGAGGAGAAGATGCAGAGGACAGCGTGAGATGGAGGCAGATCATTTGCTGTTGCGATCCCTGAAAGGAAAAGCCGAAAGGAAAAGAAGATGAAGAATATATTACATTTAAAAAACAGAAAACTTCTAAAGTGTCTGAGATACCTCTCTGCAACACAGTTGTTTTTTCGTAAATTGCGTGTTCCTTCTCACCTTCCAACACGGAGGGTAAAAGCACTAAGCTTTTCCTCCTCACCAGGATGTTTTCCATGTTTGGCATAAGTAATCCCAATATCCAGGCATAAATCTTTGGGAAACAGCAACATTGCGACATTCCAAGTGTTTCGACATAAGCAGTGCTCGGAATCAATAAAAAATGATATGTTGTGATGATAGTGCCACACTTTTGGAGCACTCCAACTTTGTCATATTTCTCACAAGTAGTCTCACAGGCCTGCAGACAGTAGTGTTCATTTCTATCTAAGAAAAAAAATAAAAATAAAATAAAAAACCCCACAATATCCCACCCCCTATGTAAATAAGTCATGTTGGACTTTCCCAGAATTATATTCTGTGTTTTACAGAAGCATTTGATACACAGTGTGTTGTTGCACATTCAAAAGTCACTAAACTCTAATGTGCTTTGGTAGAAAAACAAACATGTTCAGGAAGGTATCACCAAGCTGTCAGAGAGTTCGTATAAGTTATATGACATACTGACATACACATATACACTGAGCATTACTTGGATAAATGTCTATGGAAAGACAAGAATTTTTATCAACTTTGCATGTAAAGTGGCACACATGAAAGCCCTTTTCAATGTTGTCCACATTAGATATTGCTGTATCAGTTTAGTATAGCACAGGGAGCCCTCACTTTCCCCGGTTCATGAAGACCGAGACCCCTGCTGCGACCACTGGTTTTGGCGAAGTAGGATCAACCCCCCCCCCCCCCCCCCGACTGACGTACATGTATACGTACATGTATATGTGTATATAATATCAATAAATACATAGCCAATGCTATAAATTCATATAATAACAATTAAAGATTAAAAAATAATGCATAAAATGAAAATAAAATATAAATACACACACATACAGAAGCGTGCGCACACTCAAATGTGCACCTCACAGAAAAATGTAAGTAGTTTTGTTTGGGGGGTTGTTTTTGTTTGTTTGTTTTTTTTTGGGGGGGGGGGTTTGTTTGGTTTTTTTTGGGTTTTTTTGCATAATTGGCCTTGTTTTGTAGCATTTTTCATTTTTTGATGAATATTTTTGAAAAACCCGCGATGCACTGAAGCCACAGAAACTGAATCACAAAGTAGTGAAGGATCACTGTACAGTGGTACCTCACCTTACGATAGTCCCAGCAAACGAAAAAATCCAGGTTACGGTTCTCTATATACGAAACAAGTTCTCCTCACGAAACGCGCCAAATGCACCATTCATACATTCAAACGCACCATTCAAACATTAAAGCGCACCATTCAAACATTCAAACAATGCAGAGTTGCTCTCCATTGACTATCTCTCGCTGGCCTCCCACTGGCTAGGAGGGATGACGCAGCTCCCTTGAGCAGCTCTCCATTGACTATCTCCCAACATCCCGCCCCGCTGGCCTCCCATTATCTATCTCCCAACATCCTGCCCCACTGGCCTCCAATTGGCTAGGAGGGATGACCCAGCTCCCTTTAGCAGCATGGCTAGGAGGGATGATGCAGCTCCCTTGAGCAGTTTCATGGAGTTTTTGTAGTGTGCTCATTGCAACTTTTTTTTCCTCAAGCTTTTAATCTGGCATCAACATTTGTAAGATTATAACTCTGCTAAGAAGACATGGTCAACATGAAGTAAGTACCTCAAAAGGTATGCTTTTATAATTTTTAAAGGGTAGTATTGGGGGCCTTGTAATGAATCACGCGTTTTACATGTAAAATGTGGTTCTACGAAAAAGGCTCTGGAACTGATTAATTTCGTAAGGTGAGATACCACTGTATATGTATTTGTTCAATTAAATTGTATTAATATATCCCCAACATTCTATTCCGGGAGTCAAAAACCGTAAACACTCAAAGAGCTGTTTGGACCTGTCTGCCACAGGGATAAAAACAAAACAAACAAAAAAAACAGAGAGCCACAAAACCCTTTTCTCCGGTTATTTTCCACAGTGCCACTGTTTCTAAACCACATAACATTGCTGTCCTCAACACCATCTTGTGTACTTCTCCTTTCATTCTTGTCGTTACCTTCCTATCACACATCACACCGGACACTTCTTTCCAACCATTCCAACCTGCATCCATGAATCTTCTCTTTGGTCTTCCTCCATGCCTTCTGCCTGGTAGTTCCAACCTCAGCATCCTACTACTAATATACTCACGATCCCTCCTCTGTACATGTCCAAACCATCTGAATCTAGCCTCTCTGACTTTGTCTCCAAAACCTCGTACATGGGCTGTCCCTCTGATGAACTCATTCCTGATCCTATCCATCCACGTTACTCCCAAAGAGAACCTCAACATTTTCATCTCTGCTACCTCCAGCTCTGCCTCCTGTCTTTTCCCCAGGGCCACTGTTTCTAAACCATACAACATCGCTGACCTCAACACTGTCTTGTACACTTTTCCCTTCATTCTTGCTGATACTCTCCTATCACACATCGCACCTGACACTTTTCTTTAACTATTCCAACCTGCCTACACACGCTTCTTCACCTCTTTTCCACACTCTCCATTGCTCTGGATTGTTGAGCCTAAGTACTTAAAATCCTCCACCTTCCTTATGTCTGCTCTCTGTAACCTCACCGTTCCTCTTGGGTCCATGTCATTCACAGACATGTATTCTGTCTTACTGAGGCTAACCTTCATTCCTCTCCTTTCCAGGGCATACCTCCACCTCTCTAGATTTCCCTGCACTTGTTCTCTGCTCTCACTACAGATCAGAATGTCATCTGCAAACATTGTAGTCCATGGAGCTGATCCTTGATGCAGTCCCACCTCCACCTTGAACTATTTTGTCACACTGACAGCACACCTCACCACTGTCTTACATCTCTCATACATGCCCTGCACCACTCATCTATGCCACTCCAGACTTCCTCATGCAATACCACAGTTCCTCTCTCGGCACCTTGTCATATGCTTTCTCCAGATCCACAAAGGCACAATGCAGCTTCCTCTGACCTCCTTTGTACTTCTCGATTAACATCCTCAAAGCAAACATTGCATCTGTGATGTTCTTTCTTGGCATGAAATCAAACAAATGCTGACCTCTGCCCTTAGTCTAGCTTCCACTATTATTTCCCATAAATTCATTGTATGGGTCATCAATTTTATCCTTGTGTAGTTGCCACAACTCTGCACGCTTCCCTTGTTATTTAAAATGGGCACAAACACACTTCTCCTCCATTCCTCTGGCATCCTCTCACTCTCTAAGACATTGTTGAATGTTCTTGTCAGAAAATCTACTGCTACCTCTCCTAGACACTTCCATACCTCCACTGGTATGTCATCAGGACCAATTGCCTTTCCACTCTTCATCCTCTTCAATGCCCTTCTCTCTTCACTCTCATTTTCCTCATTCATCAGCTCTTCAAAGTACTCTTTCCATCTTCCGAGCACACTTCTGTCATAAGTCAATACATTTCCCTGTCTGTCCCTAATCACTCTAACTTGCTCGTCCTTCCCATCTCATTTTTTCTGTTGTGCCAACCTGTATAAATCCTTCCTTACTGTCCAACCTACCATACAAGTCATCATACGCCTTATGTTTGGCCTTTGACACCACAACCTTTGCCTTACTCTGTTTCTCCCTGTACCCCTGTTTACTCACTTCGGTCCTCGCTGTGTCCCACTTCTTCTTAGCAAACCTCTTCCTTTGTACACACTCCTGTACTTCCTCATTCCACCAGCAAGTCTCCTTATCTACTCTCCTTCCAGAGGACACACCAAGTACTCTTCTACCATGTTCTCCTGATCACAATAGCTGTAGTTGTCCACTCATCTGGAAGCACTTCCTGACCAGCCAAAGCCTGTTTCAACTCCTCTTTGAAGATAACAACACTCTTACTTTTTCAGCTTCCACCACTTTTGTCTTCTGCTCGGCCTTTGCCTTCTTCATCTTTCTCACCATCAGCGTCATCCTGCACACCACCATCCTATGCTGTATGGCAACACTCTCACCCACTACTACTTTGCAGTCACTGACTTCCTTCAAATTACATCGCCTACACAAGATGGAGTCTACCTGTGTGCTCCTACCTCCGCTTTTATATGTCACCCTATGCTCCTGTCTCTCCTGGAAGAAAGTATTTACAATGGCCATTTCCATCCTTTTTGCAAAATCGATCAACATCTGTCCTTCTGTGTTCGTGTCCTGGATACCAAACCTGCCCATCACTTCCTCGTCCCCTCTATTGCTTGCACCAGCATGTCCATTGAAGTCAG
The DNA here is from genome assembly GCA_024760905.1 of Plotosus lineatus. Lineage (NCBI taxonomy): Eukaryota > Metazoa > Chordata > Actinopteri > Siluriformes > Plotosidae > Plotosus > Plotosus lineatus. Next base: position 14,020,001 of record CM045728.1, read on the forward strand.
CACCAATGACCACTCTCACCTTTGGGGATCCTCTGCATCACTTCATCTAACCTTCTCTTCTAGCTCACATCCTGCCTGTAGGGCATAAGCACTCTTTTCACTTCTAGAACATTCCTTACAAACCTCTCCTTCAAGATGACTCCTGCACCATTTCTCTTGCCATCCACATTATGATAAAACAGCTTAAACCATGCTCCTAAGCTTGTAGCCTTGCTACCTTTCCACCTGGTCTCCTGAACACAAAGTATGTCCACCTTCCTCCTCTGCATCATGTCAGCCAACTCTACCTTTTCTTCCATAGTTCCAACTTTCAAAGTCCCTACTCTCAGTCCTAGACTCATGCTTTTCCTCTTCTCTTTCTGCCTACGGACACACCTCCCACCTCTCCTTCTTTGACCCTTCCTTCTTCGACGAACAGTGGTCCAATTTCCACCATCACCATGTTGGTTAACAGCACTGATGGAGGTCATTGTTAACCCGGGACTCGACTGATCCGGTATGGAATTTGTTTTAACGTTTCACATTCTGTATTCTGGGAAAGTTTTACGCCGGATGCCCTTCCTGTCGCAACCCTCTGCATTTATCCGGGCTTGGGACCGGAGTGAGGATGTACATTGGTTTGTGACCCCCCCCGCCCCCCGGCTGCATTACCTTTTTAAAAACTAACTAACTAAAATAAAATAAATTGAAATTAAATATGTATTTCTGATTATTTATTTTCCAAACTTACAGGGAGTCGCAGCAGTGGGAGCAAAGAGCCACTTGCGGCTCCAGAGCCATGGATTGCTGAGCCCTGGTCGATTTTCTTCATTTCATAGTGGGTCTTTTGGCTGCACTGCTTTCAGTGTGTATATGTGTTAGATTTTTTTTTTTTTTTTTTGTCCAAACAGATTTTAGCTTCTATGTGTCAATCTAATCTGCCCAAGGCCTTTTGATTCAGCAGTGGTGGGGGATATCACTTGAACTATGTTAGTAATGGCTCTGTTTTTTTAATCAATCACATTTCAGATTTGCCTCACAGGGCCAGCTAGTTGGTCTAATATAGCGTCAGTATTTTTCCATCCTCTGAATGGTTGGTCAAGGCAAAAACTAGCTGAATAGTTTGCAGCAAACTGCACACAACACATTTAAGTTGGATTTATTTTTACATCCACAATGGCTAACAGAGAAGGAGAAATTGACTTGGTGTGGGACATTCTTAAAAATCCATGTTTAAGGCAGACTTTTCCAGAAAAGCTCAACTCATGAAGAGAAATCAAGAAAGAGGAGGTAACTTTTTGACTTTTGGCTGAGTGCCAGTTTTATTATTATTTTAATCCTTTCTTTTTATTTTTTTAAACCACAGGGTTTATTTAAAATGCAGATGAATTATTAATATAAACTATATAGCAATAGTTCAGTCTAATTAGTGTAATATCTAGGAATTTATTATTATTATTATTATTATTATTATTATTATTATTATTATTATTATTATTAATAATAATAATAATAATAATAATAATATCCCAAGTGGTGAATGCCTGTCAAAAGGACACGCACAGATTTTTACAGTCACTTGGAGTGGGCTACATCATCACTCTCGTTCTCATAAATTGAGTGTGGGGGGGGGTCTCCTTGTAATTTGTTTTTCTTAAAGGCGAGATCTTCTTTTCATTTGTTTTTCTCATGATTTTATGTAATACAGCCTAAACTTTGAATGAATTAAAAAATACCATTATAAAGCACATATAAACATACTAATTCTGTATAAGTTTAAAAAGATGCCTTTCGCTACATGATGCTTACTTAGATCTGCTCGCTGCATGCAGAGGTCAGCTGACCTGTCTCGGTAATGGTTAAACATATCAAAATAAACTATATAAATCATGTTTATGTTTCTGTATAGTATATGCTAAAACAATGTTTTGACTCAGGCTCAGTGAATGTTACTGAATTACTGCTCCCTCAACGGTCCACCCGGCAAAATATTCAGCGACATCATCTTCAGCAAGTAATTGTTCATTAAATCATTAAGTTGTTTTCACAAATTAATTTCTTACAGTTCTCCCTTCCTCACTTATTAATCACTTTACATCACACGTTAACTTTTTCATTCTTTTTCTGTACCACTTAATCCTAATTAGGGTCACAGGGATCCCATCTCAGCCAACTCTGGGCAAGGGCAGAGTACACCTGGACAGCTCACCAGGCCACCACAAGACAGAAACACACTGATGCCTATGCAGCAACTCTTGATGAATGTCAGCAATGGTTCTTTTACAGCCTCTCACCATAGACAGTGAGAGCATGGCTGGCCTTTGATAACCCAGTTAGCTCCACTGGGGTGCCAGTGACAACCCGTTAAGAGTGGGGCTTGAACCCCCGACCTTGGGATCAGTGATCCAGCACCAGGCCACCACTGTCTACACCTTAACTTGAATTTCATAATATTGTTAACCATATCATTTCACATACGTATTCACATGTATATGTATTTCGTACAATATAAGATGCTGAGGTTGGAACTACCAGGCAGAAGGCCTGGAGGAAGGCCAAAGGAAGAAGAGATTAATGAATGTGGTGAAGGAGAACATGAAGGTAGTTGGTGTAAGGGAAGAATATGCAGAGAATAGGGTGAGATGGAGACAGATGATTTGCTGTGGCGACCCCTGAAGGGAACAGCGAAAGGAAAAGAAGAAGAAGAAGATGTATTTCCTACAATGGGAATCCAAGCACACTTCCCAATACAAATTTTAACATGGCGTTGTATGAGGTCCCGAGCAACATTTGGATATAAATGATATAAATGCCTGTGTTTAAGTGTTTTTATGTGTTAGTATTAGGTTTATATCTGAAGTGAGTTCAAAGTTGAAGGAGACTGTTGAAATGTTTCAGCGTTATAATACTAAAATAGAATCATTGCTCAAAAGTGTTTATGGTGATTGACTGGCATCTTTTTCCTCCGCCTCTCTCTGTGTCTGTTTCCAATGGATGTGCTCATCAACTTAGGTAGCTGTTTAATACTCTGGTATCCAGGTGAGAGCAAAAACAAAGCAAGTGTGTTGGAGGAAGTTGATGGGAGAAGTCATATACAGTGACTTATAGCTATCTATCTGCATTCCAGCCTGACTTCTTTTTTTTTTTTTTTTCATTCGATGGACATCGAATGAGAGACAGTTATGGCTCTCAGACAGTTTGTCTTTGCTTGAAAAAATATTATGATTCCAAAACAGTTGTAATTAAGGCCCTTGGAAACTTCCACGACTAATAAACAATGTAATTTTCTAGTCAACATGAATACGGGAATTTTTGTTGTTGTTGTTGTTGTTGTTATTGTTGATTATTTGATTTGCTAACTTGTTGTTTTGCAACAGTTCTAGTTTTGTTGCCAACAGCATGTCTGTGTCTTGTATTCAACTGTCAATATTTCAACCAATTTCTTCCCTATTTTTCTTCAAATTGGCCAGAATATTGTTAAAGCCATAAGTGAGACTGATGACTTGCAGAACGAGGTTTTCCAGTGCAAAGTGATGGGCAGCTAACTCCAACCTCCTTGCCAAGATAATTTCACTTCTCTAAATCTGCTCGACATATGACATCATACGATTGACCTTTTTTTCTTCTGAAAGATATTGGAAATCCATCCATCCATTTTTTGGCAAAGTTGACTTTCAGGAAGTATTTTAGTGCTTACAGGCTTTACACTGAGCCTCTGCATATTTACTCTTTATTACTGCAGTCTGGTCAGTCACAAGTGGGTCAGTGCTGGATCCCTCTGTCTCAAGTCTACATATTTTAATATTGGGAATAACATAAAAATGAATAATAATAAATTAAAAATAATAAAAAATGACTGCTTGAAGGAGTTCATCATGGACTTATCATCTGATTAATAAGCACCTCTAGTATTTAAATAAATGCTTCAGAGGAGCAAAGGGTGTATCACTGAGGATAACATGAAACCATTAGCTCCCGAAATCCACTGAAATTTTATTCTCAATGAGGTCGCCATTCTACTATACTGGTTATGACTGGTAAGGATGGCTTTCTGCACTACTCTCACCATCTTACTCTCATCTCACCATCAAACAAACAAACAAACAAACAAACAAACAAACAGACAAAAATGCTGATCATAACATGTGGCTTAATGTTTGGTATCCACAGCATCATATTTTCTTTTGAAACTTTTATAAAACCAGGAAAAACAGCACAGGAGAGAAACAGTAGAGGGGAGAAAAATGATTGAAGCTGGGGCTGATTTATTTCTAGCTCATGCTGTATATTCATGCAGTCTACCCTTGTAATACTTTTCCTGTAGTTACGCTTTACAAAACGCCCTTAAGATTGTTCTTAATTTTTCTTTTTTTTTTTTTTTGGTACATTTTCCCTCCTAAATATACGGTGATGGGGTGTGTCTTCATAACATCTGGTTCAAACATCCAGTAAAAGTCATAAAAGGAGTTTTTCGGTCTCTTTATTTAATATTGCACATGGTGACTGTTCAAAAGAAACAAAACATAACAAAAAAAAAAATCAAACTCTTCTGAAGGCAGACAGTTGACCTTGGTAAAAAGCTTCCACTGACGTATCATTCTCTGAATGTTTGTTTCTAAAGTGAGGTAGAAGTAAGGCATTAGAGGGCTGGGCGTCTGTTTTTGGCCAGACCATTCTGTCTCAATGTGGCCCTTATTAAGTGGAGATCTGTAAACAACAGGCGCATTGTTCACTCTTGGAGCAGTGTAATATCATAAACAGCAAACCCTTACAGCTGAACTCTCCAAGCTGAAGGCATTTGCCTGAAGATGTTTAAGGGCTTATCAAATACCTTGAGTCAGAAGACGTGCCAGTCCTTGCATTTCTAATATACACATAGAAGGAATTAAAAAGAGGGGTAGGTATTTAATATGGTTGACTGTTTTATGTTTAAACCCATGTCTAGGCCTATCTGCATATATGGACACCTGATCGTAATTTCACCACCATACTTTATTTTTCCTAGTCATAGCATTTCTGCAGTAGTTTTGAATCTGTGAAGTGTTTAATATATATATATATATATATATATATATATATATATATATATATATATATATATATATATATATATATATATATATATAGATATAGATATATATAGATATATATAGATATATATATATATATATATAAAAGGAAAAAAATGAAAAATGTATATTTGGAATTTGGAGATGTGCTGTCATGAGAATAGTCATTTGCTGTCCAGGCTGTACTCTGGTCTCGCGGAATGAATTGTGAAATAGAAGCATGTCTCAGATTGTTTTAATCCTTTTATATTACAGCAGTTTGCAATAAAAAAAATTGACTTAACAAATAATGAAAATCACTTGTTTTCATTAAAGGAAACTGTTCTTGTATTTCAAAAATTGTTGTTTCAGTAATATGAAATTTAAAAATAAGAATTTGAAACAAAAAAATAATACCTTGGGGGTTTTTCTAGGCCATGGGTGGCTTAATGCATCCACATCAACAATATTTCTTATTAACTAAATGTGTGTTTTTATGAAGCTCCAGATTGAAAGGTGCGTAACAGAATATGACCATATATGGGGGACGGGGGGATGGGGGGGCTCAACTTGGGTTTGTAGATGGTGTAACATGCCCAATGTGGAATTTTTTGCGTTGATGCAGGAGGCTAATTTCATAAAAACTCTAAAAAATTCCTCAGAGAAAACCTAACCAGATCAATGATTATTTCAGAAAGATACAATACATTGATATACCCACTAAATGAGTTGTACCCTTCTTCTGCTTAATTTGAGGTTAGCAGCCTAAGCAATGAAGTCCAGACATCCCTCTTATTAGCCATGTCTTCCAGCTCTTCAAGGGGATGCCGAGGCATTCCCAGACCAGCTGAGAGACATGGTGCATGCAACACATGGGTCAACCCCGGTGTCTCTTCCTGGTTGGACATGCCCGAAACACCACACCAGGGAGGCGTTCAGGAGGCATTCCAACCAGATGCCACCTCAACTGGCTGCTCTCAGTACAGAGGATCAGGGGTTCTACTCTGAGCTCCCCCTATATAACAGAACCCCTTGCCTTATCTCTAAGCGAAAGCCCTGCTACCCTGAGAAGGAAGCTAATTTGAGTCGCTTGTATTTGTGATCTTGTTCTTTTGGTCACTACCCAAAGCTTGTGACCACATGTGAGGGTAGGAACATACATCGACTGGTAAATTGAAAGTTGAGCCTTCTAGGTCAGCTCCCTCTTCACCTCAATGGACCAGTACAAGCTCCACTTTACAGCAGAGGCTGCACCAATTCACCTGTCTCACTCCATCATTCCCTCACTCGTGAAGAAGACCCTGAGATACTTGAACTCCTCCACTTGGGGCAGGGTCTTATTTCAGACTGGGAGTGTGCATTCCACCATTTTCTGGCTATAAACCATTTCCTTGCACTTGGAGGTGCTGCTTCACACTTAGCTACAAATTCCTCCAGCGTGAACTGAAGATCCGAGCTTGAGGAAGCCAAAAGGACAACATCACCTGCAGAAAGTAGAGACAAGATCCTATAGCCACCAAATCAGAACCCCTGAATACCTCAGATATGACTTGAAATTCCATCCATAAATATCATGAACAGAACCAGTGACAAAATCCAACCCCCACAGGAAACAAATTCGACATGTTGGTACCAATGCAAACCAAGCTCTGGCTTCAACAATACAGAAACCAAACAGGTAGGAACAAGTCTGGTACAACATATTGGTACACACACCCAACAAGATTGCCCAAGGAAAATACCAACCTTTCCACATTTGCTTTGTAGACTTAGAGAAGGCTTTCGACCATGTTCTTTTAAATTATATCTATTGACTGTTTATAAAAGAGGCTGCGCATGAGTACTCCTTTTGGCTAATTGCAATACAGTGTTTTGCTCTGCCCATCCTCAGAGATTAGCTACTCTACATTTATTTTTTTCCTTACAACTCTTGATCAACACTCATATTCAAAGTAAGCCTTTCCTCTTTTAAATATGAACATTTTTCTTCATTTTATTTTCTTCACAAATACATTTTCAAAATGTTAATTCATTCATTCATTCATTCATTTTCAAAACTGTTTAATCTTAATTAGGGTTGTGGAGAGGCTGGCACCGATCTCAGTCAACTCTGGGTGAGGGCAGTGTACACCCTGGACAGCTCAACAGACCATTGCAGGGCAGAAACAGGTTGACGGCTATGCAGCTACTCTTGACAAAAGTTGGCAAAGGTCCATTTATATGCTTGCATACATGCTATTTAGTAAGACAGCATGGGTACACTTCAACTGGTTGATATCTATTACTATACTACATAGGCGCTATAATTGGTTCAATATCCCTGAGATGTTAGATATTCTTTGTAGATACCAGTTTTTCTTAATATTCTTAGCGGATACCAAAACTCCTCACTTAGAGGATATTGTTTCCTTTTGTTTTTGAATGGTTAGGGTTAACAGAACAAACACTGCTGGCCTCACAGAGCAATTAAGTCAGTCCAAAGTACAGAATTCACCTGACCTGCCACATGCATGCCAAACCTGACCTGCCATACATGGTCAAAATATGAAAATATAAAATGCAGAAAGCTTGTTTTGGTTTGTTTTTCATTGTTTCTGAACAGGTTCTACTCGGCTTCTGAATGAGAGTCAAATGAACTCTTGCTCCCAAGTGCTCAAATTCATCTGTGTCTGTGAACAAAGAAACCATACAAATCTCCTTTTAGTTGGATTTTTTACTACATTGTTCCCATGTACTATCCCAACATTACTATATGCTACCTAACAGCTGTTCATTGAGGGCGAGGTGGATGCTGTTAAATAGCAACAACTGAGGTATTATCTGCCTGATAAACTTGGAATAATAGTTTATTTTTACTTTTTTAAAGCATGATAGAGGCTGGAAAGCTTCATATACAAGCTTTTGACATACATTTGACAGACACGTTTATCCAGAGCAACTTCAAATTTTACCTGAGCAATTGAAGGGTTTTGCTCAAGGGCCCAACAGTGGTGATTCTGGAAATTGGACCTCTGACTTTCAGATTACTCACCCATTGCATTAACCCCTCAGCTACAGAAAAAAATGAAATGCAAACAGAACACTCAAGACATTTTACTGTTTTTGTGGTGTAAGTGATGCACAGTGCAAAATAATTGGTTTACCATTATAAAGTGCATCGTCTCAAATACGTAGAAATTGGAATAAGGTCAGAGTTTAGTGATCCAAGAGTAGAAATTATTCCTGATCGAGGCCTCCGTACCACCTCCTTAGATGTGGAAGATAAGCCCTGTTGTCTCTGATCTTGATGTACTCTCTTTCTGTTATAGTTATCGAAATATATTGAAGCTTCACTGATGAAGAGGACTGATTTACTCTTGTAGTGTCCATGGCTCTGGAGAGTGAGGTTATCACAGCAGGAAGGTCAGTTCACTATCTCAGTATTTAAATGGACAAAATGCCTTCAGGAAATGCAGACTTCCTTTCATGCCTTATTGATGAGATGAGAAAATTTGAATTTGAAGATGTTTACTGTTTTTTTTTTTCTTCTTGTGCCACCATTAGATGCAGAAGTTTAAATTCACTTCATTATTGTACAAAATTCTTTAAATTTGACATGTTATAGCGAAAAAACATGAAATGTCAATGAATTTACACTATGAAATATGTATAACTGTTAAGCCATGATCAACCATTTTGAAATCATTTTTGTGACAATTACATTTACATTATTTAGCAGACGCTCTTATCCAAAGTGACTGACAGAAGTACTTTAAAGTATCTATCAGTGAATATATTCTTATACTGGTTTGTTACAACACATACTAAGTATACCATCAGTGCTCAAGCTAAGTACTGCAGAAAAAGTAAGCTATCCAGAGACTCAGCTGTCCGCATGTCCAGAGGAAGCTCATTTCACCACCTTGGAGTCAGAACAGAGAAGAGTTCAAACACATCTTTCCCTTGTCCATTGGTAGAGGGAGGGATCAGTCTAGTAGTGCAAGAGGATCTGAGAGAACAGGTTGCAGTGTGGGGGGTGTGATAAGTGCTTTGAGGTAAGAAGGTGCAGATCGATTTTTGGCTTTTTAAGCAAGAATTAGTATTTTAAATTGAAAGCGAGCAGCTACAGGAAGCAATTGGAGAGATAGATCATAGCCATGGTATGGTGTGGGAACATTTGGGAAGGTTGAAAACAAGCCGTACAGCTACATTCTTGATCAGTTGCAGAGGCCAAATAGAATAGCTTGCCAAGGTAGACCTGCCAGGAGTGAGTTGCATTAATCTAGTTTTGATATAACAATTGATTGAACAAGCATCTAAGTGTCTTCACTGGAAAGAAATATATGAATTATTCTGGTATTAAAGAGAAGAAATCGACATGATTGAGAAAGATTAGTGATATGAGAAGAGAAAAATCGACATGATTGAGAAAGATTAGTGATATGAGAAGAGAAAGACAGGAAATTGTCCATGGTCACTCCAAGGCTTCGTGCAGTACCTGAAGGAGAGACCACAGCATTGTCCAGGGAGATTGCAAGATCTTCATTTGGAAATGAGTCAGCTGGTGAACTGCCATCCATGAGGAGATACTTTCCAGACATGCAGAGATCCAGGTAGAAACATCAGTGTCTGAGGGAAGAAAAAAAGAGGACAAGTTGAGTGTCATCATACCAGTGGTATGCAGAAGATATGACATCATCAAGGAACCTAGTATAAAGAGAAAACAGAAGTGAACCAAAAACTGAGCCCTGGGAACACCAGTGATCCATCAGTGTGGAGAAGATGTAGATCCCCTCCATGTAACCTCATATGGCTGACCTCCCAGCTAGGAAAAAACAAACTGCCATGCTGCACCACATATTTCTAGACTCCTGACGATGGACAAGAGAGTCTTGTGGTTGATTGGGTCAAATACTGCTGAAAGGCCGACGAGGCTGAAGACTGATGACATTTTGGCTGATCTTGCACCATGTAGCGTCTCTGTAACAGCCAAGAGTCTAATCTCTGAGGAATGTACTGCTTTGAAGCCAGATTGGTTATGGCCAAGGAGATTGTTCGGCAAAAGATAGAAAGAAATTTGGTTGTAAATAGTGTGTATAAGAATTTTAAAAAGCAATGAAAGAAGTGATATCGTCCTGAATATGTAATCACATATAAGATAATAAGACCTAATAAGACCCAATACCCATATGTCCACAATACATAGGCCACAGTAAGACCCAATACCAATCTGTCTGCTAAAATGCACACTTTATAGTTTAACTACATATAGTTTACATAGCAGAGTAGTGGTAGCCTGGTGGTAGAGTGTTGGCTGCTTGATCCCAAGGTTAAGTGTTCAAGGCCCACTATCAGTGGGTTGTTGCTGGTTTCCCCCAGTGCAGCTAACTGGGTTATCAAAAGCCAGCTCTGTCTCTCACTGTTTATGGTGAGAGGCATGTAAAAGAATTATTGCTGACTTCCGTCAAGTGTAGGTGGCATGTCCATTTGTTTGTGTCCTGGCGAGCTGTCCCCAATGAGATCCACACTTTACCAGCCTCCCCGTGACACTAATTAGGACTAAGCGATTCTGAAAATGAATGAAGAGTTTAATTAGCAGAATCATCATTGAGGAGAACAGAGAGACTGGATTTATTGAGGGATGGTAGAGTAATGTAGTGGTTAGTATGTCCACTTCACAGCAAGAAGGTGCTGGGTTCAATCCCAAATGAGGCATACCTGCATGGGTTCCCCTCCCATGGTTCAAATATATACATGCTAGACGAATTAGCTGTCCCTAGGTATGAGTGGTCCCTTGTGATTGTCTGGCAAGCTGTTTAGGGCGTACATCGCCTTCACTCAGTGTTGGCTAAGATAAGATCCAGCATCCTCACAACCCTAATAGTAGAAATAAGTGGTTTGGCATGAGTAAGGAAGCCTTAGTTAACAGGGTTATTTAGGTGAGGAATGCATATCATTCATTAGAATACAAGATAAACATTGCATATATTATTTAAGATTTAGGTTTGGTGAATAACAAAAGCAATTAATTAATTAATTAAATAAATACTGCTGTTATATATTATTTGTCTGGCATTCCATCCAATCAGTATAGAGAATTACAAACAAGGACTGTGGTACAATGTAATAAAACTATACACAGAAATACATTAAAACAATGAATAGGTGCATGAGTGGATGCAGTTTGAATGTGGAGTCATGTGTTTGTACAAAAATTTGTTTTGCAAGCTCTGACCAGTCCATCCAGGGCTCCGTGGTCACTATAGCAACAAATAAAGCATCACAGAAGCACTTTAACGAGGCTTAAAGTCATGAACTCATGCTTACACACCTTTACAGGTGTCTGTCTAAAGTGTACCTTGAGTAGCTCAGGTCGAGGCTTGCCACAAAGGTAGCAGTATGCCAGTGAGTGATCTGGCTGTCATTCCTGACTCCATATACTATGTTTGTTTTGGAGATTCCACCATGACGACACACAGCGATTGAAGTGGTGTGTTGATGAATCCAGCTGGTTCCATGTGTGATCCTCAATGGGGCTTCCCCATGCTGAGAGTGAATCACATGGGCTTGCCACCTTACTATATTGTCTACCTTGAATAGCCTGCTTTCCTCATCATAATAAATAGTAGGTGGGTGGGTGGAACCTGAGCCAAGACAAAACGGGTTGGTCTGTTGGTGTAGGGCAATAAGATCCGTGAGTCGGCTCTTCATTCAGACACAAGGTGGCGTTATGTTAGAGTTTATGTTAAGTCTGTATCGTTGGAAGCAGTGAAATGATTGTTTGGCTTGCTTTTGCTCAATATTTATAATATTTCAGTTGTGTGAGAGCAGATTTATTTGACACTGCTGACTACGTATTATAGTGTTATCTGCTTTGTTATTTACTGGATGTGATGAAGATCAACTTTGAAAATGTCCTCCATCCAAATAATTTTTTCTTCTTTGATTTGTACTTAAGTTTCCTTTCTTTTCTTCTTTTTCTTTTTTTTTTCACAAATCGCAAACCACGTTGAATAAGTGGTCACAACAAGTCAGTAACATAGTACCATACGTATTGCAGGCGAGGACTGTTGATTTAATTTGAGGTGTTTGTTTATATCAGTGAAATCAGTATTTATCTGTCACTGTGCAATTTCAGTCAAAGCAAACAGCATTTGTTTTGACTGATTACATTTTTAAGTGCATTGCCTTTCGTCTCATTTTCTCATACTACAGTGTATTGTATACACTGTCTGACCTCTACATGTTTCGAGATGATAAATAAAACATCAGATCATGTGCTCATCTTCAACGATGTCTCAGGTCAGGATGGGGTCATGGTGTCTGTACATCCACACACGCTTTATGCTGACACACACCTCTCGTAAACACACACCCTTCTGCCATGCCAAATATAGCAAACAATCATCACTATAAATGCTCTGTTTAGACAGACAGATGACGTGAACATGATTCGTTCAGCTCTATCAAAATACGTGTCCTCAGGGGAGCACTTTTAGATACACTAGACTTAAGAAACATCTCATTGACTGTGAATAATATCATCTGGCACATTACTCATAATCCGCAAGTAACACCCATCGAGCTCATCAATGTCGAGACAAGATGAGGTCTTTCAGTTTGATTCATCCAGGTTAAGTGCGTAAGCTGGTTCATTTTTTATACATGTATTGAATAGTGAAAAAATGTCTGTAGGGTGGCATGGTCATGGTGGTGTAGGAGTTAGCATGTCCACCTCACAGCAAGCCGACTCTGGGCGAGGGTGAGGTACACCCTGGACAGCTTGTCAAGCCATCACAGGCCGAACACTCACGCAACCATTCACACTCATACCGAGGGGTGATTTGGAACAGCCAGTTAACCTACTGTACATGTTTTTGGACTTTGTGAGAAAACCGGAGTACCCGAAGGAAACCCAGGCAATCACAGGAAGAACATGTACACTCCACACAGAAACGGCTAAGATGGGAATCGAACCCATTTTTTTTTTAATATTCATCAAATTAAAAAATAAGGAAATTAAGGAAGAATAGGGAAAAAGTTATAGAAAATGCTGCAAAACAAGGCCAATTATGCAAAAAAAACAAAAAAAAACAAAACAAAAAACCAACCCTAAACCCTCCCCCATCAAAACTACTTATATTTTTATGTGAGGTGCGCGTCTGTGTGCGTGCACGCATCTCTATGTGTGTGTATTTATATTTTATTTACATCGTATGCATTATTTTTGAATGTTTAACTGTTATTATAAGCATTTATATTGTTCAATATGTATTTATTGATATTATATACACATATACATGTACGTATACGTCAGTCAGGGGGGTCGATCCTACTTCGTGGAAATCGGTGGGCACATGGGGATCTCGGTACCAGTTAACCACGGAAAGTGAGCGATTCCTCTATTTTTTATTTATTTATTTTTTTAATTGTCAAGCTATATACAGTAATGGTTATAAACATGTGGACACATGGCCAAGTAAACACACTCCAACAGAGAGACAAGGTGATTTACATTTAGATAAAAAACATACAGAGGAAGATTAATACAATTACCATTAAAGGCCATTCAGTCAAAATTAGACGGAACTTCTAATTTAAGCTGAAAATGTGAAAGTTCTGCAGTTTGTTTGACTCATAGTTATCACTTTCTCACTACAATTGAACCACGCAAGATTTCTTTGCAAATAATTGTAAACACCTCGCTCACACACTCTTGTGATTATAAATTTTGGTCCCGATGTTGAGGTCTCTCCTCCGATTGCAACTGACTAAACATTGCACATGGGTTAGCAAACTCAGCCTTACGACTCAATGTGAGCCAGTGACCTTCACTTAACTCCAATTTAAAGATACACAGAGAGAAAAAGTACAGAGGTGTTTCCCCTCATTGCGAGCACATTGAACCATATGTGAACTAGTTGAACTTAATCATAAGAATATTTCAGGAGCTGCTGGAAGTGCTTGCTGCATGATGGCCGAAACATGAACCCACATTACGTTCATCCATCAACTTGTGTTCAGTTGCCGACTTTGCACAATTCAAGTTCTCTTTCAAGAAACCCTTTGATGAGATCAAGTCTGTCGGCAGCTCGTGGGTTTATATAAAGTAAAAAGGATTCAACTTGGTAAGAGATCACAGTGGTCTTTCTAACACACAACCCAAAATGTCTGATTGATTCTATGAGCTGTAAAGGCCTTGAGAAGTTCAAGTGGTTTTGACCAATTGCTTGTTTTGGTGGGTTTTATTCATCTTACCCCATATTTCTGTAATATGACCAAAATATGAACCTTCTGTGTGTATGTTTCATAGGATATATGAATGTATGTAGCTCTTGTGTCACATGACTTGTGATAATATGATTTTGATGTTTTGTGGAGACGCTTGTGGAGTCTTCATGAACAAAGGGAGGATTTTCCTATTTCTATTTGAACAACTTAAACAAAAGAAAAAAAAAGCTTTTCTTTTAAGGTACTTGGTTGAATGTTAATGGTGATGTACCCATGAACCGTTTCAGAGTTGTTTTTTTTTTTTTGTTTTTTTTTTTTTTGTTTTTTTTTTTTTTGTGGTCTGACATCCATTGTTTGCAGTAGAAAAAAATTATTCTGGAATCAATACAGCCATGTAGACTGCAACTGCATATTATATTCTATTACATCCATAAAATAAATTTGTTTTATAGATGTAATAGAATTTAAATAGTTAATAAGGAAAGAGAATGGAGGTTTTCTTGTTACTGAGAAACCCGAAAGTTCAATCTACTCTAACCTGAAGATTCTCCGGTATGAGAAACAGAAAGTTACAGTTTTACCTCGGTGTTGACGCTGGGAACTCCTTTCATGCAAAATAAAGTTCGCCTCATGGTAAACTTCACCTTATGAAATTACACAACCTTTTTTTTTTTTTTTTTTTTTAAATCTGTTTCTGCAGATTTGTTCTTCCCATGCTTGTGTGAGTTTGATCTACTCCGGTTTGGCACACAATAGATAGACATGCACGTTTTGGCTAATTATCTGCGCCTAGTGTGAATCCGAATGGTGTCTGAGTGTGTGTGTGTGTGTGTGTGTGTGTGTGTGTGTGTGTGTGTGTGTGTGTGAGTGTGTGTGTGTGTTGGCCCTGTAATGGTGTGTTGAGCTGTCCTTCTCTCAGTGTGCTGAGATATGCTTCAGCCTCCCTGTTACCCTAGAATGGCCAAGTGATTCAGCAACTGAGCGAGTAAGTGAGTATATGCAGATTTGTGGTTTATGTGAATTATGAGTTGAAAATTAATCAATCACTGACCAATCAGAATCTTGTATCCAACAGGGCTGCAAAATTAATATATTATATTATATAACAGATGACTAGAAACAACGAGCATTAGTGGTGCAAAGTGCAAGGATGAAGGATAAAAAACAAGTCACGTCAGTTTATGTTAAAGAGTGATCAGGTATTTCACAACAAAATGTTTGTCTGAATTTTTATAAAATGATATACTAGTAAATACAACATAATAACAGTTTCAGGCCAGTTGTTTTGAAAATAATTAAAAATAATAAAAAAAAAAAAAAAAAAAAAGAAAGTCTTTATTAAGTATTTGTGTAGTTGTGTATTTCTTCCTCCTTTTTTTTATAAAGCACATTATTTTGTGTGTGTGTGTGTATGTGTGTGTGTCTGTATGTGTGTGTCTGTATGTGTGTGTCTGTATGTGTGTGTGTGTGTGTGTGTGTGTGTGTGTGTGTGTGTGTGTGGGTGTGTGTGTGTGTGTTTGTCATTAGGAAATAAATACACTTGCTGTGGCCTGAGACATTTTTGACATTCCAGGCATTTGTCCACTTATCCTTAAAAGTCTGCATGTCTCAACATGTGCGGGAAACGCTCCGCACAGCTGCTTTAACTACATTAGTGGTATACACTACTTGTTTTTGTTATATATATATGTATAGTGTAGTTTTGTGTGTGTGTGTGTGTGTGTGTGTGTGTGTGTGTGTGTGTGTGTGTGTGTGTGTGTGTGTGTGTGTGTGTGTAAAAAAACAGAAAGGAAGAGGGAAATTAAAAAAAAGAAAGAATTTGATACATCATCTTTGCGTCAAGTGTTCTGTGTGTATTGTAAATGACGTCTAACACTTTTATCGAAAGAACGCGGAGGTCAGTTTCCCAGTGTAACGTTGTCGTAGAACGTGGTTTTATTCAAATGATTGAACAGACACTTCACTTAAGAGAAGCGTCATTCAGAATTTGCTTACTCACTCATTCTCTCTCTCTCTCTCTCTCTCTCTCTCTCTCTCTCTCTCTCTCTCTCTCTCTCTCTCTCTCTCTCTCTGCCCTTCACCACGCATTCAAAGACTCTTACAGTCATCGTCTGAGCCTGAAAAATCCTCTTGTTGTCTATCTCTGACTAAGAGCTCTTCTTTTTTTTATGGTATGTCATCAGTTTTAGTGTTTATATTAACCACTATTCCCGTTGCTTTGTCCCAACAGCAACCAATCTGCCTACGTTATTCTGTCTTAAGCCTCACTTCGGCTGATACTGATGATTTATTGGAGGGCGTATCTGTGTCCAAAGGCCTCTGTTGACTACAGCTGGTCTGTAGAATCTTTTCTACAATGTGATTGTAGTTTTACTCAGAAACAGATAATGATCCACAAACTTGGATGAGGAAATCAGCCACTTGATGTACCAGTAGAACCAGAGATATCAGTGGGGTTTATTAATGGATCATGACAAATAGGCTTTGTACATATACAGTTCAATTTTTCCTCCACACAGTACCCCATATGTATGACAAGAACCTTAAAGATCAGACTTTCTCTCACATAAAGGACGTGAGATGGAAGGTCCCCTCCCACTCATACAGCGTCAGTCCATCTCAGAGGCTCTCAAGCACAGAGAAATTAGTATTTGTATTAGTAAATGCGTTGGCGAATTGTGTTCACCAACTTGTCTGAAGCGCTCTGAGCCCACGTATGGCGTAGTTAACACTCATTTGCTGAAGGTGAGGTGGATGTCGCAACAGTGTAGACAGAGCATCAAGCTGGCTGTTCAAATTCAGTGACATCCAATGAGCATGAGGCGCATAATTATAGTAGTAGATACTGCAGAGAATCATACACAAAAAACACACGAGAATGAGATTTCTATGTTTTAATATTATGACATATGCATGAGCTCAGTGACTAGTTGAAGAAAACTTGTGTTATAACATTTCTTTTAGTGTTTTAGTATACAGTGATTCCTCGCTACTTCGTGCTTCACTTTCTGTGACCTCAGTGCATCACGGGTTTTTCAAAAATATTCATCGAAAAATAAACCAATAAGGGGATTAAGGAAAATTTTTAAAAAGCCACAAAGCAAGGCCAATTATGCAAAAAACAAACAAACAAACAAACAAACAAACAAAAACACTACCCAAAACCCAACAAAACTACTTACATTTTTATGTGAGGTACGTATCTGATTGAGTGTATTAATATTTTATTTACATCTTATGCATTATTTTTGAATGTTTAATTGTTATTATAAGCATTTATAGTGTTGAATATGTATTTATTGATATTGTATATACATATACATGTACGTATACGTCAGTCAAGGGGTCGATCCTGTGATAAATTCAGTGGTCGCGTGGGGGGGGGGGGGGGCTCTCAGTCCCCATTAACTGCGGAAAGTGAGGGATCTCTGTATACCACCCCAAAAGTGGAATAGGTCAACTAATAAAATTAGCTTTTTAAAGTTTATTTTTGCATATTTAAGATAAGATAAGAGATAAGATACAGCTTTATTAATCTCACAATGGAGAAATTCACTGTTACAGGCTCTTGAGGTACCATCAGTAGGGGGTGCAAAAATAGATACAAATACAAACATACACACGTACATATATATTATATAAGTAAATAAATAAGCAGATACATAAATAGTATAAATTAATAAACAATAAAAGAAAAGAATGGAGCAACTTTATAGACTGGCCTATATTAAAGTGTAATGTATCTGAGGGCAGAGATGGGTTGATATGGTTCACAGTCAGTGGGGTAGATGTGGTTGATTAAAGTGCGGGGTTTTTATTGCACATAACCAGTATTTTCACAGACAGTTACAAAGTGGCGTTGTACAGTCTGATACCGGAGGGAATGACCGACCGGGGGTAGCGCACCTTCCTGCACTGAGGATGCCACAGTCGTCCACTGAAGGAGCTACTCAGCTCCTCTACAGTCTGGTGCAGTGGGTGATAGATGTTGAACAGGATGGATGTGAGCTTTGCAACTATCCTCCTCTCACTCACCTCCTCCACAGAGTCTAGTGGGCAGCCGAGGACAGAGCTGGCCCTCCTGACCAGCTTGTTCAGTCTCTTTCTGTCCCGCTCTGTGCTGCCTGGGGCCCAGCAGATGGCAGCGTAGAGGATTGCAGAGGCTACCACAGAGTCATAAAAAGTCCTGAGCAGAGGTTCTGCATACGCCGAAGGACCTGAGTCTCCTCAGAAGATGGAGGCGACTCTGGCCCTTCTTGTACAGGGCGTTGGTGTTGTGGGACCAGTCCAGTTTATTGTTAAGGTGAACACCCAGGTACTTGAAACTGTCCACTGTCTCAATGTCCTGTCCCTGGATGTTCACTAGTAAGTGTGTGTGTGTGTGTGTTTGAGTGTTTCTCCTGAAGTCGATCACCATCTCCTTCGTTTTCCTGGTGTTCAAGCACAGGTGGTTGCGCTCACACCAGTCCACGAAGTCAATGATGACCGACCGGTACTCCAGCTCGTTCCCCTCAGACACACGGCCCACGATGGCGGAGTCGTCCGAGAACTTCTGGAGGTGGCAGCTGTTTGTGTTATATATGAAGTCCGAGGTATTAACCACTACAGAGTCTGGTCAGATGAGTACTGTTTACCCCAAGCATAAATAAATGCTGTTTGTTTTGTTACATACTACACAGAAATGTAATTGTTCATCTTTCTGTGAAGGTTAATCTTTATGTCCATATAAATTTTTACTATGTGCAACATGAAACACTAGGTAAACACACTAACACTGAGTTTGTCTGTTTTTTTTTTTCATTGTAGAAAGCTAATAATGATACAGCCTGCCCTAACACACAACGAAAAACTTTTCGATTCAGGTATTATCCACTCAGGATAATGTTTACATCCCCTGTGATTGGAGAAAACAGGAGTCACAGGCGTTCATTGTTTTCTCTGCATTCTACGAATGCTTTGAGAACATTATGGATGTTTTTATGATGGCAAAGTTTCTAATTCCCTGCAGTTGTACCTATGGAATGCACTAGAAGACATCATGCCTCGTTCCTGTACCAGACCCCACATCCCAGTGGCCCCCAGGATTACTGACCCATGATACTGACCTCACATGCTACGTATGATGACCCTCAAAAGATTAATACTGGATTAACTCTGACCCTTGATTAGACAACATATGGACCCACCTTCAGTTCTACCAGCTTCTTCTCAGAGCCGGTGATGCCTTCATCTACCTACTTAACCGTGTCTACTCCCACCTGGACCAGCCAGTGAGGATCGTGAGGGTCATGTTAAATGACTTTTCCAGTGCATTCGACACCATCAGGCCGACCCTCCTGGGTGAGAAACTGACAGCAATGCACGTGGATGTCTCACTTGTGTGCTAGATTGTGGACTACCTGACCACAGTATGTGCACCTGCAGCACTGCAGGTCAAACATGGTGGTCAGCAACACTGGAGCACCACAAGGGTCTTCTCCCCTTTCCTCTTCACCCGCTTCTTCTTTTCTTTCGGCTTTTTGCCTTTCTCGGGAGTCGCCACAGCGAATCATCTGATTTGCACATTTGATTTGGCAGAGGTTTTTACGTCGGATGCCCTTCCTGTTACAGCCCTTTTAGCAAGGGACAGAAACACGCTGACGGCTTTGCAGCTACTCTTTACGACAGTCAGCAATGGTTCTTTTACATGCCTCTCACCATAGACAGTGAGAGACATTGCCAGCCTTTGATAACCCAGTTAGCTGCACTGGGGGGACAGTGACAACCTTGTGGAGACTCGAAACCCCAACCTTAGGATCAGCGATCCTGCACCCTAACCACTAGACCACCACTGCCCTCCTTTCCTCTTCACCCTCTACACAACTGAATTGAGCTACTGCACAGAGAGATGCCATCTTCAGAAGTTTTCTGATGACTCTGCAGTAGTTGGATGTATCAGTGAAGATGATGAGATGGCATATCAGAGATGCAGTGGATTCCTTGATCACATGGGTTGAGCAGAATCATCTGCAGCTTACTTTGACAAACACCAAGGAACTTACTGTGGATTTTAAGAGATCCAGAACACCAGTAATCTAGGGAGACAATATGGAAATTGGGGAGAATTACAAATACCTTGGAGTTCAAAATGACAGTAAACTGAACTGGGTTAAGAGCAGTACCACACTTTAAAAGAAAGGCCAGAGCCGTCTCTATTTTTTGAGGAGGTTAAGGTCATTTAACATCTGTCACTTTCACACTGCTCAGGATGTTTTATGAGTCTGCTGTGGCCAGCGCTGTCCTTTATGCTGTTGCATGCTGGGGCAGCAGGTTGAGGGTCAGAGACGCAAACAGACTGAACAAGCTGATCTGCAAAGCCAGTAACATTGTGGGGGTGGAAGTGGACACTCTGACGGTGGTGTCGGAGAGGAGAACGTTGACTAGAATAAAGACAATATTGAATAATACCTCCCACCAGTTTTACAACCTGCTGATCAGTCACAGCAGCCGTTCAGTGAGAGACTGATACCACCGAAATACCCCACTGAACCACACAGGAAATCATTCCTACCTATGAACATTAAAATGCAAAAACCCGTCCCTATAGCAACAACATCTACTGTTATACATTTACATTCTATTGTTTATTATATTGATAATACTGTACGTATCACTCACTGACTCCACTCATTCTGGATCTGTTTATAAACATAATAACTTCCAATTTCAGACCTACATGCAAGTATATTATAATATGTACACTCCATGTGTGTGTGTGTGTGTTTGTGTGTGTGTGTGTGTGTGTGTGTGTGTGTGTGTGTGTGTGTGTGTGTGTGTGTGTGTGTGTGTGCATATAGTACATAAATATATTTATCTTTTCTTATTTTTTTTTCCTCACTCTTAGTTTGTATGGAGCAACTGGATCCTCCAGGATCAATAAAAGTATTCTGATTCTGATTCATTCTGACATGGTAGTTTAGCAATTAGCAATTCTGGTTCACAGCAAGAAGGTCCTGGGGTCAAGCCCATGGCACAGTGAGGGTGCCTTTGTGAAGTTTGCATCTTTTCCCCTACTTTGCATGTTTTTTTTTGTCTGTTTGTTTGTTTTTTGTTTTGTTTTTTTTTTTTGTTTTTTTGAATGCCCAGTCTCCCCCCATAGTCCACAGGCATGCATATTAGGCTTATTGAATATTTTTGATTTCCCCTTTGGTGTGAATGTGACTGTGAATAGTTGTATGTCTGTACTGCCTAGCGATGGTCTGGTGATCTGTTCAGGGAGTACCCTGCTTTTTGCCCAGAGTTGTCTGGGATGGGTTTATGTCTTCCTGTGATCCTAATAAGAGATAATGTGGTTTTGGGAATTATCCAAATAAATGTATTGACAGTCTTCCACGGCCTTTCCAAGTCTTCAAGTTGCACCTGGCACACTGTGCAAACATCAAATTCAGAATGAGTGCCCCCCCCCCAAAAAAAAAAAAAAAAAAGTATATCAGATTAAATGTCACAAATCTTGCCTTTAACCAGACTTGGCTGAGATAAGCTCCACACCACTGGTTGCACATCTAGTTCAGTTCAGTTCATTTTCTGTAACCGCTTAATCCTAATTAGGGTCACGGGGAGGCTGGCGCCCATCCCAGCCAACTTCGGGCGAGGGCAGAGTACACCCTGGACAGCTCGCCAGGCCATCGCAGGGTGGAAACATGCCAACGGCTTTGCAGCCTACTCTTGTCGAAAGTCAGCAATGGTTCTTTTACATGCCTCACACCATAGACAGTGACAGACATGGCCGACCTTTGATAACCCAGTTAGCTCCACTGGGGGGGTTGCACATCCAGAGTAGAATTATTAAGTGTTGCAAGTAAATGAATGGAAAAATAATTTTGCCTTTGTATTGTAAAAAACTAAATACGTATTGCACTAAAAGGGCCTTCAAATCATTACATTGTGTTTTCTTTACATTTATTTATGATTTGAGTCACAACTTTATTTTATTGGAATTAGAAATTGAACATAGTGTGGTAGTTTGTTTACTATTTTAATAAAATTATAGTAGTTCAAGTAGTTTCTAATTTATATTTACTAATGTAACTACAACTAAAGAAAGTATATTAATCGTTATGTCACAGGCAAAGTAAGCTGAGTAGCTGACACAACACATTTGTTTAGGTATGTACATTATAATTTTTGTTAAGTAATGGGTCACAAACACGTGTACCAATCACAGAGCCTCTATTGTGAAAATCATCTTTTTTCTAATACTGTAAAGAGATTCAGGAAGACTGCAACAATGAGAAAATATTACAATTCACTGAAATTCAGAGGTGATAAAATCCTAAATGGACGACATACATTCAGGGCTATGACATACTAGGATTTCCTTTATTGAAATAATCTCACATCTCTGGTACGATTGTTTGCATTCAGCACTATATCAGCACAGTGGTGCCTCACTTTTTTCAATCTTACATCAACCTTAGGCCATCAACATTGTATGGTGTAATCAAAGCCCAGACTTAAACTCTATTAAAAATCCATTGAATGACTTCAAGATTACAGTCCATCAACAATATCCATTCAATTTGATAAAGGAGGTAAATATTGCACAGTAATGCAGCCATGAGGTGGGGGCGCGGGGGGGGGGGGGGGGGGACTAACCAGTGTCTCTCCCCCTCATGCCGGTCCCAAGCCCGGAGAAATGCAGAGGGTTGTGTCAGGAAGGGCATCCGACTTAAAACCAATGCCAAACTTTTATGATGCAAATCAGAAGTATTACCCCCATACCGGATCAGTCGAGGCCCGGGTTAACAACGACTGCCATCAGTGCTGTCAATCAACAGGGTGCTGATGGAAATTGGACTACTGTTGGTCGAGAGACGTCGAAGAAGGAGATGTGGGAGGCGTGTCCGTAGGCAGAGAGAGAGAAGAGGAAAGGCATGAGTCTAGGACTGAGAGTGGGGACTTTGAATGTTGGAACTATGCAAAGAAAAGGTAGAGAGCTGGCTGACATGATGCAGAGGAGGAAGGTGGCAGAAAAGAAAATGCAGAGGACAGGGTGAGATGGAGGCGGATGATTTGCTGCGGCGACCCCTGAAGAGAGCAGCCGAAAGTAAAAGAAGAAGAAGAAGAAGAAGGTAAATATTGCACAGTGTAGCTATGCAAAGTTGGTAGAGAAAAATCGCAGACTCATGGCTGTAACAATGACGAAAAGTAGTTCCGCAAAATACTGACAGAAGAGGTGATCCGTAAAGTGTAGTCCTTTATTCGTTCATTTTCTGAACTGCTTAATCCTAGTTAGGGTGATGGGGAGGCTAGCACCCATCTCAGCTGACTCTGGACAAGGGCAGAGTACACCCTGGACAGCTCACTAGGCCATCACAGGCAGAAACATGCTGACGGCTATGCAGCTCCTCTCGACGAAAGTCAGCAATGGTTCTTTTACATGAACCTCTTACTATAGACAGTGAGAGACATGGCCGGCCTTTGATAACCCAGTTAGCTGCACTGGGAGAACATCAGTGACAACCTGTTGAGAGTAGGGCTTGAACCCCAAACCTTGGGATCAGTGATCCAGCACCTTACCACCAGGCCACCGCTGCCCAACCCTTGTCATTTATTTTTATCTATTTTATTTTAGTTAGTTTTACTGGTTTGCACATCTGCATCACAGCAAGACGGTCCTGGGCTCTAAGGCCCAGCATTAGGCTATTTGGTTGTTCCAAATTGCCTCGAGTTTGAATGTGAATGGGTGTGTCGGCTGGCGATGTTCTGGTGACTTGTTCAGAGTGTACGCACTGTCTGCCCATGTGACCCTAGTAAGATTAAGAGGTTCAGCAAATGAGTGAGTCAGAGAACTGTTGGGATTATATCTTTTACTTGGCTGTTTTAAGTTGCAGTGAGTAAATACAGCTGCAAAAATCTCTCTCTCTTTTTTTTTTTTTTTTTTTTTTGTCTTTTGTTCAGGCAACTAAGCAAAGCAACAAAATGTGAACATTTTGTAAAGAGGTGACTCTTTTCCATACACAATGTATTCATTAAATTTCTACTTTTTTCTTTAATATATGAGTCTATTTATCATTTCATGCTTGAAACATCCTTTATGAGTCATCTATTATACGTAGGTTATGAAAAACGTGCGTGTTTGTTCCACAACATTAACTCAAGCCTGTCACTTAAGTACCCCCCCCCCCCCATGAAGCATTTGGAATATTCCACGAGTCACATGTTCAACAGGAAGTGGAACCAAATTCTCTGAATCTATCTTCTTCATTGTTTATCATTATTTTCAATGATCCTGGGATTGAGTCAGGACCTCCCTGCTACTCAAATATTAGTCAACCTTATTTTTTATTCACTTATTTTTCAAGCCACTGCGTCCTACTAGGGTCATGTCGAAGCTGGAGCCTATCTCAGCCGACACAGGTATACGAGACTATTGCAGGGCAACACACACACACACGCACACACACACACAATAATTTATATTCACACCAGGGGTCAATTTGGAACAAATTACACACAGAAACGCCTGAGCATGGGAATCAAACTCAGGACCCTATTGCTGTTGAACGAACATGCTAACCACTATGCTACCATGCTGCCAAACTAATTCATTTGAACCAAAATACAGTCATTTTCAGTGACAAATTTGATCTCACATGTAGGCATTTTCTTTGTGTCCACTTCTTCTTCTTGTGTTCATAGGAGCATTTATTTGACAAACAATGGCTTTGATTGATGCACTGTGCTAGTTATGTAAATTTAAGGACATTTACAATTCAGTTCATGGTTTATCAGGAGAAAATATATAATGCACCTGTCACACACACACACACACACACACACACCTGCATTTGAGGTTCAGCAATGCTTGTTGCTATGACTCATGGCCTTATCAGATATAAAGCAGCTGTTTGCACAGATCTGTGGCTGTTGACTGTCACTTTGCAATTTCAAGATATATCTATTTCACTGCTTCAAAAATCAGTTGTTTTTGGAAATCTACTTAAATAAGCTCTTATTGCTAATCTAATTTTATTTGGTAATATATAATAAGTTATATATTATATTATAGGTAATACAACATTAGGAGGTAATAAGTATCCTCAAAAACAGCTGCATCTCTGAACAGTGTAATTTAGTTCGGCAAAGCGTATAATGATTAAGCAAGGATTTCTTTAGTTACGCACTAAGAGGAAACTCCAAGGTCACCAAACCAAGCTGATAGCGGCAGTGCCAGTGTGATTAACATTTCTTATACAGCATGTTAAAGCCATTTATGTTGGAGTTTTAAATCATTTTGTTGACGCAGAAAAATCTCCTAAAATGTTGCAAGGTTTATTTCATTGTGCAGCACAGTGTTATTCTCAAGACAGTACAGAATCATCACATGCTTTCTCATAGTAAAGGCCTATAATGGCTTTTGTGTTTAACTGTATAAGTGTTTTTATTAATGAATCTACTGTACAAATAATACTGTATATACTGTTACAAAATGCACAGCAATGCACTAGGTAGATTTACCATCTTTCTGGTTTCCTCCAAGCTTGCAAAGCATACTGGGAAGTAAAGTGCTGAGTCCAAATTGCCCCTATAAGGGAATAAATGTGTGAATGTTTGTTTGTGGTGTCCCATCCAAAGTGTATGTGGTATTCTACTCAAAGCGTTCAGTGTTTTTTGGTATAATTCTTGGATGTACTACAAGCGTGATCCTAGTCAAGGGCGTAGGCTGGTCTGACCATGGGGGGGGGGGTGCACATCTTGGTTGACCAGAAGTAGAGTCCCATACTTTTATTTATTATATTACTAAGCACTTTGGGAACCAGGTACACCAGTGGGTAGAATTATAAACTTTAAAAAATGGCTGTCGATACAGGGGTGAACTGCAATCAAATATAGTTCAACCAAAAACATTCTCAAATATATTTCAAACTACATCTGCAAGTACATGTGGTAAATACATTTACAAATTGTATCTATTACATGTACATATTTATCTATTCAAGGGCACAAACAAATATTAATACATATTTACAGCACAAAGACATACTATTAATTTAATAGATACAGGCTGGATGGCTTATGATTATTTTAGCCATTCATTCTCTGTGCGTCAATGTTTGTGTTCTAACACATGTACAGGAACCGGAGGTGGTACTAAGAAACTGTGCTTTAGTCTCACACTCGCACTTTGTTTGATTGACAGTGTTCAGCTATTATTGCTTACTGATAATATGAGTCACTCCACCGAAATAGGCACCTGTCCTTGATTGTTCATTGGTCAGCTCGGGCTTGCACATGCGCAGTGCCTGTTACATGTTAACTTCCGGTGTTAACTTCCGGTTTCCGGTTTACTGCATGCTGAATTTATTTATACGATTGTGAATACACATAATTTCTTGTACAGCGGAACTCAAGCTCCCAAGCTGCACTGGGGGGATGGCAGTGACAAACATTGACAATGGAGGTTGAACCCACAACCTTAGAATCATTAATCCAGCACCTTATAATCGGGCCACCACTGCCGTAAAGCAAATATGTAACGCGCTCCACCGAAAGTAGGTGCTTGTCGCAAGTGATGTATAGTGCTTATGAGACAAAGTGCGGCTTATCCGGCCTTCCGATCTTTCAAGTGAGCAAGTGAAGCAAGTGAAGGTTGAGTACTAAACAAGCATGGTTAACTAATTAACTATGGTTTAAAAAGGGAGGAAATGTATGGCAATAAAATGGCAGTTACAGTGGGGCAATAATGTACTTGTGGACGGTAGTGGCGTAGTGGTTAGCATGTCCATCTCACAGCAAGAAGGTCCTCAGTTTAATTCCCAGGCACAGGAGTTTCTGTGTGGAGTTTGCATGTTCTCCGTACTCTGGGTTCCTTCCACAGTCCAAAGACATACACATTACCTGACGGTTTGGAGCTAACTGGCTGTGGTGAGAGGTTCATGTAAAAGAACCATTGCTGACTTTCAACAAGGGGAACTGTATAGCCATCAGTGTGTTTCTGCCGTGAGATATCCAGGCGAGCTGTCCAGGATGTACTGTGCCCTTGCCTAGAGTCCACTGAGATGGGAGCCAGCCTTCCCATGACCCTAATTAGGATTAAGTGGTTCAAAAAGCAAATGAATGAATACTTGCTTTACTGCAGGAAGGTTCTGGGTTAGAGTCCTAGGTTCCGCAGCAGTCTTTTTGTTGTGGCGTTTGCTTGTTTTTCTTGTGCTTGTGTCTGTTTCCTCCAGGTACTGCAGTCATCACCCAGGTGTCTCCATCCATGGAACTGTGACCCACTATATATATATATATATATATATATATATAT
Organism: Plotosus lineatus; assembly: GCA_024760905.1. Lineage (NCBI taxonomy): Eukaryota > Metazoa > Chordata > Actinopteri > Siluriformes > Plotosidae > Plotosus > Plotosus lineatus. The sequence goes on from CM045728.1 coordinate 14,047,529, forward strand.
ATATATATATAGCGGCACGGTGGCGTAGTGGTTAGCACGTCCGCCTCACAGCAAGAAGGCCTGGGTTCGATTCCCGGCCTGGGCGTTTCTGTGTGGAGTTGTTCTCCCCGTGCTTGTGCTGGTTTCCTCCGGGTGCTCCGGTTTCCTCCCACAATCCAAAGACGTGCACTGTAGGTTAATTGGCCGTTCTAAATTGACCGTAGATTCTCTCCTGCAGCGGCACTGGAACCCAGTCGTATCGGCATTTGCCCTTCCATTGGATCCTTCCGGTGGCGCTGAGACAGGGGAGGACTTGCTGCTTGGGTAACAGCCTGTCCCTCATTACTCCCTACCCAGGCTCTGCGCACTGGGGAGTATCACCAGCTGGGGTACCAGCCAGAGCGCAGCCATAGTCCTTCGGGACTGACGGAGGCCTACCTATATATATATATATATATATATATATATATATATATATATATATATATATATATATATATATATACTGGTCCTTCTCAAAAAAATTAGCATAATGTGATAAAGTTCATTATTTTCTGTAATGTACTGATAAACATTAGACTTTCATATATACATTCATATATCATTTCACATGAGTCATTACACACAACTGAAGTTAGTTCAATATATATATATAGATACACAAAACAAAAATAAAAGGACAGGACAAAGACTTTCTATTGAAACTCCATTTATCACTACAGATCTGTTTCGAGGGGTGGTGAAACCATCCTCTCTCTTCAGGTGATTATAGAAGAAAATCCTATATATATATATATATATATATATATATATATATATATATATATATATATAATTTTTTTTCACCAGGATGTTTATTTGTTTGTTTATTTGTTTGTGTGGCAGCTCTTCAATTCTGACATTTATGTCGAAGTTTGAAGTCCCAATCCTTACATCTGCATCATTAAACTGTGATGTATGGGAATGGAATCTCTTCCCGTCGTCCACCATTTCTCTCTGTTCCATAGCTTCTGCAAAAATATGATACAGCACCAAATCATTCACCCCCTTCTGCATTGTCTGAGCTCTTTAGCATTCCTCTATTAAATGCTGCTGCCGTTACCGTTCTGGCACCCACAGACTAAGTGTGTGCAAGTGTGATAGGTGTGTGTGGATGCTGCAACCGTGGGCTGTATTGAGGAACAGAGGGGCAAATAGAAGCCAAGGGGAAGTACAGGGAAATCAGAGAACCCTGAGAGCAAAGAAGCAGGAACTAGAAGGATGATCTCCTTTATTTATCACTCACAGGCAATGATTAGAGTATCTCTGTCTTCTCTCTAACTTTATTTCACATTCTGCATGGTGAAGCTCTTTGATGTTTCTTTCCGGTGCCAATTCTTTCTCTTTGACTCTGTCATTTCCTTGTAGATCTTGTTTTAATATCACTTCATTTCAGTTCAGCTCATTTTAATTAGCATGACCATAATTAGCTGCAGGGTTGCTTTAGCACTGATGATTCATATACTTTCTTGTGTTTTTTAAATGCCTTGTAGCAGTTAGCTTTTCCTGTAGTGGACTCTCACGAGCACCATGCCATCCGTATTGGGGGGCATCTGAAGAAATAAAAAAAGGTAAAGACTGTTGGGTTTTTCCACTCAAGCCTAGTGCTTATCCTCGGTTTCTGTAGCGTGAAGCAACCAGGAATATGACTCCTCCTGGATGGGACACTAGTCCATTGCAGGTTCCTTCCCAGTATATTTTTACTGGTACCCATTTATACTGCTGGTTTATACTTGTGGTTGAGACCTTGCCCAGGTGTCTTAGTGGGATGTCTCAGTGGGATTCAAACTCCCAACCTCCCGATCATGAGCGCAGCACCCTAACCACTACACCACCAACCCCACATCTGAAGAATAAGGCAGGTTTACTTTCCTAAGAAAATTCTCTTGCTTTGTTGATCATGTCAATGACACCTTGACATGACAAAACACTGTCCACTGTGTTCTATGAATACTGTGATCTAAGCATCATGGTGGTGTAGTGGTTAGCATGTCCATCTCACAGCAAGACCGTCTGGAGTTTGAGTCCTGGGCTCCCACAATCCAAAAGAAATGCACATTAGGCTAATTGACTGCTCCAAGATGCCAGTAGGTGTGAATGGGTGTGTGGGTATCTATATGTGTTGGCCCTGCAATGGACTGGTGAGCTGTTTCAGGGTGTACCTTGCCCTCACCCAGAGTTGTGTAAAATAAGCTCCAACCTCCCTATGACTCTAGCAGGGTAAGTGGATTGACAAGTGAGTGATTGTGTGAAACCTAAACAATAACATGTGATAAACAGGCACAAGTTGAGGACAATGCTTTGCATTACTTTGCCATTTTGCACACTTTAAAAAATAGAAAAATTTAATTCTCGAAGACGATAACAACAACAACAACAACAATAAAAATAATAAGAATAGTAATAATAATAATAATAATAATAATAATAATAATAATAACAAGGGCCTGACCTCCGCGTGGTGGGCCTGGATAGGGGATTTTCCCTGAACTAAACGTACATCACCCAGTTAGGGCTGACCCCCCGAAGCTGGTTTACTACTGGGTTACTGAACGAAATAAAAAAATTAATCTTTCACTTCTGCAGCCCAGTCAGCCTCCCTCCGGTAATCAAACCTGCCAAACTGGAAATGGGACTTGCCCCAGGGGGAGGCAAAGAACCCGTCCACGAATATCCTGGACGAACCATCTAAAATCCACACTACTTGAGTGTGCGAAGGCGACTGGTTGGCCTGAAAATCCATGTATCAATGGCAAGTTGCTAAAGCAACATTGGGACAATGCCAACCCTTTGTTGGTACCTGACCAACAAAATTTGTGAAATCAACTCCGGCGATTAAAGATCTACATGCGCCGTGATGCAGATGATAATTTCCCTGCAAGTGGTCAGGTACCTTCTCAAGAACCCAATGTTCGGATAGAGGCAGACCTTAAATTGCAGATGAATGCCCGCGTCCTTCTCTCCCCTCTTCCCAATGAAGTTCGCCTACCTGACGGCAACAATGAAAATTCCCCTGGCTTTCCGCTTTCTGATTTGATAAATAATTTTTCCACATCTTCAGTTCATGATGATCATATTTTTGTTTTGTTTAAGCGTTACTATAGAGAAATTTTAGATTTTCCAATTAACAAAAGGAAGCCAGTTAAAATTGCAATAAAATCATTTCCACAAAATGAAATTGATACATTAAATGAAATCATTTCTGTAACTCTTGACACCGAGTGTTCCCTGCAAGCTATTAATTGTTGCATGTTTGCCACTACTTGAACTTTAGAGGGATTACATACAGTAATTTCCAAACCTTCCAACAATGGTAAAAACAAGAAGAGTAAAGAAAACCGGTTTCAACGTAAATTAAAAGAAACATGGAAAGCCATGTCGTGGCTGGAGCTTTGCCTGAAATTAAGATCTCATGGCAAGTCAATGTCAAGAAGACAAAAGACAAATTGGAGAAATTTAAAGGCAAAATACAGAACAACTAAGGAAAAAAATTGTCCTTCAAATACTTGAATCCCTTAAGGCAAAGGTTAAGATATGGACAGAGAGAAAAAGAAAATGGGAAAAGAAGAATAAATTCATTAGACCCCCAGTGCAGCTAACTGGGTTATCAAAGGCCGGCCATGTCTCTCACTGTCTATGGTGTGAGGCATGTAAAAGAACCATTGCTGACTTTTGTAAAAAGAGTAGGCTGCAAAGCCGTCAGCGTGTTTCCGCCCTGCGATGGCCTGGCGAGCTGTCCAGGGTGTACTCTGCCCTCACCCTGAGTTGGCTGGGATGGGCACCAGCCTACCCCGCGACCCTAATTAGGATGAAGCGGTTACAGAAAATGAACTGAACTGATGAACTGAATTCATTAGACAAAACAAAATATTTAAAACCAACGAAAAACAATTTTACAGGCAACTAAATACACCTACAAGTAATGACAATCAGAGACCACCCATGGAATCCAGTGAGAGGTTTTGGTCACAGTTGTGGTCTATACCTGGCAACTGTAACCTTGAGGAACCATGGGTGGAAGAATACAGCAAAGTCATGTCAGAAAACGTTAATTCACCATTGCTGTATCTCATTACTTCGGCCTGCCTGAAGAAAACAATAAAAATGTCCTAATCTAACACAGCTCCAGGACCTGACGGCATTCAAAATCGGTTTTGGGAACTGTTCCCCTGTGTCCAACCACATCTGCTCACCTGTTTTAATTCTTTGATGGACACAGGAGATGTCCCTCCATGGTTCTGTAAAGGTCGCACAATACTCATCCCAAAGAAAGGAGACTTGACAGATCCTAAAAATTACCGCCCTATTACCTGCCTGAATACTATGTACAAAATCTTTACATGGTGTGTCATCCTATTGCTCCTCCAATTAAATTATTTATCCGGAGCAAAAGGGAGCCATAAAGGGATGTTGGAGATGCAAGGATCAGTTATTGGTCCAGAAAATGATACTTGAAGAGGCTAAAACTTACCACCGCAACCTCTCAATGGATTGACTACAAAAAAGCTGGATTGACTACAAAAAAGCATACAACTCTGTCCCTCATGAATGGATTCTGAAGTCTTTGCAATGTGTTGGCCTACCTGAGCGATTACTCCATTTACTCAAGTCTTTAATGAGTTGCTGGTCAACTCAGCTTGAGATGTACTTGCAAGGTCAGGTTAAGACTTCAGAACCTATTTCAATTAAGAGAGAAATATTCCAGTGGGATTCTTTTAGTCCTCTGCTTTTTTGTTTGTCACTTAATCCCTTGAGTTTTTTTTGCTCAATAAGGAGGAAGGTTATCATCAAGGACCTTCACAGCATAGATCCCCAACACCTCTTACTCATCTCCTTTACACAGATGACATCGGCTGATTGCCAAAGGAAATTCCAACTTGAAGAAACAAATTCTCCTAAACAAATTCTCCTTGTCGAGTCCTTTTCAAAAGATATTGGTATGACTTTCGGACTTGATAAATGTAACATTCTTCATTTAAAACGTGGAAAGGCAATCAATGATGGCTCAATTGAGTTACATGGAGGAGGAGTGATTGAGCATCTCATGGAAGGCCAATCGTACACTTATTTGGGGATGCAAGTTCGAGACAAGCTCCAGAATGCCCACATAAAAGGCAAACTTCGGGCCGAGTACAAATCTCATCTAAAAAGATCTGGAGTTTGGAGCTAAATGCTAGAAACAAGGTCAAAGCCACAAATAGTTACGCAATGCCTGTCCTTTTTTACTCTTTTCGTGTTGTTGATTGGACGAAGGACGACATCATGGGTCTTGGTCGCCTTACAAGAAGGATCACCATCCTCGTTCCTCTATCAATCGTTTATATTTATCAATGAATTCCTGAGGACGGGGTTTGATTAATGTCGAGGCACTTCCTGACCGTATTTTATTGTGTACTTTTGTACATATTTATTTATCTCATGATCCTCTTGTGAAGCATATCAAGACTCACGATGAAAGCAAGAACTTCCATAGTTATCTTAAACACGCCAAGGCTGCTGGACAGAATCTCAACGTCAATGTTGATTTTGTCAATGGCAAAGTACTGCTGGACGGTACATCAATGTGTGTCAACCAGGTGAAGTCTTTCATAAAATCTGCTGAGTCGTCATTTCAAGGAAAAACTGACTGAAAACCACTATATCGTGTTTATGTGCAGTGTGTTGGGCAGAACAGTAATCCCTCGGACTCCTTTGCCTGGATGAAGTCGGCTGGTCTGAACAGTGAAACCGAGGGCTTTCTTTTTGCTGCTCAGGATCAGTCACTTCCAACATGCAATCGTCAACGTAAAATTATAAGGTTAAATGTAAATCCCACATGTCGTTTGTGTAGTGAATTTAGTGAAACTGTCCAACACCTTGTCAGTGGCTGTCCTGTTTTGGCACAAACATCTTATCTGAAAAGATAATGCAGTCGTGAGGGGGAGACACTGATAAATGCAGAGGGTTGTGACAGGAAGGGCATCCGGCAAAAAACTTCTGCCACATTTCTCATGCAAATGATCAAAACGAAATTCATACCAGTTCGGTCGAGGCCCGGGTTAACAACGACCGCCATCAGTGCTGTTAACCAACAGGGTGCTGGTGGAAATTGGACGACTGTTGGTCGAAGACATTGAATAAGGAGAGGTGTGTCCGTAGGCAGAGAGAGAAGAGGAAATGCTTGAGTCTAGGACTGAGAGTAGGGACTTTGAATGTTGGAACTATGAACTATGCACGAAAAAGCTAGAGATGACATGGCTAACATGATGCAGAGGAGGAAGGTGGACATACTGTGTGTTCAGGAGACCAGGTGGAAAGGTAGCAAGGCTACAAGCATAGGAGCAGGGTTTAAGCTGTTTTATCATGGTGTGGATGGGAAGAGAAATGGAGTAAGCATCATCTTGAAGGAGGGGTTTTTCCGGAATTTTCGAGAAGTGAAAAGAGTGTCAGACAGAGTGATGAGTCTCAAGTTAGAAATTGAAGGTGTGATGGTCAATGTTGTTAGTGCTTATGCCCCACAGGCAGGATGTAAGCTAGAAGAGAAGGAGAGATTCTGGAGTGAGTTAGATGAAGTGATGCAGAGTAACCCCAGAGGTGAAAGAGTGGTCTTTGGTGCAGACTTCAATGGACATGTTGGTGCAGGCAACAGATAGGAAGTGGAAGTGATGGGCAGGTTTGGTATCCAGGACAGGAACACAGAAGGACAGATGTTGATCGATTTTGCAAAAAGGATGGAAATGGCTGTGATAAATACTTTCTTCCAGAAGAGACAGGAGCATAGGGTGACTTATGAAAGCGGAGGTGGGGGCACACAGGTCGACTACATCTTGTGTAGGCGATGTAATTTGAAGGAAGTCAGTGACTGCAAAGTAGTAGTAGGTGAGAGTGTTGCCAAACAGCATAGGGTGGTGGTGTGCAGGATGATGCTGATGGTGAGGAAGATGAAAAAGGCAAAGGCAGAGCAGAAGACAAAGTGGTGGAAGCTGAAAAAGGAAGAGTGTCGTGTTTTCTTCAAGGAGGAGTTGAAACAGGCTTTGGTTAGTCAGGAAGTGCTTCCAGATGACTGGACAACTACAGCCAATGTGATCAGGGAGACAGGTAGGAGAGTACTTGGTGTGTCCTCTGGAAGGAAAGTAGATAAGGAGACTTGATGGTGGAATGAGGAAGTGCAGGAGTGTGTACAAAAAAAGAGGTTAGCTAAGAAGAAGTGGGACACAGAGAGGACCGAAGAGAGTAAACAGGAGTATAGGGAGACACAGCGTCAAGCGAAGGTAGCGGTGTCAAAGGCCAAACAGAGGGCGTATGATGACTTGTATGCTCGGTTGGACAGTAAGGAGGGAGAAAATGATTTATACAGGTTAGCACAGCAGATAAATAGAGATGGGAAAGACGTGCAGCAAGTTAGAGTGATTAAGGACAGAGAGGGAAATGGATTGACTGATGACAGAAGTGTGCTGGGAAGATGGAAAGAGTACTTTGAAGAGCTGATGAATGAGGAAAATGAGAGAGAAAAAAGAGTAGAAGGGGTGACTGTTGAGGACCAGGAAGTAGCAAAGATTAGTAAGGGTGAAGTGAGGAGGGCATTGAAGAAGATGAAGAGTGGAAAGGCAGTTTTTCCTGATGACATACCGGTGGAGGTATGGAAGTGTCTAGGGGAAGTAGCAGTAGATTTTCTGACAAGAATATTCAACAAGGTCTTAGAAAGTGAGCAGATGCTGGAGGAATGGAGGAGAAGTGTGCTTGTGCCCATTTTTAAGAACAAAGGAGACGTGCAGAATTGTGGAAACTACAGAGGGATAAAATTAATGAGCCATATAATGAAGTTATGGGAAAGAATTGTGGAAGCTAGACTTAGGGCAGAGGTCAGCATTTGTGAACAACAGTTTGGTTTCATGTCAAGAAAGAACATCACAGATTCAGTGTTTGCTATGAGGTTGTTAATAGAGAAGTACAGAGAAGGTCAGAAGGAATTGCATTGTGCCTTTGTGGATCTGGAGAAAGCATATGACAGGGTACCGAGAGAGGAACTGTGGTATTGCATGAGGAAGTCTGGAGTAGCAGAGAAGTATGTTAGAGTGGTGCAGGACATGTATGAGAGATGTATGACAGTGGTGAATTGTGCTGTCGGTGTGACAGAAGAGTTCAAGGTGGAGGTGGGACTGCATCAAGGGTCAGCTCTGAGCCCCTTCTTGTTTACTATGGTGATGGACAGGCTGACAGACGAGGTTAGACAAGAATCTCCATGGACTATGATGTTTGCAGATGACATTGTGATCTGTAGTGAGAGCAGAGAACAAGTACAGGGAAATCTAGAGAGGTGGAGGTATGACCTGGAAAGGAGGGGAATGAAGGTTAGCCTCAGTAAGACAGAATACATGTGTGTGAACGGTAAGGACCCAAGAGGAATGATGAGGTTACAGGGACTAGAGATAAAGAAGGTGGAGGATTTTAAGTACCTAGGCTCAATAATCCAGAGCAATAGAAGTGTGGAAAAGAGGTGAAGAAGCGTGTGCAGGCAAGTTGGAATGGATGGAGAAAAGTGTCCGGTGTGATGTGTGATAGGAGAGAATCGGCAAGCATGAAGGGAAAAGTGTACAAGACGGTGATGAGGCCAGCGATGTTGTATGGTTTAGAGACAGTGGCCCTGAGGAAAAGACAGGAGGCAGAGCTGGAAGTAGCAGAGTTGAAAATGTTGAGGTTCTCTTTGGGAGTAACGAGGATGGATAGGATCAGGAATGAGCACATCAGAGGGACAGCACATGTTAGATGTTTTGGAGACAAAGTCAGAGAAGCTACATTGAGATGGTTTGGACATGTACAGAGGAGGGATACTGAGTATATTGGTAGTCGGATGCTGAGGTTGGAACTACCAGGCAGAAGGCCGAGAGGAAGACCAAAGAGAAGATTTACGGATGTGGTGAAGGAGGACATTAAAGTAGTTGGAGTAAGAGTAGAAGATGCAGAGGATAGGGTGAGATGGAGGCAGATTATTTGCTGTGGCAACCCCTGAAGGGAACAGCCGAAAGGAAAAGAAGAGATCTTATCTGAAAAGACATGATGGCATGGCACGTTCCTTTTATTATCGTCTTCGTCATGCGTGTGGTTTTGACTCAGAGGTCCATCCATATTACGACCCTGATCATGTTCAGGGCGTCATGGAAAATGATCATTTCAAGCTTCTTTGGAATCAGCCCATATACAGCCTGAGGAGATTTGAAGCCAACAAACCTGATCTTGCCCTTTTTGATAAATCCAATGGAATTATTAATATTATTGAATTTTCTGTCCCTTTTGACAGCAATGTGATTGGATACAAGCGAGACATTTCAAAGGCGAGGTCCGCATAATTTGCATGTTTCTCCTGAATCTTGTCAAAGTACAAAGTCGCCCAACTCCCCATTGTTCTCTGCACCCTTGGTTTGGTACCTCCTGATCTATTAACAGATCAAGAGTGTGCCTGGGTTTGCTACCGGGAGCACAGCCATTCTCACAGTCTGGGCAATGCAGAAGGCTGCAGTGTTGGGGAGTCTCCAAATTCTCTGTAAAGTTCTTGGTGGGTTTGACTAGGCAGTGCTTCCTGGGAGAAGTCCCATTCGCTGTCTGGGCTGCTTGTGGAGAGGGTGAGGGCCCTGAGCTGATGATGAGCCTAACCAGCCTGACTGTGCCAGGCTCAACCAATCCCTCTCTGCTGCATTTAAATCTTTACTGTAAATAATAATAATAATAATAATAATAATAATAATAATAATAAGGCAGTGGTGGCGTAGTGGTATATGGCGCTGGATCCTAACGTTGGGGGTTCGAGTCCCACTCTCCACAAGGTTGTCACTGCACCACCACCACCACCCCCCACCACCCCAGTGCAGCTAGCTGGGTTATCAAAGGCCAGTCGTCTCTCACTGTCTATGGTGAGAGGCTCATGTAAAATAACCATTGCTGACTTTCGACAAGAGTAGGCTGAAAAGCCTTCAGCGTGTTTCTGCCCTGTGATGGCCAAGTGAGCTGTCCAGGGTGTACTCTGCCCTCGCTCGGAGTCGGCTGGGATGGGTGCCAGTCTCCCTGCGACTCTAATTAGGATTAAGCGGTTACAGAAAATGAAATAATAATAATAATAATAATAATAATAATAATAAACACAATAATAAAGTGAGGGAGGGTAAGGGGGCAGTTCAGTTCTCTGAACACTAATTTGTGATTCCAATCAGGTTCTGACAAGTTGCACAGGAAGTTAAAATGTGTTGCTTTAAGAGGAAACCAGCCAGCTCTCATTACTGAGCCGAGCTGCTGAGCCATAGGAGAGTGCTCGTCTCCTGCTGACCTTTTGATAGCATTCCCAGAACCATCAAAAAACATTTAAAAAACATTAATATGGGTCTCTTATGAGTTGTCTCTTTTCTGCACGCTTTTTTGGCTCAGGTGTGTCTCGATTTTCCAATGACATTATGTTAAGTGTTCCGAAGGGCTTACGAATATTCCCCCATCTTTTTTTCCTCTTTGGACAAAAATGAAATATGATGGAGAAACCAGTCTCCCCTGCACTCATCTTCCTGTTACGAATGAATGCATTCATTTTTTTTAATGCTAAGGATCGAGCTGTTCTTTTACTGAACACCCAATAGATTGCTTCAACCTCTGACATACCAACACACACACACACACACACACACACACACACACACCTCACAATGATTTTTTTTTTTTTCTGGCTTCGCATAGACCTTGCTGCAAATGGTTTCCATTAATAGCCTTTTTCTGAGGGGTGGAGGGTGATTGTGAGTTAATCTCTCCTCCCACCTGGGGTCCTCAACAGGAACTCTGTTGCAGTCCTGTGGCCGCTCCTGTGGATCTGACACTTAATTACAGGGTGGAATGCTCGTACTGAGTCAGGTGTTGTCAGGAGGCGCGATTAATACTGCTGACAACGACCAAGCTGGAAGCCAAGTCGACGACACGAGTACAAGTGAAGTCCAACTGTGATTCAATACGTGGCAGTGTATTAATATCAACCACCAGTATTCATTAGATTTCGCAGCTGACAACTGGCTCGGAATGTTCCTGGAAACAAGTGTGATCAGTGGTTCCTTTTTAGGAAGTAATATTATACTCCTGATAAAGTCCTTCAGAAAACAAGGGGTTTTCTTTCACTCTGCATAACACAACAGCCGCAACCTTAAACAGGAGTAATTGTTTAAACCAAATGAAAATGAGATGGTTTATTCAGCTGAGATTTCACTTGTTAATCATTATGAAATCATTTCATTGGATGACTGCATTTCTGGAATCAAGAAAATTATTATTTTCATTCGTGTGCCTCGACACTGTTTGCAGTAGGATAGTATTAAACTATGTGACATCCCTTACATGCGACACAGTGGTGCAAGGCTTAGCATGTCTGCCTTGCAGCGAGAAGGCCTGAGGTTTGATTCCCAGGCTCAGGAGTTTCTGTATAAAGTTTGAATGGACTCCCTTTACTTGTGTGGGTTTCCTCTGGGTATTCCAGTTTCCTTCCACTGTCTGAAAACATGCACCAGAGGATATTTGGCTGTTCCAAATCGCTCCTAGGTGTAAAGGTGAGCCTAAATGGTATGCGTGTGTGTTTTGGATCAGTAGATCGTTCAGGGTGCACCCTGCCCTCACTTAGAGTCAGATGAGATGGGCGCCAGCCTTCCTGTTCATTCATTTTCTGAACTGCATAATCTTAATTAGGGTTGAAGGGAGGATGGCACCCATCTCAACCGACTCGTGGCAAAGGCAGAGTACACCTTGAACAGCTTGCCAGGCCATCGCAGGGCATAAACATGTTGACGTCCATGCAGCCTACTTTTGATGAAAGTCAGCAATGGTTCTTTTACATGAACCGCCCACCATAGACAGTGAGAGACATTGCCGGCCTTTGATAACCCAGTTAGCTGCACCCTGGGGGGGCAGTGACAACCCAGTGAGAGTGGGGCTTGAACCCCCAACCTTGGGATCAGTGATCCAGCACCTTACCACCGGGTCACCACTGCCAGCCCCCCCATGATCTTAATAAGGATTGGCTTAGAAAAATCAATGAATGCCACAGCATTTATTTAAAGCGGTCTGATGTACCTTCTCCCCAGTGCAGCCAACCTGGTTATGAAAGGCCGGCCATGTTGTGAGGTTTATGTTAAAGAACCATTGCTGACTTTCATCAAAAGTAGGCTGCATAGTCAGCATGTTTCTTCCCTGCAATGGCCTGGCGAGCTGTCCAGGGTGTACTCTCACACCGCCCAGAGTAGGCTGAGATGGGCACCAGCCTTCCCCTGACCCTAATTAAGATTATGTGGTTCAGAAAATGAATGAATGACTGAATGAATGATGTACCTTGTTCTTCTTCTTTTTCTTCTTCCAAAAAAACTTGTCTGAACATAAAATAAACCATCTGTTGAAAATCAGGTTAGAAGAACTCACATTTGACCCAGAATGTAATATATGACTGTATGGCGCTGTGATTGTCAAGGTCCTTCTCAATATTTTAGCTGTGTCCAGGACTATTCAGTAATTCCAAGAAAATTTATGCCTGAGCCTGAATCCTAGCACTTTGCCATATGGTGAAGAATGATGGGATAGTAGAAAAAAGGGATGGAGGCAGAGATCGGGCTTCCACTCTTCAACTCCTCTTCTGCCATTGTTACTAAAATAGAGATGTTTGCTTTCATATGTGTGCGATGGGCCAAATAGCAAATTATGTTAGATGCTGCCAAACAAGAGCACTTAAAGGAGTTCTCTAAGGGGGTAACGGTGCTTAACTGGAGGAAAAGAAAGCGAGGAAGCCAATTTTATGGGGTAACAGGAAATTTTGACGAAAAAAAAAAAAGATCCCTGAGGATTATTGTTTAATCTTACCATGTGGTCTTATCTTTTTTTTGTTCCTGGAAATATATGGCATCTGCTTCCAGAATAACATCCTGTTTAAAACGAGCATCTCTGAAGAGAAAAGTGAACAGTGAATGGTGCAGATTTAACCATTGTGAAATACATATTCAATAATCCCCCTTATTTTGCAGTTAATGGAGACCAGCCCTTCCCCTGCGAAATGCGAAAAACCGTGAAATGACTTCTGCCACTTCTTAAGGACACCCACCCACTTATATATTATATAAAATTTGTATAGACGTTAATTTTAAAGTGTTCTATGCATTTAATGTCATACAGGTAATGTGTATTAATATATAAATAAAGTATACACCTTATAATGACAATAAATATATATAAATACTATATAACAAACCTTATAAATGACAAATCCACGACCACATCGAGGAGGAGAATCACTGGCGGCACTGGTGCTTGGTTGGGGCTCATCAGTGCCTCCAGAGCCTTTGTTTTAGTACATATCATGTTCATGTCCAAACACACATTATATTTATGGCAGTCCGTAATCCACATCGATAAGGCATTTTACATTTTCACAACTGTTATGGTCTGTGCTAGTTGGCGGTTCTCTTTCTCACTCTCCTCATACACTGCATGTGCTGGTGAGGGGAGTGGCTGTTACCCACAGGTGAAATCCAGAGAGCGCAGATGAAGCCACTCACCCATCAGCGCACTATAAATAGCTCTGTGCTTGACCAGTTTCCATGTTGATACTCTCCCAGTGATTTCGGTTTTTGTTTTTCCCTCACCACTACGGTGAACACAATTTTTCCCACACCCCAGTGCTTCCCCTGAGCTCAATAAAAGTTATTGTTTCATGAGGGAGGAAAGGTGTGTTGGATGCTGGGAAATATAATCTCGACCAACCAGCTTACTGGATTCACAGCCAATCAGAGAACTCTCAAGTCAAGCAGGAGAACAGAGCATGTTGGGTCATGTAGTTAAATGTAGTGTGCGGGAATTTTGAATAATCTTTATTTTGTTTTTTTATTTCCCAATGGGAAATCCCGTGATATTGCGGGGACGCAAAGTAGGAAACGCGAAGTGGTGAGGGATTACTGTACAAGCATTTAGCTTTAATTGCATTGCATTTAATTGCATGTGATGGCTGAACGGTTAAAGACGCAGCTTTGTGAGTGGAATGTTTCTGGTTCAATTCTCAGGACCAACAGGAACACATCCATTGTTCAAGCCCCTAGGCAATGCACTTAATCCCTAACTAGATGTGGGATTGCTCCTGTGCTAAGTAGTTGTTTTGCTCACTACTGGTGTGTAAGGATGGGTTAAATTGAGAAGTCAGATTCGCTGCTCGCTGTTTACAGTGTGTGTGTGTGTGTGTGTGTGTGTGTGTGTGTGTGTGTGTGTGTCAGTAGTGAAAAGGTGTTCATTTATTCTCTCTAACTGCAGCTTGGTCACTTGTGTCAGCTTTATTTCAAATATCAGGTTTACTTCATTTATTAATATGCTGATCCACTTAGTTCTAGAGGATCAGTTGCCTCTGGGCGAAGGTGGAGTACACCTTGTGTTGGCTTCCTGTTATCTATCATACATTCATAGATGGAAAAAAAGGTCGCACACTCCGATATTTTCGGATTTGAAGTGCATTTATCCTTATTCGCAGCGTGTAATCTCCATCGCATTGTTGCTCCGTAATATTACTGCAGCAATAAAATGAGGCCGAAAGTATTGAACGAGCAGGTTATCACATCGATGGGATTTTTCGTCCCTGTTGACACGGATATTTAATTTTATTTCACTTGATATAAAATGGGGACACGAATAATAAAAGCATGGTTCAGAGAGCATGAGGAATCATTTTCACATATGTTGCCCCCCCGAGTCCTGACCTTAACCCTATTGAAAGTTTTCAGGATGTACTCGAGAAGACTATATGGAGTGGTTCAGTTTTTTCCTCATCAATACAAGATGTCAGTGAGAAATGAACCCAACATGGGAAGTAAATAAATGTTATGTTGCTTAATGTTGTTTACACAATGGCATGGCAATTAGATGCTGTCAGGAAGGTTAAAGGCAGAACAACAAAATATCTATGTGTGTTACTTTTTTTTTTTTTTTTTTTTTTTTTTTGGGCCAGGCAGTGTATATCCTACCTAATGTCTATCAGGGAGCCCAGCTTTAAGGCACTACTTAAACAATACAGATTTATTAACAGTGAAAGGTAACAGCAAATTTCGGGCTTCAGATGAGGGCATTTTTAGGATGAAGTTGAATAGAATTTTTTTTTTTTTTTTATCTGGTCACTGTTCTTTACAGTATTTACAGTGTCATACATTAGTCAACAAAAAATGTCATTTTAAGCAAAATGTTGGCATATGAAAGTCATACAGTAAATAAGTTTCATATGCAGTTATTGTAAAGGCGTAATGGCATAGCGGTTAGCACAGCCGCCTGACAGCATGGTTCTGGGTTTGAGTTTTTGAATCCTGGGCCCAGTGAGGGTGTTTCAGCGTGGAGTTTGCATGTCCTCCACATGCCTGCATAAGCTTCCTGCAGGTGGAAACCAACTCACGAATCTATGATTTGCATGTTGGATTTGATTTGGCATAGGTTTTTACGTCGAATACCCTTTAGCAAGAGACAGAAACACGCTGACGGCTTTGCAGCTACTCTTGACGAAAGTCAGCAATGGTTCTTTTACATGAACCTCTCACCATAGACAGTGAGAGACATGGCCGGCCTTGGATAACCTAGTTAGCTGCACTGGGATGGGGGGGGGCAGTGACAACCTTGTGGAAAGTGGGACTCAAGCCCCCCTACCTTAGGATCAGCGATCCAGCACCTTTTACCAAAAGGCCACCACTGCCCCCCACCAGGCTACCACTGCCCTGCACATTAGGCTAACTGTCTGTTCCAAATTATCCTTGGGTGTAAGTGTGAGTTTAAATGTTTGTGTGTATTTGTTGGTTCTGTGAATGATTGCTGAGCTGTTTAGGGTGTACCATGTCTTTGCCCAGAGTTGGTTGAGCTAGGCTTCTGTCTCTCAGTGACCCTAGTGAAATTAAGTTGCTCAGCAAAATAAATGAATGGTATTGGAAGAAAAAAAAATCAATTATCTTGACCGCATCATGCTAGCATTAAATATGTTTATTTATCATTATCATTTTTCTATAACAGATTCAAGTCCCAGGTGTTTTATCTAGTACTTATGGTACTTTATTTCTTTTACAGCATTTTTTCCCTCTATGAGGAATGGAAAGACATTTGGATAGGGTGTTAGGCTAATTTTTATTTGACATTTTAATTATAAGGGGTGAGGGTTGCTCAAGAGAGCTCGTACCATACAGAAACTCCGGGGAAAGTCATGTCACAGTCGGCACTAAATGTCATGCCTTAACCTGTTCATTTATAAAAGAAGAGTATAAAAAATTTAATTTAAATAGTTCTGATCAGAGTTAATGATGGCAGGTGCGCCAGCGGACATACCTTGCGATTCAGATAGAGTCGAGATTCATTCATTCCATTTGACGTCATTTGAGGTTTCAATTACATTTCAGTCACATGCAAACACTCAAAATTGGTCTGCAGAGTATGCCAGCTATGCTCAGAGAGAAGATGAAGAGAAAAAAGAAAAAAAAAAAAAAAAACTCACACTGATGAATAATGGAAAGAGCTCTGCTCATCAGTATGCTAACGATCTGGTTCTGGTCCACTAAATCCCCCTTCGTTTCCTTGCCTATGAAAATCCCATTAGCCAATCAGTCTGCTCACGTATAGCCCTTATAGTGACTCATAACCTTAAGAATAGCTGAAATATTAGTGTTTATGAAATGGAAGAGAACATTGTGCCTAGTATGGAAAAAAAGAAAAAAATATAAACACACACACACACACACACACACACACGGGGAAAAAAAGAAAAAAGAAAAAAAACCATTCTTTCAAAGGTCACCATGGTTTTGAGTTTAAAAAAAAAATTGGTGCCATTATCCAAATCAAGTGTTTTATTTCATTGACATTTCTCACGGCATTCCTGTTCCATCATTGTTTCCTTTATACATCATTTCCTCTCAGTTTTATTTTTCATTTTAGTTTTAACAGACATTTTAAAACCATAATCATGTAAGAAGAGGAAGTACTGATTCCTTTAAAAAAAAAGTGATGACTCAAATGAATAATGGGTTTTATTGTTGTAATGATAATACACTTTTAGATAAGTAAGAATGGTCGCTGGTCTGGGTAACGACATAAAACGGGCATGCGATCCCATTTTGCGGCCGTTTGAGCTCATGAATCAGACTGTAAAACTGTGACCTGTTTTATGATTCATTATAATAACTGTGGCTCATCCAGTCTTTTTTATCTTTGTGTTTCAGTCATTTAATTTAACTTACGTAACTCGAGGCAAAAAATAAATAAATAAATAAATAAAGGACAAAATCTGAAAAAAAAATCTCTGCACTTCGAAACAAAATAAACGATACTTTGTACATAACTACATAATACATTCTGATTGTTGTTGTTAACTAACAAAAATAAATAAATAAATTGTCTGTCTTCCTTTCGGCTTTTTCCCTTTTACTCGGGAGTCGCCACAGCGAATCATCTGATTCACACGTTTTGATTTGGCAGAGGTTTTTACGTCGGATGCCCTTCCTGTCACAACCCTTTTTAGCAAGGGACAGAAACACGCTGACGGCTTTGCAGCTACTCTTTACGAAAGTCAGCAATGGTTCTTTTACATGAACCTCTCACCATAGACAGTGAGAGACATGGCCCGCCTTTGATAACTCAGTTAGCTGCACTGGGGGGCAGTGACAACCTTGTGGAGAGTGGGACTCGAACCCCCAACCTTTGGATCAGCGATCCAGCACCCTATACCACTAGACCACCACTGCCCCAAAAAATAAATAATTAAATAAATAAATAAATAAATGTGTACTTCCGTAATAAACGTGCATATCTTTTGCACATCCCTTATCCAGTACTCTAGGGCAGTGGTTCCCAACCCCTGGGCCGCGGACCGGTATCGGTCCATGGATCAATTGGTACTGGGTTGCACAATAAATAATTATTTATTTCTGTTTTATTTATTATCTGGGTCTGAATGCTCTTTTATTTTGAAAAAACTTTCATTTTGAAAATAACCGGATTCTGTCGGTTCCATGTCGTCAAAAGGTAACACTCAATCCTGATTAGGAAGGCTGGCGCACATCTCAGCCGACTCTGGGCAAGGGTGGGGTATTATAGCTAAAATAAACAAGTTACCCCCCCTTCCCCCTGGCGGCGGTAAAATTGTCAAGCGTTGACCTGTCCACGGTGATAAAAAGGTTGGGGACCACTGCTCTAGGGAACCCTTTATTTTCTGCTGGGGGTAAAAAAATAAAAAATAAGCCAGCATTACTGGGCAGTGGTGGCCTAGATGCTGGATCCTTGATCCTAAGGTTAGGGGTTCAAGCCCCACTCACCACAGGTAGTCACTGCCCACCCCTCCCACAATTTCAGGGCAGAAATACACTGATGGCTATGCCGCCTACTCTTGTTGAAAGTCAGCAATGGTTCTTTTACATGAACCTCTCATTACAGACAGTGGGATTCATGGCCGGCCTTTGATAACCCAGTTAGCTGCACCAGAGGGACAGTGGCAACCCAATGAGAGTGGAGCTTGAACCCCCAACCTTGGGATCAGTGATCCAGTGCCTTACCACCGGAGCACCACTGCCCTTAATATAAAGTATTTCTTTAAACAAATGAGTGAGTGATCACGGTGCTGTATAATATTAAAATGCAGTAAGAGTTTTCTAAATACCTTCTCATGGAAGTAGAAACTCAAGGTTGTTGATGCATTTTTCCTGTATTTGGTCCTGGTCCAATGAAAACGGTGGCCATTATAAAGTATGACAATATTTGCATGGAGGAATCTCCGTTGCAATGTACACTCAAGTAATGCTTCAAATGTTTTTTCCAACCCTCATTAAGCTACTTTTATAATATGTGTCACGAATAGACAGAGCTGTTCCCCAGAGTCCCAAAAATCCATGGAGGAAATGTCTCAACAAACCTACCAGTGAACTTTAAAGGATGAATGACCCATGAAGAGTGAATGTCACATCTGTCAGCACATCAATGACTTATAGCCGTGGTTCTCTCTCTTTCTCCTCTCTACAGTGGCCACTGTCAAGTGCTCAGTCCTGAAGAGTCCATAAAGGATTCTGCACCACTTTAAATCTGCTTCAGAGTTGACATCAAAGTATGAGAAGATATTTTAACAGTTACCCTGGGACCTTATGACCAGTGAAAAGAAAGGTGGTGGTCATCATAACTCTTTCTTGGCATTTTCTCAGATTTGTACACCTACACCCAGTGGGATTCAACAAGCTGGGCAGTAGGAACCACAACTCAATGACAGACACTTTATCTCATCGATGTGAGGTACCTATTCGAGTCTTCTAGTTTTACCGTGTGTCAGTAAAACACTAACATTTACAAGCACCGAATTTGTCTTCCCTGGAGTGTTTTTTTCCTCCCCATGTCCTGTCTTGCCACCACAGCCTCTCTATTTCTCTCTGTCTATCTTTTTCGCACAGTCACTCATTCATTCCCCCAGCGTCATGTTTGGAGGCTGGATTCTTCAAACCCAAACAAAGCCCGGCAGTGCCACTCAGGGTTATGTTTATCATATTGTACCAGTATTTCTGGTTCACAGGTCAGTGCTACACCATTTCTCACTCTTGCTCATGTACCCAGGATATCTACGTATGTTCATACTTCATACAGCAGTACGTGTAAGACGCTAATCAAGCATTATGCTCTTTTGAATTTGATAATTAATAATTGGTTGTGATGGGAGTGGAATATGATGACACCATTTATGTCAGGTTGGTGCTCCAAATATCCAAATAGCTTGAACCTGAAGTGCTTTTTGAAATTTTATATATACAGTATATATATATATGTAGTCGGTCCTCT
>CM045728.1:14072349-14079849 GCA_024760905.1 Plotosus lineatus
TTTTATTGTTTTAATACTGATGATTTTGGCAGTCTGCAGCACGGGGGCACCACAGGGCACCGTCCTCTCACCCCTCCTTTTCAACATTTATACCTCGGACTTCATCTATACCACAGACAGCTGCCACCTTCAGAAGTTCTCGGATGGCTCCACCATCATGGGCCGTGTGTCAGAGGGGAACGAGCAGGAGTACCGGTCGGTCATCGTTGACTTCGTGGACTGGTGTGAGCGCAACCACTTGTGCTTGAACACTAAGAAGACGAAGGAGATGGTGGTCGACTTCAGAAGAAGCACTCTAACACACACACACACACACACACACACACACACACACACACATTCACTAGTGAACGTCCAGGGACAGGACATTGAGATAGTGGACAGTTTCAAATACCTGGGCGTTCACCTTAACAATAAACTGGACTGGTCCCACAACACCAATGCCCTGTACAAGAAGGGCCAGAGTCGCTTCCACCTTCTGAGGAGACTTCGGTCCTTCGGAGTATGCAGACCTCTGCTCAGGACTTTTTATGACTCTGTGGTAGCCTCTGCAATCCTCTACGCTGCCATCTGCTGGTCCCCGGGCAGCACAGAGCGGGACAGAAAGAGACTGAACAAGCTGGTCAGGAGGGCCAGCCCTGTCCTAGGCTGCCCACTGGACTCTGTGGAGGAGGTGAGTGAGAGGAGGATGGTAGCAAGCTCACATCCATCTTGGTCAACAGCTCTCACCCACTGCACCCGACTGTAGAGAAGCTGAGTAGCTCCTTCGGTGGACGACTGAGACATCCTCAGTGCAGGAAGGAGCGCTACCGCAGGTCGTTCATTCCCACCGCTGTCAGACTGTACAACACCACTTTGTAACTGTCTGTGAAAATACCGGTTATGTGCAATAAAAACCCCGTGCACTTTAATCAACCACATCTACCCCACTGACTGTGAACCATATCAACCCATATCTACTCTGCCCTCAGATACATGTACACTTGAAAATAGGCCAGTCTACAAAGTCATTCCCTTCTTTTCTTTTATTGTTTATTAATTTATACTATTTATGTATCTATTTATTTATTTACTTATATAATATATATATATATATATATATGTATGTGTGTATGTTTGTATTTTTATCTATTTTTGCACCCCCTACTGATGGTACCTCAAGAGCCTGTAACAGTGAATTTCTCCATTGTGAGATTAATAAAGCTGTATCTTATCTTATCTTTGGCATACAGTTCATGAAAAGCCAAAATTCCTATTTCAAAAAATTAGCATATCATGAAAAGGTAGTCTAAACGAGCTATTAACCTAATCATCTGAATCAACCAATTAACTCTAAACACCTGCAAAAGATTCCTGAGGCTTTTAAAAACTCCCAGCCTGGTTCATTACTCAAAACCGCAATCATGGGTAAGACTGCCGTCCTGACTGCTGTCCAGAAGGCCATCATTGACACCCTCAAGCAAGAGGGTAAGACACAGAAAGAAATCTCTGAGTGAATAGGCTGTTCCCAGAGTGCTGTATCAAGGCACCTCAGTGGGACATCTCTGGGAAGGAAAAAGTGTGGCAGAAAACGATGCAAAACCTTAAGAGGTGACCAGACCCTGAGGAAGATTGTGGAGAAAGGCCAATTCCAGACCTTGGGGGACCTGTGGAAGCAGTGGACTGAGTCTGGAGTAGAAACATCCAGAGCCACCTGGCACAGGCGTGTGCAGGAAATGGGCTACAGGTGCCACATTCCCCAGGTCAAGCCACTTTTGAACCAGAGAAGCAGCACTGGACTGTTGATGAGTGATTCAAACTCATACTTTTTTCGGATGAAAGCAAATTTTGCATGTCATTAGGAAATCAAGGTGCCAGAGTCTGGAGGAAGACTGGGGAGAAGGAAATGCCAAAATGCCTGAAGTCCAGTGTCAACTACCCTCAGTCAGTGATGGTCTGGGGTGCCATGTCAGCTGCTGGTGTTGGTCCACTGTATTTTATCAAGGGTAGGGTCAATGTAGCTAGCTATCAGGAGACTTTGGAGCACTTCATGCTTCCATCTGCTGAAAAGCTTTATGGAGATGAAGATTTCATTTTTCAACATGACCTGGCACCTGCTCACAGTGCCAAAAGCACTGGTAAATGGTTTACTGACCATGGTATTACTGTGCTCAGTTGGCCTGCCAACTCTCCTGACCTAAATCCCATAGAGAATCTGTGGGATATTGTGAAGAGAAAGTTGAGAGACACCAGACCCAACACTGTGGATGAGCTTAAGGCCGCTATCGAAGTATCCTGGGCCTCCATAACACCTCAGCAGTGCCACAGGCTGATTGCCTCCATGCCACTCCACATTGAAGCAGTCATTTCTGCAAAAGGATTCCCGACCAAGTATTGAGTGCATAACTGAACATAATTATTTGACGGTTGACTTTTTTGTATTAAAAACACTTTTTTTAAATGGTCGTATGAAATATGCTAATTTTTTGAGATAGGGATTTTTGTTTTTTCTTTACTTTTTTTTGTCAAAATTATCAATATTAAAACAATAAAAGGCTTGAACTACTTCAGTTGTCTGTAATGAATCTAAAATATATGAAAGTCTAATGTTTATCAGTACATCACAGAAAATAATGAACTTTATCACAATATGCTAATTTTTTGAGAAGGACCTGTATATCTTGTTTGTCAGGAATTTTCTAGAAGTGAAAAGAGTGTCAGACAGAGTGATGAAAATCAAGTTAAGAGTCAGGTTTGGTATCTAGGACAGGAACACAGAAGGACAGATGTTGAGAGATTTTGCAAAAGGAATGGAAATGTCTGTCATGAATACTTTCTTCCAGAAGAGACAGGAGCATAGGGTGACAGAAAAAATGGAGGTGGGAGCACACAGGTAGACTACATCTTGTGCAGAAGATGTAATTTGAAGGAAGTCAGTGACTGCAAAGTATTAGTGGGTGAAATTGTTGCCAAACAGCATAGGATGGTGGTGTGCAGGATGACGCTGTTCCTGAGGGAAGTGAAGAAGACAAAGGCCGAGCATAAGACAAAGTGGTGGAAGCTGAAAAAGGAAGTGTCATGTCTTCAAAGAGGAGTTGAAACAGGCTTTGGGTGGTCAGAAAGTGCTTCCAGATGACTGGAGAACTACAGCAAATGTGATCAGGGAGACAGGTAGGAGAGTATTTGGTGTGTCCTCTGGAAGGAGAAGAGATACGGAGACTTGGTGGTGGAATGAGGAAGTGCAGGAGTGTGTACAAAGGAAGAGGTTAGCTAAGAAGAAGTCAGACAGTGAGAGAACCAAAGAGAGTAAACAGGAGTACAGGGAGACACAGTGTAAGGCAAAGGTAGCGGTGTAAAAGGCCAAACAGAGGACATATGATGACTTGTATGCTCAACTGGACAGTATGGAGGGAGAAAATGATTTATGGCACAGCAAAGAAATAGAGATGGGGAGGATGTGCAACAAGTTTATTGATTAAGGACAGAGAAGGAAATGTATTGACTGATGACAGAAGTGTGCTGGGAAGATGGAAAGAGTACTTTGAAGAGCTGCTGAATGAAGAAAATGAGAGAGAAAAAAGATTAGAAGAGGTGACTGTTGAGGACCAGGAAGTAGCAAAGATTAGTAAGGGTGAAGTGAGGAGGGCATTGAAGAGGATGAAGAATGGAAAGGCAGTTGGTCCTGATGACATACCTGTGGAGGTATGGAAGTGTCTAGGAGAGGTAGCAGTAGATTTCCTGACAAGAACATTCAACAAGATCTTAGAGAGTGAGAGGATGCCGAAGGAATGGAGGAGAAGGGTGCTTGTGCCCATTTATAAGAACAAGTGAGATGTCCAGAGTTGTGGCAAGTACAGAGGGATGAAGTTGATGAGCCATACGATGAAGTTATGGAAAAGAATAGTGGACGCTAGACTAAGGGCAGAGGTCAGCATTTGTGAACAACAGTTTGGTTTCATGCCAAGAAAGAGCACCACAAATGCAGTTTTGCTTTGAGGATGTTAATAGAGAAGTACAGAGAAGGTCAGAGGCAGCTGCAGAGGCATCTGGAGAAAGCATATGACGGGGTGTCTAGAGAGAAACTGTGGTATTGCATGAGGAAGTCTGGAGTGGCAGAGAAGTATTTTAGAGTGGTGCAGGACATGTATGAGAGATGTAAGACAGTGGTGAGGTGTGCTGTCAGTGTGACAGAAGAGTGCAAGGTGGAGGTGGGACTGCATCAAGGGTCAGCTCTGAGCCCCTTCTTGTTTGCCATGGTGATGGACAGGCTGACCGACAAGGTTAGACAAGATTGCCCATGGACTATGATGTTTGCAGATGACATCTGAGTGAGAGCAGTGGAGAGAACAAGTGGAGGAAAATCTAGAGAGGTGGACGAATGCCCTGGAAAGGAGGGGAATTAAGGTTAGCCTCAGTAAGGCAGAATACATGTCTGTGAATGAGAAGGACCCAAGAAGAATGGTGAGGTTACAGGGAGCAGAGATAAAGAAGGTGGAGGATTTTAAGTACTTAGGCTCAACAATCCAGAGCAATGGAGAGTGTGGAAAAGAGGTGAAGAAGCGTGTGTAGGCAGGTTGGAATGGTTGGAGAAAAGTGTCCGGTGCGACGTGTGGTAGGAGAGTATCAGCAAGAATGAAAGGAAAAGGGTACAACACAGTGTTGAGGTCAGCGATGTTGTATGGTTTAGAAACAGTGGCACTGAGCAAAAGACAGGAGGCAGAGCTGAAGGTAGCAGAGATGAAAATGTTGAGCTTCTCTTTGGGAGTAACGAGGACGGATACGATCAAGAATGAGTACATCAGAGGGACAGCCCATGTAGGAGGTTTTATATATATATATATATATATATATATATATATATATATATATATATATATATATATATGTATATACAGTGAACCCTCGCTATAACACGGTTCACTTTTCACGGTCTCGCTACTTCACGGATTTGCATAGTGCATTGTGTTCTGCATTCTGATTGGCTAAACAGTCTCTCTGCTTCTTCTCTACGTGTTAGTCAATAAGCTTGCGGTTTAATACGTACACATACGTAAAACAGCTTGCCATTTATGTTCCCTACGTGCAAATTCTCTTGCAATTTCAAGTCTCCCTAAAACCCATTATGTCGACAAAACGTTCTGCACCGACAAAAGCACCTGCGGTCGGGCCTAAAAGGCAGAGGAAGATGCTAACTATTGCAGAAAAAGTTCAACTTCTGGACATGCTTCTTCTTTTCCTTTCGGCTTTTCCCTTCAGGGGTCGCCACAGCGAATCATCTGCCTCCATCTCACCCTATCCTTTGCATCTTCTTCTCTTACACCAACGACCTTCATGTCCTCCTTTACCACATCCATGAATCGTCTCTTTGGTCTTCCTCTAGGCCTTTTGCCTGGTAGTTCCAGCCTCAGCATCCTATTACCAATATACTCACTATCCCTCCTCTGTACATGTCCAAACCATCTCAATCTAGCCTCTCTGACTTTGTCTCCAAAACGTCTTACATGTGCTGTCCCTCTGACGTACTCATTCCTAATCCTATCCATCCTCGTTACTCCCAAAGAGAACCTCAACATTTTCATCTCTGCTACCTCCAACTCTGCCTCCTGTCTTTTCCCCAGGGCCACTGTTTCTAACCCATACAGCATCGTTGGCCTCAACACCGTTTGTACACTTTTCCTTTCATTTTTGCCGATACCCTCCTATCACACATCACACCGACACTTTTCTCCAACCATTCCAACCTGCCTGCACACGCTTCTTGACCTCTTTTCCACACTCGCCATTGCTCTGGATTGTTGAGCCTAAGTACTTAAAATCCTCCACCTTTCTTATCTCTGCTCCCTGTAATCTCACCGTTCCTCTTTGGTCCTTGGCATTCATGCACATGTACTCTGTCTTACTGAGGCTAATCTTCATTCCCTCCTTTCCAGGGCATACCTCCACCTCTCTAGATTTTCCTGCACTTGTTCTCTGCTCTCACTACAGATTACAATGTCATCTGCAAACATCATAGTCCATGGGGAATCTTGTCTAACCTCGTCTGTCAGCCTGTCCATCACCATAGCGAACAAGAAGGGGCTGAGAGCTGACCCTTGATGCAGTCCCACCTCCACCTTGAACTCTTCTGTCACACCGACAGCACACCTCACCACTGTCTTACATCTCTCATACATGTCCTGCACCACTCTAACATACTTCTCTGCCACTCCAGACTTCCTCATGCAATACCACAGTTCTTCTCTCGGCACCCTGTCATATGCTTTCTCCAGATCCACAAAGGCACAATGCAGCTCTGTCTGACCTTCTCTGTACTTCTCCATTAACATCCTCAAGGCAAACACTGCATCTGTGGTGCTCTTTCTGGGCATGAAACCAAACTGTTGTTCACAAGTGCTGACTTCTGCCCTTAGTCTAGCTTCCACTATTCTTTCCCATAACTTCATCGTATGGCTCATCAACTTTATCCCTCTGTAGTTGCCACAACTCTGCACGTCTCCCTTGTTCTTAAAAATGGGCACCAGCACACTTCTCCTCCATTCCTCTGGCATCCTCTCACTCTCTAAGACCTTGTTAAATGTTCTTGTCAGAAAATCTACTGCTACCTCTCCTAGACACTTCCATACCTCCACCGGTATGTCATCAGGACCAACTGCCTTTCCATTCTTCATCCTCTTCAATGCCCTCCTCACTTCACCCTTACTAATCTTTGCTACTTCCTGGTCCTCAACAGTCACCTCTTCTACTCTTTTTTCTCTCTCATTTTCCTCATTCATCAGCTCTTCAAAGTACTCTTTCCATCTTCCCAGCACACTTCTGTCATCAGTCAATACATTTCCCTCTCTGTCCTTTATCAATCTAACTTGCTGCACGTCCTTCCCATCTCTATTTCTCTGCTGTGCCAACCTGTATAAATCATTTTCTCCCTCCTTACTTTCCAGCTGAGCATACAAGTCATCAAAAGCACTCTGTTTGGCCTTTGACACTGCTACCTTTGCCTTACGCTGTGTCTCCTGTACTCCTGTTTACTCTCTTCGGTTTTGTCAATGTCCCACTTCTTCTTAGCTAATCTCTTCCTTTGTACACACTCCTGCACTTCCTCATTCCACCACCAAGTCTCCTTATCTACTTTCCTTCCAGATGACACAACAAATATTCTCCTACCTGTCTCCCTGATCACATTCGCTGTAGTTGTCCAGTCATCTGGAAGCACTTCCTGACCACCCAAAGCCTGTTTCAACTCCTCCTTGAAGACAACCCGACACTCTTCCTTTTTCAACTTCCACCACTTTGTCTTCTGCTCTGCCTTTGCCTTCTTCACCTTCCTCACCATCAGCATCATCCTGCACACCACCATCCTATGCTGTTTGGCAACACTCTCACCCACTACTACTTTGCAGTCACTGACTTCCTTTAAATTACATCGCCTGCACAAGATGTAGTCTACCTGTGTGCTCCTACCTCCACTTTTATAAGTCACCCTATGCTCCTCTCTCTTCTGGAAGAAAGTATTCACCACAGCCA
>CM045728.1:14084849-14127349 GCA_024760905.1 Plotosus lineatus
TCATGGAAACCCATTCCAGGAAGCTCTCTGGGCACTATTCTTGAGCTAATCTGAAGGTCACATGAAGTTAATCTGAAGGCCACATGTACCGAGTGACTCTCCTGATAGGTGGTGACCTCTGCGCACCATGTGTCTCAGCATCTGCTGACCCCACTGTTTCATTTTACGTAGCCTACCACTTTGTGGTTAAGTTGCTTTTGCACCCAATCACTTCCGTTTTGTTATAATACGACTGACAGTTGGAATATTTAGTTGTGAGGAAATTTCAAGACTGGACTTGCTGTACATGTGGCATCCTATCATGGCAGCATGCTTGTGTTCACTGAGCTCCTGAGAGTGACCCCATTCTTTCACAAATCTTTGTAGAGGCAGTCTGCCTACCGACGTGCTTGAATTTATACACTCGTGGCCATAGAGGTGATTGGAGCACCTGCATTCAATTACTTGGATGTGTGAGGGAATACTTTCATCAATACAGTGTTAATATTATGAAAAAAATATTTGTGAAAATAAAGTAATCATATACATGATACAATAAGTTAGATTTTTATTGCATAAACAAAAACACTAGTTTTGACTGATGCTGCCTATAAAATCGCACATTAAAAAAATCATATAAAAAATGACAGGAACTACATCGGAAAAAAAATGTAAATCTACAACTTTATGATCTATAAGCACATGTTTATATGTCATATGCTCCATTGTGTAAATTAATAAAGATGAATGGAGGAAGAGGTAGTCTTTGTAACAGACCAACAGCAGTCCAAAGACATGCACATTAGGATAAATAGCTGTCCCGGATTGCCTCTTGGGGTGTGTGTGTGTGTGTGTGTGTGTGTGTGTGTGTGTGTGTGTGTGTGTGTGTGTGTGTGTGTGCGTTGGCCCTGCGATGGACTGGTGAACTGTTTTGGGTGAACCCCCACGTTTATCGAGAAAGGATGCAACCCGCCTGTGCTGAAGCTTTGCTCCAGCCTTTAATTAATGGTGGTGTTCCAGAGACTTGTGGCAGACAGAATGAAGAATCTGCACTGGTGCTCAGTTTTACATGACGGTTGAAGCAGTCTGCTGCTGAAAGGTTGGCTGAATGCTCCCAGTGTCTTGTGCAGGGGGTGAGAGTAACTGTCGTTGAAGGATGTAAGTTATGAAACCACTAAAGAGCTGTTTCAGTGAATTATATCGAAAGACTGCAGGCATAACAGGTCAGGCTACAGTGATGTAGTAATTTTAGATACATTCTACCTTACAAGAGTCAAAACTGCCAAAAGCTCCCTCAACAACTGTCCTTTCAGTTGTTCAGACCAATTCTGCAGCTGAGATTAATTTTGTTGTCGTATAGTGTAAGTTATTTTACTGTATTGCAACTCCAGATGTGTCTTATTCCCATGTGGCAGTGTAAAACCAAGTATCAATTATTCATTCATTTTCTAAGCCACTTTAAACCTAATTAGGGTCATGGTTAGGCTGGCGTCCTTTTCGGCTGACTCTGGGCAAGAACAGAGTACACCCCGGACAACTCGTCAGAACATCGCAGAATAAAAACATGCTGTGGGCTATTTAACTACTTTTGTCGAAAGTCAGCAATGTTTCTTTTACATGAACCTCTCACCACAGACCACAGACAGTGAGAGATCTGGCTGGCTTTTGATAGCCCAGTTAGCTGCATGGGGGAGGCGCTTAGTGACAATCTGCTGGTATTGGGCCTTGACTCCCTGACCTTGAGATTAGTAATCCAGTACGTTAGCATCAGGCTACCACCCATTAAATTTGGATATGCTTTGATATAAGTAGGCCTCCGTCGGTCCCGAAGGACTATGGCTGCGCTCTGGCTGGTATCCCGGTTGGTGATACTTTCCAGTGCGCAGAGCCGGGGTAGGGAGCAATGGAGGACAGGTCGTTACCCAAGCCCCAAGTCCCTCCTCTTGGCACCACCGGATGAATCCAATGGAAGAGCAAGTGCTGATACGACTGCGTTCCAGTGCTGCTACAGGGGTTGCCAGAGCGTTACTGTGAACAAACTGCCTCAGGGGTCTCCCGATTAGAAACATGCTGATGGCTTTGCAGCAACTCTTGTCGAAAGTCAGCAATGGTTCTTTTACATGCCTCAAACTATAGACAGTGAAAGATATGGCCAGCCTTTGATAACCCATTTAGCTGCACTAGGGAATGGGGGGGGGCAGTGGCAACCTTGTGGAAAGTGGGACTTGAACCCCCAACCTTAGGATCAGCGATCCTGCGCCCTATACCACTAGGCCACCACTGACCCATGCTTTGATATAAATGATGTAAAATTGAAAACGTTCAGACAGTATGTTAAAATTTAAAGTATAATACGAATACGATAATACGAAGATATTTCACTAAAGACTTGATTTACTCTATGATTTTTTTTGTTTGTTTGTTAGTATTTTCCAAACTAAATTTTTATTTCAATATTACAGTCGGCCTTCATTTTTCACAATGGATCAGTTCCAACCCTTCCTGTGGATCAAGAAAATCCGCGAGTTATTGACGCGATTTTAAAACCTATGTATGATATTACGTGTGCTAAAGTATGCTTCTTAAACACATTCTATAGACAGTTCTTACTCACTAATACAGTATTAATGTAGCAAAATGTAGTAATTATTACGTAAAAACTTTTTAATTTTGCACTGTGATAATATTTATTACCGAATAAAGCGCTTAGGCTCCTTACCAGAAGCTAGAGAAGATGCAGGGCGTTTGAGTGACATCATAGAGCTTAAATAATCATTGAAAATACATTAAAAGATTTACTTTGCAATTCAGGCAATCAATTCAATAAATTGTGCGCGAAGGTGAAAAAAAGACGTGTACACATCATCTACAACCAATCACCAGGAGAATGAAATAAAAGCTCTCAGCCATTGGATAAATTTGAATCATGTGCCAATTACTTCCGGGGTTGTCTCCAATCCGTGAGTATGGGGGGGGGGCACAAGCACTGAACCGTGAATGGTCAAGGGCCTACTGTAATTTATATAGAACGCATTTAAAAAGTTAGGATCGTACAGGAATATCACTGAAAGTCACTTAAAATACTAATGGGGTGAAAGACTGCAAATGCTAAAACATTTCAGTCGTCATTTTGTCCCATTGCTGTTGTAAACAGATCTAAAGTTGTGCAAAAGGACAGGGTTGTTATCAATCTTTTTTTCCCCAAGATTCCTCACAGATTCTTTATTAAGGAGAGCTGAGGACTGCTGGCAGAACAGTCCAGCACCTGCACCCTCTTCTCCTGCAGCCATGCCTTTCTAATAGGTGCAGGATATGGTGTTGCATTGCCTGTTGAAATATGTATGGGTGTCACTGAAGGAGATTTTGATCCACAATCACAGTGTACTTTTCCGCATTAATGCTGCCACAACAAAAGTGTAGGCTACCCTTGCCAAGGGCACTGACAAAGACCCGTACCATAACCCTGGCTTTTCTACATTGGGAACAGTCTGACAGTCTGGGTCTTCTGTTTTGTTTAATGTCCTTGGTCCTAAAACAGACTTGAAATACTGAATTGTCTGAACAATATCCATCTAAACATGGAGCTTCCTTTTTGCAGAGTAAAATTTTAAATGTAATTTGTGGGCGTGTCTCTGTCTTGCTTGCTGAAAGTTTGTTAAGAGATCAGCTTAGGCTTGTACCCTTACCTTACACTCTAGAATCCCCGCAAAATTTACTGCTGGAGTGTGAAAAATTAAAATGCTTACTGTTTTGTTTTTGTTTTTTTGTTTTTTTGTTTTTTTAAAAACCTTGTTTTTTCTCACAACTCCAGAGGTATCTATAATTTCCTGGGAGTTAGCTGGGATGACCTCTAACTAATCATACATGTATTACAATAAGACCTCCCCAAGACCCTAATAAAGAATAACACACACTTATTGGCAAGCTGGTAAAGTCCGCACACCCAAAAGACTGGACCTCTCTTTTTATCAGAGCAGTATTACAATAATCTGTTGACATCAACCGCTTCAAATAACATTGTTGTTTAATTGTTTTATCTCAATTCCAGAAATATTTTGCCTCGTTGTAACTTTTCCAGGTGTTCAGACCTGAAAAGCAGAAATGGAGATATATATAAGCAAATATATGTCCAAACAAAACATGAAATATCTTAGGTTCAAGTTACTGTATCCAAGTCAAAGTAAAATTTGAAAGACAAAAATAATTCGGATTTCATCATTCCGTCATTGCATCATTCCATCATTAAATCATGCTAATCATTTCTCAATCTCAGAGACAATCAGACTAGAGATATCCACATGTACAACGCTGATATCAGCACAGTTTGGTATGGCAGAAGTTTCAAGGAAAGTTTACATTCTTTTAAATTGATTACTTTGCTAAAAGACATTTCAAAACCTTTAGGAGAAACAGATAACCTTGATTAAACAGATATGCATACATAAACTCTGTGGACATTTAACATTACTCTCTGGAGGTTATTACACAAAAAAATGTTCATCCAATACGATGTAACCATGGACTTATCGACAAGCAGGACATCAAGCATAATATGGCCTGCAACTTTATTGTTAAATGATGTCAAGCAAGGACAGTGGTGGCCTAATGGTGAAGGTGCTGGATCACTGATTCTAAGGTTGGGGGTCCAAACCCCACTCACCACAAGGTTGTCACTGCATCAGTGCAGATAACTGGGTTATCAAAGGCCATGTCTCTCACTGTCTATGGTGTGAGGCACATAAAAGAACCATTGCTGACATTCGACAAGAGAAGCTACAAAGCCTTCAGCATGTTTCCACCCTGCGATGGACTGGCGAGCTGTCCAGGGTGTACTCTGGGCTACTATGGGGACCAGCCTCCCCATGACCCTAATTAGGATTAAGCAGTTACAGAAACTGAAGTAAATTTATATTGGGCTTGTGTGGAGTTTGCATGTTCTCCCTGTGTTTGCATGGGTTTCTCCAGGTAGTCCGGTTTCCTCCCACAGTTGGTTAATTGGCTGTTTCGACTCACCCCCAGGTTGTGTGAGTGTTGGCTCTGCGATGACCACCCTCGCCTAGACTCAGCTGAGATGAGCGCCAGCCTCCCTGTGATCCTAATTGGGATTAAGTGGTTCAGAAAATGAATGAACGGATATAATACTCTCACTCATTTTCTAAGCCGCTAATCCTAATTAGTTGCTTAAAGGCTGGCACTCATCTCAGCCAACTCTTGTCAGGCCATTGTAGGGCCAGCACATGTACAACCATTCACACTAACTCTCAGGGGCAATTTGGAACCACCAATTACTTACTGTGTATGTTTTTTTTTTTTTCGACAGTGTAAGGAAGTTTCCATACCAACGGAAAAGTCACCCAAGCAATGGGAAGAACAAGCACACTTCATACAAAAATGCCCCAATACCGGGACTTGAACCTGGGACCATCATACTATGAGGCAAACATACTAACCACTGTGCCAGCAAGCGTAGCACACTGTGCAGAGTAATAAAGAAATGCTTATATAAGTGGCTTCATTGTGGTTCACCTCACATTAAGAAGGTCCTGGGTTCAAATCCCAGGCTCAGCAAAGAGGTTTCTGTATGACATTCATCTGTTCTCCTGTTTCACTGTGTACTCCGGTTTCCTCCTACAGTCCAAAGATATGCATATTAGACTAATTGATTGTTCCTAATTACCCAGTGGATGTGCGTGATGCCTTGCAATGGACTGGTGAGCTGTTCAGGGTGTACCCTGCTCCAGCTTCCCAACCACCCTAGTAGTATTAAGTGATTTGACAAATGAATGTATTAATAATGAAAGTGTTAATTACCCTTCTACCCTTTTTTAAAATATGTTTACTCCTTCATCACTTTCCAATCTGCTTAATCCCACTATTAGGGTCACAGGGATGCTGACACCTCTCTCAGCCAGCACTGGGCAAAGACAAGATACATCCTGAATAGTTCAGCAGATCATCATAGGTCCAAAACAGCTTGATATGGATGTCTTTGGACTGTAAGACAAAACTGGAGTCCTCAGAATAAGCACAAGGAGAGCATACAAAGTCCATACAGAAACACCTGAGCCTTTAACCCTGGACCTTCTTGCTATGAGGCAGGTGCGCTAACCTCGACAGTGCCACTCGTTCAAGTTATTTTACTACTGGTAATATTAGCAACCCCGGCTGATTCTCAAACAATGCAGGAGAGGCTTTGAGCCGGAAGGTGCATTACCTGAAGTCTTATACATCTCATTTTAATGAGTGAATGGTCCTCAAATGGATCAGATTTCCCTCATAATGCCTGAACTCACTTTAAAACATCACATCAATGGAGTGTGCTTTAAAGTGATGTTACAGGTGTTGACTACAAATTGCAAATTGTTCCAAAATTCTGATATAGCTTTACATTTGGGTTAACACATACTGTGCAGAAAAAGAGCATTAATATGTTTTTATCCTTTATTAATACTGCAAATCACACTTCGTCTCTTCTTCCATATCAAAAATTGTGGGACTTGGTTTTTTGTCCTCTTCTGTGGCTGAATAAAACGTACAGGACAGCAAGGAGAAAAGTTGTTGATCCAGCCCATCCTCCAGTCCAGTAGAGGGGGGTGGTAAACATAAAAGTTCCAGCGACTTGACAAGTATTTTGTTGCTTTGTTCATCGTATGAGCTCTATAATGGCCTGACAAGCAGTCTAGGGTGTACTCTGCCCTCGTCCAGAGTCGGCTGAGATGGGCGCCAGCCTTCCTGTGACCTTGATTAGGATTAAGCGGCTCAGAAAATGAATGAATGAATGAATGAATGAATGCAAATCTCCAGGAGAGTTTGCTTTAAGAAACTGTCCAGTATGTGACCCACAGGCTAACTTTTTGTTTTTGTTTTGATCATTTCCAAGCTCCTTTCCTGAGTTTAATCCTGGATAGGGAGTAAAAACAAAGGATTCCATAAAACGCACCAATTTCCTTAAAAGGTCTCTTGTATGATTTGTCTTTGATGTGTATGAAGTTTTAGAGAGCTTTTGCAGGTTATTCACAGACCACAACCTATCTGCATCCATAAGTGTGTGAGACATGTTGCTGAACCAAGTGTCCAAGTCACATTTAAAGTGTTCTGACTGTTGACTGGTCTCTTCATCGAGCCAGGAACAAGGAAGCATGTGCATCTTAACAAATGTGTCTGTTCTGACACCAGGCTGGTGGAATGAACTTCCTTTTGATGTCCAGACAGCTGAGTCACTGCTAAAACGTCAGCATTTTTAGAAGCACATGGATTACAGCAATGTTTGTATTAATTAAAAATAATAATACAGGGATCCCTCACTTTCCGCGGTTAATTGGGACACGATTCCCTCGTGACCGCTGTATTCCGCCAAATAGGATCAACCCCCTTGACTGACGTATACGTACATGTATATGTGTATACAGACGCTCCTCGACTTACGTTTTAGTTAGTTCCGAACGGCCAAACATAAGGTGAAATAAAACGAAGCTGTCCATACTGTACTATACATCCATAAATACTATTACCGTATCTCATAAAACACCCCTAAATAAATTATTATAAACACAACATTGTAAAATAATATCAACATTAATTTCAAATAAATTAAATTCAAACAAAATAATTTCAAAAAAATAAATTTTAATCAAATTCACTTATTACCACTGATTCTGATTACCGCTATGACAGTATGCTTACGCTTCTTCTTCTTTTTCTTCTTCTTTTGCATACGGCTGTTCCCTTCAGGGGTTGTCACAGTGAATCATCTGCCTCCATCTCACCCTACCCTCTGCATCTTCTTCTCTTATTACACCAATTGCCTTCATGTCCTGCTTCACCACATCCATGAATCATCTCTTTGGTCTTCCTCTGGGTCTTTTGCCTGGTAGTTCAAACCTCAGCCTCCTACTACCAATATACTTACTATCCTTCCTCTGCACATGTCCAAACTATCTCAATCTAGCCTCTCTGACTTTGTCTCCAAAACATCTTCCATGTGCTGTCCCTCTGATGTGCTCATTCCTGATCCTATCCATCCTCGTTTCTCCCAAAGAGAACCTCAACATTTTCATCTCTGCTACCTCCAGCTCTGCCTCTTGTCTTTTCTCCAGCGCCACTGTTTCTAAACCATACAACATCACTGGCCTCAACACTGTCTTGTACACTTTTCCTTTCATTCTTGCCGATACTCTCCTATCACACATCACAACACTTTTCTCCAACCATTCCAACCAGCCTGCACACGCTTCTTCACCTCTTTTCCACACTCTCCACTGCTCTGGATTGTTGAGCCTAAGTACTTAAAATCCTCCACCTTTCTTATCTATGCTCCCTGTAACCTCACTGTTCCTCTTGGGTCCTTGTCGCTCACGCACATGTATTCTGTCTTACTGAGGCTAACCTTCATTCCTTTCTTTTCCAGGGCATACCTCCACCTCTCTAGATTTTCTTCCACTTGTTCTCTGATCTTACTACAGATCACAATGTCATCTGCAAACATCATAGTCCATGGGGAATCTTCTCTATCCTCGTCTGTCAGCCTGTCCATCACCATGGCAAACAAAAAGGGGCTCAGAGCTGACCCTTGATGCAGTCCCACCTCCACCTTGAACTCTTCTGTAATACTGACAGCAGACCTCACCACTGTCTTACATCTCTCATACTCACTCCAGAATCTGTCCTTCTCTTCTAGTTCACATCCTGCCTGTGGGGCATAAGACTAACAACATTGAACATCACGCCTCCAATTTCTAATTTGATACTCATCACTCTGACACTCTTTTCACTTCTAGAAAATTCCTGACAAACTCCTCCTTTAAGATGACTCCTACTTCATTTCTCTTCCCATCCACACCATGAAAAAAACAGTTTAAACCCTGCTCCTAAGCTTCTAGCCTTGCTACCTTTCCACCTGGTCTCCTGAACACAGTGTGTCCACCTTCCTCCTCTGCATCATGTCAGTCAGCTCTCTACCTTTTCCTGTCAACGTTCCAGCATTCAAATCTCTACTTTCAGCCCTAGACTCATGCCTTTCCTCTTCTCTCTCTGCCTACGGACACGCCTCCCACCTCTCCTTCTTCGACGTCTTCGACCAACAGTTGTCCAATTTCCACCAGCACCCTGTTGGTTAACAGTATAGATGGCAGTCGTTGTTAATCCGGGCCTCGACCAATTCAGTATGAAATGATTTGTTTTGACTCGCATATTTTATTTGGCATTGGTTTTACGTAAACAATGTAATTGTGAACAATGAACGACGCAGCGCTATGTAAACAATGGACGTCAGCGTCATGCGTAAGTAGCGTACTGCGTCTAGGTACTACATAAGAATGTCTCGTACTACGGAGAGCGCGCTAAACTCAATGACTGACTTTTGTTTTTTTGTTGTTTTTTTTTTTACAAAAAATGTAAAATTAAAATAAGGCGAATAAACATGAAGCGAGGAGCATCTGTATACTATAAATAAGTACATATTCAATGCTATAAATGCTTATAATAACAATTAAACATTCAAAAATAAGTCATAAGATCTTCTTTTCCTTTCGGCTGTTCCCTTCAGGGGTCGCCACAGCAAATGATCTGCCTCCATCTCTCCCTATCCTCTGCATCTTCTACTCTTACTCCAACGACCTTCATGTCCGCCTTCACCGCATCCATAAATCTTCTCTTTGGTCTTCCTCTGGGCCTTTTGCCTGGTAGTTCCAACCTCAGCATCCTACGACCAATATACTCACTATCCCTCCTCTGTACATGTCCAAACCATCTCAATCTAGCCTCTCTGACTTTGTCTCCAAAACATCTAACATGTGCTGTCCCTCTGATGTACTCATTTCTGATCCTATCCATCCTCGTTACTCCCAAAGAGAACCTCAACATTTTCATCTCTGCTACCTCCAACTCTGACTCCTGTCTTTTCCCCAGGGCCACTGTCTCTAAACCATACAACATTGCTGGCCTCATCACCGTCTTGTACACTTTTCCCTTCATTCTTGCCGATACTCTCCTATCACACATCACACCGGACACTTTTCTCCATCCATTCCAACCTGCCTGCACGCTTCTTCACCTCTTTTCCACACTCTCCATTGCTCTGGATTGTTGAGCCTAAGTACTTAAAATCCTCCACCTTCTTTATCTCTGCCCCTGTAACCTCAAAGTTCCTCTTGGGTCCTTGTCGTTCACACACATGTATTCTGTCTTACTAAGACTAACCTTCAATCCCCTCCTTTCCAGGGCATACCTCCACCTCTCTAGATTTTCCTCCACTCGGTCTCTGCTCTCACTACAGATCACTATGTCATCTGCAAACATCATAGTCCATGGAGATTCTTGTCTAACCTCATCTGTTAGCCTGTCCATCACCATAGCAAACAAGAAGGGGCTGAGAGCTGACCCTTGATGCAGTCCCACCTCCACCTTGAACTCTTCTGTCACACCGACAGCACACCTCACCACTGTCTTACATCTATCATACATGTCCTGCACCACTCTAACATACTTCTCTGCCACTCCAGACTTCCTCATACAATACCACAGTTCTTCTCTCGGCACCCTGTCATATGCTTTCTCCAGATCCACAAAGGCACAATGCAGCTCCTTCTGACCTTCTCTGTACTTCTCTATTAACATCCTCAAAGCAAACACTGCATCTGTGGTGCTCTTTCTGGGCATGAAACCAAACTGTTGTTCACAAATGCTGACCTCTGCCCTTAGTCTTGCTTCCACTATTCTTTCCCATAGCTTCATTGTATGGCTCATCAACTTTATCCCTCTGTAGTTGCCACAACTCTGTACATCGCCCTTGTTCTTAAAAATAGGCACAAGCACACTTCTCCTCCATTCCTCTGGCATCTGCTCACTTTCTAAGACCTTGTTGAATATTCTTGTCAGAAAATCTACTGCTACCTCCCCTAGACACTTCCATACCTCAACTGGTATGTCATCAGGGCCAACTGCCTTTCCATTCTTCATCCTCTTCAATGCCCTCCTCACTTCTCCCTTACTAATCTTTGCTACTTCCTGCTCCTCAACGGTCACCCCTTTTACTCTTTTTTCTCTCTCATTTTCCTCATTCATCAGTTCTTCAAAGTACTCTTTCCATCTTCCCAGCACACTTCTGTCATCAGTCAATACATTTCCCTCTCGGTCCTTTATCACTCTAACTTGCTCCACGTCCTTCCCATCTCCTTCTCTTCTGTGCTAACCTGTATAGATCATTTTCTCCTCCTTACTGTTCAACCTATCATACAAGTCATCATACGCCTTCTGTTTGGCTTTTGACACCGCTAGCTTCGCCTTACGCTGTGTCTCCCTGTTCTCCTGTTTACTCTCTTCGGTCCTCTCAATGTCCCACTTCTTCTTGGCTAACCTCTTCTTTTGTACACACTCCTGCACTTCCTCATTCCACCACCAAGTTTCCTTTTCTACTTTCCTTCCAGAGGACACTCCAAGTACTCACCTACCGGTCTCCTGATCACATTGGCTGTGGTTGTCCAGTCCTCTGGAAGCACTTCCTGACTACCCAAAGCCTGTTTCAACTCCTCCTTGAAGACAACACGACACTCTTCCTTTTTCAGCTTCCACCACTTTGTCTTCTGCTCTGCCTTTGCCTTTTCACCTTTCTCACCATCAGTGTCATCCTGCACACCACCATCCTATGCTGTTTGGCAACACTCTCACCCACTACTACTTTGCAGTCACTGACTTCCTTCAAATTACATCGCCTACACAAGATGTAGTCGACCTGTGTGCTCTTACCTCCGCTTTCATAAGTCACCCTATGCTTCTGTTTCTTCTTGAAGAAAGTATTCACCACAGCCATTTCCATCCTTTTTGCAAAATCGATCAACATCTGTCCTTCTGTGTTCCTGTCTTGGATACCAAACCTGCCCATCACTTCCTCGTCCCCTCTGTTGCCTGCACCAACATGTCCATTGAAGTCTGCTCCAATGACCACTCTTTCACCTCTGGGGGTACTCTGCATCACTTCATCTAACTCACTCCAGAATCTCTCCTTCTCTTCTAGCTTACATCCTGCCTGTGGGGCATAAGCACTAACAACATTGACCATCACGCCTTCAATTTCTAACTTCAGACTCATCACTCTGTCTGACACTCTTTTCACTTCTAGGACATTCCTGACAAACCCCTCCTTCAAGATGACTCCGACTCCATTTCTCTTCCCATCCACACCATTCTAAAACAGTTTAAACCCTGCTCCTAAGCTTTTAGCCTTTCTACCTTTCCACCTTGTCTCCTGAACACACAGTATGTCCACCTTCCTCCTCTGCATCATGTCAGCCAGCTCCCTAGCTTTTCCTTGCATAGTTCCAACATTCAAAGTCCCTACTCTCAGTCCGAGGCTCACGCATTTCCTCTTCTCTCTCTGCCTACGGACACGCCTCCCGCCTCTCCTTCTTCGACGTCTTCGACCAACAGTAGTCCAATTTCCATCAGCACCCTGTTGGTTGACAGCACTGATGGCGGTCGTTGTTAACCCGGGCCTCGACCGATCCGGTATGAATTCTGTATTGATCATTTGCATTTTTTTTTGGCAGAAGTTTTACGCCGGATGCCCTTCCTGTCGCAACCCTCTGCATTTATCCGGGCTTGGGCCCGGCATAAGGGGGAGAGACACTGGTTAGTGCCCCCCCCCCCCCCCCGCCTCATGGCTGCATTAAAATTAATTTTATTAAAAAATCATTAAAAAATAAGTCATAAGATGTAAATAAAATATAAATACACACACATACAGACCCGCGCCTCACATAAAAATATAAGTAGTTTTGATGGGGAATTTTGTTTTTTTTTTTTGTTTTTGTTTGTTTGGGGGTTTTACATAATTGGCCTTGTTTTGTGGCAATTTTCCTTACCTTTTCCCCTATTCTTCCTTAATTTCCTTATTTTTTAATTCAATGGATATTAAAAAAAAAAAAAACGCCATGCACTGAAGCCCCATGAATTGAATTGTGAAGTCTCGAGGGACCCCTTTAATTAATAAAAACCTGGATGCCCTGGGTTTTGACTGGCGGTATACTTAACCTATGCCCCATTGAACCAGTATCAGAGTGTAATTGGGCCTGCCCAATGTTGTACATGTAATGAAATGCATCAGCCAAATATAACTCATGATTGCCTTTCATTGTCTCACGTCTTCTATGAAAGTTGTCCTCAAACACACTACAATGGCCACATCTTAACAGTACTTCTACCATGAGAGTAGAGCAGCAGTCTTTATAATAAAGAAAGGAAAAGAAAACCAGAATACTACTACTACTGTCCAATACAGTGTGGCAAAGTACTAAATCCCCGTTGTTGGCCTATAAGGGAAAGAAATGTTCTTTATTGTATGTGCTGTCATTAGGTACTTGGACTTTTTTCAATCATTTCAAATGTAGTTTTTTAAGTCAAGGGTGGTAGAACAAGGAAAACAATTTTATTGGCAATGATATATCTTTTTATAATATCTTTACCAAACATATTTTGATATAATTTTGACTTAGTTTCTTGTCTAAACAGCCATTTAAACCAAAAGTGTTCAGTGATATTTTCATGTGGGACCAGATCATTGTCATGGCGGTGCCCAGTACACAACCTGTAGGATCTCAGATCAGCTTCAAACTTCGTAATGTCCTACTTTAATGCATAAACATCACATCAACACCACTTATTTGTTAACCTGGGAGTCACGCTAACTGAAATTTGATGTTAAAACTTACCTGCAGTTTGTACTCTTTGGAAAATTGGCGAAACTTGACAAATTTTCACTGGATGACCAACAGGCTGTGGGGCCAGTGGTGTAGTGGTTAGGGTGCTGGGCTCATGATCACGAGGTCATAGGTTCAAATCCCAGTTATGATCCCTGCTGTGCTAAGATCCTGGTGCCTCTGTCCACCCAGCAGCATCAATGTAAAAATCCTGGGAAGGTAACCTGCAATGGACTAGTGTCTCATCCAGGATGAGTTGTACCCCTACCTGCTTTATGCTACAAAAACCGGGGATAAACACCGGCCTGATGAGCCACTGAGCTCAGGGTATAAAAAGCCTGACAGGAAAAAATTGGCCATTCTTAATGTAGTACAGACTCATGATGGCTGTCCTTTCAATCAAAATAATACAGAGCTAGTCTGCGAGCCATGGTTTTAGGCACCAGTCCGAAACTACCAGTAAAATTTTGATGACGACATAGAAGCAGGGCCGTGATGCACAGGTGAATAGGGGTTTGTCCAAGTGCCTACTGTCATAGTTATTTATTTTATGAACCATTTCATCCCAATTGGGGCAGAAGGGAGGCTGGCGCCCATCTCAGCGAACTCTGGGAAAGGGCAGGGTACACCCTGGACAGCTCGCCATGCCATTGCAGGGCCAACACTCACACAACGCTCACACTCGCACCCAAGGGAGATTTCGAACAGCCAATTAAGATATTGTGCATGTTTTTGGACTGTGGGAGGAAACCAGAGTATCCGGAGGAAACCCATGCAAGCACGAGGAGAACATGCAAATTCCACACAGAAACGCCCGAGCTGTTAATCAAACCCGGGACCTTCTAGCTGTGATGCAGACATGCTAATCACTACACCACCATGCCGCCCTGCTGTCATAGTGATGTCATCATTATGAGTCAAGTGTTTTGTGGGATGTAAACCTATAAAGTGTAAATAAAGCAGGAAGGAGTTTCCTTTTTCTTTTGGTTTGACAACACCAATGGAGCTGTGTGTATTTTTCCTCCATGCAAAATAATAATTAAAAAAAAAAAAAAAAAAAAGAAGCTCCTTGCACAGTTCCAAGACAGTTGGTGTTGTGCCTCCACCAGACGGCCTCTCTGGTCCTCAGTAACCAATACAATCCAGTACACAGGACTGTAACATGCATTGCCGAAGAAGAGGTTGCCCCGCAGTAGCATCGCATTGCTGGTTGTTGAAATCCGTTGACCACAGCGTGGTGAGGCTTCCTCTGTTAACCTTCTGGTGTTTACGGCCTTATAATGACTTTGACAACACCCATGTAGAATCAATACTGATACTGGCATACTACTGGTATACCAATAAACACCTTTTCCATCAAGTTTACTTTTTTAAAAAAAACATGCTGGTGCCTATCTATACTGCCTGACACACAAATAAATAAATGAAAATTAAAATTAAAAAAAAAAAAGAACCTGACCAGGTTAACCCAGCAATTTACTTTTTTTTTTTTTTTTTTTTTTTTTTTTTTTTTTCCACTAATAGCATGGATATAACATTGGGGCTCAAATATTGATATTGAGTGGCTCAGGGAGCAGGAGGAAACATTTTTTGCACATGACCTGACACCCCAGAGTCCTGATCTTAATCCTACTTTGGGAAAAAATCATGTGCTCCAGAAAATTTTATGGAATGGTTCGAGTTTTCTGTCATCAGATCAAAATGTCCTATAAAAATGAACACAACTCTTCATTATATAACGGCAGTGACATCATGTAATTCATTAACTCATTGTCTATGCTTCTTAATCCTAATTAGGGTTACTAGGAGGCTGCTCCCCATCTCTGGTGACTCTGAGCAAGAGCAGGGGACACCCTGAACAGCTTTCCCACCCCACACACTCAACCATTCACAGTCACACCTAGGCGGGACTTGAAACATCTAAATAGCCTACTGTGCATGTTTTTGGACTGTGGGGGGAAACCGGAGTACATGGAGGAAAACATGCAACCTCCACAAAGAAATGCCCAAGCCTGGAACTCAAACCCATGTTTAATTAAGACAACAGCATGGCAATTGCACATTGTAATCAAGGCTGAAGGTGATTCAATGAAATATTAGCATATGCAACTTTATTTTTGGTCAGCATCTGTATAGTCAATCTTCAAATCAATATCCTTTCATTCATTTTCTGTAACCGCTTAATCCTAACTAGGGTCACAGGGAGGCCGATGCCCATCCCAGCCGACACTGGGCGAGGGCAGAGTGCACTCTGGACAGCTCGCCAGGCCAACATTGATGGCTATGCTGCCTACTCTTGTGAAAAGTCAGCAATGCTTCTTTTAGAGACTGAACAAGCTGGTCAGGAGGGCCAGCTCTGTCCTCGGCTGCCCACTGGACTCTGTGGAGGAGGTGAGTGAGAGGAGGATGGTCGCAAAGCTCACATCCATCCTGGTCAACAGCTCTCACCCACTGCACCAGACTGTAGAGAAGCTGAGTAGCTCCTTCAGTGGACGACTGAGGCATCCTCAGTGCAGGAAGGAGCGCTACCGCAGGTCGTTCATTCCCACCGCTGTCAGACTGTACAACGCCACTTTGTAACTGTCTGTGAAAATACCGGTTATGTGCAATAAAAACCCCACGCACTTTAATCAACCACATCTACCCCACTGACTGTGAACCATACCAACCCATCTACTCTGCACTCAGATACATGTACACTTTAATATAGGCCAGTCTACAAATTCGTTCCATTCTTTTCTTTTATTGTTTATTAATTTATACTATTTATGTATCTATTTATTTATTTACTTATATAATATATATGTATGTGTGTATGTTTGTACTTGTATCTATTTTTGCACCCCCTACTGATGGTACCTCAAGAGCCTGTAACAGTGAATTTCTCCATTGTGAGATTAATAAAGCTGTATCTTATCTTATCTTTACATGAACCTCTCACCATTGACAGTGAGAGAGATATGGCAGGCCTTTGATAACCAAGTTAGCTGCACTGGGGGAACATTGACAACCCGATGAGAGTGGGGCTTGAACACCCAACCGTAGGATCAGTGATCCAACACCTTTACCACCACCCCTCAATCAATATCCCAACTGTTTAACATCTCAGCCACTGTGGCCCCAGTAGAATAATTTAGTATGCTTGGTCGTGTTAAATCGTGTACCGGTATAGTTTCATGGCATGAAATACTCACAAGAGAAACCAAGAAGAAAGAATTTGCATTCTGAATGTGCCTTGTAAAATACAAAGAAAAAGGAGAAAGGTTATTGCCAGTAGACTCTTGCCCCTGGGTATTTTCTGGGACTTTCCTTTTTGTGTTAAACCAAGCATATTTCAGAATGCATAAAGCCAAACAGCTTGAAGCCTACCCCGCAGTACACTTCAATAAACCG
The DNA here is from genome assembly GCA_024760905.1 of Plotosus lineatus. Lineage (NCBI taxonomy): Eukaryota > Metazoa > Chordata > Actinopteri > Siluriformes > Plotosidae > Plotosus > Plotosus lineatus. The sequence goes on from CM045728.1 coordinate 14,101,913, forward strand.
ACTAAAGTAAACTTAGGAGTGAAATGGTTTGTTCAGGCGTGTCTAATAGTACAACATTGTTTACTGGCAATGGTTCAATGAAACATAGCCTTACAACTTTAATAACAATAGAGTAAGTTGAGCTCTGGGGCACAACTCCGACCATGCCCAGCTATGTGATTTTTTTTTTTTAATCAGTGTGAAGGTGGGGATTTATTTGATTTACAACCACAACTGGTAAGAGTCAACATCCTTGTATTAAGTTTTGGATATTGGTATACATATGTCTTATGACCCCAAAGGGTTGAAAGGTCAGAGATTTTTGCTCTTGTTTTGCGTCACATTAAATACTGTGATCGCTTGTTTTCTGAAGGACTCCTGAGCTACCATCAGTATAACATATCTGATATCCATCTGATGTTAAAAGATTTCTGCAAACACCATTCTGTTGTCCATTCTGTTCAACCAGGCAGTATCATAGGATTTTATGCATTATATATCTTCTTCTTTTCCTTTCGGCTGTTCCCTTCAGGGGTCGCCACAGTGAATCATCTGCCTCCATCTCACCCTATATATATATATATATATATATATATATATATATATATATATATATATATATATATATATATGATTTTCTGAGTAGATACTTCCGTAGGAGAGTGCTCAATACTTTTTGGTAGAGCAAATAACAAAAATAAAAGTACAGGACAAAGACTATTGAAACTCCATTTATCACTACGTAGTATTACATATATATATGTATATCACCCTTTATATATCTATATCTATATCTATATATATATATATATATATATATATATATATCTATATCTATATCTATATATATATATATATTTTTTTTTTTTTTTTTTTTTCACCTGAGGTATCCAGTGCCAAAAGTCTTGACAACTTGTTGTTGGTGGAGGTGTGGACAGATAGTTCTAAAAGTCTTATTACTCTGACATTGACATATCTTGTGGACAAGTAGCTAGGATCCCATGGAGCCCCATTTTGGATTTTCAAGCCTAATACAGAGTTGGATCATCAAAACAAAAATTCAAACTCCTTCTGCTGAATTACACATAGACATGTTTTTTTGAAAAAAACTCATACCAACTGTGAAGCAGGTGGTGGAAATGTTTGATTCAATTTGAACTGAGCATAATGTTCAAGAGCCCTTGAATATATTTTAGGGCACCTTGATCGAATTGTAGTTGGAGGATTTGAAGAGGGCCATACATTCAAGAAAACCCTGAAACATCTTGCAGCTAAAGGAAGAGTGATCCAGCAAGCAGATGTTAGTGGCAGACTAGGGTCATCAGAATAATGCCAGTATGAGCCCCAGAGGCAATTGCCTCCTAAGCCAGGGATTGTGGGTTCAAATCCCATTGGGGGGGGTGTGATGATTTGCAAGCAGAAGTGTGTTGGGCCCATATTCCAGAACTCAAAGTATAGCAGTCATTCTTTGTTGGGTTTTGAGCACAGTTGTAGCCTAATGGTTGGCGAAGCAGCTTTGGGACTGAAAGGTCACTGGTTCAGTTCCCGAAACAGCAGGAGCAGTAGCTGTGGCAGTAGCGATTAAGCAGCATCTTCTATTCCTCCAAATAAATATCTGAAGTGCTCTCACCCCCTAGTGCTCTCCAAGCACCATGATGTGTATGTGTGTGGTAGCCCACTGCTCCAAGTCTGTGTATTTGGGTTAAATGCAGAGGCAATAATTTCCCTATATGGGGTTAATACACTAAATCAATTCAAAAAAGAGATTTTTACTAAATACCTAAAATAATTTATTTCTGCTTCAGGGTAAATTTAAAGTTTTGATAGCGGAAGAATCTTCTGCCTGAGAGGACAAAGTGGGTCAAGTATTTGTTCAGATATGTTAAAAACGTAATTTTTTTTCACGTGACTGCATTTCTTTCTTAGCCTTGAGCTTATCACCAGCTCGACATTTGTGATACTGCTTTTTTTAATTTAACCACGTTGAGCATTTAACCGTGTCTGTTCGGTTACATCAAGAGAAGGTCCTCCCAAGTGTACACTCATTTCTCTGCATTTGTATCGAGTAGTTGTTGGTTCAAACAAAGTACAACACAAAAGTAAGATTTTCAAACATGCTTAATATGATACAGAAAAGTGAATGTAATCTTTGCACCGCAAATTATTGCATGCTACTGCACTTTTGCTGGCAAAACTCTTGGAGTGGATTTTAAATGATATTAACATGATTTCAAATGGGGAAGCACAGTTGAGTGGTTACAACATTGGCCTCACAGCAAGAAGGTCCTGGGTTCGAGTTGCTGGATAAAGCATTTCTGTGTGGGATTTGCATGAGGGGGTTTCACAGAACAATGACATACACATTACAGTGAACCCTCACTTTCCATGGTTAATGGGGACCGAGACTATCCGCGTACGCCGAATTTCAGCAAAGTAGGATTGACCCCCCCCCCCCCCCCCCATTACTAACCTATATGTAAATGTGTCTTCTTTTCTTTCATCTTTTTCCCCATTCTCGAGAGTCGCCACACATTTGATTTGGCACATGCCCTTCCTGTACCCTTTTTAGCAAGGGACAGAAACATGCTGACGGCTTTGCAGCTACTCTTTACGAAAGTCAGCAATGGTTCTTTTACATGAACCTCTCACCATAGACAGTGAGAGACATGGCCCGACTTTGATAACCCAGTTAGCTGCATTGGGGGGGGGGGGGGGGCAGTGACAACCTTGTGGGGACTCAAACCCCCAATCTTATAGGATCAGCGATCCTGCACCCTATCCACTGGACCACCACTGCCCAACATCTAAATGTGTATATAATATCAATAAATACATATTCAATGCTATAAATGCTTATAATAACAATTAAACATTTTAAAATAATACATACGATGAAAATAAGGTATAAATGCACACACACACACACACACACACACACACACACAAATGGTCACACACATACAGATGCGCGTGCGCAAACACAGATGCGTACCTCACATAAAAATGTGAGTAGTTTTGTTGGGGGGGGTTTTGTTTGGTTTGTTTTTTTTTTTTTTGTTGGTTTGTTTGTTTGTTTTTTTGTTTGTTTGTTTGTTTGTTTGTTTGTTTCGGGCAGTGGTGGTCTAGTGGTATAAGGCGCTGTATCGCTGCTCCAAAGGTTGGGGGTTCAAGTCCCACTCTCCACAAGGTTGTCACTGTCCCCCCAGTGCAGCTAACTGGGTTATCAAAGGCGGGCCATGTCTCTCACTGTCTATGGTGAGAGGCATGTAAAAGAACCATTGCTGATTTTCGACAAGAGTAGCTGCAAAACAGTCAGCGTGTTTCCGCCCTGCGATGGCCTGGCGAGCTGTCCAGGGTGTACTCTGCCCTCGCCCTGAGTTGGCTGGGATGGGCACCAGCCTCCCCGCGACCCCTAATTCGGATGAAGCGGTTACAGAAAATGATGATGTTTGTTTGCGGTTTTTGCATAATTGGCCTTGTTTGTGTCATTTTCCTTAACTTTTCCCCTATTTTTCCTTAATTTCCCTTTTTTTTCCCGATGAATATTTTTGAAAAATCCGCTATGCACTGAAGCCACAGGAACTGAAGCGCAAAGTCGCAAGGGATCACTGTAGACTAATTGGCTGCTTCAAATTGACCCTAGGTGTGAGTCTACATGTAGATGGTCTAGTGAGCTGTTCAGGGTGTACATTGCCCTAACCCACTGTAGGCTGAGAAAGGGTTAAGCGGCTCTGTATCTGAGTGAAGGAATGAGGATATCAAATGCCATGCTTACAATGACTGGCTTTGTTAGTAATTGAAATTCTATGATGCTACAGAAACCAAAATGTGTACTGGTGCAATCAAGATAGACCCATGAATATCAGGGTCGGTATCAGAATACTTTATTGACCCCAGAGGAATAGCAGTCAAACCATCAGTAGGTATTTGAGTACCTTGCAGTGTGGTTGAAGTACAAGAGCAACAAGGTCTGGCATGAAGTCAAATGACTTTTCTACCTTACGCTGAGTGAACACTGAATGTATTTCTTTTCGGAGCCAGTGGATGATGTTTTTCCTGTGACAGCTGATGAAGTTCAGCCTCCCAAAAAAGCTCTTGGCTCATGTCAACACAATCATCCTTACTAACCCTATTACAGCATGGTTTGGCTCTGAAACCAGTAATGAGCTGACCAGACAACACATTGACAGGACAGCTTAACAGTTTAAGGACCTGTTCTGTTCCAAACCTGGAAATGAGTGTGTGTGTGTGTGTGTGTGTGTGTGTGTGTGTGTGTGTGTGTGTGTGTGAATAAATTACGACTGACCTCTCATACTTTGGCCACTACATATTTGAAGTGCTTCGTTTCACCAGGGAGTTCAGATCACTATACGTACCTCCAAACCACCACACACACACACACACACACACACACACACACACACAAAATCAAACCCCTGAAACCTATTTCCTTTCCAGATGCAATGATTGAATCAGCGTTGTGTTTTGGGTTCAAAATGCTTTGATCTTACAGGATTCTTCATTTCGTATTCAACTTTCTTTAACTTCTCGCGCAATAGCTGTACACATAATGGATATAAAATGGAATAAGAGAGAGTGTTATTCTGTCACCAAATAAAGGGGTAATGTATTCATATGTATTCAGACTTATAGCAGAGTCATGTAGCAGCCTGACAGATTCTCATAGGCATGAGACATTATGCTGATGGATATTCTATGTCCATGCTCCATTGCTGTCTTGATGTTGATTGACTGTTATCTATAGCTCGAGCATAATTGTATGTTATGCATACTTTGTGCTAAACTAAACTGAAACCTAAAAAAATGCAGGGTTCTCCATCATTGCTCAGACTCTCACAGGATAGTAATAATCCAACTCAGATAAGCATGCAAACATTCATCGAGAAAAATAATATAGACCATTAGCGGCAACACAGAACATGAACTCGTCGCACAGATAATTAAACTACTAAGATCTTATTTTTCTCTTTCGGGGGTCGCCACAGCAAATCATCTGATTCGCATAGGTTCTTTTTTTTACATCAGATGCCCTTCCTGACATAACACATTAGCAAGAGGCAGGAACACACTAATGGCTTTGCAGCTACTCTTTACAAAAATCAGCAATGGTTCTTTTACATGCACCTCACACAATAGATAGACAGTGAGAGACATGGCCAGCCTTTGATAACCCAGTTAGCTGCACTAGGGGGGACAGTGACAACCTTGTGAAGAGTGGGACTCGAACCCCCAACCTTAGGATCAGCGATCCAGCACCCTATACAACTAGGCCAGCACTGCTGTAACTAAACTACTAAGATAAGTGACATAAATTAACATTCAAAATAAACTAGTGGACAAAAGTGGAGGTGGAAAAAAAACTCCTTTCCTTTTTTTTTCACTCCAAACTGAATTATGTAAACGTGAGGGAGATTTATTTACTTCATGTTTGATTAAGCCTCAAAAAAAGCTGCGCTCCTCTTATTTCAACAACCTCAGACACATATCAATGAAGATGCTGCATCTTTCAGGAGCTCCACTTTTAGAAAGTGCCCAAATCTTTATTATTAGGCGAGCACAATGGATCTAATTCTTAAGCAACCTTTTTTTTTTTTTTTTTTTTTTTTTTTTTGCTTTCACCTACTTCACATTGTTCCATTTAAGTCTCTCTGCCTCTCTGCTCTCTGTATATACAGTACATGAAAGTTGAGACCTGTGGAACACTGCTCTGCTGTTTACACACTAACTTTTCTATTGAAGCCATCTTAAAGCAGGTATATGGAATATTTTAAAGGTTTGACACATTTTCGTATATGCCCATTTCCCAATTTAAGAATTTGCAAAAAGAAATTTAATTTGCGACTGGTTTGTATTTTTATATATATATATATATATATATATATATATATATATATATATATATATATATATATATATATATATATATATAGGGATCCCTCTCTACTTCGCTATACCTCTCTAATTCATGCAGCTTCAGTGCATTGCGTTTTGTTTTTTTTTAAATATTCATCAAATTTAAAAATAAGAAAATTAAGGAAGAATAGGGGAAAAGATTAAGAAAATGCCACAAAACAAGGCCAATTCTGCAAAAACCCCAAACAAGCAAAAACAAAATACAACCCCAAACCCCCCATCAAAACTATTTACATTTTTATGTGAGGTGCGCATCTGTGTGTGTGTGTGTGTGTGTGTGTATTTATATTTTATTTACATCTTATGCATTATTTTTGGATGTTTAATTGTTATAATAAGCATTTATAGCATTGAATATGTATTTATTAATATTATATGCACATATACATGTAGGGGCAGTGGTGATCTAGTGGTTTAGGGCACTGGATCGCTGATCCAAAGGTTGGGGGTTCGAGTCCCACTCTCCACAGGGTTGTCACTGTCCCCCCAGTGCAGCTAACTGGGTTATCAAAGGCGGGCCATGTCTCTCACTGTCTATGGTGAGAGGCATGTAAAAGAACCATCGCTGACTTTCGTAAAGAGTAGCTGCAAAGCCGTCAGCGTGTTTCTGTCCCTTGCTAAAAGGGTTGTGACAGGAAGGGCATCCGACGTAAAAACCTCTGCCAAATCAAACGTGCGAATCAGAGGATTCGCTGTGGCGACTCCCAAGTAAAAAGGGGAAACACGCCGAAAGGAAAACATATGCACATATACATGTACGTATACGTGGGTAAGGGGGGGGGGGGGGTGATCCTACTTTGCGGAATTTGGTGGTCGTGGGGGGGTCTCAGTCCCAATTAACCGTGGAAAGTGAGGGATCCCTGTATATTTTTCTGTGGCTTCTAATAAGCTGTATTTAGTCCTGACTTTCAGTTGATTTCTGAGACCTTGGTTTATGCTCTTCTTTCATTGTCCACTGCTTTATTTTATTTTATGAATGTATGTGCTGGTACATATTTTCTTCTCATTATCTGTTCACTAATAACCATTTGCTCCTGTTGATATGGATTTGAACTTTTTGTACCCGTGGATGCAGTGCAATTCTACTTCAACAAACTTTATAGTGGGATTGAATACCCGCTTACATACTTTGCTGATCATTTGATAGCGTTTCGATTGCACGTGTCCTTCAATTATTCAGTTGAATATAGTGATGCTGTTAAAACAACTGAATGCGTTTTACAAGCTCTTCTAATGATGAAGATTTATCCCCGACATAGAACACATATTCATCCGTCTCCATTTTGACCATGTGACTGATGTCAGCTCATGCATGTCTGACATCAGCGCGCACATGTGCGAAATCTCGTTTTCGAGATGCCATACGAATAGCAAAATCTCGTAGGAATACGGTACCGTACGGGTAGTCACTCCGTTTTTTTTTTAATTGAAAAAAGAAACCAACAAGCACAACACATATATTTCCATCATGGAAAGAATCTGTGAAGATGTTCAGCAGGAATATCTGTAAAGAGTCAAAGTTTGGAATTAAATTGTTAAACAGAACAACAGCTTCTTATTTACTTACAAATATTTTTAGTTCTGTTTTAATTTCAGACGACACCGAGACACTAAACTGAATCAATTTTACTAAAAACCTGCAAAAGTGGAGGTGTTCCAAATGTTTTGACTGGTGGTATATATCGGTATAGTCATTGTGTGGGTGGGAAGGTGGCGTAGTGGTTAGCACATCCACCTCGCAGCAAGAAGGTCCTGGATTCGATTCCAGGCCTGGGCGTCTCTGTGTGGAGTTTGCATGTTCTCCCCGTGCTTGTGTGGGTTTCGTTCCGGTACCCTGGTTTCCTCCCCCAGGCCAAAAACATGCACAGTAGATTAATTGGCCATTCTGAATTGCCTGTAGGTGTGAGTGAGTCTGTATGTGGCTTGGTGAACCATATGGTAGGTCATTGTGTTCATAGCCATTACGATCCCTGTATGAGCATCACTAAAGCTTCAGGGATCGATGGCCATTCCTTGTGATTGGATGTAGATCGACGGTCATTGCATGGCTGAAAAGTTAGCTGAGTATGAAAACTTGTTGGTTGTCTGGAGACCATACTGGGACCATTCCATAATCTGAATCCTTACATCCTCTTCTTTTCTTCTCAGGTAGTTCAGATATACCGCTCACCTTTATTACTTTCCAGGTCATTCAGTGGACTTGAACTGCCGAGATTTCAAAACTGAAAATGTAAAATATTGTGGAATTCTAAAACTTTTGACAGATAGTGTATATGTAAACATACATATTAAAAAATTATTCTTTTCCTTCTGCTTGTTCTGGGGTCCAGAAATTATTAAAAATTCATCATTGTCATCGTTATACACGTTTCAACTGTCATATGAAACTTCAAATCGGCACTTCAACTGTCTGCTGCCACATGAAACAGTCATTCATTCATTTTCTGAACTGCTTAATCCTAATTGGGTTCGCGGGGAGGCTGGTGCCCATCTCAGCTGAATCTGGCCGAGGGCAGAGTACACCCTGGACAGCTCGTCAGGCCATCGCAGGGTGGAAACTCGCTGCCAGCTATGCAGCTTCTCTTGTCGAAAGTCAGCAATGGTTCTTGTACATGAACCTCACACCATAGACAGTGAGAGACATGGCAGGTCTTTGATAATCCAGTAAGCTTCACTGGGGGGGCAGTGACAACCCTTTGACAGTGGGGCTTGATTCCCCAAAACCTTAGGATCAGTAATCCAGCACCGTTACCACTGGGCCACTACTGCCAGTCCACATAAAACATGTCACAACTTTTTGTTTTTTCTGTTTGTACTATACACTCTGTTTATAAATTCACTTAGTTTATGCTTGCAGAGGTTTTCCAAATGCATAGCCACTGTTAGCACTGTAATTAGCATGTTTTAAAACACTGGGTAGATCATCCATATTTGCTTCGCTCAAGATGTTGAAGCAACACCTTACACAACAGCCTCTGTGTCCTTAAACAGACATAAACCCAAACTGATTTATATTGTTCTTCTTTCCACATTTAAACTTATATTCAGATTCTCAGTCAACAAATGCTCACTGGTATTGTTGGCCTGCAGTTTCAGCCAGTACAAATGATGCCAAAGCAATGTATTGTTCAGCTTTTTTGTTGAGACTGTGGTTAAAACAATCAAGTCTAATTAGGTTCAAGACCAAAGTCAGGCATAACACCATATCATATCCCTGGGAAAAACCTCCATAGAAAGAGCTGTTGAAACTAAAGAACCGAGGCTTTTTCCTCTTCGACTAAAGCAGCAGCATGTTTGCCTTACAGTAAGAAGGTCCTTGGTTCGATTCCTAGCATAGAAGTTCCTGTGTGGGGTTTGCATATTGTTCTGTCCTTGCTTGTGTGGGTTTTATCCAGGTACTCCAGTTTCCTCCCACAGTCCAAAAAAAATGCAAAGTATGCTAATTGACTGTTCCAAATCACACCTAGGACTGAGTGTGAATATTTGTGTGAGTGTTGGCCCTGCAATGGCTTGGTGAGCTGTTCAGGGTGTACCCCGCCCGTGACCGTAATTAGGATTAGGCTGGAGCAAGTACATTCATTTTCTGAACCTCTTAATCATAATTAAGGTCACGGGGCGGCTGGTGCCTATCTCATCCAAGTCTGGGCAAGTGCAGAGGTACACCTTGGACAGCTTTCCGGGCCATCGCAGGACAGAGACGTGCTGATGGTTATGCAGCTACTCTTGTCAGCAATAGATCTTCAACATGCCTCATACCACAGACAGTGAGAGACATGGCCGGCTGTTGATAACCCAGTTCGCTTCACTGGGGGGGGGACGCTGACAAGCCGTTGAGGGTGGGGCTTGAACCCCCCCAACCTTGGGATCAGTGACCTTACCACCAGGCCACCACTGCCTGCAGAAGCAAGCATGTATGCGAAATGAATGACCACCCTCTGGTCTCCTGCCAACACAATCCTTTCCTCAAGGGACACTCCTACACGTTTTGTTTGTCGTACCCTTTGAACAGCTCTGGCTGCAGTATTATCATCTGTCAGCCATTCCGGAGTCGCCCTCTGTCATTATCTTTAGGCGGCTCTATTTATAAGCAGCTGCTATGAAACATAGCCTTATACTGTACCATCTGAATCTGGCCACACTAACTGCCTATGTATCAATTTAATAAATGTTATGGTTTTCTGTGTGTGTGTGTGTGTGTGTGTGTGTGTGTGTGTGTGTGTGTGTGTGGTGTTTGGGTGCTTGTCTTCCTCAAGAGGATGTTTTGAAGTGTGCCAGGCTTCTTTGATCAGTGGCCAGATGAACGGCATGGCTGGTCAACTTCCTACAAAGCCACCCCGACTTAACTCAACCCTAGCATACTACACTCTTAATATAGGACCCATCTGGACTTGAGTGCAGATAATCATGCCAATTTAACATGTAAACTGTCATCCTCTTCGTATGTGGTTTGGAAATGTTTCCTCAGTGGCAAGTGGAGGTTTTCTTTATAATTGAGAAGATCGTTTGAAGTTGGAGTGTGCTACTATTAAAGCCATGTTGCCTAAACTACTACAACACATTCAATGCCTGAAGCACTCCAAGCGCATGGTTATTGCTTCAGAAGCCAATATACAGGGGCCCAGTCTGAATCATTGCTTAAAGGCAGCAATAGCTAAATAGAACAAAACGACTTTCTTCTTATGTTTTTACACCTCACTGACTTTTGACTGTTATCACTTTCAAAGAAGAAAATATATTAGGAACCCCTGCGTTTTTTTAATAGCTTTGCTAACCAAAGATATAGTTTACCAAAGAAAAAAGTAATACCATATTCGACATAATAAGCGCCCTGCTCCAATAAACCCCAGTGGGTTTTTTTGTTTGTGTTTGTTTGTTTTTTTATCTCATGTCTAATAACCGCCCATGTGTACTGGGAGTAAAATCATAGATCAAACTTACCAATTTTATTCGATCAGTCTCTGTAACGGTAAAATGAGGCGTTCACTGCCTGTAAAAGTGAGTTTTCACGGTATTTCAAGACCCCCTGCCAGTGGGGAATGTCTAGAATGTTCATCAGTAAAAACACATTTGATCGTTCCGCCGTACTTTAATAAACAGGAAAATATTTTGCTGTGTTGTCTTGGTAAATGTCCAACAAGATGAACCCAAGGGTGTAGGCTGGTCTGACCGTGGAGGGTGGGGTGGGGGGGGGGGGTTGCATATCTCGATTGACCGGAACTCGAGTCCGTGGTAGCTGAAGTATAGTTTATTGAAGCGATTGTGGCTTAAATTTTATATCATAAATAAACCATTGTGCACACACAGCAGTTTTGTTTTATGTGCTTGTCGTATAAGTTATCGACCCGAAAGCCGCCGTTGCTGAGTGCCCGCCTATACAAAGTTACCGTGACGTCACTGGGTTGGTACAAAGTATCACATGAAATATAGTGCATGCATATCACAGCATATTATATGACATAAACCACATGGAATCTCACGCCAACAACACGCACAGGTTTTCAGCAGAAGACGATTCATCTATTACACTCAGAAGACGAATCAAATATTGTAGTTCAACCAAAAACATTCTCAAATATATTTCAAACTACATCTGCAAGTACATGTGCTAAATACATTTACAAATTGAGCTAAAGTTATTTATCTATTCAAAGGCACAAACAAATATTAATACATATTTACAGCACAAAAACATACTATTAATTTTATAAAAGTACTGAGCATGAGGCTGCAGATCCAGGCTGGATGGATTATGATTATTTTATCCATTCAATCTCTGTGCGTCAATGTTTGTGTTCTAACACATGTGCAGGAACTGGAGGCAGGACTAACAAACTGTGCTTTATTCTCACACTCGCACTTTGTTTGATTGAAAGTGTTCAGCTATTATTGCTAACTGATAATACTGTACGTTGATTGGTCAGCTCGGGCGTGCACATGCGCAGTGCCCGTTACACATTACTTCCGGTTTACTTCCTGATTCTAGTCATGTGGAACATATCTCCAACTTTCTCTTCAATAACAGTCATTAAGTTTATTAATAAGATTGTGAATACACATCATTTCTTGTCCAGCGGAACTCAACTCCTGCAGTGGGGGGGGGGGTGCACATGCACCCTTTGTACCCCCACAGCCTACGCCCTTGGAACCATTAGAAACTGCTACAGCAAAACTATGGGATGCCCTGAATGAATGGAGCCATGAGCCAGATATGGACCTATCAGAAAGTGATGACGATTCTCCTGCTCACTAACTTCATAAATTTAAAGATGTTCCTGGCCATGTGCTTTTCAACGTGCCATATGCTAAAGAAGACATATATATCTATATATATATATATGTATATATATCTTCTTCTTCTTCTTTTCCTTTCGGCTGTTCCCTTCAGGGGTCGCCACAGCAAATGATCTGCCTCCATCTCTCCCTATCCTCTGCATCTTCCACTCTTACTCCAACGACCTTCATGTCCGCCATCACCGCATCCATAAATCTTCTCTTTGGTCTTCCTCTGGGCCGTTTGCCTGGTAGTTCCAACCTCAGCATCCTACGACCAATATACTCACTATCCCTCCTCTGTACATGTCCAAACCATCTCAATCTAGCCTCTCTGACTTTGTCTCCAAAACATCTAACATGTGCTGTCCCTCTGATGTACTCATTTCTGGTCCTATCCATCCTCGTTACTCCCAATGAGAACCTCAACATTTTCATCTCTGCTACCTCCAACTCTGACTCCTGTCTTTTCCCCAGGGCCACTGTCTCTAAACCATACAACATTGCTGGCCTCATCACCGTCTTGTACACTTTTCCCTTCATTCTTGCCGATACCCTTCGATCACACATCACACCGGACACTTTTCTCCATCCATTCCAAACTGCCTGCACGCGCTTCTTCAACTCTTTTCCACACTCTCCATTGCTCTGGATTGTTGAGCCTAAGTACTTAAAATCCTCCACCTTCTTTATCTCTGCCCCCTGTAACCTCAAAGTTCCTCTTGGGTCCTTGTCGTTCACACACATGTATTCTGTCTTACTAAGACTAACCTTCAATCCCCTCCTTTCCAGGGCATACCTCCACCTCTCTAGATTTTCCTCCGCTTGGTCTCTGCTCTCACTACAGATCACTATGTCATCTGCAAACATCATAGTCCATGGAGATTCTTGTCTAACCTCGTCTGTTAGCCTGTCCATCACCATAGCAAACAAGAAGGGGCTGAGAGCTGACCCTTGATGCAGTCCCACCTCCACCTTGAACTCTTCTGTCACACCGACAGCACACCTCACCACTGTCTTACATCTCTCATACATGTCCTGCACCACTCTAACATACTTCTCTGTCACTGCAGACTTCCTCATACAATACCACAAAAGGCACCCTGTCATATGCTTTCTCCAGATCCACAAAGGCACAATGCAGCTCCTTCTGACCTTCTCTGTACTTCTCTATTAACATCCTCAAAGCAAACACTGCATCTGTGATGCTCTTTCTTGGCATGAAACCAAACCGTTGTTCACAAATGCTGACCTCTGCCCTTAGTCTTGCTTCCACTATTCTTTCCCATAGCTTCATTGTATGGCTCATCAACTTTATCCCTCTGTAGTTGCCACAACGCTGTACATCTCCCTTGTTCTTAAAAATGGGCACAAGCACACTTCTCCTCCATTCCTCTGGCATCTGCTCACTTTCTAAGACCTTGTTGAATATTCTTGTCAGAAAATCTACTGCTACCTCGCCTAGACACTTCCATACCTCAACTGGTATGTCATCAGGGCCAACTGCCTTTCCACTCTTCATCCTCTTCAATGCCCTCCTCACTTCTCCCTTACTAATCTTTGCTACTTCCTGCTCCTCAACGGTCACCCCTTCTACTCTTTTTTCTCCCTCATTTTCCTCATTCATCAGCTCTTCAAAGTACTCTTTCCATCTTCCCAGCACACTTCTGTCATCAGTCAATACATTTCCCTCTCTGTCCTTTATCACTCTAACTTGCTGCACGTCTTTCCCATCTCTATTTCTCTGCTGTGCTAACCTGTATAGATCATATATATATATATATATATATATATATATATATATATATATATATATATATATATATATATATATATATATAAACAAAAGGACAGGACAAAGGCTTTCTATTGAAACTCCATTTATCACTACAGATCTGTTTCGAGGGGTGGTGAAACCATCCCCTCTCTTCAGGTGATTACAGAAGAAGATAAATGGAGTTTCAATAGAAAGCCTTTGTCCTGTCCTTTTGTTATTTACTCTACCAAAAAGTATTGAGCACTCTCCTACGGAAGGATCTACTCAGAAAATCCTCTATATATATATATATATATATATATATATATATATATATATATATATATATATATATATATATAGGTTCTTCTTGTTTTCCTTTCGGTTATCCCCTTCAGGGGTCGCCACAGCGAATCAGCTGCCTCCATGTCAGCCTATACTCTCCATCTTCTTCTCTTGCTCAACTACCTTCATGTCCTCTTTCGTCACATCCAGAAATCTCTTCTTTGGTCTTCCTCTAGGCCTTCTGCCTGGCAGCTCCAACCTCAGCATCCTACTACCAGTATTTTCACTATCCCTTCTCTGTACATGTCCAAACCATCTCAATCTAGCCTCTCTGACTTTGTCTCCAAAACATCTTACATGTGCTGTCCCTCTGATGTACTCATTCCTGATCCTATCCATCCTCGTTACTCCCAAAGAGAACCTCAACATTTTCATCTCTGCTACCTCCAGCTCTGCCTCCTGTCCTTTCCTCAGCGCCACTGTTTCTAAACCATACAACATCGCTGGCCTCAACACCGTCTTGTACACTTTTCCTTTTAAACCTTAAATTTCCTGGAACCCCCCACCCCCCTCCCACCCCCACCCAAAAAATAAATAAATAAAAAATAAAAATTATAAAAATTAAAAAAGCTTTTAGGAGAATTTTTCTGGGAATATGCTTCTGTTTTCCTTTTGCTGGATGACAGAGGAAATCAGGAGTAACTCTTTGCATAAGTCTAAAGGTTCACTTGGCGCGTTAAGAAAGTGCTAGTGTGTAGTGTGTAGTGTGTACTGTAGTGAGTCCATAAAAATATCATTTTTGTGGGATTGTTTGTATGGATGGATTTACTTTTTTCTCATTGAATTATTTATTCATTGTCTTTCTTGCTTTTACATGTATGACATTTGGAAGACACCCTTTCCCAGAGAGACTTCCATTTTTATACGACTGAGCAATTGAGGGTTAAATGTCTTGCTCAAGGGCCCTACAGCAGCAGCACCACTGAGCTTTTGGCTCAGCAGCCTTGAGTTGGAACCACCACTGAGCCATATAAATGAATACATTGATTATATTATTATTATTATTATTATTATTATTATTATTATTATTGTTATTATTATTATTATTATTATTATTATTATTATTATTCAGTTCAGTCAGTGGTGGCCTGGTGGTATAGGGCCCTGGATCGCTGATCCTAAGGTTGGGGGTTCGAGTCCCACTCTCCACGAGGTTGTCACTGCCCCCCAGTGCAGCTAACTGGGTTATCAAAGGTCGGCCATGTCTCTCACTGTCTATGGTGAGAGGTTCATGTAAAAGAACCATTGCTGACGTTCGTAAAGAGAAGCTGCAAAGCCGTCAACATGTTTCTGTCCCTTGATAAAGGGTTGTGTCAGGAAGGGCATCCGACGTAAAAACCTATGCCAGATCCAATGTTCGAATCAAATGTTTCACTGTGGCAACCCCTGAAAAGGGGAAAAAGCCGAAAGGAAAAGAAGAAGTTAAATTAATTTTCTCTAAATGCTTAATCCTAATTAAGGTTGCAGGGAGTCTGGCGCCCATTCCAGCCGTCTCCAGGCAATGGCGGAGTGCACCCTGGACAGCTTGCCAGGCCATCACAGGGCAGAAACATGCCGACGGCTTTGCAGCCTATTATTATTATAATAATAATAATTATTATTATTATTATTATTATTATTATTATTATTATTATTATTATTATTATTATTATTATTATTATGGTTGTTGTTGTTGTTGTAGTATTTATTAAGGAGGCATGGTGGTATAGTGGGACATACATCTGCCCCACAACGAGAAGACTTGGGTTTGAATCTCTGTGAGATTTGCTCGCTCCCTTACATGTTGCATAGGTTTCCTCTCGGTGCTCTGGTTTCCTCCCACAGTCCAAAAACTTGCACGGTAAGGATAATTGGCTGTTCTAAATTGCCCCTAGGTGTGAGAGTGAGTGTGTTGTCCCTGTGATGGCCTGGTGAGCTGTTCTAGGTATACATCCTGCCTTCACCCAAAGTCAGCTAAGATAGCCACCAGCTTCCCTGTGACCCAATTTAGGATGAATCAGCTTCGAAAGTGAATGAATGAATGAATGAATGAATGAATTCGGGTCCAGCTCAGTTAGATAAATCTGAAGTGGGTGGATCGTGTCGAACATGTCTCTACTGTGGACATTTCATTAGCGTCATGCTGAGGGTTTTTTTTTTTTTCTTTCCACGTCATCTTTTCCCAAACATGAATAATAAACAACACACACATTTTAAGCATACAACCTTGTAACTTTAATGGTGAAGCAAAAAATAGGGAAAATACTGTAAAATAAATTAGGTTAAAAAAACAAGCACATCTTTGTACAACATAGCAATGCAACATTGGTATTTTGATTCCATATATACAGAATAAAAAATATATATCTACTTTTTAGTCTTTGTCCACTTCTTTCAGTGTCATTTTTTGTCTGCATAAAGAAAAACAAAAACATATACCACATACTGTATTTTATTTGATTTTTTTTTTCTGTTTTTTGATGTATCTTTATATTGTTTTTGTATACACACATGACAATACACTTTTTTCATGTATTCAGAATTTTTATTCTAAATAATATCTTCATTTTTTTTCTTTCAACACTGCAGTTACCTGCTTATTTATATATAAATTCTAACATCTGCTGAACGAAATGTTGACATCATTTGAGTCGTACAGGGTCCTTTCAATAGTTGGTAAGTAATTTCATAAATACCTAAACAGATGATTCAACAATTCATCTCCCAATTTAGTTAAATATCGATGCTGCACATTCATTTTCATTAGAAACGATAAAATGAAAACAGTTAAACTGAAAAATGTTGGTTTAAGTGCTGTGTTTAACATTTAGGTGGATAAACACATGTGGAGAGTGCAGCAGTGCAAAAACAAAACAAATAAACAAAACAAAACAAAACAAAAAAACATACAAAGCTAATTATTATGGGATGGATTATCCATTCAGGGCATTTGGCCTGGATGCTCTTGTGAAATATTGTTCTAAACAGAAAAGAAAAAGTACTGCATCTAGTCTAAAAAATTAAATTAAATTCTTTGGTGTATATTATAAATTAAAAAAAAAATTAAATAAAAAAAATATTTAAAAAATAAATTTAAATAAAAGGTGTGTACAGGGTTCTGTTTGTTGTTTGTTCTTCACTTCTTCTCATTCTTAATCCATCATTCCCACATTTCACTGGGTCAAACTTATGCGAATCACTTTTTATTGTTTTGTTTTGTTTTTTTTGTTTTTTTGTTTGTTTTTTGAAGTGCTTCTCGTCTTTCTCTAAATACCATTTGTATATGTGGCTATGCTGATGGTATAGTGCAAACTGTAAACGTTTGTAACGTCTCTTTATTTTTTAAAAATAGCAACAAAAAAGAAAGGAAAATAATAATAATAATAATAATAATAACAACAACAACAACAACAACAATAATAATAATAATAATAATAATAATAATAATAATAATATAAAGTTACAATAATTATAATAATAAAAAAAAGGAAATGTTTGGTTCCAGCAGCCCGTCAAACTTCTTTCAAGTATCTCTCAACAACATTCACACACACACACACACACACACACACACATGTATGCATACATACAAACACACATAAGACATCAGATATACTTTCATAAAAGTATAAAAAGTCAACTACCTTTTTTAAGTTTGTAAAAAGTAAATAGTTAACCAAAACAACACATGAATGAAAAATAAATCTTAATACTTGACAAGTTGCATAGTTTTGAGATTTGCTTTTTCAGGCACCTCGTCATCATGGTCACTCCGGTATGTGGGGCATGTTTGGAGTGACTGCACTGCACTCTCGCGCACATAAATATCATACCACCCCCTGTCCCTCAGCTTTGTAGCAAAAATATATTATATATTCGGGATTTTTTTTTTCTTTTTTGTTGTTGGGTTTTTTTTGTTTGTTTGTTTGTTTGTTTGTTTGTTTGTTTGTTTTTTGTTGTTGTTGTTTTGTTTTGTTTTGTTTTTTTTCGGAAAGTGCCACAGAAACTGCTCCAAGCTATAGATACCCCCTGGATATTCATTCAGCCAAGTTCAAGTAGCCGCTGTGTCAAGAGAGGGACCCGTCATTGTACGGGAGTTTGAGAGTGAAAGAGAGATGTAGAGAGCTTTTCCAAGATCTTTCCATCATCACTTTACCTCACTCCTGTTTCTTTTTGCCCAAGTCCTTACCGTTCGGGCTCAGGTCCCTGTCCCCTCCCCGCCCTGGCCTGCAAGCCAAATTCGGCACTCTTTGCTGTCCTTCCCTGCTCTTCGCATGTCTTTGTATGTCTGTTTTTTGTTTGTTTGTTTGTTTGTTTGTTTGTTTGTTTGTTTGTTTGTTTGTTTTCTTATGAGCAGCCACACTCCTCCACAATCATGTTTTGGATGTCCTTCTTGACAATCTTCTGCTCCTCGTTGTAGTAGAGCATAGACATGGCGCGGAGGCGCGTGGGGACACAGCATGACCTGATGCTCGTGAAGGGGGTGTAACCACGCATGCGGTAGTGGTTGATGACAGTGGAGTGGAAGGAAAGTGCTGAGCCCGTGATGCTTGCCACATGGCTTGGGCACTCACCCTCACAGTAGTTGGCGTGGTAGCCAGTCGGTGCAATGATCCAGTCGTTCCAGCTAATGTCTTTGAAATCGACGTAGAACTGACGCTTGCAGCACACACGTACCTTACCATCGCATTCCAGGCCACGCCTGCGTCGCCGCCTTGGCCCATTCTCTTCCATTTGACGAACTACGGCCATCAGAAAGGGCCGATGAGACTGTTCTCGCTCTCCTCCTCCACCAGGAGTCACCAGGACCGGTGTGGCACGAGAATCAGCACACGATGAGCACAGAACTCGCAGGTTCAATGCGCTTACGCCTTGTTCTAGCAGAGACTGCATGCTGGATGCGATGGGGAAAGTGTGCCAACCACTGCGTCTAGTGTCGACGGTCTTCTCAGCCACAAGCTTCTCCCCCGAATCAGGCTGTTGAAGAAGCAGTCGAATGGTGACATTTGTCCGGGTGCGGTTGCCCTTTGGAAGTCGCAGGAAGATCCAAACATTGGCCTGCTCCACCACAGACATCTCGTAACCCTCTTTAGAAATGAGGAAGTTGATCAGACCTGAGGTTTCACCTGAGGAAGGAAACAAGAGGAGGAGCAACAAACAGGATATTAGTTAAATTAGCTGTGTTTCAATGAAGAGGAGGTTGTTTTAATTCTGCGGGTTTGGACCAACCACATCAAAGATGGAGTTGCCTGGGAGTGGTAACATCAGTAGAGTGTCTGAGCTTTGTAGTTGTAGCAGTGACGCCACAGTTCAGGACTGACCAGCTCACCAGGATTTCAGCAACAAGTGGCTTTTTAAATGACACCTCTTTTCAATATATCAAAGGCAGCAATTTGAATCATTTCTGAACACACACACACACACACACACACACACACACACACACACAAGAGCGCACATGACATCCCTTCTACTTAACTCTGTCTTGTCTATCCCACCTTGAAATGGAAATAACAGAGAACACACACACACACACACACACACACACACACACACACACACACAAGCATAATAGCCAAGTACAGTAACGCATGATGGCCATGACAGCATGCAGTACATGGTGTCCAGCTGTGGGCTTCAATGTGGCATGATTTCAATAACTCTCTCTCTCTCTCTCTCTCTCTCTCTCTCTCTCTCTCTCTCTCTCGCTCTCTCGCTCTCTCTGTGGATCAGAGAAAGACTCTCACACTGGCTTTGATCCACTGCATTGTACAGACATTGCCGAGGCCTCTGGAACATTTCATATTGTGGGTCAGTGGCCAACTTTTAAATGAATTCCCTCCACTTACTGAGACAAATCTTCAGAAAAAAAGGATTTTTGTCAGGAGCTTGAGGCCATCGCTGGATGATGTGTCTGGCAGTACATTATGAATTCTGTTACACAGTCTTCCACAACCTCGTGTAAACTGACACCTCAGCGAATCTTCTAGTAAAATGCAGTCTTCACTATGACTGAGTGATGGTTCGGTTCTTAACCTGGACTTGAACACATGCCATCCCCTCAGATAATGCTTTACGTACATGAAGTGTGGAGCGATATTATTTAATCCAATCTCTATTGTATACCGCTAAATATTTATAGGATGACAACATGATAACAATGATGTCAGCCTGTGTGTGTGCGTTTGTGTGGGTATGTGGGTGTTTACACATCCTAAGTCCCATCTGTCCAAACATAGAATGGCTTCATGAACAGAATATAAAAAATGATGGGCTTTCCAGCATCGGCTTGCTCATTGTTTCCTTTTTAACCTGTGGTCTGTTTTTAAAGAATGGCGCCTCGTTAGCGTTCAGTAAGAGCGCAAGCGCTCCTTCGGTAAGAGCTTGGGCTGACACGGGGAACTACCCCCCATCTGGCTGTGTAAGAGATCGTATGGAGCAGCCTTGGTCCACATGATTCTCAATACGTTTGTGAGAGACAGAGAGAAAGATTTTTTTTTTTTTTTTTTTTTTTTTTTAAGCCTTCTGAGCTGAAAGACGTACAATAATCCCTCAACAATAAACACCGGTGTAACCACGAGAGCACAGTTTGCACAGCTGTCCCCCACACAAAGATGGAAAATAACATTTACACATTCTTCTTCTTCTTCCTCCCCCAATCCAAAAGTCTTCAAACAGGGAGGAGGGAGCAATATAGGATCACCTGGGACCTTAAAGAAGAGGCGTGTGCTTGTGTGTGTGTGTGTGTGTGGGGGGGGGGGGTCGAGTCTTCTTTAAACACGGCTTTGGTTAATGCATCCTCTAATCCTCCTCTCTATCTAGTTTACCTTTGGGAGGCTGAGTGTGTGAGTGTGTTTGGGGGGGTCATACTCTTTTGATCTCCATGTTGGCCCGCAGTCATATTCTATAGCTTCTTCTTACGACCCAATGCGCCAAACTCAAAAGACAAATTTTGCAAAGCTAGGATAAAAAAAATCTCTGAGTGGGAGAGGATGTAATGATTCGCTTATCTTGTGGATGGTCTTTGTGTTCGTTCTCCTCCCGCGGATGATTGTAATAAGGAGATGTGATTCGTCTTGAGATAATTTGTTGACGGTACTGATTAAAGGAAACAGTTTTAGTCTGCAAGCGATGACGGGCTTGATTGTTGCAGCTTACAGGAGGGAGGCTTGCAGAACCCATCTGATTGATTGAAACATATTTTATTCATTGAAGAAAGGGATTGGGCACAAGTTATCCAACTGAGTGAAGCCCTCGCTACAGATTATATTAGCCAACTAATCTACTGTGCATGTTTTTGGACTGTGGGAGGAAACCAGAGTACCCAGAGGAAACCCACACAAGCATGGGAAGAACATGCAAACTCCACACAGAAACACCCAGGCTTGGATTCGAACCCAGGCCTTCTTGCTGTGAGGCGGGTATGCTAACCACTACACCATCATGTTGCCCGTCGGATCAGCGGTGATGAATGCACTGACGTGAATGGTTCCGGTTACCGTCTGCACGGGTGAACAATTTGACCGTATGATCTGAGATTTCACAAAGTGTAACCTAAAAATAACCGAGGCTGTTCATCCGCGACACCGAAATCCGTGAGCAGATATCATCATACAAGGAAGGCACATCTTTATAGGACTTCTTTATAAATTAGATGCGTGACCTATTTTCTGCATTCGCCATCTGTGAACTGAACTGAGCTATAAAATGCTGTAACGATGTGCTGGTGTGTAAGTTGGCTTCCTTGACTGCAGTACCAGACAGCATAATTCAAAATTTAATGTAGTCATGCCAACTATGAGGACAAATTTTAGAGACTAAACAACTCTGGTATGAGTGGATTAACAAGCCAAATTCAGGCAACCACTGAACAAAAGCAACAGTGTCCATAACCTCACATTCTCCTTTTATGTCTGCTACATATTTCTAAGCCTTATATATTTTTAATTTGCTGTGAGTTAAACTTTCCACACGTTCTTTTCAGAGCAGCTTCTTGGTCAAGTTCCGAGCCGAAGTAAGCCAAAGGTTTAAACAAAAACAAGCAGATCCCTTTCTTTGCGTGCCCTGAACACACATTGTGGTTATATCCCTGTGTAGTATTACTCTATTAGCATCAGGTAGCATTTTTTAAACAGGTAGCATGGTGGCGTAGTGGTCGGCATGTCATCCTGACAGCAGGAAAATCCCAGGTTCGAGTCCTGGCCTTCTCCTGAAGTTATGATGTGGGGTTTACAGTATATGTTTTCCCTTTGCATACATGGGTTTCCTTCATTCATTTATTTTCTGTAACCGCTTAATCCTAATTAGGGTCACGGGGAGGCTGGCACCCATCCCAGCTAACTCCGGGCGAGGGCAGAGTACACCCTAGACAGCTCACCAGGCCATCGCAGGGCGGAAACATTCAGACAGCTACACAGACTACTCTTGTCGAAAGTCAGCACTGGTTCTTTGACATGAATCTCACACCATAGAGAGTGAGAGACATGGCCGGCCACTGATTTCGACCCAGTTGGCTGCACTGGGTGGGGACAGTGACAACATTGTGGAGAGTGGGACTCGAACCCCCAACCTTAGGATCAGCGATACAGCATCCTATACCGCTAGGCCACTACTGCCCACATGGGTTTCCTCCCACAGTATAAAGACATTATACTAATTAGCTGTTTCGAATTGGGGCGTGACTTTACAAATGTAGAAAGTGTTCACTTCATTATTAATAACCTTATACGATTTAAAAAGAAAATTATACAGGCGGCATGGAGGAGTAGTGGTTAGCATGTCCGTCTCGCAGCAAGAAGGTCCTGGGTTCAATTCCCAGCTCGGGTGTTTCTGTGTGGAGTTTGCATGTTCTCCCTGTGTTTGCGTGGGTTTCTTCCGGGTTCTCCAGTTTCCTCCCACAGTCCAAAAACATGCACAGAAATGGAAAGTGGTTGTTCCAAATCATCATCGTCTTCTGCTTGATCCAGAATCGGATCACGGGGGCAGCAACCTAAGCAAAGAGGTCCAGACAACCCTCTCCCCCGCCACTTCTTCCAGCTCTTCCTGGGACACCAAGGCGTTCCCAGACAAGCCAAGAGACATGACCGTGAGGTCTCTTCCCTTTTGGACATGCCTAAAACACATGTTCCAAATCAGTGTGAGTATAAATTGTTGTGTGAGTGTTGGCCCTGCAGTGGTCTGGTGAGCTTTCCAGGGTGTACTCCACCCTCTCCCAGAGTTGGCTGAGATGGGTGCCAGTCTCCCTGCAACCCTAATTGCAATTAAATTAAGTGTGTGTGTGTGTGTGTGTGTGTGTATGTGGTGGTAGCCCTGCATAGACTGGCAAGCAATTCAGAGTGAATCCAACCTTCTCCCTGGGTTGGCTGAGATAGGCTCCAGCCTCCATGCAGCCCTGATAGAATTAAACAGTTTCGACAAATGAATGACTGAATGACTATGTTTATGCTATGACATCAAAATAAATCTCTTACATTCAAAGAAGTGGAAATTGACACCTTCAAATGACACATGATGTCTCTACCTCACACACACACACACACACACACACACACACCCTATAGAACCTCATCACCTTCACTATTGACTCATCCCTAATTCAAATCTTAAGCATCCAGTTCACTTCACCGTCTCTGTGAGTGGTCCTACTCTCAGAGTGCGGTATAGAGGAGCTCCCCTTTTGGAAGATAAAAACCGATCTGCACTTAATGTGACAAATTGATATAAATCACTTGGACCTGCCTGGATTTCCACATGGACTTAAAAAACACATAAGGTTCCAGAATAAAAAGCCACGATGTAAGCCATGACTCATCACTATCGCTTGGATCTTAATGATTATATCCGTTTCAAGATTAGCCTGCGACCATGCGTGCACCCTTCCTGGATCTGAGAGACAAACTGAACTGTTCATCTATTAAAACTGGCATCTGCAAGCCATCGACTGATCACACAAACAACTGTGGATCATCTGCTGTCAGTTACCAATGAGTGAAACAGCTTAAACTTCAATTCGTGTTTGTTTGAAGCAGGAAAAAAAAAAAAAAAATCAAGGACCTGTGTCTAAGCTTTTGTCTTTGAATCCAAACAAAGAAGAAGTTGTGCATATCGGCAAACACAAGATGTGCTAATACTCCTTGAGGTATGCGGACGGCAGTAACAAAGTACAATGTTGTATAACGATCTGTGCTTGTTTTTCTTTCACCTGAACTACAATGAGATCGAATAACCATCACTGTAATCGATCTGCTGCTACACACAGGCCGGTTCTAATGTGACAGCTAGTTATTCATCACTCACTCATTTCCCCGACCAATTAATTCTATTGGCGTCACAAGGAGCCTGGTGCCTATCTCGGCCCACACTGGGCAAAGGCGAGATACACACACAAACAATTCACCAGATCTTCGCACGGCCAACACACACACACAACCATTCACAAATACGCTCATGGTTGTTCTTTCGAGGTGTGGCACAACCAGTCCGCCTAAGAGGCATGTTTGTGGACTGTGACAAGAAACCTGAGTACCCGGAAGAAACCTATGCAAGTATGGAGAGAATACGCAAACCCCATACTGAAACGCCCTTATTTAGCATGGAACTCAAACCCAGAATCTTCGTGCTGTGAGGCGGACATGCTAACGCCCGCACCTAGTTTTTAGCTATCGCTCTCTCACTCTCTTTTTTTTTAACATGTCTGTCTTCCTTTCAGCTTTTTTCCCTTTTCTCGGGAGTCGCCACAGCGAATCATCTGATTCGCACATTTGATTTGGCAGAGGTTTTTATGTCAGATGCCCTTCCTGTCACAACCTTTTAGCAAGGGACAGAAACACGCTGACGACTTTGCAGCTACTCTTTACGAAAGTCAGCAATGGTCCGTTTACATGAACCTCTCACCATAGACAGTGAGAGACATGGCCCACGTTTGACAACCAGTTAATTCATTTTTAAGATCAATCTGACTTTACCTTACTGTGTCTCATCCTATCAGCATTCAGACTGGTTGTATAGTCAGATGTTTGTCATGCTAGCAAACAATAAGCAATTAGCAATGATGCTGTGTTTCTTAGCCTTGGTCAGATCGATTCTGTGCTTGTCTGTGTGTGGATGTCTTTTTTTTTTTTTTTTTTTTTTTTGGTAATATTTTTCCTTGTACTTTACTTTCATTTAGCAAGTTC
>CM045728.1:14132349-14139849 GCA_024760905.1 Plotosus lineatus
TTATTATTTCTCTTTATCACCCACTTTCTCTCTCTCTCTCTCTCTCTCTCTCTCTCTCTCTGTCTCTGTCTCTCTCTCGCTCTCTCACTTTCTATATTAACCTAATTCTCATTCATTCATTCATCTTCTCAACCGCTAAATCTTCATTAAGGTCGCGGGAAGACTGGCACCCATCTCAGCCGACTCTGGGCGATGGTAGAGTACACCCTGGACAGCTCGCCAGGCCATCACAGGACAGAAACACACTGACGGCTATGCAGCTCCTCTTTACAAAAGTCAGCAATGGTTCTTTTACATGAACCTCACACCATAGACAGTGAGAGACATGGCCGGCCTTCGATAACCCGGTTAGCTGCACTGGACGGGCGGTGACAGCCCGTTGAGAGTGGAGCTTGGACCCCCAACTTTGGGATCAGTGATCCAGCACCTTCACCACCAGGCCACCACCACCACAATCTAATTGTGTATTATTTAAATATATTCATTGTTCAGTTCAGATTGTAATTTTTGGAAAATTACCCTTTGGGTTTGTCCATGTGAAAGAATGCAAAGAAGTGACTGCAACATCGACTAAAGTGAGAATTTACAAATATTTTGCATGGAGTGTCCACAGCAACAAGAAATTCGAGTTTCATTTCCTTGTTATTCTTTTAACTTGTTTTTTTTTTTTTTTTTTTCTCCCTGCACTGCAGTCATTGTTTAACCAGCATGGACAAACTTCTCATTCACTGCGTCCCTGCTTTCTGTGAATGGTGACGGTCGTCCATGTGATTTCTCGCTGGCATCCCCCCTTGCGGTTACTTCTGAGAACGGCTCCTCTAAACCGGGTATGTGTACAAAATACTGGCCTTCAGGCACCTCGTAAAACGAATTCAATCATACCAGGTGCAAGAAAGTGTACGGAACCAAGCGAGGGACATCAATTTCAGCTCAGAGTTACATACAGAGTAATTTGTGTGATAAGTGCCGATGATATGAGGGACATGCACCCATACGTCCGATCGACATTTTAAGACGAAGTCCATCTTTAACTGGTTTTGCTGGCATGCAGATGTTGGCGGATGTTTGATCATCTGGGTCCAATTTGACATTGCATCGTGAAGTAAAGCAGGCAGCGTAGCACTGAATGGAAACGATTTGTGTTGAGTGGAATGGAATCGTCAAGACAAGCAATCACGCTGTATGTTTTAGTTTGACTCAGTGGTGTCATGGCTTCGGATATTATAGAGTCACTTTTTCTCCATTAGCGCAACTTCAAATTAAATCCATGAGTTGTTTGGAGTGTTTTACAGCTGATCGTTTTGCACAACAATGGCACTCTTAAAAGAAAAAATGCACATGAGAAAATGATGAGAGGCTTCCTGGCTAGTCTCACACACACACACACACACACACACACACACACACACACACACACACACACACACACACACACACACACACACATATATATATACACACAGTCTGGTTTCCATAACTCCAGGGGACAAGACATAGACTTGCATTAATTTTAAAAGACTTAACCCGAACCAATACTTGTCGAACCCTTGCCCTAACCTTGCTCTAACATTAAACCATATCTTCGCCTGAAAATGTAATGGTTCGCATTATGGGGACTTTTATTTTGTACTCATAAGGAAGACAAGTCTCCATAATGTGACTATGTGAACAGATTCAGGTCCCCAGAATGTGATGAATACCTAGATTCTCTCACTCTCTCTCTCTCTCTCTCACACACACACACACACACACACACACACACACACACACACACACACACACACATACACACAGTCTGGTTTCCATAACTCCAGGGGACAAGACGTAGACTTTCATTAATTTTAAAAGACTTAACCTGACCCACTACTTGTCGAACCCTTGCCCTAACCTTGCTCTAACATTAAACCATATCTTCGCCTGAAAATGTAATGGTTCACATTATGGGGACTTTTATTTTGTACTCATAAGGAAGACAAGTCTCCATAATGTGACTATGTGAACAGATTCAGGTCCCCAGAATGTGATGAATACCTAGATTCTCTCTCTCTCTCTCACACACACACACACACACACACACACACACACACACACACACACACACACACACATTCCTTCCTGTGCTGTAAACATAGACATGTGTGTCACCTGTCTGTCTATGAAGACGACAGTATCTAATCAAAACAATGTGCATTTATTTGTGCATATTTCTGCAGTTTTGATGCGTTTCTGTGCCATAAAGAGATGTGTCTTCTGAAGGACACTATTGTTCCAGCTTCGGTGTGGCACTTAAGTACTTCAAGGATTCCTGCAGAGTCTCCAGTCATTTAAAGCTTCGTGTAAACCTTAGGCTTAGACGGAAAAAAAAAAAATCTGATCTGTTTTAAAGCGACTGCTATTTGCACTGCTCTTATGTCTCCTGTGTCTCATTAACTTTTCCATTGCCTCTTTGTGTTCTGATTTAATTTGAAACCGCGTGTCAAGCTTAATTATAACCAAACAGTGGTTCGCTTCACCAGGGAGCTCACATAGTAGCTGTGCTCTCTGCTGCTCAGGAATGAGAAATCCACCGAGCTGCCACAGCACTAGACCATTTCTGACACGTCGCCCCATGACGAGCTGTCATTCTTCTGCCATGTGAGTCAGAAATGGAGCGCAGTGTTTCTGAGCATCACAGATTTCATGCTTTTTTTTTTTTTTTTTTTTTTAAAGCACTCCGGGCTCAACAATGCTCTATCAGGCTCCTTTTTGAAAACCCAGACATGAAACCTGCCAACTTTTTTCCCCTCTTGACTGCAGACGGCTCCTCAGGAAGCCTGTCAGTCTACAGGTAAGTGGCATTTATGGCTGGGAAGCTCAGTGGGGTTTCTCTGATAATCAGCAGATTCTATAAAGCTGCAGGACAGTTGCGTGAAGGAGGAGGAAGGCTGCATTTCATCGCTAGCTGATCTCTCCTGCTATACGTCAACAGGTTTTCTTTACAAAGAGTCCTGGAATCCCATCTAACTGTCCTTTAGTATAAGTTTAATCATTCCAAGTACACACACTCACACACACACACACACACAGAGAGAGAGAGAGAGAGCGAGCGAGAGAGAGAGAGAGATTAGGACTCACCAGCTTCAGCGAAGGTGATAATTTCAGTCTGTTCACTGTTCTCGGCCTCGAGGCGTCCATGAGGCTCTTCGTCGATCAGCACGCTGCCGTCCTTGGCAACGCGGCCCACGTGGACCTTGCGGATGGCATTGAGCAGGGCTGCACGGGGCACTGGGTGTGTGATGTTGGGCCGATCCTGCAGGTGCAGCATGCTGAGGATGTGCCTCTTCACCGCCTCCACCACATCCTGCTGCGCCTCCCCCTCCTCCATTAGCGCCTCTGCGCCACCCCTCCGCAGCCGTGCCATGGCACAAGAGGGGCAGTCCGATGTTGACGAGGGCGAGGATGCCAAGGTGCCCGAGGTGGCCATGGCATTAAGGGAATAGCAGTGAGCCAGAAGCAGCAGTGCTACACTCATGGCGGGCAGGAACGTCATCCTCAGAACAGGAGGCTGAAGAAATGATGCAAACTGACCACAGCGGCTTCACTAACTAGAACTTACAAAAAGAAAAAGTGAAGAAGAACAAGAAAGAGGAGAAAAAAAGGGGGGATTTTTTCCTCTTGATCAAATGTCCCTCCAGGACCTGCCTTCTAGCTGTTGATGTGCTCAGTTTGACAGGTTTGGGTGGGGGGGGGGGGGTAAGGAAAAGAAAAGCAAAGAAAAAGAAAGAAAGAAAAAAAAAAGTTTTGAACAAAAAGTTTCAAAAAAAGTTTGAGCAACTAAAATCAAGCAAAGGATTAAAAAAGTGTAATCCTTGTTTCTAAAAGGAGAGCTGCGGTGAAGAGAGGTGATGATTGAAGAGGAGGAATAGTTCTGCCAGTTGCTTCACTTGTAGGTGTTCTCTCTCTCTCTCTCTCTCTCTCTCTCTCTCTCTCTCGCTCTCTCTCTCCTCTGAGTCTATGAGAAGTTTGGATGGGAAAGGCAGGCGTCTTGTGGACGAACCCTGGGGAAGCAGTGTAGAGCTCTGGGACTGCTCACTATGCACGAGGTAAATGGTTTTGTACAAGTGGGCTGGGCTCTCTCTCTCTCTCTCTCTCTCTCTCTCTCTCTCTCTCTCTCTCGCTCTCAGTGTGTGTCTCTCTCGCTCAAACACACACACACACACACACACACACAAAAACACGCGCTCTGTCTTTCTCCCTCTTTTCCACTCTGACTCCACTTTCTGTCTTACTGTAATTATACCTCTCCTCCCTCCCTCCCTCCCTCCCTCCTCCCTCCTTTCTCTCCACCCCCTCCCCCTTCACTTTTTTTTTTCTCTTTTGGTGAGTTATATTTGTAGGGAACCCCCCACCCACTCACCCCTGATCCCCACCCACCCACCCACCCCTGATCCCCACCCACTCACCCCTGATCCCCACCCACTCACCCCTGATCCCCCCACCCCACCCACCTCCACCCCTGCAGTGCTTGAACTCTACATACAGAGATTATGCCAGGCAGACATGACACATGATTTGTTAATGAGTGCTTACTTACACTTACAAGTCATCGTGTCATCACATCAGACAGCCCGCGGCTTGCGTACTTGAATATCCACCAGTTTTGGCACACACTTCTGTAGCTGCGAGGTTGGTTTTGTTCATTTACTTAGAATTGTTCCAACAGGGAAAACAAACCAAAGTAAAACAAAAACACTACACGTTAATCTTTGGAATTGCAGATAGCTCAGATTATTCAGGATTTAAATTCGTATAACAGTGTTGTAGGATGTGATGTGTCATAAGTTATGTGAGGTAGTATTTATTACACAATTCTGTCGGAGTGGTAGTCAGCTATTCAAAAATTTACAAAAAATAAAACCACTTCCTAAATCATAATCTCTCTCTCTCTCTCTCTCTCTCTCTCTCTCTCTCTCTCTCTCACTCTGTCTCTCTCTCTCTCTCTCTCTCTCTCTCTCTCTCTCTCTCTCTCTCTCTCTCTCTCTCTCTCTCTCTCTCTCTCTCTCTCTCTCTCTCTCTCACACACACACACACACACACACACACACACACACACACACACACACACACACACACACACTTTGTAAATTACTAGGAAGTGCCCGGAAGGTTCACTTCCTGTTTAATTAGCCAAACTTGGACATCTGGGATCCTCAGAGTTACAAGCCTCTGGTTGTGACATCATCAAAGTCTGAGATATGGGGGAAGGGTGTGTTTGAGTGAATATGTGTCTGAAAGTTGGTCAATTTATAAGTGTGAGCTCACTTACAGGAGTCATCATGTGAAGTATATCACGTAGACACGCTTTCAGCTGTACATCTAATAACGAATTACTCACTTCAGACATCTGATTCGAGTGATGTCATAGTTCATTATGATTGATTTAATCGATGTCTATTGGTGGATCATATTTTAAAACAATTTTTAATTATTGAATTAAAAAATATAGCACAAATATGCAAATGGCTATGGTTTGTCTGGTCTTTTCCTTTAGGGCATTTGGGTTAAATATTTTATATTAATAGTAACGTTTTGTTCTTATTTTTGTTGTTTGTTTCTTCTATCTATCTATCTATCTATCTATCTATCTATCTATCTATCTATCTATCTATCTATCTAGCTATCTAGCTATCTATCTCTCGATCGATATATATATATATATATATATATATATATATATATATATATATATATATATATATATATATATATATATCTGTCTATCTATTTACGTATTTATTTATTCATTTATTTTACATACTCAAGTCAAAAATTATCATTAATGAGTTGAAATACAAGTTTAGAGATTGTTTTTGGAAATCATCTCACTTGTAGAAGCTTGCCCCCTCTTGTGGAACATGCTGCTCATTGCAATAAAATAATATCAAAGTCTGATAGTGAACCTTTGGATGTTTTCTGCCTTTTTTTGGACCATTTTAAATGCCTATGTTTAAAGATTCATTAAATCCTGCCATGCAATAGTGGTTGGCGTGTCCACCTCACAGCAAGAAGGTTCTGGGTTTCAGTCTCGGGCTTGGTTCTGTGTGGCAATGCTATGTTCTTTTCATGTGCTTGCGTGGGTTTTCTCAAGTTACAGTTTTAGCGCTCCACATATCTGTATTCAGATTTATATATGAAACCGGTGGAGCCTTAATGCTCATTCTATACCAGGGCAACACTGGAGAACCCTGGAAAAATCCAAGCGATTATAATGCCGGCACAGTCATCATGATGTATAAATTTTTACGTATCATAACCACTTGATTACCTAACAGGTTTAATGACGAATTCTGACTTGAACTTTTTTCTTTTTTCATTTCCAATATGATCAAGTAGTTACTGAGAAATGTGTCTTGTGGAGGAACAAATTACATCAGTGCCAGTGAACATGGTCTGTCTTGATCCTGTGCATTTCAAATCTCTGCTTTCCTATTATTATTATTATTATTATTATTATTATTATTATTATTATTATTATTATTATTATCAGTTCATTTTCTGCAACTGCTTAATCCTAATTATGGTCGTGGGGAGGCTGGTGCCCATCCCAGCCACTTCTGGGCAAGGGCAGATTACACCCTGGAGAGCTATTATTATTATTATTATTATTAGTGTAATTTTGTAATAAAAACTGTGCTGCATTACTTCCGAGGCTCATGAGTTGTTTCTGTTCCTAATTCTAGTCACCAATATGTCCTTCCTTCTTCATTTTTCACTTGCATTTCAGCACTTGTTTGGGCTCTGTGGCTTCCTGTACGAGATTGTAGTCTTCGGTCCGTAGATTTACAGCGCCCTAAGTAATAACATAGTAATATACAAATATATCTCACATCTCATTCTTCCTTTTCTCTTTCTTTTTGGTCCATCTGTAGTTTTGGATTACCTTCTTTTCCATGTCCGGTGCTGTAATCCCGGCCTTGGCTGTGTATATATTACAAACACAGGTGAAGGCGACACTTTGATCAGTTCACACAAACAGTTTCTGTGGGGTCTTGGCAGAGGATGGAATGAGTTTAGGCCAAATCAGACCACCGGATTAGAGAATGTGAGTGGACTGCCAGTGCTCTGTGGTGTGGAGACAGGAGCTACGATACATTTAAGGACATCGATTTAGGGAACGGTTTTATTAGTACATTGAAAGTCTGTCATTGTTTCATTTTCTGAACTATTTATTCCTAATTACGGTCTCTGGGATGTTGGTGCCCATCTCAGCCATTTCGGGGTGAGGGAATCGTACACCATGGATAGCTTTCCATAGCCCTGATGGCTATGCAGCTACTCTTGATGAAAGTCAGCAATGGTTCTTTTACATGAACCTCACACTATAGACAGTGAGAGACATGGCAGGCCTTTGATAACCCAGTTAGATGCCCTGGGGGGAAGGGGGCAGTGAAAAACCGGTGATATTGGGGCTTAAATCAGTAATCCAGCACCTTACCACTAGGCCAACACTGCCCTGCACTG
>CM045728.1:14154849-14177349 GCA_024760905.1 Plotosus lineatus
AGCCTACTCTTTGCAAAAGTCAGCACAGGTTGCAGCGATCCGCCTGTTGATCTCACACTCCATCCTTCCCTCACTCATGAACAGCACCTTGAGATACAGTAGGCCCTCAACATTCGCGGGGGTTCGGTTCCGGGCCCTCCCGCGAATTGACATAATCCGCGTGTTCTGTACCCGGAAGTAAAACCCCATGTATCACGTCACATGCGTGAATGAGCAGCCGGAAGTAAAATACTATGATCTATTACATGCGCTAAAATATGCTACTTAAACACATTCTATAGACAGTCTTACTCATTAATTCAGTACTAATGTAGTAAAATGTAGTAATGATTAAGAAAAACTTGTTTTTTACTGTGATATTTATTGATAATAAAATATAAACATTATACAGCATACATATGAAAAACAGAATTTTACAGTGAGAAAGTTAGAGAGCCTTACAAACCAAAGAAGTGGTGATGTGATGTGAGTTAATCCGCTGGCACAGAAATTAGTGTGCTATTGTTCATTGGAAGTAAATGAGAATAGTGAAATCAGGTGTGTGTTACCGAGCAGCTCAGCCACACCCCTCAGCCGAAGTGGAGAGTAAACAGTTAGTTAGAGGCACAGTGCCAAAATCAAAGTCCCCCAAAGCACAGACCATAACAAAAAGGACACCAAAGAACAAGAAATGTAATAAATTGGATAAACAAAACAAAATGAGAAACATGCTACACCACAGTAAATAAAATATAACACGCAAACATTTCAAACATTACCTTAGATCATGTACTGGAATAATAATTGACAAAAGACTTTAATAGCGGAGTGTTTTACAACAGTTCAGATGATTATTCCTCTTCAGGCACTTCAGAGGAAACTGTCGTTTCTTCCGGAGAAAGTCTTATTTCTTCAGAAGAGGCATCCAATGTCACTACCTTTTTCTGGTGCATAGCAGGTGTTTGAGTGACATCATAGAACTCAACTTGTAATTAAAACACACTAAAAAAAGGCTCATTGATAACTTGTGCGCGAATGAGGAAAAAGGGGCGTTACATCATCTCAACCAATCAGCAGGAATGAGGACAGCCATTGGCTGAATTTGAATCACGTGCGAGTTGCTCGGCATTCTGTGAATACTCAAACCATGAGTGCAAAACCGCGAATAGTCAAGGGCCTACTGTACTTGAATTCATCCACTTTGGGCAGGACCTCATTCTAGACTCAGAGGATGCATTCCACCCTTTTCTGGATGAGAACAATGGCATTGGACTTGGAGGTACTGATTCTCATCCTGGTTGCTTCGCACTCAGCTATGAATTGTTCCAATGAGAGGTAGTACTGGTAGAGGAAGTACTGGATTGATGAAGCCAAAAGGACAACATTATCCGCAAAAAGCAGAAACGAGAGCCGATGGCCACCAACCAGAACCCCTCAGTGCCTCGGACTCCAAACCTCACCGGAAACGAATTTGACTTGTTGTTACCAATGTAGACCAAGCTCTGGCTCCAGCGATACAGAGACTGAATTACATATAGCAACAGGTCCAGTACACTGTACTACCAGCACACGCCAAATGATATCTCAAGACAGGCCAAATGTGCTGCAGCCCAAGCTGTCGCCAATGCAAAATCTCAGGCATAGGAAGAGTTCAGTGAGGACCTGGAGAGCGATTACTGCCTTGCCTCAAAAAGGTTCTGGACCACCGTCCAATGCCTCAGGAGTGGGAAGCAGTTCTCCACAAATACTATTTACAATGGAAGTGGGGAGCTGCTCACCTGGACCGGGGATGCTGTCGGGAGGTGGAAGGACTACTTCAAGGACTGCCACATATCACTGGAGCTCAGGTCACTGAGGTAGTCAAAAAGCTCCTCAGTGATTGTGCTCCAGGGGTGGATGAGATCCACCCTAAATAACTTAGGGCTCTGGATGTTGTAGGACTGTCTTGGTTGGCATGTCTCTGCAACATTGTGTGGTCATCGGGGGCCGTACCTCTGGATTGGGAAATCGAGGTGATAATCCACCTTTTTAAAAGGATAGACCGGAGGGTGTGTTCCAGTTATTGTGGAATCACACTCCTCAGCCTACCAGAAAGTCTATGCAGGGTTACTGGAGAGGAGGATCCGACCAATAGTTGAACCTCAGATTCAGGAGGAACAATGTGGTTTTCGTACTGACCGTAAACACTGTCAACCAGCTCTATATGCTCACCACAGACTGTGAAAGACAATGCTGGCATTTGATAACCCAGTTAGCTGCATTGAGAGGACAGCAGTAGCAACCTGTTGATAGTGGGGCCTGAACCCCTGACCTTGGGATCAATAATCCAGCACCCTAACACCAGGCCACCACTGCCCGGATAGGAAAAAAAAAATAATAATAAAAAATAAAATAAAAAATAAATAAATAATAATAATAATAATAATAATAATAATAATAATAATAATAATAATAATAATAATAATACATGGAATCACTGGCTTATATATGCAAGCACATGCATCATGCATGCTATTTCATATGGTATGTTGGGAGGTACATGGTGTTTTTTCAGGTTTTTAAGCTCTAAATACTTTTTTTGGCCATGTGCAATATAACCAGAAACTATGCTCATGTATTAGACAGCACCATCAATCATCCATCACTGGTATGAATGTACAATTGTTCACTTGCAATCAGACAAAATAAACTCCCACACAATCAAATCCCACTTGTTTTTCCCCATCAGTAATGTAATTTAGGTTGAGTTACTGGTTAATGAACAGTTTCCTCCCATCTTCATCCTCACGTCAAAATACACATTATAGAATGAAACGGACATTTGCTGACACTTTGCTTCCTCTCCATCATGACTTGGAAAACAGTGGGCCAACTACAGCTGAAAAAAAGATGGAAATAAATATTTTTCATCCATTTGAAGAAGAGCGTGAGATAGAATGAAAGATTCATTTTTTTTTTCTCAACATGTAGATCCGCTGTTGTAGTCAAACTCATCACCATCTTTCACACAGTCTCCCTGTTTTCTTCTCACAGAGAGCCGAGCGTGATCCGAAACAGTTCACTTCCTCCATGTGTGAGGCAGCACAGCTGCACAGAGGAAACCATGGGGAATGTTCAAGGTCATAAGTTCAGACAGGGTCACATCAGCAGGTCACATCACCTGTGCTGAATGGACAGCGATTCCCTCTGTATAGAATAAGCAACAGAACAGTGCTTATGGACTGAGGCTGTCACCAGTGGACTGTGAGGAATTTCTATGTACACTGTGAGAATATTTAAGTATATGAATAAATACAAAGTGGATTTGCTGGTATATAGATAGATAGATATTCATTCAGGGGACACTGTATAATGTATATCATGGCAAACCATGGTCCGAGTGTGCACAGTGTAGAAACAGTAATCATAACACACAAATGATAAGTATAGATAATTTATACCAAAGTCTAGTTTAATTCCCATATCTGATTGGTATGAAGTAGTAGATTAATTTCGTACCCATAGACTTACAGATAGCCCATATAATAATAATAGAAAGTCTGTATCATGATAACAGACGGTCCATATAATGATAAGAGACAATCTGCATAATAATAACAAACAGTCCGTATAATAATAACAGATAGTTCGTATAATAATAACCGTCTGTATAATAGAAACAGACATTCCGTATAATAATAACAGACAGTCTGTAAAAAAAAAAGAAAGTCTATATAATAAAAAGAGACAGTCTGCATAATAATAATAGACAGTCTGCACAATAATAACAGACAGTCTGTATAATAATAACAGACAGTCCATATAATAATAACAGTCTATAATAATAACAGACAGTCCGTATAATAATAACAGACAGTCCATATAATAATAAGAGACCGTCTGCATAATAATAACAGACAGTCTGTACAATAATAACAGACAGTCCGTATAATAAAAACTGACAGCCCATATAATAATAACAGACTGTCTGTATAATAATAACAGACAGTCCATATAATAATAACAGACATTTTGTATAATGATAACTGACAGTCTGTATAATAATGAGAGTCACACAATGTACAATTGTATATGAAATCTTTGGGGGGGAAAAATCCCTGCGTGAACCTGTCTGTAGTTCAGACCTAAAAATGTGCCATATGTAAACTATGATTACTAAACTACTGTATGAAGTTCATTCTTGATCAATGTTTAATGTATTGCTATAATTTGATAAGAATTTGCCCTTTACCTTCACCTGCTGCAAGCATGTAGGCAGCTATATTCCAAAAATG
Source organism: Plotosus lineatus (assembly GCA_024760905.1). Lineage (NCBI taxonomy): Eukaryota > Metazoa > Chordata > Actinopteri > Siluriformes > Plotosidae > Plotosus > Plotosus lineatus. The sequence continues at coordinate 14,159,103 of CM045728.1, forward strand.
CAACACCTCATGTTCCAACATCAACCACTAGATGGCTCACTTGTTTTCATGCAGAGCCAATACATGTACAATTGTGTGCTTGGGTACTGACATGGCCTATTGTGGAACTTTGGTCTCTGAGAGGACAAAGACAGGCAAATGTACAATTATACATTCAGCTGCTGAAGGGGATAAAATAGCACAGATTCTGGAGATTCTTTCCTGGAGGAAAATAAATAAATAAGTAAATCACTCACCCCTACGTTCCCTGAATATGGTCTGGAGTAAAAGCAGGAAAGGATTACATATTTTCTTTCATCACCTTTCACTCGATAATTTTCATTTGTACTATGTTCATTTGTATCAGCTCTCTGGTTTGATTAATTATCCGTTTAACAGGTTTATGTCTCGTGTTTCTATTAAAGTTTGTTGTTTTGCACAGCAAAAGTCTTTCTGCCCACCTGAGTTTGATTTTGATTTGATTCTATGTGAGTATAAGTAATTGTGTATGAGACTATTTTTAGAGTTTTTGTTTTATTATTAATGATAAAACTGTTTTTTATTTTATTTTGTTTTATTGATGACAAACCTCATGACAACTTTATTGGGTTTCCTGTGGGGGCATGAACATGGGGCAATATTCGAGTTATTTGCCATGCCTAAAAAACACATTGCCTTTTTTATCAACTTTATGTCAGGCTGTAGCGCACCTGCTTCTTCTTCTTCTTCTTTTCCTTTCGGCTTTTCCCTTCAGGGGTCGCCACAGCGAATCATCTGCCTCCATCTCACCCTATCCTCTGCATCTTCTTCTCTTACACCAACGACCTTCATGTCCTCCTTTACCACATCCATGAATCGTCTCTTTGGTCTTCCTCTAGGCCGTCTGCCTGGTAGTTCCAGCCTCAGCATCCTATTACCAATATACTCACTATCTCTCCTCTGTACATGTCCAAACCATCTCAATCTAGTAGCGCACCTGCTTATCATGTTTTCATCATTACTTAAGACCCGGTCATACAATTTGTAAAATACAGATCCGTTGAAAAAAAAAAAAAAATGTAACTCGGCTGTTAAAACTCAGAAACTCATTTGTTCTGTGCTGAAAATCTCCATCATAAATTCATATCATAGAGTTTTTATCCATTTTCTAAATATGGTGTGTAATTTCACACAACATTGTTCTGCCATGTTATGATTGAACACACGAATTTCATACACATTTTGGGCCGTCTGATTCTCGCAAAGTTACATGATTGTCTTACAATGATTATTCAAGGATTATTCAAGGATCGAATGGACTTACCAGGATTGGATCCTAGGCTGTTTTAAGACCTTTCCAATGTATAAGTATTAAAACGGTAAGTATTAAAATCAGGTTGGCATAGTGGTTAGCACGTTGACCTCACAGCAAGAAGGTCCTGGGTTCAATTCCCAGCTCAGGTGTTTCTGTGTGGAGTTTGCATGTTCTCCTGGTGTTAGTGTGGGTTTCCTCCAGGTACTCCAGTTTCCCCACACAGACCAAAAATATCCACAGTAGGTTAATTATCTGTTCCAAATTACCCCCCCCCCTCCCCCAGTGTCGGACTGGAGAGCTGTCCAGGGTGTCCCTCGCCCAGATTTGGCTGAGATGGGCACCAGCCTCCCTGTGATCATAATTAGCATTAAGCGGTTCAGAAAATGAATGAGTATTAAAATCAATTTCACTGTTTTTATTGTAAAAAAGACTGAATGTCACGAGAGAAGGATCCCACCTGACGCCGACATTATGATAGACATACATCAGAGTATCAGCGAAATGCTGCTTCTGTCGGACAGAAGCGAATTTCAACAGACAAACAGAAGCAGAGGTTGTTTGTAACAGGGGCTTTAATGATGGAACACATCGCTTCCAAAATGAGCAACGAGAGGTAAAATCTCTCAAGTGATGCAAAGTCAATGGACGCCATATGAGCGATTACCAATCGGAGCTTAAAGATACCATCGATCAGTGGTGGACCGTAAGAGCCAGCAAGGCCTTCTCTTCTGGTCTAAACATTATCACAAGTGCTGAAATACATTTACGACTTAAATTACAGCATTTGTTTAATTAAATTGTATTAGTTTATTCCCAACAGTCCATTCTCTTCATTTTGTAGCATGCCTGTTGGATGTGCTGCTTTCAATGTGTTTGTGGATGCAGGTTTTTTTTTTTTTTTTTTTTTTTTTTGTGCAATCAGATTTCAGCTTCTATATGCTGCCATGCCAATCTAATCTGCCCAGGGCCTTCAGAATCAGCAGTGCTGGCCAATGTCACTTAAATCATATTAGCAATGGGTGTGGTTCAGATTTTCCACACAGGGTCAGCTAGCTGGACTGTAATAGCAACAGCAAATTTTTTTGTCCTCTGATTGGTTGGTCAAAGCAAAACTGACCGAATGGTGTGTGGTGATCTGCATCCAATACATTTCAGTTCGAATTTTTTTATGCCCACAGTGGCTGATGGTGGAAGTGAAATTAAGTCATTGGTGGACTTAATTCTTAAAAATTCATTTTCAATAACTTTTCCAGAAAGTCTAGACATCGTAAGGAGATGTCAAGAAAGTGGAAGTAAGATTTACCCTTTTATACACTTGGCTGAGAGCCAAAGTTACCAGGAACATACACTGGTAAACGCCAATGAAAGTTATGTAATTCTCAGAGCTGTTCTCTCTCTCTCTCTCTCTCTCTCTCTCTCTCTCTCTCTCGCTCTGCAATGCCACACATTGTAGGTTTTTGTATATGATTATTTGTATAATTCGCAAAGTGATGTTGGTGGTATTAAGAGGTGGGTTAAGTCTGTTAAATCCCACTGAAGGATCAATCAGCTACCAAATGTGAGGTCCACCATTGCTATTGATTGAGAGTTGCTTACAAAAAGTGAGCTTCCCAAATAAGATTTCCTATTTGCTTTGATAGACGGCGTGAAATAGCCGATTTCGTGTGCAGTTCAGCGCCAAACTGACTCGCGTATCGACCATCAATTTCTGAGTAAATACGGCTTGTGTGCTTCTGTGTGTTGGCCCTGCAATGGTCTGGTGAGCTGTTCATGGTGTACCCAACTTGTGTCCACAGTCAGCTGGGATGGGCTGCCGCCTCCCCATGTACTCAGTAAGGGCTACAGTGGTTCAGAAGTTGAAATCTGTTACAGTTCTTCAAATCTCCACCGTCGTGACTTCCGGTCAGGGAGTTTACTGCTTTGTGGTTTTTTGCAACATGATAAGCTGCATTTCTTCCACATGTTTATTCATTTCAAGGACATTTCACAGCATTAGAAATAGATGAAAATGTATGAAATTATTTCATACTGGGTGGGATACTCGAGTATATGAGAGATTATAATGCCTCAGAACAGGCAGTTACCAGAAACTGAGCAACTTGTGGATGTTAATGCTATAATAACTCTGCTTTGAGTCAGAACACATCCCAACCCGGCAGTGTTGATCATTTTCTCATAAAGACACAGGTTGGGTTTTATTCCTTAAAAGGTAAATCCAGCAGTGGACTGTCATCCTACCGTGGGTGAATCCTCAAGCATCTGAGTACATGGGTGGTTTAGTTTTGTTGAAATCTCATGAGTGTATCCCTAAACTATCATTGATTCACTTCTGAGCAATATACGAAAGTTATTATGTTGATTCGGATGCATTTGTTATATTTCTTAAAGAGTTCACTGTCAGTTCTTTCATTTCTCAAGCATGGCTTGACCCCTACTTGACCTAAAGAGGCACTGTATGCTTACCGCTGAACTACAATTCAAATGTAATGCCATTTCTAAAGTGTCTGGTTTCCATCACACTGTTGGCTTTACATACTGGATCGAAGTGAGCCAGGTGAAAAACATCATTATTAATAATGGTTCCAGGCTGTTTATGTATAAAGAAGTGTTTTGTATATGACTTGGACCTGAACAGGATGTAGTGCCTCGAGACAGAAACATCTCGCCAGCGCACCTACGGTGTTAGTTGTGCTCTGTAAATAATGTAGAAATGTTTAAACTGCTTCTCGTCAACCCATTAGGCATTCGAATTACCCTTGAGTTATGAAGCATTCAACAAACAGAGATGGCTGTATTATTTAGTAGTGCAAGACGTAGAGGAGTTTAAATGATTCTAAAAGAAAGTAGAAGGTAGGTTTCTGTATTGAGGTGCTGGCATTCACAGGTAATGGGTCTGGCTTCATTGTTGATGTGTAATTATGCCAGCACTGTTTAAAAGTGAAAAAAAAAAACGTATTGCTGATTCTTCATCCAAATTGCCCCAGATCCCTGGCAAGACAGCTTTTTTCTTTCTTTCTTTTTTTTTCAGGCAGGCTGCATAGGGAGCATATAATACTCCAGATGAATTAAAAATAGTTTTTAAAAGCCAACTCCAAGCAAAAGCGAGGTACACCCTGAACATCAGACCACTGCACTATCAACACTGATACACAGCCATCTGAATTGACATTCATGTCTCAGGGCAATCTAGAATATCCTAATGTGCATGTAACCAACATAAACACGGAGAGAACATGTAAACTCCAGACAGACACACCCTTGCCAGGCATCGGCCTTGAAACCAGGACTTTCTTGCTATGAGGTGGAAGTGCTAACTATTATGGTACCGCGTCGTCCTGCACATACATGCAGTTGGAAGCGCCTGCATCATATAAGAATTCATAAATCTGATTAGTTAGGAGGTGGTGATTAAATTTTCTGACAATAATACTGATTGTAACTCAGTACTGTAATACAGGGATCCCTCACTTTCCGCTATTAATGGGGACCAAGAACACCCCCCATCCCCCCTCGACCACTGATTTCCTCGAAGTAGGATTGAAACCCCCTTACCCGACTGACGTATACGTACATGTATATGTGTATATAATATCAAGAAATACATATTCAATGTTATAAATGCTTACAATTGTTTGTTATGATACATCTCTAGGATGCTCCTGAACACATCATCAGTGATGTAACCTGAGGTCCTCGGATGTTTTGGGTCTTTCAACATCAGACACCCTCGCCCAGGCGACCCAGCCATGGTTGATCAGACCCGACTTGTGTTCAGGTGGCTTTTGCTTTCCATGGATCTCCTCTCCTAATCCACAGCCATCTCGAGGCTTTCTCTGCTTCCTCAGTGATCCTCTTGATGGCTCTTCTCCTCTCTATCCCCGTAATGCCCAGCACCCTCAAGGTTTTATAGAGTGATTGGCCTGCGAACCCTCTGCAGCCAACCTCGATGGGCATACACTGTGCCTTCCAGCCCTGCTTACGGCAGCCTACGACCAGATCTTCATATTTGGTCTTCTTTCTCTCATGGGCCTCATCCAGTCGGTCCTCCCATGGCACGGTGAGCTCCATCAAGATGATGCTCTTTGTCTCCTTTGACACCAGAAGGATGTCTGGCCTCAGGGTGGTTGAGACAATACACTGGGGGAACTTGAGTTGTTTCTCCAGGTCAACAGACAGCTGTCAGTCTTTTGCGGTTGCCAGTAGCCCCGATGGGTTCCTGGCTCCTGCGGTTTTTCCCAACTTCTCACCCGCCTTCACAAAGGTGATCAACTGAGTGGTGGGGCAGGACCGTCTGCTGCTTTTGCTGATTCCCATGCTGATGACTTCCACAATGGGTTTCAGAACCTGGTTGTGGCGCCAGGTGTACCGCCCCTGCCCAAGGGCTACTGGACAGCAGCTCAGAATGTGCTCCAACGTGCCTCTGCCTGGGCACTGCGGGCAGTTGGGAGACTCTATTCTACCCCAAATGGAGAGGTTTGATGGACTGGGCAGAATGTCATAGACCGCTTGGACAAGGAACTTTATTCGGTGCGGCTCTGCCCGCCAAAGCTCTGCCCATGTGACTTTTCGTTCCATGGCCTGCTCCCACCTTGTCCAGGCACCCTGCTGCCTTAGGCCGACTGCTCTGCTGCTCCTCCTCTCCTCCACTTCTGCCCTCACCTCCTCCTGCACCAATCGCCGTCTCTCCTTCCCCTTGGCCTTCTCATACTGTGGCGTTGTACATGTTCCCAGACCAGCCCTACCGTGGGTCACTGCTCCGACCAGGGCTCTGTGTCGTATCCGCAATTCAGCGTGTGTGACAGCTTCATCGGCTCTCCACTTCCTCCCGGTTTTCACTCTGACCCCTGCCTGGGCCACCTTAGGGTCACTGGAGTCCCGGTACATCATCACTTCTCTTGCCTTTGTCACCTTAAACTCCTCCTCTAGTGATCTCAGAGGCAGTTGGAGCTTGGTGTTGCGTCCATAGAGAGCGATGCTACTAAGACTCCTAGGCAGACCCAGCCACCTCCTGAGGAAACTGCTAACCTTCCTCTCTAGGCCCTCCACGATCGAAATTGGAACCTCGTAGATGAGTAGAGGCCACAGCACTTTGGGCAGGATGCCATGTTGATAAATCCAGGCCTTGAACTTCCCGGGTAGCCCAGACCGGTCCACTGTTGTCAACCAGCTCTCCAGCTCCTGACAGGTTTCTTGAATGGATGCTGAATCCTTAAGGCTTCTGTTGAACACCTTGCCAAGACTCTTCACTGGTTTTTCAGAGACAGTTGGGATTGGTGCCCCACCGATGCTGAAGCGGAACCTGTCCACAACTTTGCCCCTCTTCAGCACCAGTGACCGCGATTTCTCCGGCTTAAACCTCATTCTTGCCCATCTACACAGCTCTTCCAGCCCTTGCAGAATCCACCTGCTTCCTGGTACTGACTCAGTGGTGATGGTAAGATCGTCCATATATGCCCTGATTGGTGGTTGCCGCACTCCCGTTGCAGACTTTGGGCCCCGACACTGAGTTTCAGCAGACTTGTCTAGCATGTTCATTGCCAAGGCAAAAAGGATCACGGAGATGGTACAGCCTGTGATGATCCCAACCTCGACTCTGTGCCAATCTGATGTTACAAGCCCTGCTGACACTCTCATACTGAACTGATTGTAGTAGTCCATAATGAGTTGTGCGACCTGGCCTGGCACATGATGCCTCCCCAAGGTTGCTTGGACCAGCTTGTGTGGGATGGATCCATAGGCGTTAGCGAGGTCAAGCCAAAGCACTGCCAAGTCTCCTTTGTTCTCCCGAGCTTCTCTGATGAGCTGGGTCACCACTCCCGTATGCTCCAGGCAACCTGGCACCCCAGATATGCCGCCCTTCTGCACTGAGGTGTCGATGTAGCTGTTTCTGGAGAGAAAGTCGGTCAACCGCCTTGCTACTATGCTGAAGAAGATTTTCCCTTCCACACTCAGCAAGGAAATAATCCTGAATTGGTCGATGTTCTTGGAATTTTCTTCCTTTGGGATCCAGACTCCCTCAGCATATCGCCACTGCTGCGCCACCTTCCCTCTTCTCCAGATGACTTTCAAGATCTTCCATAGCCACTTCAGTAACAGGGGACAGTTCTTATAAACCTTGTATGGTACTCCACTTGGCCCGGGAGCTGAACTGGTTCGGGCTTTCCTCACAACATCCTGTACCTCTTTAAGGAGCGGCTCTCTTCCATCAAACTCCTTCGTGGGGGGTGATGGTTGTATTAGGGTGTTGCAATGGCCCAGCTCCTGCTGCCTGTCAGGATCGCTATAGGTGATCTGGATGTGCCGATCTATCTCTTCCTTGGAGCAAGTCAATCTCCCTCCACGCTTCTGTCCCAAGAGTTGCTTGGTGAAGCCATAGGGGTTGCCAATGAAGGATGCCCGCTTCCTGGTTCTTTCCTTTCGCCTCCGCCGGTGCCACTCAGCTCTTCGGAGAGTCAACAGCTTCTTTCTCAAGATGGTTCGCAGCTCTACCAAGGGGGGGCGTTGCTCCTCGCTTGCCTCCTTGTGCTGCCTCTGAAGGGACTTGAGCTCCTGCCGGATCCGATGGATTTTTGTTGCTCTCTGGTTCATGGTGAAGGGTGCTTTTTCCGTCCTCTTCTCCACTACTCCGAACCTTTCCACAGCCAGACTAACGATGATTATGGTCATTGTTTGAAGTCTTCGGTCCGCGTCGCCCCTCGCTGTTGCCTCTAACACAGAGTCCACATCCCCGTCGAACTGCTGCCAGACTGCCAATTCAATTACAATATTCAAAAATAATGCGTAAAATGTAAATAAAATGCAAATACACACAAACACACACACGCACGCACTCAGATGTGCGCCTCACATAAAAATGTAAGTAGTTTTGTTGGGTTGTTTTTTTTTTGTTTTTGTTTGTTTGGGGTTTTTTGTATAATTGACGTTGTTTTGTGACATTTTCCTTAACTTTTCCCCTATTTTTCCTTTATTTCCTTATTTTTCGATGAATATTTTTGAAAAATCCATGATGCACTGTATGCACTGTCTGTCTGTCTTCCTTTCGGCTTTTTTCCCTTTTACTCGGGAGTCGCCACAGCGAATCATCTGATTCGCACGTTTGATTTGGCAGAGGTTTTTACATCGGATGCCCTTCCTATCACAACCCTTTAAGCAAGGGACAGAAACACGCTGACGGCTTTGCAGCTACTCTTTACGAAAGTCAGCAATGGTTCTTTTACATGCCTCTCACCACAGACAGTGAGAGACATGGCCCACCTTTGATAACCCAGTTAGCTGCACTGGGGGGACAGTGACAACCTTGTGGAGAGTGGGACATGAACCCCCAACCTTTGGATCAGTGATCCAGCGCCCTATACCACTAGACGATGCACTGAAACCGCAGAAACTGAAGCACGAAGTAGCGTGTGCGTGCGCGCGTGTGTGTGTGTGTGTGTGTGTGTGTGTGTGTGTGTGTGTGTGTGTGTGTGCACGCACATATGTTGATCATGTCTTCTTAGCAGATTTATAATCTTATAAATGTTTATGGAGAGTTAAAACCCTGAGCCAAAAAATAAAGTTGCAATGAGCACACTCAAAAAACTCATGAAACAACAGTAACTCTGTCCTTTACATGTATTAGAACTCCATGACGAACAATGGGTCGAGGGCACACGAAAAGCATCATGGGTATTATGGAGATGTAGCTCCCTCCTAGCCAGTGGGAGACCAGCGGGGCGGGAGCAACTCGCACATTGTTTGAGTTTTTGAGATGGCGCATTTCGTAACGTGAATTTTTTTTCGTATCCAGAGATGGAAATTTACGGTAAATGCGTTTCGTAACTTGGATTTTTCGTTTGTTGGGTATTTGGTAAGGTTAGGTACCACTGTAATAATTTCAAGAAAGGAGCATGGTTAGCATGTCCGCATCACAAGCAAGAAGGTCCTGGGTTTAAGTCCCAGGCTTGGCAAGGGCGCTCGTGTGGAGTTTACATGTTCTCCCCGTGTTTATGTGGGCTTCCTCCAGGTACTCCAGTTTCCTCCCACAGTCCAAAAATATACACATTAGATTAATTAGCTGTTTCAAATTGTCCTTTGGTATGAGTATGGATGTGAAAGGTGGTATGTTTATTGGTGAGTCATTCAGGGCATACGTTGAGATAGACTCTAGCGTCCCTATGACACGAATAGGATTTAGTGATTCAGAAAATGAAAGGGAAAATAAGCTAGTTAGTGGTAAAGGTCTATACTATGCACGTACTTTCCGCTTAGTGTGGTAATTTGTCATAGAGCATGTTTTCCCCTCATCACGCTCATGATCAAGTAACTTTCTCCATCATCTTACATGCTGCCAACATCAAAGTCGGTCCATGGCGGGTTGATTTAAACGGTTCCAAACTTCATCCAACAGATTAGTCTTTTTGGACACGTGGCACCTCAGTGACGTTAAACTCCCACTGTTTATGTCTCATACTAGTCATTGCCCTGAGACGACATTAAAAAAACCTTACCAAGCGTCCCTGTTCTCACGACCAGAGTGGGGAGTCAGCCTTAAAGAGGATCACACAGAGACCACGGCATTCACCGTAATCTTCCTCTCACCATCCATGAAAGACCACAGCTGCTCTCATGCACTCTCTTTATCGCTTCCGGCAGGCCAGACACGCCACCGACTGAGATGTATAACAGCGCAGCAGGCTGAACTGAATCATTGATTCATTGATTCATGAGGCTTTGGCCTTAGCCTTGGTGGGGGTGTGTGAATCAGGAACCCTTCACTTACTACCTCCTAGATTCTGCGGGTTTGTGAGTCAGGCACTGATGCGCTAAAATAAAGAAACTTTCAGCAAACTGGGAAAATAGAGCCAGGCCTGAGTCTGCTTCGCTTGACTGTTCGAAACCTTATAAAGCCAAGCGTGTGGTTTTGGAACCTTTTTTGTTTTCTCCCGGTGTGTTTTTAATTGGAGCAGTGTGTGAGTGTGATGGCTGCCATGCTGAGTGTTTGCATAAATTCCCCTTGCCTTGTTTTGGCAGGAGGAGATGTATGAGGTGAACACAGTGTTTGCCAGTAATGCTAGAAGAGCTGCTGCTGCCTCTTCTTTTTCTTCTTTTGTTGCTTATTCTTTTCATTAACTTCTTATTCTTCTCCAACTTTCCAGACCTATACTTTTTCTTCTCTCTTTTCTCCTCACTCGGTGGAGCTGAGTGTAACTAAGAAAGAATTCCTCTTCTTCATGTTGTTCATTCACCCATTCATTTTCTGAACCACTTTGACCTAATTAGGGTCACAGGGAGGCTGGCGCCCATCTCAGCTGACTCCAGGGTACACCCTAGACAGCTTGTCAGGCCAGATACTAACATAACCATTCATGCTCACACCTAGGAGCGACTTGGAACAGCCAATTAACATACTGTGCATGTTTTTGGACTGTCAGAGGAAACCCAAGTACCCAGAGGAAACCCACGCAAGCACGGGGAGAACATGCAAACTCCACACAGAAATACCAAACCTGGGAATCGAACCCAGGACCATCTTGCTATGAGGCTAACCACTACGCCATTGTGCCACTTATTACTGTTGTTGTTCTTTATTTTCTCTTTCTTCTTTATCTTTTTTGTCTATTGCCGAAGCTGAGTGGAGTTGAAAAGAGCTAGACCTATCACAATGCATCATCATCATCATCATCATCATCATCATCATCATCATCATCTTCTTCTTCTTCTTTTTCTTCTTGATTTTGTGAAACTGTAAAACAGTGAAATCATTTAATTGAGTTATCTTTTTTCCTTTAATCTTCATCCTTCTTCTTCTTCTCCTTCTATTACCTCTGCTCACTTCTTTTATTATTTTTTTTTTCTAAATCTTCATGTCTCCATTCTCCTTTGCTGATTGTAGCTGGACAGGTATTCAAATCCATCCTCATTCATCATCATCATCATCATCATCATCATCATCATCATCATCATCATCATTCATTTTTCTGAACCTATTAATCCTAATTACTGTCACACGGAGGATGGTGCCCATCTCAGCTGTCTTTGGCCGAGGGCAGACTACACCCTTCGTCAGGCAGAAACATGCTGACGTTAACTCAATGGCCTACTCTTTACAAAAGTCAGCAATGGTTCTTTTACACGCCTCTCACCACAGACGGCGAGAAACATGGCTGGCTTTTGATAACCCAGTTAGCTGCACTGGGGAGGCAGCAGTGACATTTGATAGTGGGGCTTGAACCCCCTGAACTTCGAATCAGTAAGCCAGCAGCTGAAAAACATGTCAGAACCTATCATCATTAATTTTGTGATGCGATTATAATTAACCATGTGGATGGCAGGAGATGTTTAGCTGATTGAAATGTTTTTTCACTACATTAAAAAAAAAAAAAAAAACTTATCTAAATATGCAGTGACAACCTTTCTTCCATGATGGCATTGCCCTGATTGTTCTATCACCAGATTTATTTATTTATTTGTTGATTTATTTATTTATTTATTTATTTATGTAACATAAACTAATACATGAAATGATGTAAATACATACACAGTCAATCACTACTGTAATTGACAGGTATTTATTTTTCATTCACATGTGTACTTATTTTTTTATTTTTTTATTTTATTTTTTTTTTCTTCTTTTTTTTTTTTTTTTTTTTTTTTTTGGTAGGGGCATCTTCATTTCTAATAAATATTTATTAGAAATATATTATTATACTTGAGATAATCTGTGAAATTTTGATCCCTGGTATCCTTCCAGCTACCCAAAAATGTCATATGTGAACTCTTCTGTGTGTGTGTGTGTGTGTGTGTGTGTGTGTGTGTGTGTGTGTGTGTGTGTGTGTGTGTGTGTGTGTGTGTGTACGTGTGCTTGTATGTGTGTGCGTGTGTGTGCATGTGTGTGTGTGTGCGTGTGTGTGTCAAAAATGATAAAAATACACCAATTTTGTATGAAATATGTGTTAAAAGTAAAAGAAAAGTATTTATTAAACCATTTTATGAACATATTTATTAATTAAACCATTATTAAATATTTTTATTAACACACACCCACACACCCACACCTACACACACACACACAGAAGAGTTCACATATGACATTTTTGGGTAGCTGGAAGGATACCAGGGATCAAAATCTCTCTCTCTCTCTCTCTCTCTCTCTCTCTCTCTCTCTCCTTCTCTCGCGCATGCGCTGCGGGCCACGCCCACAAGACATGAATTCAAAGCACATTCCCTGCTTGACAAACTCAACTTTAATTTGATTCCTTGAGGGATCAGGATGCCAGATGAGCTCAAATACACCCACATTTATTAAACATTTACTGAATTGAAACAACTTAAAAAACTAAACTAAAGAGTGAAGCTTCCTTCTGTCTCTATCTGGGAGGCCAGCGGGGCGGGATGTTGAGAGACAGCCAATGAGAGAGCAACTCGTGCGTTGTGTGAAATTTTGATTGGCACGTTTGAATTTTGAATTTCTTTTCGTAAGAGGGGGTTGTTTCGTATCTCGGGGACGGAAACTCCGTTTTTCGTAATCCGGTGATTTCGTACAAAGGGGTCTTTGTAAATTGGGGGCCGACTGTATTTATAATAGCACAATACACCAGACAATATCCATTCCACATTGTTACCCCATGATATACAAGACATTCCCCACCTCCTCATTCAGTCTCACTCACTGATTCATATCCTGAACCAGTTAATCCTATTAGGGTTGTGGGAAGGCTGAAGCTTGTCTTAGCCAACGTTGGGCAAAGGCGGAATACACCCTGAACAGCTTGCCAGACCATTGCAAAACTAAAGTACATACACAACTAACACAACCATTCAAATTCACAACTAGGCACAGTTTGAAAGAGCCAGTTTGCCTGATGTGCATGTCTTTGGACTGTGGGAGGAAACCGGAATACTTGAAGAAACATGCAGACTCCTCACATAAACGCCAAGCAAGGGACCCCAACCCAGGATTTCCTTGCCGTGAGGTGTTATCCACTATGCCACAACACCGCCCTTGGTACTCTCTGAAATATTTTCATCATCTGGAATTAAGTCTCTTTTTAGTTAAACAACTTTTTCTCATGAAAATCAGATGCTTTGGTTATATCTTCCAGCTGGAACACTTAAGGTTCCCTCCAGAAGCAGTTTGTTGTTGTTTTTTTATTATTGTTATTATTATTATTATTATTATTATTATTATTATTATTATTTTATTATTATTTTCTGTCTACCCTGGCTATGTTCGATGTTTACGTCTTTGTATGTTTTCCTTTCCTTGACCGAGCAGTTGGAGTCCATCCCTGACTAGAATTTTTAGAAACAGTACTGACACCACAATGACGACATGACTTTCTCTGGAACTGCTTTGTCATTGTATTTCTTTGTGAATTACTTAAACCGTTTACAGTAGTGTGTTCCTGTAGGCTGAAGACACCAGGGTTGTATTGCAATGATTTTCCCACCATGTTACGTGGTTGGGGTTCTGTTTATTGTGAAACACTGTGTTTTTTTTATGAGTAATGTGATGAAAGACACTTTCAGGAATGGCCATGTTTATTGCATGTTCATTCCCTTTAGGGAACAAAAATGGTCTTGTTGGGATTTTGCTGTCAACCTTGGTCATGTTAAAATCATATTTATAAATGTGCAAGCTATATAAAAGCTGGCTGGCCAGGGTGTTGTCTGCCCTCAGAACCAACCTCCCTGTGACCCTAATTAGGATTAAATGGTTCAGAAAATGAATACAATAGCAACAACAACAACAACAACAACAACAACAACAACAATAAGTAGAAGAAGAAGAAAAAGAGGAAGAAGAAGAAGAAGAAGAAGAATCCCGAACGCTTCCCTGGTGTGGTGTTTTGGGCATGTCCAACTGGGAAGAGACCCTGGGATCGACCTAGAACATGCTGGAGGAACTATGTCTCTTGGCTTGTCTGGGAACGCCTTGGTGTTCCCCTGGAAGAGCTGGAGGAAGTGGCTGGGGTGAGGGACATCTGGACCTCTTTGCTTAGGTTGCTGTCCCCGCGACCCGACCCCGGAAGAAGTGGAAGATGATGATGATGATGATGATGATGACGATGATGATGATGATAATAATAATAATAATAATAATAATAATAATAATAATAATAATAATAATAAAAAAATAATCATAATCATAATAAAGTAACGGTGGCTTTCTTGTTTTTATTTTTTAATTATGATAACAGACTCATCTCTCATTCACCTGCCAAATTGACAATGTTTGAAATTGGCAAACACCATTCAGCTGACACTGAGCAAAAAGGTGGGGTATACCCTGAGTAGATCACCAGGCCATCACAGGGTCAACACACACTTAACCTTAACACTTAACTCTCATACCTAGGGTCAATTAGGAAAAGCCAATTAGTCTAATGTGCATGTCTTTGGACTGCAGGAGGAAACTGGAGTACCTGGAAGAAAACGATGCAAACATGATGAGAACATTCAAAACTCCACAGCTGGCTTTCCAGGCCATCACAGGGTACAAACACATTGACAGCTCTGCAGTTACTCCTGATGAAAGCAATGGTTGTTTTACATCCTTTTTACCACAGACAGTGAGAGACATGGTCAGCCTTTGATAACCCAGTTAGCTGCACTGGGAGACAACAGTAACAACTTGGTGATGGTGGGGCTTGAACCCTGGACCTTGGGATCAGGAGGCTAGAACCTTACCATCACTGTGCCACAGTGAAACATTTCCATTCAAATGTGAGTGGTATCATCTACTACTACTACTACTACTACTCCTACTACTACTACTACTACTACTACTACTACTACTACTACTACTACTAATAATAATAATAATAATAATAATAATAATAATATTTGGCAGGTCAGGTTTTGCCCTAATGTAGCCGTGAGGGGGGCACAAGCCAGTGTTCACCCTCATGCCGGTCCCAAGCCAGGATAAATGCAGAGGGTTGTGTCAGGAAGGGCATCTGGCATAAAACCTGAGACAGATCAAACATGCAAATCACAAATATTACCTCCATACTGGATCGGTCGAGGCCTGGGTTAACAACGACCGCCATCAGTGCTGTTAACCAAAAGGGTGCTGGTGGAAATTGGACCACTGTTAGGAGAGGCGGGAGGCATGTCCATGAGCAGAGAGAGAAGAGGAAAAGCATGAGCCTCGGACTGAGAGTAAGGACTTTGAATGTTCGAACTATGACAGGAAACGGTAGAGAGCTGGCTGACATGATGCAGAGGAGGAAGGTGGACATACTGTGTGTTCAGGAGACCAGGTGGAAAGGTAGCAAGGCTAGAAGCTTAGGAGCAGGGTTTAAGCTGTTTTATCATGGTGTGGATGGGAAGAGAAATGGAGTCGGAGTCATCTTGAAGGAGGGGTTGGTTAGAAATGTTCTAGAGGTGAAAAGAGTGTCAGACAGAGTGATGAGTCTGAAGTTAGAAATTGAAGGTGTGGTGTTCAATGTTGTTAGTGCTTATGCCCAACAGGCAGGATGTGAGCTAGAAGAGAAAGAGAGATTCTGGAGTGAGTTAGATGAAGTGATGCAGAGTACCCCCCAGAGGTGAAAGAGTGGTCATTGGTGCAGACTTCAATGGACATGTTGGTGCAGGCAACAGAGGGGACGAGGAAGTGATGGGCAGGTTTGGTATCCAGGACAGGAACACAGAAGGACAGGTGTTGATAGATTTTGCAAGAAGGATGGAAATGGTTGTGGTGAATACATTCTTCCAGAAGAGACAGAAGCATAAGGTGACTTATAGAAACGGAGGTAGGAGCACACAAATAGACTACATCTTGCATAGACGATGCAATTTGAAGGAAGTCAGTGACTGCAAAGTAGTCGTGGGTGAGAGTGTTACCAAACAGCATAGAATGGTGGTGTGTAGGGTGACGCTGATGGTGAGGAAGGTGAAGAAGGCAAAGGCAGAGCATTAGACAAAGTGGTGGAAGCTGAAAAAGGAAGAGTGTCGGGTTGTTTTCAAGGAGGAGTTGAAAATGGCTTTGGGTGGTCAGGAAGTGCTTCCAGATGACTGGACAACCACAGCAAATGCGATCAGGGAAACAGGTAGGAGAGTACTTGGTGTGTCCTCTGGATAAAAAGTAGATAAGGAGACTTGGTGGTGGAATGCGGAAGTGCAGAAGTGTGTACAAAGGAAAAAGTTAGCAAAGATAAAAGTGGGACATTGAGAGGACCGAAGAGAGTAAACAGGAGTACAGGGAGACACAGCGTAAGGCGAAGGTTGCGGTGTCAAAGGCCAAACAGAGGGCATATGATAACTTGTATGATCGGTTGGACAGTAAGGAGGGAGAAAATGATTTATACAGGTTGGCACAGCAGAGAAATAGAGATGGGAAGGACATGGAGCAAGTTAGAGTAATTAAGGACAGGGTGGGAAATGTATTGACTGATGACAGAAGTGTGCTGGGAAGATGGAAAGAGTACTTTGAAGAGCTGATGAATGAGGAAAATGAGAGAGAAAAAAGAGTAGAAGAGGTGACCATTGAAGACCAGGAAGTAGCAAAGATTAGTAAGGGGGAATTGAGGAGGGCATTGAAGAGGATGACGAGTGGAAAGGCAGTTGGTCCTGATGACATATCGGTGGTGGTATGGAAGTGTCTAGGAGAGGTAGCAGTAGATTTTCTGACAAGAACATTCAACAAGGTCTTAGCAAGTGAGCAGATGCCAGAGGAATGGAGGAGAAGTGTGCTGGTGCCCATTTTCAAGAACAAGGGAGACTTGTGAGAATTGTGGCAACTTCAGAGGGATAAAGTTGATGAGCCATACGATGAAGTTTTGAGAAAGAATAGTGGAAGCTAGACTAAGGGCAGAGGTCAGCATTTGTGAACAACAGTTTGGTTTCATGCCAAGAAAGAACACCGCAGACACAGTGTTCGCTTCGAGGATGTTAATAGAGAAGTACAGAGAAGGTCAGAGGACGCTGCATTGTGCCTTTGTGAATTTGGAGAAAGCATATGACAGGGTACCAAGAGAAGAATTGTGGTATTGCATGAGGAAGTCTGGAGTGGAGAGAAGTATGTTAGAGTGGGGCAGGACATGTATGAGAGATGTAAGACAGTGGTGAGGTGTGCTGTTGGCATGACCGAAGAATTCAAAGTGAGATGGGACTGCATCAAGGGTCAGCTCTGAGCCCCTTCTTGTTTGCTATGGTGATGGACAGGCTGACCGACGAGGTTAGAGAAGACTCTCCATGGACTATGATGTTTGCAGATGACATTGTGATCTGTAGTGAAAGCAGAGAACAACTGCAGGGAAATATAGAGAGGTGGAGGTATGCCCTGGAAAGGAGAGGAATGAAGGTTAGCCTCAGCAAGACGGAATACATGTTTGTGAATGAGAAGGACCTAAGAGGAATGGTGAGGTTAAAGGGAACAGCGATAAAGACGGTGGAGGATTTTAAATACCTTGGCTCAATTATCCAGAGCAATGGAGAGTTTGGTAAAGAGGTGAAGAAGCGTGTGCAGGCAGGTTGGAATGGTTGGAGAAAAGTGTCCGAAGTGATGTGTGATAGGAAGGTATCGGCAAGAATGAAAGGAAAAGTGTACAAGACGGTGTTGAGGCCAGCGATATTGTATGGTTTAGAAACAGTGACACTGAGGAAAAGACAGGAGGCAGAGCTGGAGGTAGCAGAGATGAAAATGTTGAGGTTCTCTTTGGGAGTAACGAAGATGGATAGGATCAGGAATGAGTACATCAGAGGGACAGCACATGTTAGAGCTATTAGGGACAACGTCAGAGAGTCTAAATTGAGATGGTTTGGACATGTACAAAGAAGGGATAGTGAATGCATTGGTAGTAGGATGCTGAGGTTGGAACTACCAGGCAGAAGGCCTCGAGGAAGACCAAAAAAGAGATTTATGGATGTGGTGAAGGAGGACATGAAGGTCGTTGGCGTAAGAGAAGAAGATGCAGAGGACAGGGTGAGATGGAGGCAGATGATTTGCTGTGGCGACCCCTGAAGAGAACAGCTGAAAGGAAAAGCAGAAGA
>CM045728.1:14179849-14249849 GCA_024760905.1 Plotosus lineatus
TGGTTATGTGCATTGACCCTGTGAAGGTCTGTAAAGCTGTTCAAAGTGTCTCCCACCTTCACCCAGAAATGGCTAAGATAGGCTTCAGCCTTCGAACAATCATAATAAGATTAAACATTTCAGCAAATTAATAAATTAATAATCTCTTAGTAATTTGCACCCAAATCTTGTATATTGTGGTATTTATACATCACTTTTAGTCCACAGTTGTGAAACCAATGCCTGTTTCTCAACATTCTCTTTAAATTTCTTCTCTACACGAAAACTTCCTTTATCTATGCATCTTCATATCTCTGTGGTTTCAAAACTTCTTCCATATACTTCCTTTTTGTAGTCTTAATAAATTTTCTGTAGAGAAGGGCTTTATGTAACAGCCCATGTGTCTGCATAGTGACGCACAGCTCAGATCTTATAGTGCCAGTGTCGTTTTCTCGCTCATTCCCCTGTTCCCTTGGGTCTACTAAGCCTGACTTGTCACTCTCATGTCTCTCACTGGTAAAAGCCCATCGCTCACACTCCTCTGACAGTTCAAAGCCCCGCATTGATTTTGATCAATCACCTGCTTCATGCACTCTGACGCAAATGTCAAAACAGTAAACCCTCTGCTGCATGGTGGCATTACTCATACCTGTCGACTTCAATTGGCACTCTATTTAAACTTTCTCAGGATTACAGGTTGTCTGTTAAAGCTATGCATTTTTGAGGATATTTCTGCCAGTCTAACTATTGCTTGGACTGATTGATCATTCAGGATAAAGGATTTTCAATCGCCATTTGTGCTTTTACACACATAGGAATTCTTGTGCGGTTGTTCAAGGAGTCAAGTTACAAACAGAAAAGAAGGCTCAAATCAACAACACAAAAACTGCTATAAAACAAAACGCATAAAAATTCTATATTTAAAAGGACCTTACACAGACCCAAAAGAATATAATAATAATAATAAAAGTAATCTTCTTCTTTCTTCTTCTTTTCCTTTCGGCTTTTCCCTTCAGGGGTCGCCACAGCGAATCATCTGCCTCTATCTCACCCTATCCTTTGCATTTTCTTCTCTTACACCTACTACCTTCATGTCCTCCTTCACCACATCCATGAATCTTCTCTTTGGTCTTCCTCTAGGCCTTCTGCCTGGTAGTTCCAACCTCAGCATCGTACTACCAATATACTCACTATCCCTCCTCTGTACATGTCCAAACCATCTCAATCTATAATAATAATAATAAAAGTAATAAAAATAAAGTAATAATAATAATAATAATAATAATAATAATAATAATAATAATAATAATAATACAATAAATAAATCAGAAGATAACAGAAATAAATGAAATTGCACTATATTATATTATATTATATTATATTTATATATTTATATATTTATATATTTAGATTGCACTATGCCCATTGTTTTGTTTGGGAAAAAAATGAACAGTTCTCTGGGTAAACAAAATGGTCGCAACTTCAAAGTTAGATCTTCCATATTCTCAGAGCAAGGTCCAGAGATAACCTACAGTCAGTACACCAGGTTCACTTAACGAGAATCCACCGTTCTTTCACCGCGGGCCTTGTTGCTAGCCGCTGCGCTCCGGTCCTACCTGTAGGCTGTATAGCCGGCTGGTGGAGTCGTCTCGTCGGGTATACTCTCCTCGAGCCATGTTTCACAGAAACACAGCATGGAGCAGTCCTGTAGATCCCTCTGCGCTGCAATCCGAGCATGAAGCTCGTCCATCCAGTTTGGTAGAGACTGAACATTTTAAAGCAGTATGACCGGGAGGGCTAACCTTCCACTACTAACCAAGGGCCAGAGTCATTGTTCAGCCCCTCTCCGCCTGTCGCATCTCTGCCTGGGCTTATTGTTATCCGGGGTGTGGCTAGCATTGAGCTGCGGTAGTATATTCAGGATAGGAGTTGAGCGTGCTCAGTTCTAAAGGTCCAAAAGGACTGTGCTCTCATAGCTGTAGTAGGGTAGCCCGGTCATAGACGAGCATAATGCAAAAAAACAAAACAAAAAAACAAACAAAAACAACATACAAAACATATTTAAAAAAAAACAAAGAACCATTTGACTCCGAGAACTCCACAACGTCGCCCTCTTGGAAGAGCCATCTTGGAAAGGTTCAAGAGCTTGGATCCCGGTCTTTTACAATTCTAGCTGTATGACCTTGTGCAAGCATCAACCGGGTGTAGATTTCATTTACATCCTGTATTTTAAACAATTTCCGAGCCCTCCTGATTAAAAACACATTAGCGATCAGATCTTGGTAGAATATTCCATTAGTTTGGTTTTGAAGTGGTGCAACAGAATACATTTCTCATTGTCATCTGGAGAACAAAACTTAATTGTCACAGTCATCAATAACTATTATCTGACTCTTCGTTCTCGCCTATAAACTGTGCTGTGCAGTGATAGGGAAGAGATGCCTAATGGGTGGGAACTAGTCATGACTTAATGAGGTAGAAAATCCAGGGGCCGGCAGGAAATGGCTTCATTAGCTTAAAAAGAAAAGGTGAAATACATTTAACCTGAATAGTCCCCTCGCTATCTATGTGGATGACTGGAAACCTTATGCTCCACCAATTACAAAGTACGTAGAAAGGTGCAAACTACTGCTGAAGATGACGTGTTTGGGTTCTGGCTCAATTCTGATGATGCTCCTATGCAGAAATTCTCTACAGAACACCAACATGAGTGGAGGAAACCCACACAAGAACATTCAAAATAGACACAGATATACCCAATCCCGGGACTTAAACCCAGGACCTTCTTGCTGAGGCAGACATGCTAATGACTATACCAGGGGGCCGCCCCAGCTGAATTCATTAATTTATTTTAATAAGCCGCTTAATCCTATTTAGGATCGCAGGGAGGCTGGCGCTCATCAACTCTGGCCAATGGCTGGTTACATCCTAGACTGCTTGTCAGGCCATCACAGGGCCAACACTCACATAACCATTCACACTTACATCTTTCATGCTTGCATAAGTTTTTAGCCACATTAGGCTAACTGGAAGGGCAGTGGTGGCTTGGGGGTAAAGGTGCTGGATCACCGATCCTAAGGTTGTGGGTTCAAGGCCCACTCTCCCTGGGTTGTCACTGTCCCCGACAGTGCAGCTTACTGGGTTATCAAAGGCCGGCCATGTCTCTTACTGTCTATGATGTGAGGTTCGTGTAAAAAAATCACTGCTGACTTTGGACAAGGGTAGCCTGCATAGCCGTCAGTGTGCTTCTGCCATGTGATGACCTGGTGAGCTATCCAGGGTGCACTCTGCCCTCACCCGGAGTCAGCTGGGATGGGCGCCAGCCTCCCCGCGACCCTAATTAGGACTAAGCAGTTACATAAAATGAATGGATGAATGAAAGACTAAATGGAATGTAAATGGTGGTGGGTCTGCTGGACCTGCAATGTTCTGCCCAGTTGTTCAGGGTATCTCACACCTCTGCACAGTGTGATCTGACATCAGCTCCTGCGTCCTTGGAACCCTAATACGTTTTTAATTGGTTCGACAAACGAGAGAATGATGAGATAGTTCTACTTTATGAAAGCCAGGCTGTTAAAAAGGCAAATCACTGAAGAGGAACATAACATAGATACTGTATATTCACTTACTTTTACTTCACACTGATTTCTTTTTCATCTGGAGCAGTGGTAGCTCATTGGTTAAGACCCCAGGTTACTGACCAGACATTTTTTGGGTTCAGACCTCAGTTAGTATCACCAAGTGGACACATTTGGGCCTTTGAGAAGTCCTCTTAACCCTGAACTGCTCAGCTGTATAAATGAGATAAAATATAAGTAGCTCTGGATCGGCCAGATGATGTAAATCTACAACACTGACCTTGAATTCGTAAAACCTCAGTCTGTTGAGCCAGGAGAAAACAAGAAGGCGGGACTGCGGTACTCACTGAACAGAAAAAAAAAAAAAAAAAAAAAAAAAAAAAACACACACACACACACACACACATAAGCTCAATGTTATGAATCATTTGTCTCACTGAACCTTTTTCCAATTTTTATTGTTGTTTGGAATCCATTTGGGGGGGAAAATGCATTTACCAAAAGACTCTAAAAGTTTTTGCGGTAAACCTTCTTTATTCTTAGTTTTTTTTTCTTTTCCATACAGTTTTCTTATGAGCAATTCTGGCACTAAATGCACGCACCACTGACGTTCCTTTTCCATTAAAAAACTAACAACTACTACTCAGTGATACTCAAGTACTTTTTTAAAATTTTCTTTTTCAGACTCTTAATCTCTCCCTCCCTTTCCCAGTTCATGAGAACATTACTAGGTTTATATGTACTTCACAGCGAATGTTAATATTTCTGTGAACTTGTGAGACATATCCGGTATTACTGTATGCTCTGCTTTGTTGAATTATCTGCATGTAATATGACACTCTCTTGTGGTTAAGACTAATAAAAGCATACTCATGCATACGTCCAGCCATCCATTGCTCCTCCATGTACATTTAACTTTTTATTTAAATTTAAGAGTGTAAGGTATCTCTCTTTTTTTATTGACGAATGCATTTTCCATGCACGTACACCACCAAACACGAGTCCAAAGATTACAACTAGGCGGGCTTCTAAACTTTAATACATGATATTTCATTTTAGAAGATGCATTACGTCTACGTTCCTTTTCTTTTCCCTGAACATTTCAGGAGGGTTTTAAAGGTCTCTGGAAATTGTAAATAATAATACAAGACCTGTCCTAAGTTCCATGAGGTCTTTCAGACGTAGGGGAATGTTATTATATAGACATCATTGGCTCTCCAATGATTACCTCAGTCGCTACCTCAATTACCTCAGCATCTTCTTCAGTACACCAGGTGTTACAGCTGCAATCTGTGAGTCAGTCTAAGTTCTCTCAGAAGCACGGATGATGTTCAGTCATCTTTTTTTTTTCTTTTTTCTTTTCTTTTTTGGACTCTCTGACCTGGTGTTTTATGAGCAGATCCTCCTGACCTGTGATAATGTCATATAGGACTGGCCCTTAAGGTTCTATGTGTGTATCTGTGCTGGCAGGCTTTGGGTAATAACTGTGTGTTCTAGCTTGAGCTAGCGAGCTTGAGCTGTCGTTCTATCACAAAGGTGCAGTTTGTGAAGTTACATGTGCTCATGTGCTCATAATACAGCAGTAGAGTTTCCCAAAGGAAGCACCAAGCATTTAAAATAGATAGTTATAGCTCTTGATTTTCTGAACCTTTTCTCCTCGGCCAGAGAATGGTTAGCTGTCCACTGCTGATCTCCTTTCTGCCAAAGCCATTGTGAGGCTAATTTTGCTTGCCTGCAGACATCTGTTATCGCCCGTTTCCTTGTCATGCCCGTGATGCCAAGTACTCCATAGGCTCTCCAGAGTGACTGCCCAGCAAAGCCCCATCTGCCAACCTCGACTGGGATGTTCCAGGTCTTCCATCCTCTCTGTCGGCACTCATCCAATAGCAGTTCATATTTGGCCTTCTTTCTCTCCTGTGTATCTTCCATTCTCTCTTCCCATGGCACTGTCAGCTCAATAAGCACTTTTTAATCTTTTTAGTGGCTCTTGACAGCAACAGCAAGTCGGGACGCAACGTAGTGGTGGCGACTTCTAGTGGGAATCTCAGCCGCTTCTTGAGATCTACCTGCAGTTTCCAGTCTCCTGCTGTCGCCAGAAGACCAGTGTCTGTAGACCTCTTATTAGCAGGTGCTGCTCCCCCCTCTCTGACAAAGTTGATGAAAGTCAGCTTTGTCTGATCTATTGGCTTCTTCCTTCGTGCCATATCGAGGCTGGCCGCAATCTTGCTGAGGATTTTGTCATGTCGCCATCGATATCTTCCGTTCGTCAGTACCACTCTGTAAGAAGATAGAATGTGGTCCAGGTTTGCTGGCCTTCCACATAACTTGCAGGTAGGGTCTTTGGTGAGCTTGACTGGTGTAGGCAGTACATCATAAACAGAGCGTAGAAGAAATCTTATTCTCTGGTGGTCCATCTTCCACATGTCACTCCAAGACACCCTCCTTGACTGGACCCCTTCTCATCTCAACCAACTGCCCTGTTTTGTTTTGGGGTTTTTTAAGCAAAACGGCTGCCACTCGTCTTGTCTCCGCCTCTGTGGACCGAACTTCACTCTCAACTATCTT
This sequence comes from Plotosus lineatus, assembly GCA_024760905.1. NCBI lineage: Eukaryota > Metazoa > Chordata > Actinopteri > Siluriformes > Plotosidae > Plotosus > Plotosus lineatus. The sequence continues at coordinate 14,185,972 of CM045728.1, forward strand.
TCTCTTCTCTGCATTTGATGCTGCCCTCCAGCTTGCTCTGGTTACACATCCTCGTCCTAACCTGCCCGTAGTTGTTGTCCCCACTATGTCACTGTGTCTGAGCCTGGATTCTGCATCCTTTACAGCCTTGTCTGCTTTCCACTTCAGACCAGTGTTAACCTCCACCCGGGCTCCAATAACTTTCTCATCTGCGCTGTCTCGCAACATCATATCCTGCCTAACTTTGGTGACCTAGAACTCTTCTGTTACAGAGGAAAGTGAAAGTTGCAGCTTGCTGACAGTACTGTACAGGCCGATGCTGGAGAAGCTTCTTGGAACTCCAAGCCATCTTCTGATGTAGACACTCAATCTCTTCTCCATAGTTTTGACAGTCGATATCGGGATGTCATACACCAGAAGAGGCCACAGTAGTCTTGGCAGCACTCCATGCTGGTAGATCCAAGTTTTGTACTTCCCTTGTAAACCACTCTTGTCCACAGCATTCATCCCATCATCTACCTGCTGCCGCATCTCCTTCACACTGTCCTTGTCGTTAAGAGAGCTCCTGAACCACTCGCGTAGGCTTTTCACTGGCTGCTCAGTTACTGTAGGGACAAGTTCCCCATTGATCCTGAAGCAGAATCTGTCCTGCACTTTCCCTCTCTTCAGGACTAAGCTCCTAGACTTTGCAGGCTTAAACTTCATCCTTGCCCATGTTATCAGCCTTTCCAAGTCTTCTAACATCCATCTTCCTTCTGGAACTGACTTCGCCGTCATCGTCATGTCATTCATTTTCATCCATCTTGTGAGTGGGTAACGAACTCATGAGATAGTTACTGGGCCTTGACTCATTTTCTCTGCTGTTTTCACCATCAGGTTCATTACTGCAGAGAAGAGAATGATGGAAATAGTACAACCGGTAACTATTCCTACCTCGAGGTGTTGCCATGACGCTGTATAGAATGACACAGTGAAACACATCTTGAATTTATTAAGATAGTGTCTCGGTGTCTGGTGAACCTTCTCAGGTACGTGGTACTTCTTCAGTGTTAAACCTACAAGCTGATGATTTGCTGTGGCGACCCCTGAAGGGAAAAACCGAAAGGAGAAGGTTTGGATGAATATATATATATATATATATATATATATATATATATATATATATATATATATATATATCAGGCTCACCCAGCAGTATAAGTGGCCACTAAAATATACTGGGAAGGTAACCTGCAATGGATTAGCATCCCATTCAGGAGGAGTTGAACTCCTAGTTGCTTCACGCTAGGGAAACCAGGGATAAGCACCAGCCTGATGAGCCACTATGGCTCGGGTGTAAAAAGCCCAACAGACTTTGCCTTAATTTCGTTATTTTTAAATTCGATTAATATTTAAAAAAACAAACGTGATGCTCTGAAACCGCATGAATTGAAGCGCGAAGTAGCGAGTGATCCCTGTATTGATCAAAGGTGATCCAAGGAAGGACAACCAGTGGACTGACAAGAGTGTAATGGGTGCACAAGACCCATTTATGCTCGTCAGAAGTCTGTTTTGATCCTGCAGGAGAGTCATTGTAGCTCAAACCACTGAAAGAGTAATGTTGGCTATGATGAAAAGGAGTCAAAACACACAGAGCACTACAGTTTGCTGCGTACATTCCTACCTATCCACAGACGTGTTAGGTGGTGTTAATGTTATGGCTGATTAGTGAATATTTCATTCTCACATATTTCCTAGTATTCAACAACTTTTGCATAAAGTACATGTTTATGTTCCTTGAGTTTTTCCTTGTTACAATTTCAGCATCATTCTACATAGCATTCAACTGAAGGTGCGGTCTGAAATCAAAAATACTAGTAGATAATTACCATAATGTGCCATAATACAGTTGTAATGTTCTGGTTAAACAGATTTCTACCTACAGTTACTAGGAAATATAACAGTAAAGCTCAGGTAGTATGGACATTCTGTGTTGCCGTGTGCACTATCACCGCATTTACGCCATAGTATGTCAGAGCAAGGCCGTGGCAAGCAATAGTCAACTTGTTTGTGGTGTGAGGGGAAAGCCTGGAAATTTATAGAGTCCGTCTCCACATGCCCATAAAAGTTAATTTAAAAAAGAAAAAGAATGTCAATGTTGGGTTTGGAGAGCAGCCAGGTTTTTCATCTCTCTCTGTGGGGAAGACACTTACTAGTCTCTGGCTTATGGTTCTACCAGGCTCCGAATGTCAGATCATTTACCATACAGAGATCAACACTGAACTAACACAGAAATACATCATCAGTCAGAAATCATTATTCAAAATCCTTTCCTGTTTTAGTTCAACTTGATCTAAATCCCTAGATTATCTACAGCCTCTACATGTTTCTGCTTGCCTAGGCTCTTGACTTGAAAAGCATCAGCAAATCTGAGGTTGCCCAAAGTGGCTTCAATTACTAATAGTGGTGAAATAAACCTATTTTTCAGGTGTTCTTCTTAAGTATGGCTCCTAATCATGGTTTAGAACAGGGATCGGGAACCTTTTTCACTAAGACAGCCAAAAAACCACATATTTTAAAATCTAATCCTCTGAGATATATATATATATATATATATATATATATATATATATATATATATATATATATATATATACACACATATGCATATACAGTCGGCCCTCTACTTACGAAAACCTCTGAATACGAAAAATCCAGGTTACGAAAAACATTTTCCTAAATTTTCGTCCTCTGTATAAAAACAACCTCTACTTACGAAAAGCGCCAAACACACCATTCAAAAATTCAAAAGCGCCATTCAAACATTCAAACAATGCGCAAGTTGCTCTCTCATTGGCTGTCTCCCAACATCCCACCCCGCTGGCCTCCCATTGGTCAGAAGGGAGCTGAACTGTACCCATTCATGTACCATACTTCCTGTTTGTCACACGCGTGAAGGAGAGTTGAACAGGACTGTTGGCTTGTGATATTTTTTGAGATTGATTATTGCAGCGTTATATTTCGTTATCCATCATGGACCTCCAAGAAAGTGATTCCGGTGACAAGAAAGAAGAAGCGGGCTCCGTTATCAATCGAAGTGAAGCAGGAGATAATAAAAAAATACAAAAGTGGGATGCGGTTGAGCGAAATCACAAAGGAGTATGGCCGAAACCCCTCTACAATCGGGACGATATTGAAGCAGAAGGAGGCATTAAAAGCGGAGATACAGTGACGGAGGTCATTATTTCAGAAAAAGCAACCACCATATTTAAGGACCTCTTGAAGGAGGGTGGGGGTGAGGGTTCTTCAGACCAGCAACCCCATGACTTTAAAGCGTCGCATAGGTGGTTCAGAGATTTAAAAAAAGCTAAAGAATTTTCTTTTAGGGAACAGCCGAAAGGAAAAGAAGAAGTAAATAATTTTCTTTTACTTTTAACACATATTTCATGCAAAATTGGTGTACTTTTATAATTTTTAAAGGGTCTGTGGTGTAGTCTTGGGAGCCTTGGAACGAATCATACGTTTTACATGTAAAATGCACCTCTACTTACGAAAACTCCAGGTTACGAAAAAGATGCTGGAACTGATTATTTTGGTAAGTAGAGGGCCGACTGTAAACATATATATGGTGGTAGGCCTCCGTCAGTCCCGAAGGACTATGGCTGCGCTCTGGCTGGTATCCCGGCTGGTGATACTCCCCAGTGCGCAGAGCCCGGGTAGGGAGTAATGAGGGACAGGCTGTTACCCAAGCAGCAAGTCCCCCATCTCGGCACCACCGGAAGGATCCAATGGAAAGGCAAGTGCCGATACGACTGGGTTCCAGTGCCGCTGCAGGAGAGAATCTACGGTCAATTTAGAACGGCCAATTAACCTACAGTGCACGTCTTTGGATTGCGGGAGGAAACCGGAGCACCCGGAGGAAACCCGCACAAGCACGGGGAGAACATGCAAACTCCACACAGAAACGCCCAGGCCGGGAATTGAACCCAGGCCTTCTTGCTGTGAGGCGGACGTGCTAACCACTACGCCACCGTGTCTCTATATATATACATATATATAGCTTCTATCTGTTAAACGTGACAGCAGGTTGGTCTTGATGTTTTTCAGGTGAGAAGGACTGCTTGCATGCATATGTGTGGAGCCAAACATGGTCAATACGGCACGACTCACACGCTGCAGGGTTTGGTATGTGACAAGAAGCACGTTCCAAGTTTGGACAATCAGCTGGTCTACGGGTTGAAGTTTTTTATGTCTGTCCATTTGTGTTTTGCTTGCCAGCTCTGTTTGGCTTTGTGCAAATGAGCTGATCAAAAACGAGAAACATTCACCTCTTGACCCAAAAACAACTCACGTAGGCTGTTGCACATAATCCAGTAAAATTAGAGTTTCAAGGTATCGGACCCACCCATACACTGGAGTACAGAAAGGATTGGCTCGCTGCTGCACGCCACAGCAACAAGTGGTGTTGAAAATAAATGTATAGATTAAAATGCGTGAGATTTATTTATGTTTTTGTTTTATTTGATGTTTTTTTTTCTGTATTTTTATTTAAATGACAGTGAAATTATGTATAAGTTATTCTGTCCTGATTTATCTGAGAGCCAGATGCAGTCATCAAAAGAGCCACATCTGGCTCGCGAGCCATAGGTTCCCGACCTCTGGTTTAGAACCTGTGCTTGTTCTACTGCCTCTGTAATCTTTACAGAACACACACTCACATGCACTCCACTTCCCCAATGGGCAATTGAGTTGAAATAGTACATGAGATTGTTATTTTGAAGTCCCTGATCATAAAGTAGCGGAAGATGCTAAGTGTTGAGAAATGCGTGTAGCTATTTACTGTTTTTGCGATGTACTCTTGAGGACATCATGCAGCCAGACACTTTACGCTCTTCAGTTCAAGTCTACGCTGTTATCAAAAAGTCAGCCTTGGAGTTAGAAAACGACACAAGTACATATTGACCAATGAGTGACCACATAAATGCTGTGCAATATTACACACATAATTTTTTGAGCATCCATTTGTCTTCTTGAGACTTTTTTATTCTGGCTGGATAACGTTTGAATCCAAATAACATACACTAGGAGCAGACATTGTCAATACTATCATGCTTTAAATTGGAAAATCAAACCAGGGACTATTTAGGTTGTTTTTGTAGGGTTTTTGTGTAGTGTATAAGTAAAATAAATAATTAGTGTAAAAGCACTCACTTGACTTGCCTCTGTTATGGTTCAATTTCATTTCATTCATTTTGTGAACCACTTAAGCCTAATTACGGTTGCAGGGAGGCTGGTGCCCATCTCAGCCAACTCTGGGCGAGGGCAGAGTACAACCTGGACAGCTCACCAGGCCATTGCAGGGCAGACACGCTATATTTGATGAAAGTTAGCAATGGTTCTTTTACAGCCTTTCACTATAGACAGTAAGCGACATGGCCGGCCTTTGGTAACCCAGTTAGCTGTACTGGGGGGACAGTGACAACCTGTTGAGAGTGGGGACTTGAACACCAACCTGGATATCAGTGATCGAGCACCTTTACCACCAGGCCACCACTGCCTGAGGTAAACAGTAATACTGTAAATGAAACTAATTCAATATTAGGTGGGATGATGACTTTTGTTTAAAAATCGAAGAGCATCAGGTCCAGTTTGTGGAGTTTTACAAGTACAGTATCTACAGGGCGTCTTACAGAACCAGTCACAGTTCTACTGGAAATGTCGACTTGTTATACTTGATTCTTTATTTGAATATAAATCGAATTAAGAGAAAATTAAGTTCATGGCCTCCTTTTTAATGACATCCTTAAGGACAGAGCTGTTGCTTTGTTCTGTTTTGAAATGTTTTAAGAAAACAGTTACCAGTTGCCTAGTGCCACCAAAGAGTCATAATACTGACTCTTTCCATTTGGCCTGACGAAAAAAAATTACCAAAAACCAAAGTTTAAATATAAAGCAATGGAATGCAAGGCAGAAATTACTTTTGGTTCTGTAAAATTTGTTTTACTGTATATGAAATGTAATGTTTTATTGAAGTGTATTTATGACTACAATGGGAAGAACCCTGGCAATGTTGCATGCTAATCTCTAGACAAATTTACAGTTGTGGAGAATGTACTGGTGTCCTTGGGTTACTTTCTGAAAGGCATTTTGCAAGATCTTGCCCTTCTGCTTGCATTTCCTCCGTGTTCACTGGTTTCCTCCCATTTCCACAACACATGCTGCACTCTTTGTACAATAACTATACTCTTTCTTTCTTTCTTTCTTTCAGAACAGAAGTCTTCCATTTCAGAAAATGTTTCATGTAGAATACATCTTTAAAGCATCAGCGACTGCCCATGCAAAGGCCACTTTTTCCGACAAGTATACAAAAGGAAATCACGTTTTGTGTTTCAAGCAGAATCTCACATTATGAATTAATGAAGATGAATGATGCTTTGATAGGGAGGATAAAGCCTTTATAATTTTTTTATTTCATGTAGGAGCAAGTGTAAACCACACCAAAAGCCTTTTGTGTGGTGGATGAACCGAGGACTCAAAAAAGCTTGAGCACACAAGCGGAAAAGAAGCCACACATCAGTTTATTGTGTTTCTTCGCCCTACACCCTATATTGCCGATGGACATACAGGTGTGTTTCCATCCTCAATAGGCCAAAAGACGAAAAACGACAATACAAGGCAGACGTGAAGTGTTATGTTACTGCATATTCTTATTTTCTTATATGATATTTTTCACAGATATTGAACAATTGAACGATTTCATGAAACTGAATCGAACAGAAGCTGATTGTTTTAGTTCAAATTGTAAATGATAAAATATTATTTCCACTTTATCGACAACTCATAGGCTGATTAAACAAAATTCAGTAATTATAAATACATTTTACCATAAAATACTTTCATGTGTGTGTGTGTATATATATATATATATATATATATATATATATATTCTGTCTGTCTTCCTTTCGGCTTTTTCCCTTTTACTCGGGAGTTGCCACAGTGAATCATCTGATTCGCACGTTTGATTTGGCAGAGGTTTTTACGTCGGATGCCCTTCCTATCACAACCCTTTTTAGCAAGGGACAGAAACACGCTGACGACTTTGCAGCTACTCTTTACGAAAGTCAGCAATGGTTCTTTTACATGAACCTCTCACCATAGACAGTGAGAGACATGGCCCGCCTTTGATAACCCAGTTAGCTGCACTGGGGGAGACAGTGACAACCTTGTGGAGAGTGGCACTCGAACCCCCAACCTTTGGATCAGCGATCCAACGCCCTATACCACTAGACCACCACTGCCCCTTGGGCATATATATATCACTTCATTTAACTCACTCCAGAATCTCTCCCTCTCTTCTAGCTCACATCCTGCCTGTGGGGCATAAGAATTAACAACATTGAACATCACGCCTTCAATTTCTAACTTGAGACTCATCACTCTGTCTGACATTCTTTTCACTTCTAGAACATTCCTGACAAACTCCTCCTTCAAGATGACTCCGACTCCATTTCTCTTCCCATCCACACCATGAAAAACAGCTTAAACCTGCTCCTAAGCTTCTAGCCTTGCTACCTTTCCACCTGGTCTTCTGAACACACGGTATGTCCACCTTCCTCCTCTGCATCATGTCAGCCAGCTCTTTACCTTTTCCTGTCATATATATATATATATATATATATATATATATATATATATATATATATACACACACACACACACACAGGGATCTCTCACTTTCCGTGGTTAATTGGGACCAAGATTTCCCTACGACCGCAAAATTCCCCAAAGTAGGATCAACTCCCCCTGACTGGCATATACGTACATGTATATGTGTATATAATATCAATAAATACATATGCAACACTATAAATGCTTATAATAGCAATTAAACATTCAAACATAATGCAGAAAATGTAAATAACATATAAATAAACACTCATACAGATATATGCGTGCACTCAGATGCACATCTCATAAGTTGTTTTGATGGGGGGTTTGGGTTGTTCTTTGTTTGTTTTGGGGTTTTTTTGTTTTGTTTTGTTTTTTGGGGTTTTTTTTTTCTTGTTTTGTGGCATTTTCCTTACCTATTTCCACTATTCTTCCTTAATTTCCTTATTTATTACTTATATTAATAAATGCTCATGACTCATAGCTTACAGTCTGTGTTAAGGCCTGTGTTAGGCCTTTTTAAAGTTTTAATATGCTATGAGAAGACGAAGAAAAATAAACTAAAACAAATTTAACCATGCGCAGTGGTGGTAAGGTGCTGGATCATTGATGCCAATTTTGAGGGTTCAAGCCCCACTCACCACAGGTTGGCCCCCTCCCCCCTTCCAGGTCAGCTAACTGGGTTATCAAAGCCGGCCATGTATCTCTATGTCTGTGGTGTGAGGTTCATGAAAAAGAATCATTGCTGACTTTCAACAAGAGTAGCTGCTTAGCCGTCAGTGTGTTTCTGCACTTTGATGGCCTGGCGAGCCGTCTAGGGTGTACTCTGCCCTCGACCAGAGTCAGCTGAGATGGGCACCAGCCTCCCTGCGATCCTAATTATGTTTAAGCGGTTCAGAAAATGAATGAAGCTTTGACTGTACTTAATAGAAATTTTATGTAGAGATTTTTAATTTGTCATTATTTATATGTCAATATAAGCCATCTTTGTTCTACACCATTCCTTTGCATGTGCCCAAAACCTTTGCACAGTTCTGTGTGTGTATATGTATGTATGTATGTAATTATATAAATATAAAAAATATAAATATTTTTCTTTTCCTTTCGGTTGTTCCCTTCCAGGGATTCGCCACAGTGAATCATCTGTCTCCATCTTCAAGGAAGTCATATTAATGATTCACATATTCGATTTGTTATAGGATTTTATGTCGGATGCCCTTCCTGACACAACCCTGAGCAAAGGGCAGAAACACGCTGACGGCAATGCAGCTACTCTTTTCGAAAGTCGGAGAGCATGAAGCCAAATAAATTAAGGCGTTATATAAAGACATCACACCCCGATCATGTGATGAGCCACGTCAGTTTTTTCAGCAAAAACGTGTCAAATATTACCAACAACCATCCAGTTTTGTGAATGCTACTCCAGCAAACCAGCGAGCTCTGTTAGCATCAGATAAGGTGGAGTACCAAACTGCTCAGCGCAGAAAACCCCACCGCACAGCAGAGGAACTGATCCTACCTGTAGCACACACGGCTCTGTCATGCTGGATGACGTCACTGCTGGGAAAATAAGTCCAGGTCCCAGTTCAGCATTCAGCAGGAGCTGAGAGTTCAGTATCGTGCTGTAAACCCGGCTTCGAAAAGCTGTGCACTGCAAAGTGTGCTCATTGTACCATTAATCTGGACTTCATCATTTTGACAAAAAATAAAAATAACACAAATTGTTTTCTTCATTTTTGTTTTGTAGGTTAAAGTGTTTTATATATTGTGCTCCTGAGTTAATGTTGCTGATCAATTTGAATGTATTATTATTTATTGATTTTATTTTATTTTATTTTTCACGATCAAATGGCTCAAATTGGTGGTCAAAAAATATTTACAGTTTAAATAAGGATACTTTTTTAATTTCAGGCAAATTGATGCACTTTAAATCTTTTTGTTTAAAGGCTAAAAAATTGTTGATAAAGTTATTCTTTGATGGAAGTTGATTTATATTTCTTCCTTTTTTGTATTCCATAATGATAATACAGATTTATTATGTTAAGGACACAGTGTATGCAGAGGATTACTTATAACAATTTTTAGACAAATAACACTATTTATTTGGGGGGGGGGGGGGTGGAATGTTTTCCTCTTCATAGGGGGGGCACGACAGAAAATAATTGAGAAGCACTAAGTTAGGGTCTCCTGGGAATATTTGGTGGAGATTCCTGTCAGTGGAGCCTTTAACTCCCACCTCCGGTAGAGCTACAACCATGTCCCGAAGGAAGCGGGGGACATGGAATCTAAATGGGCCATGTTTCTTGCCTCCATTATTGAGTCAGCAGCCCATAGCTGTGGCCAGAAGGTTATTGGTGCCTGTTGTGGCAATAACCCTTGAACCTGGTGGTGGACACCTGCGGTGAATGGGGCCATACAGTTGAAAAAGAAGGCTTTTTGGGTCTTATTGGCCTGTGGGATTCCCGAGGCAGCAGACAGGAACCCGCATGCCACACATGCTGCAGCCTGAGCTGTCGCTGATGCAAAATCTCAGATGTGGGAAGAGTTCAGTGAGGGCCTGGAACGCTTCTATCAGTTATCCTAAAAATGGTTCTGGACCACCATCCAACACCTTAAGAGGAGGAAACAGTTTTCCACAAATACCGTTTAAAGTGGAAATTGGGGGGCTGTTGACCTCGAATGGGAATGTTGTTGGAAGGTGGAAAGAATACTTCAAAGACCTCCTCAATCCCACCAACATGCCCTTCATGGAGGAGGAAAAGGTTTGGGAGGGGGTCCATCCATCACTAGTGGTGGGGTCACCAAGATAGTCAAAAAGCTCCTTGGTGGTTGAGCTCCAGGATTGAATATCTCAGGGCTCTGGATGCTGTAGAACTGTCTTGGTTTACATGTCTCTGCAACATCAGGTGGTCATCGGGGGCCATACCTCTAGATTGGCAAACCGAGGTGGTAGTCCCCCTTTTTAAAAATGGAAATGGAGAGTGTGTTCCAATTATCACGGAATCACACTCCTCAGCCTACCCGGGAAAATCTATGCAGGGATACTGGAGAGGAGGATCTGACCAATGACTGAACCTCAGATTCAGGAGGAACAATGTGGTTTTCATCCTGCATGTGGCATACTCGCCCAACTCTATATGCTTTACAGGATCCTAGAGGGTGCATGGGAGTTTGCCTAATCTGTCCAGATGTGTTTTGTGGATTTAGAGGAAGTTTTCAATTGTGTCCCTCGGACTATCCTGTGAGGTGTGTTTCGGGAGAATGGTGTACTGGACCTGTCGTTACAGTCCATTTAGTCTCTGTATCGCCAGAGCCAGAGCCAGAGCTTGGTAATAACAGGTCAAATTCATTTCTGGGGAGGGTTGGAGTCTGCTAGGGCTGTCTTTTGTCACTGATTCTCTTCATAATTTTTATAGACAGAATTTCTAGGCGCAGCCGCTGCATTGAGGGGTTCTGGTTTGGATCATCTCTTTGCTTTTTGCAGATGATGTCTTTTTGGTTTCATCAATCCAGGACCTCCAGCTCTGATTGTAGCTATTAGCAGCTGAGTCCATAGCGGCCGGGATGAGAATCAGCACTTCCAAGTCCGAAGCCATGGTTTTCAATCGGAAGAAGGTGGAATGCACCCTTTGGGTACAGAGTGAGGTCCTGCCCCAAGTGGAGGAGTTTAAATGTCTTGGGGTCTTGTTCATGATGAGGATGAGGCAGAGCTTGTACTGTTCCATCATGCTGTAAAAGACGCTGGGCCACAAGGAAAACCTCTCAATTTACCAGTTGATTTATGTTCCGACCTTACCTGTGGTCTCAAGCTTTGGGTAATGACCGAAAGAACAAGATCGCAGATACAAGAAGCTGAAATGAGCTTCCTTCGCATTGTGACAGGGCTTTCCCTTAGAGCTCGTTGAGGTGGCTCAGACATCTGGTTAGAATGCATCTTGAATGCCTCCCTGCTGTGGTGTTTTGGGCATATCCAACCAGGAAGAGACCCCAGGGTCGACCCAAAATACACTGGAGGGATTATGTCTCTCAGCTGGTCTGGGAATGCCTCAGTGTCCTCCAGAAGAGCTGAAGGAAGTGGCTACGGAGAGAGACATCAGGTCCTCATTGCTTAGTCTGCTGCCCCCGTGACCTGACCCTGGACTAAGTGGAGGATGATGATGATGATGATGATGATGATGATGATGACGAAGATCTTGTTAAATTATCACTGAAATCAACTAGTTGTGGCCTCATGCCAGGCTGTATTTTATCCTCTTGGAGCTGTTTGAAGCCTCATGGTGTCTGACCACAGAAGCAGGATTTCTGCATGACGCCATTCTTGGATCACATGTCTGAAGTCTTAAACATTAACTTTATGTCTCTGTTGTGTTTTAATGTGTCTGTCCTGGACCGCAACACCCACACAAACACACTCTCTGTGCTTTGATGAGGTCGCAGATCAAACAAGGAAAAGTGACGTGTAAAGACACAGCTGAGAAGTTTTTAGCAGAAACCCATAGCCCCCTTTGTCCCCACCCCCCACCTCTCTCTCTCTCTCTCTCTCTTTCTCTCTCACTCGCTCGCTCTCTCTTTCTCTCGTTTTCTCTCTCTCTACACCATTGAGTCTAACTCACTCTGTGAACACAACATGAGAGAAACAAAGACATCCACAAGATGTTGGCAGATGTGTGTGTGTGTGTGAGTATGTGTGTAATACAGCTGTGATGAAAAAAGGAATGATGCCGACCACTTTAATGATTCCGGTAGTAGAAGTTGTCAGAAAGCATTCAGGTGCATGTGCTTTTTACACCTGCAGCAACGTAAGTGACTCAGTGCACTCTGCGTTTGCTGTTTCTCTCCATCTTTCACACCACACACCAGCACACATACAGACACACACTCTCTCTGTTTAGAACTGGCCACCCAGCAAGCAGTCTCTAACAAGGATTGATTCACTTAACTCATCCGTGGATGTCTATTGATGTTATGACATTAGAGTCAGGCTGGTGATGGAAACACTGGGGGGGGTTCTTGACTGAAATTTGGTTATTAGACTGGTCCAATACCACTCAAAGAACTGAGGTAGCTCATAATTTATTTATAGAAACAAGTTGCCTAAACTTCCCAAACGCCTTCCTGCTGTGGTGTTTCGGGCATGTCCAACCGGGAAGACACCCCGGGGTCAACCTAGAACACGCTGGAGGGATTATGTTTTTCGTTTGGTCTGGGAATGCCTTGGGGGTCCTCCCAGAAGAGCTGGAGAAAGTGGCTGGGGAGAGGAACGTCTGGACCTCACTGCTTAAGATGCTGATCCTGCAACCTGATCCCGGATTAAGCAGAGGATGATGATGATGATGATGATGATGATGATGATGATGATGATGATGATGATCCTAAACTTGGTTGCACTTTTTGCAGGAATAAAATGGTGATAGGTGTTATTTTGTTGAAAACCAAGAACACTGATGACTAAGAGTGGGTGCCCAAATCCTTTTGAATCTAACTGTGTATAACAATCAGCCATAACATTAATATCACCTCACTGGTCTGCAGCTAGGTGGCCCTATTCACCTTAAGCTGCAATACACTCTTTTCTGAATCCTTTCGAATAGAGTCAGCACTAACGGTTTCAGCAGTTTGTGCTAAATTAGCTCCTCACATGCATCAATGAGTCTTGGGAACTCCTTACACTCTTGACAGTTCACTGGTTGTCCTTCCTTGGGCCACCTTTTGTAGGTATTTACAACCATACCCGAAACACCCCACACGACCTGGCACTTTAGAGAAAAACAGAGCCAGTCGTTAAGCCATCACAATGCGGCCCTTGTCAAAGTCACCCAGATTCTTGTGCTTGTTTGTTTTTTTCTGCTTCTAACACAACTTCAGACACTGACTGCTTAGTTTCTGTCTAATACATCACACTCCCAAGTGTCGCAGTAATGAGGTAATCAATGTTATTCTGTGCCAGGTTACTAGATATTAGCAATTCTGCACTCTGATTGGTTAAGCTCCTCCTAGGATATCAGCTCCTAACTGTTAGTTTAATGCCACAACAGAAAAATAATACATATATTTTTTTAATTGAAAAGGGTGACCTTTGCTAAGAGAAACTATTGTATAATAAAAACATATTTTATATTTTCAATAATTAGACAGCTTTTTTTCACCAAACTCAACTTTTTCAAAAACCAGAAGTGCGGTAATGCTAGCTTCTGCACGTTTCGCAAGTTCCACTAAGTGCCTTTTTTTCAGGTCAGTCTAGTCCTAGAAAAAGTAGCACAATATGGGTTTAAAGTATGTGATAGTAAGAACACATTTCTTTTTTATTTTTAAGAAAAGACATCCTTTTCCATCAAACCTGATTTTATTGGACTTCAGGCCTTCAGCTACCTGGCTAGCTCCCTGCTAACCTGTTATATACATAACTGGCTTTCTATGAAAAACAAAGTATAGAGTTGAAATGTTTTATAGTTAGAAAGTTTTATTTATTTTTAGGAATTATAGTTTTGTTCCCACCAAATGTGAATCTATTAGACTGTTAAAGGAAGCAGTCACTTCAGCTTCAACTCACCAACAAGCTCCATGTTAATCGACTTCCCTGTATTTTTTTTTTTCTTGTATATTGTATTTTAAGAACATTGATACTTTTTTTAACTCCCACTATACACACATTAACTTCTTCACTAAAAATGAGTCGAAGCTGTATTTTTCACATTTGACTGATATGCACACGGCCAACTTGGTCTTCTTGCCAAGACAGCTTGACAGTAGCCTCAATTTGCAATATTAAATTAAGTGTGACTGCTAAGATATGTTTGCTTGTGCATTTACTCATTAATTTTTTGAACCACTTAATCCTAATTGGTGTCACTGCAAGGCTGGTGCCCATTTCAGCCAATTATGGGTGAAGGTGGGGTACACCCTGGACAGCTCACCAGATGATGCCAACACTCACGGGGGCATTTGGAACAGACAATTAACTTACTGTGAATGTTTTTAGACTATGAGGGAGTAAACTGGAGGAAACCAATACAAACACAGGGAGAACATGTCAACTCCAGACAGAAACGCCCAAGCTTGGAATCAAACCCAGGACCTTCTTGCTGTGAGTCAGACGTGTTAACCAACACACCCCCACTCACCCTGACATCTTGGGGCAATTTGGAGCAGCCAATTATTAAAAGTATATGTCTTTGGACTGTAGGAGGAGATCAAAATACCTGGATAAAATACACACAAGTGCACAGAGAAAATATAAACTCCACAAAGAAACACCCTCACTGAGCCTCAAACTCAGAAGGTTTCATGCTGTGAAACAGACCTGCTAATCAATGCACCACCATGTGACAAGGATTTTCATTCATTTTCTGAGCCACTTAATCCTGATTAGGATCACAGGGAGAAAGGTGCCCATCTCAGCTGACTCCGGGTGAGTGTGGGATACACTCAAGACAGCTCACCAGGCCATTGCAGGGAAAACACTTGCACAACAATTCACACCTAGAGAAGATTTGGAACAACAGATTAACTTACTGTGCATGTTTCTGGACTGTGGGCGGAAACCAGAGTACCCAGAGGAAACCAAAGCAAGCAGAAAGAACATGGAACTCTATACAGAAACACCCAGGCTGGGAATCAAACCCAGGCCTTTTTGTTGTGATTATGAGTTATTGAGTATTTATAATTCAGTAATCATAAATACATTTTACCATAAAATACTTTCATGTGTGTGTGTGTGTGTGTGTATATATATATATATATATATGTATATTCTGTCTGTCTTCCTTTCGGCTTTTTCCCTTTTACTCGGGAGTCGCCACAGCGAATCATCTGATTCGCACGTTTGATTTGGCAGAGGTTTTTACGTCGGATGCCCTTCCTGTCACAAACCTTTTTAGCAAGGGACAGAAACACGCTGACGACTTTGCAGCTACTCTTTACGAAAGTCAGCAATGGTTCTTTTACATGCCTCTCACCATAGACAGTGAGAGACATGGCCTGCCTTTGATAAACCAGTTAGCTGCACTGGGGGGACAGTGACAACCTTGTGGCGAGTGGGACTTGAACCCCCAACCTTTGGATCAGCGATCCAGCGCCCTATACCACTAGACCACCACTGCCCTTGGGCATATATATATATATATATATATATATATATTCTTCTTTTCCTTTCGGCTGTTCCCTTCAGGGGTCGAAACAGCGAATAAATCTGCCTCTGTTTCACCCTGTCCTCTGCATCTTCTCTTACACCAACTGCCATCATGTCCTCCTTCACCACGTCCATAAATCGTCTCTTTGGTCTTCCTCTAGGTGTTCTGCCTGGTAGTTCCAATCTCAGCATCCTACTACCAATATACTCACTATCCCTCCTCTGTACATGTCCAAACCATCTCAATCTAGCCTCTCTGACTTTGTCTCCAAAACGTCTTACATGTGCTTATTCCTGATCCTATCCATCCTTGTTACTCCCAAAGAGAACCTCAACATTTTCATCTCTGCTACCTCCAGCTCTGCCTCCTGTCTTTTCCCCAGGGCCACTGTTTCTAAACCATACAACATCGCTGGCCTCATCACCGTCGTGTACACTTTTCCTTTCATTTTTGCTGATACTCTCCTATCACACATCACACCGGACACTTTTCTCCAACCATTCCAACCAGCCTGCACACGCTTCTTCACCTCTTTTCCACACTCTCCATTGCTCTGGATTGTTGAGCCTAAGTATTTAAAACCCTCCACCTTCCTTATCTTTGCTCCTTGTAACCTCACCGTTCCTGTTGGATCCTTGGTATTAATACACATGTATTCTGTCTTACTGAGGCTAACCTTCATTCCCCTCCTTTCCAGGGCATACCTCCACCTCTCTAGGTTTTCCTGCACTTGTTCTCTGCTCTCACTGCAGATCACAATGTCATCTGCAAACATCATAGTCCAGTGAGATTCTTGCCTAACCTCGTCTGTCAGCCTGTCCATCACCATAGCAAACAAGAAGGGGCTCAGAGCTGACCCTTGATGCAGTCCCATCTCACTTTGAATTCTTCGGTCCTGCCAACAGCACACCTCACCACTGTCTTACATCTCTCATACATGTCCTGCACCACTCTAACATACTTCTCTGCCACTCCAGACTTTCTCATGCAATACCACAGTTCCTCTATCGGCACCCTGTCATATGCTTTCTCCAGATCCACAAAGGCACAATGCAGCTCCTTATGATCTTCTCTGTACTTCTCTATTAACATCCTCAAGGCAAACACTGCATCTGTGGTGCTCTTTCTTGGCATGAAACCAAACTGTTTTTCACAAATGCTGACCTCTGCCCTTAGTCTAGATTCCACTATTCTTTCCCATAACTTCATCATATGGCTCATCAACTTTATCCCTCTGTAGTTGCCACAACTCTGCACATCTCCCTTGTTCTTAAAAATGGGCACCAGCACACTTCTCCTCCATTCCTCTGGCATCCTCTCACTCTCTAAGACCTTGTTGAATGTTCTTGTCAGGAAATCTACTGCTTCCTCTCCTAGACACTTCCATACCTCCACCGGTATGTTATCAGGGCCAACTGCCTTTCCATTCTTCATCCTCTTCAATGCCCTCCTCACTTCACCCTTACTAATCTTTGCTACTTCCTGGTCCTCGATGGCCACCTCTTCTACTCTTTTTTCTCTTTCAGTTTCCTCATTCATGAGCTCTTCAAAGTACTCTTTCCATCTTCCCAGCACACTTCTGTCATCAGTCAATACATTTGCCTCTCTGTCCTTAATCACTCTAACTTGCTGCACATCCTTCCCATCTCTATTTCTCTGCTGTGCCAACCTGTATAAATCATTTTCTCCCTCTTTACTTTTCAACCAAGCATCCAAGTCATCATACGCCCTCTGTTTGGCCTTTGACACCGTTACCTTCGCCTTACGCTGTGTCTCCCTGTACTCATGTTTACTCTCTTCGATCCTCTCTATGTCCCACTTCTTCTTAGCTAACCTCTTCTTTTGTCCACACTCCTGCACTTCCTCATTCCACCATCAAGTCTCCTTATCGCCTCTCCTTCCAGATGACACACCAAGTATTCTCCCACCTGTCTCCCTGATCACATTAGCTGTAGTTGTCCAGTCATCTGGAAGCACTTCCTGACCACCCAAAGCCTGTTTCAACTCCTCCTTGAACACAACACAACACTCCTCCTTTTTCAGCTTCCACCACTTTGTCTAATGGTCTGCCTTTGCCTTCTTCACCTTCCTCACCATCATGTCATCCTGCACACCAGCATCCTATGCTGTTTGGCAACACTATCACCCACTACTACTTTGCAGTCACTGACTTCCTTCAAACTACATCGCCTACACAAGATGTAGTCTACCTGTGTGCTCTTACCTCCACTTTTATAAGTCACTCTATGCTCCTCTCGCTTCTGGAAGAACATATTTACCACAGCCATTTCCATCCTTTTTTCAAAATCTACCAACATCTGTCCTTCTGCTTTCCTGTCCTGGATACCAAACCTGCCCATCACTTCCTCGTCTCCTCTGTTTCCTGCACCAACATGTCCATTGAAGTCTGTCCCAATGACTACTCTTTCATCTTTGGGGGTATTCTGCATCACTTCATCTAACTCACTCCAGAATCTGTCCTTCTCTTCTAGCTCACATCCTGCATGTGGGGCATAATCACTAACAACATTGACCATCACGCCTTCAATTTCTAACTTGAGACTCATCACTCTGTCTGACACTCTTTTCACTTCTGTAACATTCCTGACAAACTCCTCCTTCAAGATGACTCCTACTCCATTTCTCTTCCCATCCACACCATGAAAAAACAGCTTAAACCCTGCTCCTATGCTTCTAGGCTTGATACCTTTCCACCTGGTCTCCTGAACACACAGTATGTCCACCTTCCTCCTCTGCATCATGTCAGCCAGCTCTCTCCCTTTTCCTGTCATAGTTCCAACATTCAAAGTTCCTACTTTCAGTGCAAAACTCCTGCCTTTCCTCTTCGACGTCTTCGACCAACAGTAGTTCAATTTCCACCAGCACACTGTTGGTTAACAGCACTGATGGCGGTCGTTGTTAGCCCGGGCCTCAATTTCTTAGTTTTGACTTGCATATTATTTGTGGCACTGGTTTTACGCCGGATGCCCTTCCTGACGCAACCCTCTGCATTTATCCGGGCTTGGGACCGGCGTGAGGGTGGACACTTGTTTGTATCCATATACAATATTACACTTGTTAATATAAGATGTTTGTGTGTATATATAATATTAAACAAAAATATTAATATTTCTTTGGATGAGTAGGTGTCACAACTGTTTCTAACCACATTTTTCTCTTTGATTTTATGACAAACCAATCACCCTTTGAGGTCTCTGCTCTCCACGTGTTCTTCCCAAGGATAATCTCCTTATTGACAGCACAGTAGCACAGTAACATGGACAAAATGTCTCTTCCTACTTTACAAAAACAAGCACTGTTATCAAAGGATGGCCATGTCTCTGCCTGTCTATGGTAAGGGGCTGTAAAGAAACTATTGCTGGCTTTTGTCAAGAGTAGGCTGCATAGCTGTCAGAGATGCTACCCTTTGATTGCCTGGCAAGCTGCCCTGTGTGTACCCCGCCCTCAAGTCGGCTGAGATGGGCACCAGCCTCTCCATGATCCAAATTCGGGTTAAGCAGTTAAGAAAATGAAGACATGAATGATGTGGAGAACAGGTGGTTTAACAGTGAATGGGCAGAGAAATATGTTTTTATTTGTACATGAAGCCTGTGTGTCTGCTGAGCAGCACATATTGGTCTGTAAAATTTCAGAATTTTTAAAGAAACCCTCTGATAATCTGGACACTATTGCTTGGGCTCTGATACCCTCCCATTGAAGATTTTTTTTCCAATCCCCCACATGAACTCCATTAAAACTTACAACCATGCAATCCTCACACCACACATCCGCTCTGCATTACTCATCACAGTCTGCATTACACCTGAACTTCTGCGCTCTTACTGAATCAGAAAAAATGTCCTTTTTTTCATTGGATGAGAAATGTTGGTTACTTAACCAGTTAAATAACAGTTATATTGATCGTTAGTAATTAGGATTGACAGTTAAAGTAATTTATTCATGTGTATATTCACATTATCATTATCTTCATATACTAAAATGCACTAATTTTATTGGGCAATTACAAAACACACTATGTGCACGTTGATGTTATTGTACTGTATCTGTTAATGGTTTTCAAGACATATTTTTTGGGTCCTTATTTGAGATTCTTTTCATGATCCAGACCCCCATTCCAAATTGTATTGAATAGTCCTGGCCTAGAGAAACGATTTGCAGTACAATTCTGTGCTACATGTAAATTGGATTCTGCCTCACTTGTAAGTCACTTTGAATAAAAGCATCTGCCTGATGAATAAACGGTAGGGAAATGAAATGTTTTCGAAGATGTTATTCAACTTTAGCCTAATTCTAGTAGATATAGCAAACAACATGCGAATATATTCTGAATTTTGAAATGAGGTCCACCTTCACTATAGGAAACAGAGAAGAAGCATCTTTTCTTTTATATTATACTCAGTAATGCTGTAATGCACATGTCCACCCCAATCCATCCTACTCATATTGCTGTCGTCTACTTGCATGGATTTTACATACATTTCAAACTCTTGGCAGCTTTGCATCTCTCTCTCTCTCTCGCTCGCTCTCTCTCTCTCTCTCTCTTGTTGGTAAACAGATCTGACACTTTGGAAAGGGTCATGGCAGTTTACAGAAGTAGGTTAAAATGTACAAGAATGAAATGTACTAAAATGAAGGCCAAAGTATGGTGAAACATGTCTCCAGCGTTATATAACCCAAAAGTGGCACAAACTGGTCATACACGCTCACAAGTTCCTAAAAATAATGAAAGAAATAATAAAAATGTGAATTAAACAATGCACAATATCTACAGTATACGTATGCAGGGCAGCACAGTTGATGTAGGGGTTAGCAGGCCCACCTATAAACAACAAGAAGGTCCTGGGTTTCAGTTCCAGCTCAGTAAGGGTGTTCCTTTATGTAGTTTGCATGTTGTCCCCATGCCTGGTTAGGTTTCCTCTTGTACTCCTGTTTCCTCTGACAGGCCAAAGATATGTACATTAAAGCTACTTTAGTTGTCTAAAATTTCCCCTTGGTGTGAATGTGAATGTGAATGTGAATGGTTGTACCAATGGTTGACCCTGCAATGGTCTGGCAAGCTCTTCAGCGTGTAGCCTACCATTGCCGAGTGTCAGCTGAGTGTTGGCAAATGAGTGAATGGCAGAGAGGGCTGAAGGTGATGGTGAAGGTATCATAGTCAGTATCAAGGGCGTAATCTCTTATGCATGATATGATACCTTCACCATGGTTGGTCTATCAAATATTTAATATGACTAACAGTTACAATAAAGATCAGTAAATCGTGATAATGTCATGCTCAAGAAGATAAGATGCTCAAGAAGTTTACCACCAGCATTATTTTCCATCCATTCATATACCGCTTACCTGTCATGGTCACCGAAAAATCTGGAGCCAATCCAAGCTGTCTTCAGATATGGCAAACCCTTGGCTGAGATGCGAATCCAGAACCTTTTCAATGTGAGGCAAGAGTGCTGTCCACAGAACTTTTAATGCCTTATTATGTCACAGACTGTCAAATTTCTAATAAACATACTTGCAATAGAGGACAACAACACAGATACTGCAGTCCAGGGGTCTGCAACCACCAGTCCGTACACCAGTCCCGGTCTGTGGCTCAGTTGGTACGGGTCCACAGAAGAAATCATTAATTATTTCCGTTTTATTTATGTTCTGAGTCTGAATGATCTTTATTTTTAAAAAATCTTTTATTTTGAAAAATGACCGGATGCATGTCGATCATTGGCGCGGTAGCGAGTTGGACATGTTTCAAACAATAGCAGGGATTGTGGGTGAGACTGAGCCTGAGCCTTCATTCTCCCAGCTGGTGCACCATCACCTGTGGGTTTTTTGTTTGGTTGGTTTTTTGTTTGTTTTTTTAGAAAAGTTCAAGCTCTACTTCCCAACCAGCTTTATTTCAACTGTTGAAAAATAACATTCATGGAGTGCTTATTATTATTATTATTATCATTATTATTATTATTATTATTATTATTATTATTATTATTATTATTATTATCATCATCATTATTATTATTGTTATTATTATTATTATCATCATCATCATCATTATTATTATTATTATTATTATTAATAATAATAATAATAATAATAATAATAATAATAATAATAATAATAATAATAATAATGTATATAAATAAATTATATTTACAATATAAACAATCTATGACCCGCCCCCGGTCCGCGATAAAATTGTCAAGCGTTGACCCGTCTGCGGTGATAAAAAGGTTGGGGACCCCTGCTGTAGTCAAAGTATTCTGGTTCACTTTGTTCTCACTCACACACTCATTTGACAAACCACTTAACCAGTAATCCTGATCCAGTACAACTAACTGGGTTATCAAAGGTTGGCCATGTCTCTCACTGTCTACGGTGTGTTCAGTTCATTTTCTGTACCCGCTTAATTCTAATTAGGGTCACAGGGAGGCTGGCGCCCATTCCAGCCAACTTCGGGCGAGGGCAGAGTACACCCTGGACAGCTCACCAGGCCATCGCAGGGCAGAAACACGCTGACGGCTTTGCAGCCTACTCTTGTCGAAAGTCAGCAATGGTTCTTTTACATGCCTCACACCATAGACAGTGAGAGACATGGCCGGCCTTTGATAACCCAGTTAGCTGCACTGGGGAGTCTACAGTGTGAGGCATCTTAAAAAACTATTGCTGACTTTCAACAAGAGTAGCTGCATAGCCATCAGCGTATTTCTGCCCTGCGATGGCCTGGTGAGCTATCCGGGGTGCACTCTGCTCTGGGTGCCAGCCTCCCTGCGACCCTTGTTAGGATTAAGCGGTTATAGAAAATGAATGAATGAATGTCATCTGGTCATTTATCTAGCAATATACTTGTATTATCTTATACTTATTTTATACATATACTATTACCTTTCATCCCCACATTGAATGTGTGGTGGTGGTCATGGGGGGGGGGTGCCTTTCTAATGCTTCAGGCCTCTACCAGAGACCTGAGTTCAGAGTTCTGCACTGTATCTTAGCTGCTCTTAGAAGAAAAGCTCTTCTGGACAGAGGCCTCAGATGTTGTCCCTGGATTTTTGCAGTTTTATTGTTGCAGCCCCTAACACTGCTATTACCACTGGGCTTACTTTGGACATCACCTTCCACAGCTGTTCCAGCTGTTCTCCAGCCTCTGGTGCTTCTTGGTCTTCTCCTGCACCATCTTCATGATGTTACTGTCAGCCGGGATTGCCACATCTATCACAATTGCCCTCTTCTGCTCCTTGTCAACCACCACTTTGTCTGCTTGGTTAGTCAGCAGCTGCTTGTCAGTCTGGAAGTTGAAGCCCCACAGGAGTTTAGATCTGTTGTTGTACAGTTTATCCCACTGGGACTTAGTGACTTCTGATCCATACTCAGAGCAGATGTTTCCAGATACCAATCCAGGCATTTTGTTCTGCCTTTCAATATAAATTTCCCCATTTTTTTTTTTTACATCACATCTCACAACTATATGCTGGACTGTCTCAGGGGCATGTTTGCATTGCTTGCACCTTGGGTCCTGTCTGCTGTGCTACACCTCTGCCTCAGTGGGTCTGGTATAGAGGACCTGTTCTTTTGCTACCATGATAAGATGATAAGATCATCTGTTCTTTAGCTTGGCCTTCAGTCCATGGTAGGATTTCTTGATTTGAACCATTTCCTCAATCTGCCAATGGTCTGTCCGATGAGGGACTTGTTCTTCCACAGTATTTGATTTTCCTCCCCACAACTTCTATTTTCCAATGCTTGCGGCAATCTTTTCAGCCAAGGAGGTCATCTTCCAGATGTATTTATGGATGCTTATTCTTTTATCCAGGATAGCTGCTGTAACCTTCACCATTCTTTTCACATTTCATAGCATGTTGAGTCTAATGGTGCTGGACTTTGGGTGGAATCCATGCATTGTGAGTTTTCATGTCTTGTCGCCAGTGGTATGTCTCCCCTCCTGTGTTACCCTTACTATTCCAGCTTGGTATTTCTTGAATGGACCAACTCAATTTGACTGCTGTGATACCAGAGAGGCTCTTTCATGTTATGAAGAGGCCGGTCATCAACTGGCAATTTTGATCTGTTGTCCTTGCAGGGACACTTCATGCTCAGGATCATCCTGCCTTGTGTTATTTTCTCCAAATGGGAGTACACTGGATAGGATTTCAAACAGGCAATTGATTATTTTGGCCTTGCTTCTGTGGTGTATATCTTTAGCCTAACAGCCAGAGCTGTGGGTCTATTTGTCAGTCTCTCAAACTTTACTTATAGACAGCTTGCCTATGCTTATAGACAGCTTGCTAGCGATCATAGAGAAAACAAAGCCCACACCATTGAGTTGCTCGCTGTGGTTTCAACTTTTAAAAGTAAAGTCCCGCAATGGTGAAGAATAGCACAAAAACTCTCTTGATCCATATATCATCCACATATTTCAGAGGACAGATATTTATGTACAGTTAAATTAAGATGTGCAAGAACAAAGTTGACGTAAGTAAAAAAAAAAAAAGTGGAAAGTACAAGAAGGGGCAGGGGCAACTGAAACAGATTGCATGCAGTTAACGCAGGCGCATCGGTTACACAAGCTGTGACAGTTTGTGCATTCTGAATATACACAGCATTAAGTCAAGTTCTGTGTATTTAATTCTTGTTTCACTTTTATTGCCATGGAAATCGAAATTCAACATAATATTGCTTGGTGGGTGTTTTGTGTGATGTGAACGGGTGGCACAATGGCATGTCTGCTTTACAGCAAATAGGTCCTGAGTTTACGTTACAGGCTCGGCTATGGCATTTCTCTGTGGAGCTTGCATGTTCTCCACATGCTTGTGTAGGTTCATCAGTTCATTTTCTGTAACCGCTTAATCCTAATTAGGGTCGCGGGGAGGCTGGCGCCCATCCCAGCCAACTTCAGGCGAGGGCAGAGTACACCCTGGACAGCTCGCCAGGCCATCGCAGGGCGGAAACACGCCGACGGCTTTGCAGCCTACTCTTGTCGAAAGTCAGCAATGGTTCTTTTACATGCCTCACACCATAGACAGTGAGAGACATGGCCAGCCTTTGATAACCCAGTTAGCTGCACTGGGGAGGACAGTAACAACCTTGTGGAGAATCGAACCCCCAACCGTTGGATCAGCGAGCCAGCGCCCTATACCACTAGGCCACCACTGCCCTGCTTGTGTAGGTTTCCTTCTGATATTGTGGTTTCCTACCACAGTCTAAAGACATGCATATTTTTATTACCACCGGGCCACCATTGCCATAGATATTCCAAAACAGCTTTTAACTTGTAAAGACTAAGGTCTCTGGATAGTGGCGGAACATTGGTTGGGTGCTGGATGGATTACTGATCCCAAGGACAGGGGGTTCAAGCCATATTGTCAACTGGTTCTCACTGCTGTTCTCTCAGTGCAGCTAACTGGGTTATGAAAGGCCAGCCATGTCTGTGTATGTCTGTGGTGGGAAGCCATCATTGACTTGCATCAGGAGTAGGCTGCATAGCCATCAGAGTGTTTCTGCCCTGCAATGGCCTGGCGAGCTATCCGGGGGGTATACTCCGCCCTTGCCCAGAGTCGACTGAGATGGGTTCATAAAATTAATGAATGAATGAGACCAAGGTCTCTTAACTCTCTTGAGATTTTGCTTCAGCTGGTAGCTTCTGTCTGCCAACATAAAAAGGGTAAGTTTGTCAAGTGTAAGATATTGTGAGGTGTATCCACTTTATGCCAAATTTGCACAAAGACCCAAAATGATACCCTCAGCTAAGACAAAGTTGGCTGAAATGATCACATACAACCCAGGGGCTGCCAGTGTGCAGGTCAACCATACACTCTGGGCTGGTGGCAGTTGTAAGTTGCTATCTACAGTCAAGAGACTGAAATTGTTCCGTGAAAGAAACCCACGCTACAGATTCGACACCTTCAGGTTTGAGTAATGTGTTCAGCTAACCATGTTGACAAAATAAAATCTTCTGGATTAACATTCCATGCTGGGGGCTCAAGCCTGACTCTCAACAGATTGTCACTGCACCCAAGAGTGCAGCTAACTGGGCTATCAAAGGTGGGCCATGTCTCTCGCTGTCTATGGTGAGAGGTTCATGTAAAAGAACCATTGTTGAGGTCAGAGTGATTCTGCACTGCAATGGCCTGGCAAGCTGTCCAGGGTGTACTCTGCCATCGCCCAGAGTCGATTGAGATGGGCGTCGGCTTCCCTGCAGCCTTAATTAGGAGTAAACGGTTCAGAAAATGAATGAATGGGGACATTCTATGGTCATGTGAGACAAAGCTTCAGCTATTTGATCAGAATTTAAAGAAGAAAAAGTAAAGCATCCAGTAGTAAGATCTAAGAATAGTTAACCAAAGTATTTGGACAAAAGATAATTAATTCTTCTTAAAAATAATTAATTAGTAAAACAAAATGATGAAAAGGGAGAACTACCTCAGAATTCTTAACACGACCCTAAATAATCTCCTAGACAGTGAAACGGAACACATTTGTGTGATTAAAATGGAAACTGATCCATCAACACATCAGTGCCAATTACACAATACTTAAATAAACTAATGCAAAGCTTTTCTAATGACCTGACCATACACAGGTAAAAAGTCCTGATGTCAACACTATTCAAAACATGTGGACTATGCCTCAAAGACATTTTTTGCATCAGGTTTTCATGTTCTCCACATGCTAGCAAGGGTTTCCTCTGGGTGCTCCAGCTTCTTCTTACAGTCCAAAGGCTTCTTCAATGACATTATGCTAAATGGCTGATCAAATTGCTCCTAGGTATGAGTGTAAATGGTTCGTGACCCTAATTCCGGTCACAGGGAGACTGGTGCCCATCCCAGCCGACTCCGAGCGAGGGCAGAGTACACCCTGGACAGCTCACCAGGCCATTTCAGGGTGGAAACATGCTGACGGCTTTGCAGCTACTCTTGTTGAAGGTCAGCAATGGTTCTTTTACATGAACTTCTCACCATAGACAGTGAGATACATGGCCGATCTTTGATAACCCAGTTAGCTGCACTGGAGGGACGGTGAAAACCTTGTGGAGAGTGGGACTCAAACCCCCAACCTTCGGATCAGCGATCCAGCATCCTATACCACTAGGCCACTACTGCCCCTCCTTCTGTTCTCATTTCACTAATATTTCTGGATCAAGTTGATTTCTTCTCTTTAATATCTGAAGGATTCGTCCATTTCTTTCCAGGAAGGCAACTCAAATACTTGGTGAATCCCTTGTCATCGCAAGACTAAATTACTCCTAAACTCACTCCTGGCGGGTCTACCTTTGAGCACTATTCGACCTCTGCAAGTGATCTAGAATGCAACTACATGGCTTGATTTCAACCTTCACAAATTTTCCCAAACCACACCACTGCAAAAATGTCTCCAGTGGCTTCCTGTAGCTGCTCACATTCAATTTAAAACACTAATTCTTGCCTACAAAGCCAAAAATGGACCTGCTCATTCTTACCTCAAAGCACTTATCACAATCCGCACTGCATCGCATTCTCTCAAATACACTAACACTGCAAGACTGGTTCCTCCCTCTACCAAGGGACAAGGGGGAAATGTATCTAAACTCTTCTCTGTTCTGGCTCCAAGGTGGTGGAATGAACTTCCACTGAACATCCGGACAGTTGAGTCACTGGGTAACTTCAAACGACTGCTGAAAACTTACATATTTCAACAGTACTTAGATTAAGCACTATGCTTTATACAAACACACACACACACACACACACACACACACACACACACACACACACACACACACACACACACACAACACCTACCAACTGAATTTGACTGATGGTATACTTAGTCTGTGTTCTAACTAACCAATACAAGAATATATTCACTCATAGAGACTTTAAAGCCTTTCTGTAAGTCGCTCTGGATGAGAACGTCTGCTAAATGCTGAAAATGTAAATGGAGATGTAAGAGATTTCAAATGGCATTCTGCCAAATTTTATACAATGTATCAGCCACAGGATTTAGTGAATTTAAGTATACAGCTAGATTTAATAATTAACTACAGTAATAATAGCTATGCTACCGGTACTTGAAAGACCACAAGAATAGCAGGATGTATGGGTCTGGTGTGTGTGTGTGTGTGTGTGTGTGTGTGTGTGTGTGTGTGTGTGTGTGTGTGTGTGTTAAACATACCACAGGAGAGTCAGAAGGTCAATAATGTAAATATATCTTCCAAACAAGTTGCAGCTTATTCACTTAAAAACTTATTGACCTGCAGAATACACACACACACACACTCAGCGAGAGAGAGAGAGAGAGAGAGAGAGAGAGAGAGAGAGAGAGAGAGAGAGCTGTGTCTCTTCACAAATCTTTTTTAATGTAGCATGTGAGCTGCGTGTGAGTACTCCATACTCATAAAAATCAAAATTCATGTGAGTTCATGAGGTTTTGAATTTATGAAATCGTTTCCTTTAGCTCTCAGTGCAGGTGTCTGGCTCTAAACACGCACTGGTCTAAAATATGGAAAAGATATTCATCCTCATATAATAATAGCTAGCAGACTCCGAAGCACCTGTTTCATGTGCCACACACACAAAGAAATATATAAAAATACACTAAAAGCTTTCAATAAATTTATTACACATATTTTAATGTCTCAATCATGAACTCTTACATATCATATATTACATAGCAAAGCAGGAGATGGAAACGTTTTAATTCTGTTTTGTTTTGTTTTTTTTAAAAGCAACAGTGATTTTTTTTTTTTAACATTGAAGATCTTTAACATCTGTACAAAAGGAGCCTAAATTTTTGACAAATGGACAGCTTTTCTTTTCACGTGATAGCATGCCACACATGTGTGACTTCAAACTTTCTTTTGATCAACAATGACAAAGCTAATGACTTCACCTCATGCTGAACACAAAATCAGGAATATATTCTTTGACATAAAAATGGTAAAGCTGTTCTCACACTAGTTCAGTGGGATCTAACCGTTCTGATTATGCATTCATGAAGTTTTACTTTTCCAAAAGATGTTCTGAACTCAAAAACATCTTAAAAAAAAAAAAAAAAAAAAAAAAAAAAAAAAAATCTTGGATGAATGAGCTCGGCGCTATACTGGGGTTGAAATTTGTTCGCACTCCACCCATGTGAAATTTTTCATGTTTTTTTTTCTCAACATAATAAAATAATCAGAATGAATTTGGAGGCCTTATGGGTGAGATCATGCCACATGAACGTCATATGGGGAATTTTTTTAGAACAGGGAGAAAAAAGTTGCATTATTCCCATCCTGAAAATCATCAGCCACCTTATCTCTTAATCCTTTATATATATATATATATATATATATATATATATATACACACAGGGATCCCTCGCTACTTCACGCTTCAATTCATGCGGCTTCATTGCATCACGTTTTTTAAAAAATAAATAAATAAATATTCGTCGAATTAAAGACAAAGAAATTAAGGACGAATAGGGCAAAAAGTTAAGGAAAATGCCACAAAAACAAGGCCAAATATGCAAAAAAAAAAAAAAAAACCCTAAACCAACACAACAAAAAACAACCCAAAATCTCCCATTAAGACTACTTACATTGTTGCATCTGTGTGTGCACACGCATCTGTGCACATGTGTGCATGTGCGTGTATGTGTGAGGTCTTCTTCTCATGCAATACCATCTGTATGTGTGTGTATTTATATATCATTTACATCTTGTGTTTTTTTTAATGTTTATTTGTTATTATAAGCATTTATAGCATTGAATATGTATTTATTGTTATGTATTTGTTATTATATACACATATACATGTACGTATACGTAAGTCGGGGGGGGTTGGGGGTGATCCTACTTCGCAGATTTCAGTCCCAATTAACCACAAAGTGAGGGATCCCTGTATACCTACATACATACATACATATGTAATATATATATATATGTAATATATATATATATATATATGATGAGATTTCCTTTGGGCTTTTTCCCTGGACACAGAACATGTTCTTGTTGAGAGTTGCCTTTTGTATTTTTAGATGGTGGCCTGGTGGTAAAGGGCGCTGGATCGCTGATCCTATGATTGGGGGTTCGAGTCCCACTCTCCACAGGGTTGTCACTGTCCCCCCCCAGTGCAGCTAACTGGGTTATCAAAGGCCGGCCATGTCTCTCACTGTCTATGGTGAGAGGTTCATGTAAAAGAACATTGCTGACTTTCGTAAAGAGTAGCTGCAAAGCCGTCAGCGTGTTTCTGTCCCTTGCTAAAGGGTTGTGTCAGGAAGAGCATCCGACATAAAAACCTCTGCCAATTCAAACATGCGAATAATGTGATTCACTGTGGCGACCCCTGAAAAAAGGGAAAAAGGAGAAGAAGAAGATTTGTTTTCAAAACCAGCAGGCAGCTGCTGCTGCTAAAGCGAATGTTGTCTTTGCTGACTTTAAGAGTCGTCAACGCCATGCCGGGTGGAGTAAACGAATGTCTGACAGAGATGATTTCAATCAGTTTGTCTCTGTTCTCATGTATTCCTAATCTGTATAATCCAGTGAACAGTTGAAATGGACCCCACTCGGAAGAGGCATGCGCTGATTGTATGGTCATGTCACGTTTCCAGTTCTGCCAGCTTAAGTCTGTCTGTTGGGTTTTTACACCCAAGCCTTGTGGCTCATCAGGCCGGTGCTTATCCCCAGTTTCTGTAGCGTGACGCGACCAGGAGTACAACTCCTCCTGGATGGGATGCTAGTCCATCGCAGGTTACCTTCCCAGTATATTTTTACTGGTACCCATTTATACTGCTGGGTGAACAGAGGCACACTTGTGGTTGAGACTTTGCCCAGGGGTCTTAGCACAGTGAGGGTCTCAGTGGGATTCGAACTCACAACCTCCTGATCATGAACACAGCACCCTAACCACTACATCACCAGCCCTACCTATCTGCCAGCTTGCATCCATTGATTTCGAGCAAACCTGACATACGGTCAGCCTGCTACCTGACATGCAACAGGTGAGCCAAAGTTGTGATGAACAGAAACGAATGGGAACTGATGAACAAATGGATGTGTAACGGTGCCCATGGAACAAATCCGATGACTTTATATTAACTACCATCCATGAAATGGGTCCTGACCGGGTCCTAAACATATAGAGTGATACATCCTCCAGGACAGACTTTCAGAACCAAATCATTTTTCTAAGTTAAAGTTTTTCGGACATCCAAATTTTACACTCTCCGGACACTCAGAGACGGCTTTCACCACGATCATTTTCTTTCATGCAGTTTCTTTCCACCTGACGTCCATTTAAACTATTCGGCAAAAGTGTGACTGCTCCCAAAATCAATCTGATATTTACGTGGTTTCAATATTTATTCTTCCTTTCGCTCATTGTATAATATAACCACGTTTAATGCTCGGAGCATAATAATATTAAAAAACTCAAAATGATACACTGAGGAATAGTCTCAGCATCTTAAATCCCACCATAATCTATTGTTTTGTTTTCCCCTCAGACGGACAGGCAATTGCAACGCATGTCTCCAGATCCCTCAAGTATGTTATTGGAATCATAATCTCAGCCCCAGTGTCCAGGCTCTTTTCATCTTTTGTGCCCTTTTCTGTTCACATGCTTAAGAATATGCCATATGATTGGCTCTCTGCACTCTGCACTGATGTATACATAATGTCTGTGCCCTGCTAATAGCTTAGCACTGTCCCAGGCAGCAGAGTAAACCAGTAGTCATTGGACTATTGGAAAAACTTGGCAGAATCCGGTCCGTTAAAGTTCATTCATTCATTTATTTCCTAGGCCACTTAATCCTAATTGGGGCCGGTGGCATAGTGGTTCGGGTGATGCGCTCATGATCGGGAGGTTGTGAGTTCAAATCCCACCAAGACCCTCACTGGGCAAGGTCTCAACCACAAGTGTGCCTCCGTTCACCCAGCAGTATAAATGGGTACCAGTAAAAATATACTTGGAAGGTAACCTGCGATTGGACTAGTGTCCCATCCAGGAGGAGGTGGACTCCTGGTTGTGTCATGCTATGGAAACTGGGGATAAGCAATGGCCTGATGAGCCGCTATGGTTTGGCTGTAAAAACCCAACACACTTTACCTTTTACCTTACCTTAATCCTAATTCGAGCCACACTGAAGCTGGCGCCAATCTCAGCTGACTCTGGCCAAAGGCAAGGTACACCCTGGACAGTTCGCCAGAACATTGTAGGGCTGGCAGATATATAAGCATTCACACCCACTCTCACATCTAGACGCAATTTAGAACAGCTAATTCACCTAATATCCATTATGGACTGAGGGAGGAAACCGGAGTACCTGGAGAACACGAAACTCCACACAGAAATGCCCTGAGCTCAGGAATCGGACCCAGAACCTTCCTGCTGTGCTACCCACCATGTCTCCCTGCCGCTGCCTTTTAAAGTGATCAGTGTTCATACATATTTTATTTGAAATAGGTAGAAATAAATAAATTAGATATTTACTGTTTGTTAACAGGCTACAGGGAAAATGGTCTGTGGTTGGTCATCTTCCATGTCAGGTAAATTGATTCTTTCAGGGGAACTAAGTGGCTCTTGGCTGCATTTATAGAAGAAGCTGGAGCTCTGGCTTGCAATACAAGCAAACCTTCAGTCCTGAACTCAGGCTGTAACGGGTGTTTAGTGCAGGACGGGACTCAGCAGTGGGCGCTTCGCTCTGCCTTGTTTATTATCTTTGATTGCTCTCTCCTTTTCCCTACGTTTCCCTCGGCTGTTATCACTGCCTCGGGAGCACCATCACAACTCTGTCCAGCATTAACTCAAAAGTCCCGGCCCAAGCAGACGGCCTTGGGGTCAGACAGAGTATCTACAGGGACCCATCAGTCTTTTATGGACAGCTACAGCCTGGGAGATTGTGTTTCCCCTGCACACTGACCCAGCCTTCCGCTCTGACTCATTCCATCACACTCTCTGCTCTGCTATATCTTCCACGTTCTAAAACATAGTGTTTTTCTTTTTAGTAAAATCATTTTTTAAAAATTTAACTTTAAATCCTGACATTAAAACAATTCGTGACAGTCTCTACAAGATGTCAATAGCTGCAAGGCACTTCTCAGGTTCCTTTGATTATAGCACAATTATGTCAATGATGCAAACTCCTGTTGTTAACATTCCTTTTCTAAGCCGCATAACCTAATTAGGGTCGTGAGGAGGCTGGTGCCTATCTCAGCCGAATCCGGGCGAGGGCAAGCTACACCCTGGACAGCTCGCCAGGCCATCAACTCACAAAACCATTCACACTCACACCTAGGGGAGATTTGGAACAGCCAATTAACTAACTGTGCATGTTTTTGGACTCTGTGAGGAAACTGGAGTACCCAGAGGAAACCCACACAAGCACAGGGAGAACATCCAAACTCCACACAGAAACGCATGACCTGGGACTCAAACCCAGTTCTATCCTGCTGTGAGGCAGATGTGCTAACGACTAGACCACCTTGGCACCTGTTGCCAACATTCAATAATTAAAAAAAAAAGATGTAAGTCAGGGTGATGATGGCGCCAGGGCAATTCAGGTGGAAAGTTTGGAAAGATGGAAAATTCAATGGGTGCTGTGAAGCTCGGTTTGCTTAACTTTACCAAGCTTTTCAAGCTGTAATATATGAAATAAAATGAAAATATGAATATTAAGATGGCGGACTGGTGACATGGTATACAGTGGTTAGCATGTTCACCTTACAGCAAGGTCACAAGTTAGATTTCTGGGCTCAGGTGCTTCTGTGTGGCGTTTATATTTCCTCACTGAGCTTGTGATGTTTTCTTTGCGGTGCTCTGGTTTCCTCCATCAGTCCAAAGACATACACATTAGGCTAATTGGCTGTTCCAGATTGGCTTTAGGTGTGAGTGTAAATATTTGTCTGTATATTGGCCTGCAATGATCAGGGTAGCTGTTCAGAGTTGCCCAAGTATGGCTGAGATAGACACCAGTCCCCTGTGACCCTCGTAGGAGGCTACAGGGAGAATGTTTAGCGAATAAGTGAGTGGGATTATGGACTACATTGGCTTTGCCAAGAAACACATTTACTGACATACAGTTTTTGTTTTTGTTGTTTTGTTTTTTTTTTTAATGAAGAACCTGCAGGATGGCATCCCAGTCTCAACAAGGCCGTTTCTGTTTGGAACTTGCATGGGTTTTTGGAGGTACCACAGTCTTTTCCTCATTGCTTTAGGCTGTTTTATAAAATAAATTGCCCCAAGGTGGGAGTATGAATAGTTATTGCATATTGCAGTTATTGCATGTTGGCAGTGTGATGGTCTGGCGAGTAGTTCAAGGTGTACCTTGCCTTTGTCCAGTGGTATCTCTTAATGACAACCAGAGGGCATGACCTTCAATTTCCAGGATTAAAGCAAAAGTCACACATTGCCAGACAATATATTACTAAATGCTAAATAAAGCAAAAATTTCAATCTGTTCGTCTCCGTTCGCATGCATTTATTGTCCGTTACTTGTTTGGCGAATAGTCGTCAGGCGAGGTCTGTTCAATTCAGAGAAACATTCCTTGGAACTGATTTCACAGGTCAAAGTCATCCACTGGTCTGTATGGTCATCATAGACTCATTTTGTTCTCATCTTATGATTTCCTCATTCTGTACTTCTCAGCTCACATCCGTTCATGTTAAGTGGACCTGACTTGTGGCCGGACTATTACCTGGCATGCAGATTGGAATCCAGCGATTTGCTGACCACAGACTACATATTCAGTGGACAGCGACTGACAAAGAGCCACATGGATGAATAACGGATGTGTAACAGGAATCAACAGGACAAAACTGATGACTTTAGGATGAGTAGAGTATAACTGTGGTACATGTAACAGGTGTTCACAAACAGCAACAAACATCCTCCAGAGTATCATGAGATCCTAGAACAGCAACAGAGACCACTTCAACCACAAGATAACCTTCTTTCACATTTTTTTTAATCCCGCGAATGTCTGTTTACGTGATCCAAAAAGGTGTGACTGCGATCTACAGGATATGCTGAGAACGGCCCCTTCTTATAACTGATACCTTCACAACAGTATGTCTTTAAATGGGACATATACAAAGCGGATTCCAAAAATGTTAGGACATTATACAAATTGTGAATAAAAACTGAATGCAATGATGTGGAAGTTCTAAATTTCAATATTTTATTCCGAATGGAACATAAATTCACTTCACTTATCCCTTAACATCCGAGGATGTTGTTGGGGTGCCTTCATGGCAAGACTTGGGCTGATTTGGCCTGGTGGACCCCATCCCTCTCCAGGTTGTAGAAACAAGCTGACGGCTTTGCAGCCCACTCTTTACAAAAGTCAGCAATGGTTCTTTTACATGCCTCTCACCATAGACAATGAGAGACATGGCCGGCCTTGGGGGGACAGTGACAACCTTGTGGGGACTCAAACTCTCAACCTTAGGATCAGCAATCCTGCGCCCTAACCACTAGACCATCACTGCCCTGAACATAAATTACAGGGTCAAAAGTTTAAACTGAGAAAATGTATAATTTTAAGGA
This sequence comes from Plotosus lineatus, assembly GCA_024760905.1. Taxonomy (NCBI): domain Eukaryota; kingdom Metazoa; phylum Chordata; class Actinopteri; order Siluriformes; family Plotosidae; genus Plotosus; species Plotosus lineatus. Next base: position 14,221,248 of record CM045728.1, read on the forward strand.
GAAAATATGTTGATTTTAAATTTCATGGTGTCAATAAATCTCAAAAAATTTGGGACTTCTCCACTGTGAGGCATCTCGACTTCTTACGACAGTCTGCAAACTTCTGGTGAACAAGGAGACAAGTTTCTCAAGTTTAGAAATAGGAATGCTGTCCCATTCTTGTCTAATACAGGCCTCAAAATGTTCAACTGTCTTGGGCCTTCTTTGTTCAACCTTCTTCTTTATGATGCGCCAAAGGTTCTCTATAGGTATAGATCTGGACTGCAGGCTGGCCATTTCAATAGCCGGATCCTTTTCCTACGCAGCCATGATGTTGTAATTAATGCTGCATGTTGTCTGGCATTATGATGTTGAAAAATGCAAGGTGTTCTCTGAAAGAGACAACATCTGGATGGGAGCATATGTTGTTCTAGAACCTGAATATACCTTTCTGCATCGATGGTGCCTTTCCAGATGTGCAAGCTGCCCATGCCACATGCACTCATGCAACCCCATACCATCACAGATGCAGGCTTCTGAACTAAGCGCTGATAGCAACTTGGCTTGTCCTTGTCCTATTTAGTCCGGATGATGATATGGCGTCCCGGTTTTCCATGAAGAACTTTGAATCGTGATTCATCTGACCACAGAACAATTTTCCACTTTGCCACACTTCATTTTAAGTAACTCCTGGGCCAGAGGCAATGGGTCCTGTTTAGAAATGGCTTCTTCTTTGTACTGTAGAGTTTCAGCTGGTAAAGGTACATGGTACGGTGGATTGTGTTCATCGACAATGGTTTCTGGAAGTATTGCTGAGCCCATTCTATGATTTCCCTTACAGTAGCATTCACGTTTGTGGTGCAGTGCAATTTAAGGGCCCGAAGATCACGGGCATCCAGAATGGTTTTTCGGCCTTGACCCTTACGCACAGAGACGGTTCCAGATTCTCTGAATCTTTGGATAATGTTATTCACTGGAGATGATGATGATAACTTCAGACTCTTTGCAATTTTTCACTGGGAAACACCCTTCTGATATTGCTCTACTATCCTTCTGCGCAACATTGGGGTGAATTGGGGATCCTATACCCATCTTTGCTTCTGAGAGACACTGCCACTCTGAGAAGCTCTTTTTATACTCAGTCATGTTGCCAATGGACCTCATTAGTGGTAAATGGTCTTCCAGTTGTTCGTTATAACTGTAACTGACTTTTCCAGCCTTTTATTGCGACCTGTCCCAATGTTTTTGAGATTTCTTCACACCATGAAATTTAAAATCAACATATTTTCCCTCAAATTGATACATTTTCTCAGTTTAAACTTTTGACCCTGTCATATATGTTCTATTCAGAGTAAAATATTGAAATCTGGCACTTCAACATCATTGCATTCAGTTTTTATTCACAATTTGTATAGTGTCCCAACATTTTGGGAATCCGGTTTGTACATACAACAGGCAGAGAATATCAAACTTGCTATAAGCTTCTATAATTTAATCACAGAGTGACTTTAACTATTGGTTCTTACTCATAAGTATATTGCTTTAACATAAAGCTAGACCTAGCAGCCTAGGATCCATAGGGAAGACTCATTTATCAGTGATGTGTCAGATTTTTAACTGCCATGTATCAAACCCTCAGAGGAAGTGCAGGTGTGTGTTCTGTTCTCACAAAAAGCCCCTGAGTGTACCGTTCACATGCAGCACGCTTTACGAGCAGAGGCCTGGATGCCTGGTGTGGCTTCAGCTGGGAAAACAACAGCGTTTCAGTCAGGATCCGCTTATTTTGCTCTTTCCTGGTATTCATATTGGTTGAGTAGGGTTTTTTTTTACCTTAAAATACTCAGGCAGTAGACAGGGTTAGTGTTCATAGCTTGGAATGAAATTTTATTAGAAAGAAATCAGCTTAAAGGACTCTCAGGTTACCTTGTCAGAAAGTGAGGGTTCATCTTTCGAGTGGGAAAATTGTATAGAGATGAAAGTACCTAATAAAACATTACAGATGTGAGGTGAAGGGAAGCGGCTGGGCCTTACATTTACAGCATTTGGCAGGCACCCTGATCCAGAGTGACTTAAATTAAAAATAAAATACAACTGAGGGTTTAAAGGGCCTTTCTCAAGGGCCTAACAGTAACAAGCTGGTGATACTCAGGCTTGAACCACCAACCATTCTGATTAGCAACCCAGAGGCTTAATCACAGAGCCATGTCTGCCCTTGGATTCAGTTAAATTAATTCAATTGCTAATCTGCGTAATCCTTCTTGAGGCATAGGGAGGTTGGAGCCTCTCTCAGCCGAGTTTGAACAGAACAGTTCTCCAATCCACTGCAAGGACATGACATACATAAAAGGGAAATTTGAAATAGATAATTAGCCTAATGTCTATGTCTGTGAATTAAGGGAGAAAACTGAGGTACCCAGAGAAAACCCACACAAGCACAGGGAGAACATGCAACCTCTGAAAGGAACTGCCCTGGTTCAGCCCAGGACTTGAACTCAGGACATTCTTACTGTGAGGCGGACACACTAATCACGACACCACCATGCTGCCAAAGTTATTGTATTGTCAGTCAAATCATATAATTCATATCAATTGGCTGTAGATAGGGCTGGTGGCATAGTGGTTAGGGTGCTGCGCTCATGATCAGGCGGTTGTGTGTTCAAATCCCTCTTAGACCACTGGGCAAGGTCTTAACTACAAGGGTGCCTCTATTCACCCAGCAGTATCAATGGGTACCAGTATACTGAGAAGGTAACCTGGGCTCGGGTGTAAAAAGCCCAAAGGACTTTACCAATTGAGTGTACACATTGTGTTTCGTCAAGTTTTACTAAGATACTGTTCGGTTAAAAAAAAACATTTAGGAACATGCAAAAACAAATGCTGTAGAGCAAAGATACCTGGTAATTATTTATATTTGGCTAATTTGACAGAAGTATTTATCCAAAGTGACTAGCCCTTACAGCAGCCATTTGGTGATACCTAGGCTTGAACTGCCAACATTCTGATTACTAACCTTAACCATGTAGCCGCCACATCAATAATTACAGTAAAACATTCATTCATTCTTTCTTTTATTCGTTTATGATCTGGCCCGCCTCTAAGATCAAAAGGTACAGGATGTTTAGTGATACTGTACTTCGAATAATAAAGACTCCTGCAGGGGGCGGAGCTTTCTCTTACAAAGCCCCACAGTTATTGAATATCCTTCCAGTTAATGCTCGAGACCCAGACACAGTCTGTTTTTAAGACGAGGTTGAAAACTTACTTGTTTAGTCAAACATTTTGTTAATAGTCAAGTAGGTAAAGGAGCAGATCCGGTGGTCTCAGGCATAGAGAGTTCTGGTAAACTGTGATGTTAGGATGCAGTCACTCAGGTCTGTTTGACATTGTGCTGGCTGATTGCCCAGCGGCACAGGTGCCCTCATGTCTGTCTTCCTTCTGGTTCTCTCTCTTTTAGTTATGCTGCCATGGCCAGTCATGTCGGAGTTCCTGCTTGCATTCAAGCATTAATGAAATCTATTTCCATTACAGTATTATGAGTAAACTTAACACACCCCCTCTCTCTCTCTCTCTCTCTCTGTTTTTGCTGAGGTACATATTCTTCTTCTGGTATGCTGGTGATCCTGATCCTTCTGCGTCTTCTCCTGAGTCGTGTGATCTGTCCTGGTGTGCTGACGCTGGCTGGAGTTTTCATTTTGGAAGCCCTTCCTTCCTGCTGATGAAGGTCTAAATGGACCCATATGTGTACTAACAGACTTTTCACTGCTGGTGATATTAATGCACATCCCCACAATTATTTAGGACTTACAGTTATACTGTATAACCAACCGGACTACATTATGGACTGTAATGAATTTCTCATATATGGTTTGTATCCTTATGGTTTCATCCAAATCTTCTTCTTCTTCTTTTCCTTTGGCTTTTCCCTTCAGGGGTCGCCACAGTGAATCATTTGTCTCCATCTCACCCTATCCTTTGCATCATCTTCTCTTACACCAATGACCTTCATGTCCTCCTTCACCACATCCATGAATCTTTCTCTTTGGTTGAATCTTCTCTTTGGTTGAAGCTTCTCTTTGGTATGGTTTCATCCAAATGAGGATGGGTTTCTTTCCCTTTTGAACCTGGTTCCTCTCAAGGTTTCTTCCTCGCATCTACTGAGGGAGTTTTTCCTTGCCACCGTCGCTGCGGGCGACACTCATTAGGCCTGTATAGGGGTAATAGGAAATGCTTAAATTCTTATATACTTTGGAAGCTCCTACTTTCACTATTTTACTGTGTAGAGCTGCTTTGCAATAACGTCAATTGTAAAAAGCACTAAACAAATAAAACTAATTGAATTCTTTTTATACGATGCTTACTCTTAATTGGAATTGTGGGGAGGCTTGAGCCCATCTCAGAAAACTCTTCGTGAAGAACACCTCGCCAGGCCAATGTACGGCCAACACACATACAACCATTCACACGAATACATACGGGCGATTTGGAACCACCAGCCATGTCTCTCACTGTCGGTGGTGAGAGGTTCATGTAAAAGAACCATTGCTGACTTCCTTCAAGAGTAGACTGCATAACCGCCAGCATGTTTTTGCCCTATAATAGCCTGGTGAGTTGCTCAGAGTGTATCCCGCCCTCACCCAGACTCGGCTGAGACGGGGGACAGCCTCCCCGCGACCCTAATTAAGTTTAAGCAGTTTAGAAAATGGATGAATGGGTTTAATTTTATGTTGTTAGGGGCGTGTATATAAATGTGAGTGTGTAAACGGTGTACATAATTCGAATCAGAGTGTGCTGTAACTCGTGTCACATGGTATGACTCAGCTGTAAGGGGGTCTGGAAACTTCGAGATGGACCTGGTTGCGCATGCACCTTGGTGGCAGGTCAAGTGATTCAGAAACTTTGAGAATGGAACTTTCCAGAACTTTTGGGAGGTTATATTAAGGACCTGGTGCCGACTGGCTCCAGCCTCTTCCCGTCTCGTGCAGCCTCTTCGGGTTTCTTTGGCACACAGATCCTCCAAGGAAACTCATCGCGGCGGCTCATCTCATCCAAGGCGGATCATGGAAACTTCACCCAAGTTTCGTCGTTCGAGACTTCATCGCCAAAAGTCCATCGGCCACGTTCACCCACAGCCAAGGATTTTAATCATTTGTTTCTGTCTATCGCGGGATTACAAGCCTTTCCTCACCAGCGCGCGCGCCACTTCTAAACTTACCTTGCTGCAGGTGCTAGGTGACTATGGGACCCTTTGTTTATTTTGTAGTTTGGTTGAGCTTTAAGCTGTAACTATTATTTTGCCCTGCCTTGTTTACATTACTAAATTGTATATAGTTTATGTTGTGGTCTGTTGTGCTTTACTAGTTTCATGGGGCAATTTACATCTTCTAAATTCCATACGTAACAAAATTGGGGGCTCGTCCGATAGAATCCATTTGGCATACGTAACCGTGCTGAAAACCCAAAATGCTTTTGTACCATCTCCCTAACAAAGTCATAAAATATCCTCAATAACAGCCTGGCTAAAATTTCTACACAGTACTGAATGTCCTTAACTATCGCTGAAGACCGTGTTGTAGCGGAGATCTCATTTTAATTTACGCCAAGCAACTTCAAGTGTTTTCAGTGTCACAGGCAAATTTTCAATGTTGTTGGAAGAAAATCATGCGAGTTTTGCCAGAGATGTTGCTTATTCCAGTCATCAACATCTGCTCCAAGGTGGTCGGGACAAACGTGTTAAACTTTTCTCATCTTAAATGTTCTAATAAAATCAAGTTTGTTTAATATTAGTGTGAGTATTAGTCTTTAAACTCAGGCAAAGTGATGTGATGGGGATATTGTCAACAACCAATCGGTGGGCTCTCTCCAGAACAAAAGTGGGTAGAGGGCCATGCCGGGAAATAATCAGGAAAAAAACAAATTCTAGCTACAGTTGCCTGAGGGAGCAAATCTTTGATAAGAGCCAGTATTAGCCTTTTTTCCTAAATAACCTGGCAAAGGGACATTTATCCAGTTAATGAGTGGAAAAGCAACTAACAGTCGCATCACATTTGTAGCAAAACATTTTCGTTTTCTTTGCTTTCGTTTTAGAAGACACTGACAAATAACTGCATAAATTTCAACAAAAATCTGATAAAAATGGGCTGTTTTTACATGTATTAGAATTTTTTTGGTGGATTGTACACACTGCATACACACACATCACAGACAATTAGACATATTTATCATCATCATCATCTTCTTCCGCTTAGTCCAGGGTCGGGTCGCGGGGGCAGCAACCTTAGCAAAGAGGTCCAGACATCCCTCTCCCGAGCTACTTCCTCCAACTCTCCCGGGGGGACACCGAGGCGGTCCCAGACAAGCCGAGAGACATAGTCCCTCCAGCGTGTTTTAGGTCGACCCCGGGGTCTCTTCCCGGTTGGACATGCCCGAAACACCACACCAGGGAGGCGTCCGGGGGGCATTCTGACCAGATGCCCGAGCCACCTCAACTGGCCCCTCTCAATGCGGAGGAGCAGCGGATCTACTCGAGCTCTCCCGGATGGCGGAGCTTCTCACCCTATCCCTAAGGGAGAACCCCGCCACCGGGCGAAGGAAGCTCATTTCAGCCGCTTGTATCCGTGATCTTGTTCTTTCGGTCATTACCCAAAGCTCGTGACCATAGGTGAGGGTTGGAACGTAGATCGACTGGTAAATTGAGAGCTTCGCCTTGCAGCTCAGCTCCTTTTTCACCACAACGGACCGGTACAGGCACCGCTTAACAGCGGAGGCTGCAGCGATCCGTCTGTCGATCTCTCGCTCCATCCTTCCCTCACTCGTAAACAAGACCCCAAGATACTTAAACTCCTCCACTTGGGGCAGGACCTCATTCCCGACCCGGAGGGTGCATTCCACCATTGTCCGACTGAGAACCATGGCCTCGGACTTGGAGGTACTGATCTTCATCCCGGCTGCTTCGCACTCAGCCGCGAATCGCTCCAATGAGAGCTGGAGGGCCCGACTTGATGAAGCCAAAAGGACAACATCATCCCCCCAAAGCAGAAACGACATCCGATGGCCACCAAACCAGAACCCCTCCTCGCCTCGACTGCGCCTAGAAATTCTGTCCATAAAAATTATGAACAGAATCGGTGACAAAGGACAGCCTTGGCGGACTCCAACTCCCACTGGAAACGAATCCGACCTGCTGTTACCAATACGGACCAAACTCTGGCTCCGGTGATACAGCGACCGAATAGCTCGTAGCAACGGATCCGGAACGCCGTATTCTCGAGCACGCCCCACAAGATCTTTCGAGGACACGGTCGAAAGCCTTCTCCAAATCCACAAAGCACATGTGGACAGATTGGGCAAACTCCCATGCCCCTCCAGAATCCTGTGGAGCGTATAGAGTTGGTCAAGAGTGCTGCGGCCAGGACGAAAACCACATTGTTCCTCCTGAATCCGAGGTTCGACTATCGGTCGGATCCTCCTCTCTAGTACCCTGCATAGACTTTCCCAGGTAGGCTGAGGAGTGTAATTCCCGATAATTGGAACACACCCTCCGGTCCCCCTTCTTAAAAATTGGGACCACCACCCCAGTTTGCCAATCCAGAGGTACAGCCCCCGATGACCACGCGATGTTGCAGAGACGTGTCAACCAAGACAGTCCTACAACATCCAGAGCCCTGAGATATTCCGGGCGGATCTCGTCCAACCCCGGAGCTCGACCACCGAGGAGCTTTTTGACAACCTCAGTGACCTCCACTCCAGTGATGGGTGGACCCTCACCCGAACCCCCAGGGTCTTCCTCTTCCACGGAGGGCATGTTGGTGGGATTGAGAAGGTCCTCAAAGTATTCCCTCCACCTCTCAACAACATCCCCAGTCAAGGTAAGCAGCTCCCCACCTCCACCGTAAACAGTGTTTGTGAAGAACTGCTTCCCCCTCCTGAGGCGTCGGATGGTGGCCCAGAACCTTTTAGAGGCCAACCGATAATCACTCTCCAGGCCCTCACCGAACTCCTCCCACGCCCGAGATTTTGCATCTGCGACAGCCTCGGCTGCAGCACGTTTGGCCTGCCGGTACCCGTTTGCTGCCTCAGGAGTCCCACAGGCTAATAAAACCCGATAGGCCTCCTTCTTCAGCTGGACAGCCCCTTCACCGCAGGTGTCCACCACCAGGTTCGGGATTGCCGCCACGACAAGCACCGACGACCTTACGGCCACAGCTATGGGCTGCCGCCTCAGCAATGGAGGCACGAAACATGGCCCATTCAGATTCCATGTCCCCCGCCTCCTCCGGAACGTGGTTGTAGCTCTGCCGGAGGTGGGAGTTAAAGGCCTCTCGGACAGGGGCTCCGGCAAACGTTCCCAGCAGACCCTGATTACACGCTTGGGCCTGCCAGGTCTGGAAGGCAACCTCCCACACCACTGAAGCCAACTCACCACCAGGTAGTGATCGGTAGACAGCTCAGCTCCTCTCTTCACCTGAGTGTCCAGAACATATGGCCGCAAGTCCGATGACACGACTACAAAGTCAATCATCGAACTGCGACCTAGGGTGTCCTGGTGCCAAGTGCACTTATGGACACCCTTATAGCCTGAACATGGTGTTCGTGATAGACAAACTGTGACGAGCACAGAAGTCCAACAACGACACACCATTCGGATTCAGACTGGAGAGGCCGTACCTACCGATCACACCCTTCCAGGTCACACTATCGTTGCCCACATGGGCGTTGAAGTCTCCCAAGACAACGAGCGAGTCTCCCGAGGGAGCGTTCTCCAACACCCCCCCCAAAGACTCCAAAAAGGGTGGGTACTCTGAACTGTCATTTGGTGCATAAGCACAAATAACAGTCAGGACCCGTCCCCCCACCCGAAGACGGAGGGAAGCTACCCTTTTGTCAACCGGGGAGAACCCCAACATTTGGGCACCGAGACGGGGGGCAACAAGAATACCCACACCGGCTCGCCGCCTCCCCATGAGCAACTCCAGAATAGAAGAAGGTCCAGCCTCTTTCGAGATGGATGGTTCCAGAGCCCAAGCTATGCGTTGAGGTGAGCCCGACTATATCTAGTCGGTATCTCTCCACCTCACGCACCAAATCAGGCTCCTTTCCCGCCAGAGAGGTGACATTCCATGTCCCGAAGGTCAGAGTAAGTAGCCGAGGATCAGTCCGACAGAACCCATGCCTTTGGCTGCCACCCAACTCACACTGCACCCGACCCCTAAAACTCCTCCCACGGGTGGTGGGTCCATGGGAGGGCGGACCCATGTCTCCTTTTCGGGCTGGGCCCGGCCAGGCTCCATGGGCATAAGCCCGACCACCAGGCGCCGCCTTGAGCCCCTCCTGGGCCTGGCTCCAGGAGGGAACCCCGGTGACCCGCGTCCGGGCAAGGGAGACTGATTCCTATGTTGTCTCGTGTCTTAGGGGTTTGTTTTGAATCGCACTTTGTCTGGACCTTCACCCCGGACCTGTTTGCCTTGGATGACCCTACCAGGGGCATTTGCCCCCGACAACATAGCTCCTAGGATCATTAGGTCACGCAAACCCCTCCACCACGATAAGGTGGTGATTCAAGGAGGGGTAGACATATTTATCTGTTTGTTTATTTTCCCGGCTGCTTTGACCTACAAATCGCAGCCAACTCTGAGCGAAGGCGGGGATACATCCTGAACAGCTCACCAGAACATCACAGGGCAAATATACACACAACCATTCACACACGCACCCAGAGGCAATTTAGCGAAAACCAAACTGCCCAAGATCAAGCCTAACGGGCAATTCTTTGGACCGTTGGAGGAAACCATTATCACCTGGAGGAATCTTCTATCAACACATGGAGCACGTGTAAACAACACACAGAAATTACCTCAACAGGCCCAGGACATGTGAACCCAGGACCTTGTTGCTATAAACCCAACATAATATGGTTAAAATCCGAATACTCACACTGCATAATGCATTTTTGCATCACAGTCTTACAATCACTGTTCAAGCTCCAGCTGAAATTCATCCTTCTAAGTGCACATTCATACACAAAGTGTTTTCTCTTTAATGGCAACAAAGTGAACAAGTCATTCATTCCCTGAACTGCTTAATCCTAATGAGGGTCACAAGGAGGCTGGCGCTCATCTCAGTCAACTCTGGGCAAGGGCAGGGTATGCCCTGGATGGCTTGCCAGGCCATCTCAGGGACAGCACTCACCCACAACCATTCATATTAACACTCACATTCACAACTAGGAATGATTTGGAACAGCCAATTAGCCTACTGTGCATGTTTTTGGACTCTGGGAGGAAACCCACCCAAGCATGGGGAAAAAAACACAAACTCCACACAGAAACACCTCAGCTGGGAATCAAACCCAGGACCTTATTGCTTTAAGGCGGCCGTGCTAACCACTACACCACCTTGCCAACCCAAGTAAAAGTCATTCCAATATTATTCATTCGTTCATTTTCTCAACCTGTTGGGTTTTTACACCCGAGCCGAGTGGCTCATCAGGCCGGTGCTTACCCCCGGTTTCTGTAGCGTGAAGCGACCGGGAGTTCAACTCCTCCTGGGTGGGACGCTAGTCCATCGCAGGTTACTTTATATATTTGCTCAACCGCTTCGTCATAATTAGGCTTGCGGGGAGGCTGGCGCCCAGATCAGTCGACTCTGGGCGAGGGCAGAGTACACACTGGACGGCTCGCCGGGCCATCACAGGGTAGAAACACACTGATGGCTTTGCAGCTACTCTTGATGAAAGTCAGCAATGGTTCTTTTACATGAACCTCACACCATAGACAGTGAGATACATGGCCAGCCTTTGATAACCCAGTTAGATGCACTGGGGGGGGGGGATGACAACCTGTTGAGAGTGGGGCTTGAACCACCAACCTTGGGATCAGTGATCCAGCTCTAATATTATTGTGAGACACAAAAAAACCACCGGAATTTTTTTTTAATATTTTAGATTACTTTTACTATTATTACGAACATAACCTTCCCATAGTCGCAGATAAAAGTCAAGAGTGTTTTCTGTTTGAATGCTAACCAGAGATTTGTTTTAAACCATAGCCACTACAGTGATGACTTTGTTCAAATATCCTCACGGTGTGTCATCTCCAATGAACCTGAACACACACACACACACACACACACACACACACACACACGAATCCATATCCGCCACCTGCAGCTTCAGTCCACTTAAAGATAAAGCTCTCCTAACCTTTCACACAAGTGGCATATTATCTGTTTCCTTTACAAAATGAGGAGCGCTCTTGTGCTATCGGTCAGATGAAGGTTAAACAAACTGAGTGACATGCAAAGCAAGTGTAGTGAAACTATAGCATGGAAAATACAGATTCTACACCACAGCCTCATCTTCAGCAAGACACTGGTTCCCAAACCTGGTCCTGGAGTGCTCCAGTTTTAGTGTCCCTGCTCAAACACACCCACTTAAGATCAAGAAGGGTTGTAAATGAGCTGAGTGAAGCAGATGTGTTGGGAACAGGAGCAAGGATAAACTCTAAAATATGTAGGACGGGGGTACTTGGTACTCCAGGACCAGGACTGCACATAAACACACACACTTAAGAGATGACCCTCACCAAGTCGGGTTTCATTATTAATGATAATTTCATTAACACACAATTTCTTGTACTTTTTTTTTTTGTGTGTGTGTGTGTGTGTGTGTGTGTGTGTGTGTGTGTGTGTGTGCATTATGTTTAAATATGGCAATAATCCTTAAGAGAAACAATTACTTTCAAGCATGTTTGAAAATAAAGAACAAACAGGGTTTTAGATGGTGTAGCCTGCCACCTGCTGATCATAGATGAAACAGATACTGGGCTTAAACTTGAAGGAGAAGACAGCACTTGTTGAAAGTTCATGTAAAAACATTCACCCAAAAATCTGCCTGTGTGCAGAATGTTAGACTGATAGCTGCAATTTTAAAGATTTTACGGGTGGATATTCAAAATATCCCCCAGTGCAGCTAACTAGGTTATCAAAGGCTGGCTATGTCTCTCACTCACTCACACACATGTAAAAGAACCATTGCTGACTTTCGACAAGAGTAGTTGCATAGCCCTCAGTGTGTTTCTTCCCTGAGATGGCCTGGTGAGCTGTCCAGGGTGTACTCTGCCCTCAGCTAGAATCAGCTGAGATGGGCACGAGCCTCCCCGCAAACCTGCTGAGGTTGGAACTACCAGGCAAAAGGCCCAGAGGAAGACCAAAGAGAAGATTTATGGATGCGGTGAAGGCGGACATGAAGGTCGTTGGAGTAAGAGTAGAAGATGCAGAGGATAGGGAGAGATGGAGGCAGATCATTTGCTGTGGCGACCCCTGAAGGGAACAGCCGAAAGGAAAAGAAGAAGAAGTCTCAGAATGATGACATCATCAAGACCTGAATTAACATGCAGGAATTTGGCTTCAATCATAATTTCTTTCATTACTTTGGGAGTGTGTACTTGAATATATGAATCCTGGTGTGTGTGTGTGTGTGTATGTATATATATATATATATATATATATATATATATATATATATATATATATATATATATATATATATATATATATATATATACACACTAGTACATAGTTTCTCAGTGCACAGGTAATGATTTTAATCTAAATCTTTCGACATCTCCAATATGAATCTGCGAGTAAATGGCATGAGCGTATCAAAATCCTATACTTGTACATGTTAACTCGGGCGTCAATGACATCATTCTGAGACTCAGTTTTCAAATAACTACCCAACAACAACAAAATCATTAAAACTAAAGCCTTAGAATTTGCAAAATAATGGAAATTAATCTTGATATTCAAATGAGATTAACTTTAACTTTAGTGTTGTGTTCTCCTTTAAAGTGCCATGGTAAAATCCATCTGGTAAAAGATCTCTGTTTTAGGGTTTTGTTGTAGGAACCCATTCACTTCATCAGTTATATTAAATAAACATGAACTGAAAAAAATAAAATAAAATAATCGGCCACAATGTCTTTCTGAAACGATTTGCTTGATCCTGTATGCGAGTGTCAATGACCTCCCACAAAGTAAAATAAAAAGAAAGCCTTACAAACTATTCCGTTACACTCAAAATCTGTACGTATATTTTTTTCATACAGTAGTTTATATTTACATTTTTGAACTTGCAATACGCAAAAAATCTGTTCACTCTTCAAATTGCAAAAATAGGATGTGGACACATGGGCACATATAAAGCAATATAAAGGCAGAAATAACAGTATACAGGTATTAAACTCTCAAATTATACAAACTACTGTACTGAATAAAATAGAATTAGGTACATCTGCACATAACACTCATTAAATTTACGTATGGTGGCATGGAGGAGTCGTGGTTAGCACGTCTGCCTCACAGTAAAAAGGTTCTGGGTTCGATTCTCAGCTCGGGTGTTTCTTTGTGGAGCTTGCATGTTCAACCCGTGCTTATGTGGGTTTCCTCCCACAGTCCAAAAACATACATAGTTGGTTAATTTGCTGTTCCGAATCCCCCTGAAGTGTGAGTATGAATAGTCATGTGAGTGTTTGCCCTGCGATTGCCTGGTGAGCTATCCAGGGTTTACTTTGCGCTTGCCCACAGTTGCCTGAGATGAGTGTCGGCCTCCCTGCGACCGTAATTAAGATTAAGCTGTTCAGAAAATGAATGAATGAATAAAGTTACATTCATCAGACAAGCATCTGCTCGTATAGATGAAGACATGGAAAACACCTCATTTCCTTGTTTACAATGGCGCCACTGTGTGAGGATTTACAGTATTGATATTTTTTCTTTTTCACAAGGACTATTGTAATAATAAGAATATAGCAGTTTGCTGGATATGGACATATGTATGCAAGTTTTTAATAAGTGGGTGCTTAATTCCATTTGAATTAACACTTGATCCGTGACTTTTTATCCCACTTTATACAAATCAGTGTTGGTCTACAAAGTTACCAAGAACTGGTCACATAATCTTGATTGATGTTGTGGTTGTTATTATAAACAGAAATAAAAACCAAAGCAGAACAAAACAAGATGTACTACAGGTAAATAGGAGATCCTAAGCTCATCAATTGCGGTGTTTGTATTCAGCCAAAATGAGATGATAATGGAAAGTAAAACACAGGCTACTCACTATTGAAGCCGCACCTAGAAAGCCACCTGACTAAAACAACTCTGGCCAACCCTGGGTTTATTTTTTGAGAACAAATGTTCAAAAACTATGGAGCCACAATATAGGAGCGCACTCAGAGACATGATTGGGGTAATAATAAGGTGGCAGGGCGCATCCACGGGATGAAACTTTAAGGAATCAGGTTTCCAAGTTCATCATGATTCCATACGATGGTGCATCAAGGTTACACTGTTACTATGATTCCCATGTTCGATCATGATTGGTGTCGAATTATAATACATCAGGATAATAAAGATTCAATCGATTCAACGATTCCCAAATCCTGGAGATTGTGGACATCGTGCCCCAGTGTAAGGGATTTTCAGGAAAAGAAAACTCCTGTACTGCTATTGCTTTAAATTAATTTATTTTTAACATTTTATAACACTCCGAATTGTCTAAAACAACACAAAAACAAATACCTCCTCCACAACTTTCTGTTTACAAAGATGATTTAATGAGCTTATATTTCATATATTCTTGAAACGTCTCATCAGGTTCATTATCAATTCATGAATTACAACAACAGAGGACCATTTACTACGTCACCTGACTTTCTTTTAAACTTCTTTAAATTAAGCCTGACACTTTCTGAAACTTTGTTCAACAATCTTTAAAACTGTTTGGCTTCTGGAATAAAATCATGCTTGGGTGGTGGATGATGTGGGGATCTGTACAGAGTACAGTAATCAACACCCACCCCGCCATCTTTATGGTTCTTGCTGTCTTTATATGACTTTGTACTGCAATGCCATTTATGGGTATATTGGGTTGAAATATAAACTTTGCAATGAATCAAACATTTTGTTTTTCCTGGAACATGAACATTATTATAAACACTTCAGAGAATTTAAAGAACATGTAAAAGGATGAGGAATAAACCACTAGCCATATCAGAATATGATTTGGCTGCAGCAATGATGGTAAAACATTTTCACTGAAGCCCTTAAAGTACATTATTAATAAAGTTTTGTGTTTTTTTTATAGTAAATTACACTTTATCAACTATAAGTAAAATTTAATTGCTGTCTAAATACAGAAATTATTAAAAGTTTAGATAGCAAAATGCTATGTAGAGGAATACAGTAGCTGTAGGTGGACAGAAAACGTGTGTGTGTGTGTGTGTGTGTGTGTGTGTGTGTGTGTGAGATGTTATTAAGGCACTAGCCATGTAACACAAACACAGTTGCAGTAGAAAAAGGTCTATATGTCAGTAAAGTTTGGTGTTTGCTTCCTATTTAACAGTTTATCCACCTCTGTGTTACGTTCAATGTATACCTTATTATCCACGTTGTGTTTCCTCTTATGTATAAGTAGGACAGAAGTTAATGGTTCCCTTCGTCATGATTTACTGAAGAAGAAAATGCATGATCCCCTTCGTTCACTGTACGAAACATTTCACATTAGAATCATATCAGTTCAACGGATGAAAGAATATTTCCTCATTACAGTTTGGCTTTGCCCTGGAAGAAGCTCATGATAGCCTGCATGCACTCATCAGAAAGCCAGCGCTCTATCAGCCTCTCCACTTCAGCGTCGTTCACAGCGTGGAGTTTGTTCTTCTCCACCTGGCGCATCAGCTGCTTAGACAGTGCTAGAGACTGAGGGGATAGAAAGAGAGGGGGAAGAGGAGGGAGAGCGAAAATGATCAAGGATGAGTGTGCGATTATTTTCTGTTGTGATAATATGAATTCATTTTCAGGGTAAAATTAGATTAAAAAAATTAATAATAAAAAGGACTTGAAAATGTATTTTGATCATATAATGTTCTGTAAATATTATCCCAGTGATACAATGGGCAGTAGTGGCCTGGTGGTAAAGGGCGCTGGAACGGTGATTCTAAGGTTGGGGGTTCGAGTCCCAATCTCCACAAGGTTGTCACTGTCCCCCGCCAGTGCAGCTAACTGGGTTATCAAAGGCGGGCCATGTCTCTCACTGTCTATGGTGAGCGGTTCATGTAAAAGAGCCATTGCTGACTTTCGTAACGAGGAGCTGCATAGCCGTCAGCGTGTTTCTGCCCCCTGCTAAAGGGTTGTGTCAGGAAGGGCATCTGACATAAAAACCGACGCCCAATCAAACGTGTGAATCATGTGGTTTGCTGTGGCGACACCTGAAAAAGCCGAAAGGAAAAGAAGAAGATTATCCAAGTGATACTATTGGCTAAGGACATAATTACTGTATGTGACCATCCAAAGACCAATCATGCATCCATTTTAAGTACACACACACACACACACACACACACACACACACACACACACGGATCCCTCGCTACTTCACGCTTCAAATCATGCGGCTTCAGTGCATCGCGGTTTTTTTTGTAAATATTTATCGAAGTTAAAGGAAAATGCCACAAAACAAGGCCAATTATGCAAAAAAACTCAAAACCTCCTATCAAAACAACTTACATTTTTCGGTTAGGTGCGCATCTGTACAGGTCCTTCTCAAAAAATTAGTATATTGTGATAAAGTTCATTATTTTCTGTAATGTACTGATAAACATTAGACTTCCAAATATTTTAGATTCATTACACACAACTGAAGTAGTTCAAGTCTTTCATTGTTTTAATATTGATAATTTTGGCAAAAAAGTAAAGAAAAAACAAAAATCCCTATCTCAAAAAATTAGCATATTTCATCCGACCAATAAAAAAGTGCTTTTAATACAAAAAAAGTCAACTTTCAAATAATTATGTTCAGTTCTGCACTCAATACTTGGTCGGGAATCCTTTTGCAGAAATGACTGCTTCAATGCGGCGTGGCATGGAGGCAATCAGCCTGTGGCACTGCTGAGGTGTTATGGAGGCCCAGGATGCTTCGATAGCGGCCTTAAGCTCATCCACAGTGTTGGGTCTGGTGTGTCTCAACTTTCTCTTCACAATATCCCACAGATTCTCTATGGGGTTCAGGTCAGGAGAGCTGGCAGGCCAATTGAGCACAGTAATACCATGGTCAGTAAACCATTTAGCAGTGGTTTTGGCACTGTGAGCAGGTGCCAGGTCGTGCTGAAAAATGAAATCTTCATCTCCATAAAGCTTTTCAGCAGATGGAAGCATGGAGTGCTCCAAAATCTCCTGATAGCTAGCTGCACTGACCCTGCCCTTGATAAAACACAGTGGACCAACACCAGCAGCTGACATGGCACCCCAGACCATCACTGACTGTGGGTACTTGACACTGGACTTCAGGCATTTTGGCATTTCCTTCTCCCCAGTCTTCCTCCAGACTCTGGCACTTTGATTTCCGAATGACATGCAAAATTTGCTTTCATCCGAAAAAAGGTACTTTGGACCACTGAGCAACAGTCCAGTGCTGCTTCTCTGTAGCCCAGGTCAGGCACTTCTGCCGCTGTTTCTGGTTCAAAAGTGGCTTGACCTGGAGAATGCGGCACCTGTAGCCCATTTCCTGCACACGCCTGTGCACGGTGGCTCTGGATGTTTCTACTCCAGACTCAGTCCACTGCTTCCACAGGACCCCGAAGGTCTGGAATCGGCCCTTCTTTCACGTTTTCCTTCCCACAGACGTCCCACTGAGGTGGCTTGATACAGCACTCTGGGAACAGCCTATTCGCTCAGAGATTTCTTTCTGTGTCTTACCCTCTTGCTTGAGGGTGTCAATGATGTCCTTCTGGACAGCAGTCAGGTCGGCAGTCTTACCCATGATTGTGGTTTTGAGTAATGAACCAGGCTGGGAGTTTTTAAAAGCCTCAGGAATCTTTTGCAGGTGTTTGGAGTTAATTGGTTGATTCAGATGATTAGGTTAATAACTCGTTTAGACTACCTGAACATGATATGCTAATTTTTTGAGATAGGAATTTTGGGTTTTCATGAGCTGTATGCCAAAATCATCAGTATTAAAACAATAAAAGACCTGAAATATTTCAGTTGGGGTGCAATGAATCTAAAATATATGAAAGTTTAATTTTTATCAGTACATTACAGAAAATAATGAACTTTATCACAATATGCACATTTTTTGAGAAGGGCCTGTATGTGTGTGTATTTATATTTTATTTACATTTTATGCATTATTTTTGGACGTTTAATTGTTATTATAAGTATTTATAGCGTTGAATATGTATTTACTGATATTATATACACATGTACGTATACGTCAGTTAAGGTCGATCCTACTGCGCGGATTTCGGTGGTCGCGTAGGGATCTTGGTCCCAAATAACCGTGTAAAGTGAAATATATATATATATATATATATATATATATATATATATATATATATATATATATATATATATATATATATATATATATATATATAGATAGGGATCTCTCACATTCCATGGTTAATTGGGACCGAGATCCCTACGCGACCACCGAAATCCGCGAAGTAGGATCACCCCTCCGAATGACATATACGTACATGTTCATATAATATCGATAAATACATATTCAATGCTATAAATGTTTATCATAACAATTAAACATTCAAAAATAATGTATAAGATGTAAATAAAATATAAATACACACAGACGCAAGTGTGCACGCACGCAGACGCGCGTGCACACACGCACGCAGACGCGCACCTCACAATGTAACTCGTTTTGATGGGTGATTCTGAATTATTTGTTTTGTGTTGGTTTAGGGTTGGTTTTTTTTTGCATGATTGGCCTTGTTTTTATGGCATTTCCTTAACTTTTTCTCCTATTCTTCCTTAATTTCCTTCTTTTTTAATTCGGTGAATATTTAAATAAAAAAAATTTAAAAACGCGATGCACTCTAGCCGCATGAATTGAAGCACAAAGTAGCGAGGGATCCCTGTGTGGGTGTGTGTATATATATATATATATATATATATATATATATATATATATATATATATATATATATATATACACACACACACACACACATACATACATAGTGTGTGTGTGTGTGTGTGTGCCTTGAAGTTGGCCGGCTTAGTGGCCAGACCCACTAAACTTCTTGTTCATCTTTTCCTGTTCAGGGGTCACCACAGCAAACTATCCACCTCCAGCTCACCCTACCCTCTGCATCTTCTACTCTTACTCCAACTACCTTCATGTTCTCCTTCACCACATCCATAAATCTTCTCTTTGGTCTTCCTCTTGGCCTTTTGCCTGGTAGTTCCAACTTCATGCTCCCACTACCAATATAGACCCAGACCCACTAATGTACCAGATGAAATCTGAAGAAAAACACTGTGATACAGAGCTGTAGAACAGAAGAGGAGAAGGAAGGAGGCAGCGAGAGAGGAGGCTTAAGGGGTGGGAAGGTACAAGCCGGGTCGCTTGTCTATTTTCATAGGGAACATGAGGTCACGGGAGAATGGATGAGCCGACAGTGCTAGCCCGAAGTCAGTGAGAGTACATCTTCATGTGTATATGTAGATGTGTATAATTCTCTCTCTCTCTCACACACACACACACACACACACACACACACACACACACACACACACACACACACACACCTTTGACCCAGACATTCCAAAATGAAATGATTTCTGGGACTCCAGTAGGATAATGTCCCACCAAAGTCGGTACAAATCCATGCATGGCTGTGATCAGGATTTTGTTCACCATTACCGTTTTGACCAGGAGTAAAGTCATCATGGTGTTACTTACATTGGGAGGTAATTTGGAATAAGCCTTTAGCCTGGTCCAGACCTCAGACTGAAAGGTGCTGTCAGGGAAAACTTCAGTCACTAGTCCCAGTTCACACGCCTGTGTCGCCGTCAGCTTCTTATTGAACAGCAGCATCTCACTGGCCTGAATTCAAATAATACTGAATTTAGAAAAGCGTACACTCACCAAGTCAATCGATTCATTCATTCATTTACTTAACAACTCGACCGCAAAATAAGGACCAGTCAGGTGGGGAAAAAAAAAATAGAAATTATTCACCATACAAAACAGGAGAGAATGTTTGAATCTAATGTCACAATAAACCATAATAAAAGAAAACTAAAATGAGATTATTTTTAGGTTGTCATCCAGTGGACACTAAAACAGTTATTCACCCCAGGCTGAGTGGATATTTCTAAATATCCCCCTAAACAGAACAAATAACTGTTAGTTAGAATTCATTCAAAATATTTTCTCATTTCTGACTGGTGGAACAAGATCAACTAATTCTTTGGTTTTCTTATACGCACTGACAATATTCTAACTATTTAAATCAAATAAGTTAAATGTCATACAGCAGAAGCCCTCACTCTCCTCAACCTCCCAGGAAAAGCAAGCTAGAAAACGGCTGCCAGCTTTCAAGATCAGAGACCTGCTCCTCACATTGAGCCACGTTTCTTGACATTAAAAAAAAATTTCATTATATGTAGTGGATTTCCAGGAAATTTGTCTACAAAGAATCAAAAATATCAAAAATGGTGTGAGAGAATAGAATGCTAACCAGCTACCTACAGCATTCCACCATAAGTATTCAGAAGAACCGAAAAATGCAGTTCAGTCAAACCGCTATGATTTTGTGCGCAGTACATTTGATACACGATATAGCGACTTGAAAATTTGACAGCGTCCAACTGATCACATGACGATCACATGGTGAAATGTGTGACATCATCGGTCGTCTGCTTCTGCTAAATTTAGACCGTAAACAACATGGGTCGGAGATCGAAAGAACTATCACAGTGCAACAAAGAAGGGATCATCAAACTATTTGAAGGTGGAATTAAACGGTCTGAAATAGTGAGAATTGTCGGATTACCTTCGAGCACCATTTATAGTTTCTTCGATAGATATTTTGAGCGGAGAAATTCGGAAAACAAGCCAAGAAGTGGACGGCCTCGTTTGTTCAACACTTTCTAAGTGTGTCCGAGAGCATCGTCGTCAATCATTATCAGAGACAACCAACATTTTCAACAATAACAGAGACAGAACTTTCTCTAAGAGGACTGATGAGAGAAAATTGCATTCTCTGGGATTTCATAAACAGTCTGTGAGGAAAAATACTCACACTGCTGACGCCATGTTGTTTTTCCGAATACTTATGGCAGAATGCTGTAGCCTTGCATGATTTTCTCCAGGATCATAAAAAGTATTCTGATTCAAAGCCTAGCAGCATTTCTGGCTGTCTCATACAAACCACGATGTGTTTCCTCCAGACATACTTATTGGGCTATTTACCAGTCAGTCAGTCATCATCTTCTGTTTGTTTCAGGTTGGTCCACAGGGGCAGCAGCCTGAGCGGTGAGGTCCAGACGTCCCTCTTCCCGGCCATTTCCTCCAGCTCTTCCGGGGGAGACACCAAGGCGTTCCCAAACCAGCCGAGAGCCCCCTTCTAGCATGTTCCGTTCGAACCCGGGGGTCACTTCCCATGTAGACATGTTTGAAACCCCATGCCAGGTAGGCATTCTAATCAGATGATCTAATCAGAACCACCTCAGCTGGCTGCTCCCAACGCAGAGGAACAGCGGTTCCACTCCAAGCTCTTCCCGGATGGCTGAGCTTCTCACCCCATGAAGCACTTTAATCTTGTCAGATTTTGCCCCTTGATTGAATACTTCTTCATACCATACATCACCTCATTTAATAATTGCTTCGTGCTCTATACCTAGTAAGCAAACCTGTAGTGACTGTAGCAAGGAAACCCGCACGGAGAAAAATAACCTGAAATCAGGATCAAACATGACACCTGACACTAGCCACTTCACCATGTGTCACCCCCATATACACAAACAGATTGTCCTACAGAAATGTTAGTTATTGATTTAGTCACAATTAGTGTTTGCACCTTTGCAGCACCCATCATTTTGGGGAAGGTGTATGAAGAGCAGCCCTCAGGACTCTGACCCAGGTTGCTGAAAGGGGTGTGAAATGTCGCCTAGGGTTGAGACGAAAAGAAAAAGAGTAAGAGTAAATACAAGCTGACAGTAGGCTGATTGAGATTTATTAAGACTAAAGCGAAATGATATCTAAACCATTAAAAAAAAAAAAAAAAAAAAAAAAAAAAAAAAAAAAAAAAACACCTGAAATGGCAGCCCACCTTTTCTGCAGCATAAACGAGGTCAAACAGGCCGAGTACGGTGACGGAAATTCCTACAGCCGGTCCGTTTACAACAGCAATCAGAGGCTTCGGGAAATCAATGTAGGCTTTCACATACCGCCTGTACAACAATGGATGATATTTTATATACATGTCAAAAATACACACCGTTTCAGAGCTGAAACCTATAGAAAGAAGAAGTCTGAAGGGTTCCAGGTTCACCTCAGGAGCTCTCCAGCATCCTTCGCCATCCTCTCAACTCCACCCTCGGGGATTTTAGTAAAGTTGTTCAGGTCATTGCCGCTGCAGTAATAATCGCCGCTGCCTATCAGCATACAATGAATAAGAAAAAGAATTTCCCCCGACCCAACACCCTGACAAGTCTGTGTGATTCCTTTGAGTCTGTACCTGTGAGGACTGTAATGGTCGAGTCATTTTTCTGAGCAAGATCCAGAGCGTCAATCAGCTCGTTATACATCTGGAACAAAAACAGTTCACACATCTGTTTTTATCCAATTTACTGTGGGATAGTACAGCATGGTGGTCTAGTTGTATAAGGGCGCTGGATCACTGATCCTAAGGTTGGGGGTTCGAGTCCCACTCTCCACAAGGTTGTCACTGATAAGCCCCCCCCCCCCCCCCCCCACCACCACCACCACCACCACCACCACCACCACCACCACCACCACCACACCAGTGCAGCTAACTGGCCGGCCATGTCTCTCATTTTCTCTGGTGAGAGGCATGTAAAAGAACCATTGCTGGCTTTCAGAAAGAGTAGGCTGTAAAGCCGTCAGCGTGCTTCTCTGACTTGCTAAAGGGTTGTGTCAGAAATGGCATCTGACGTAAAAACCTTTCGCTGTGGTGACCCCTGATAAAGGGGAAAAAAAGCCAAAAGGAAATCTCTCACTGTGGGATAGTACAGCACTCATGACATTAAAACAAGATGAGACCTTTTCCTGTTTTTTTATGCTATTTTAAAAATTTACTAATAGTTTTTTAATTTTCATGCACATCTGTACAAATTTGTAAAAAAAATAAATAAATAAAAAATAAAAAAAGTGTGGCTCCCAAACTTGGAGTGGAACATCGACAAGATACACAGCAATGAACTTGGAGATTGCAGGTTTGAATCCAGGTTAACACCACAGCCACCTGTGACCAAAGGTTCATGGAAGCTAAAAGGCAGAGATTGCACAGCAATCTGTGATTTATCTTTTGTTTAATTGTCAGTGATGTCATTTGTACAAAGGGGCGAATATTGCTTTCCCTCCTGGTGGCTCAGGTTGCAAAAGGTGGTTTTATGGGAACAAGGGGGTGTGTCATGTGCAGGCTAACATACCTCTCTATTTGGTGAGGGTCACATAGGAGGCAACACTTGATGGGTGAGAATTGAATACAACTATAATTATTGGACAGTGGTGGCCTGGTAATAAGGTGGGGGCTCAAGCTCTTAAAGGGTTGTCGCTTAACACACACACCCCCCTCCTCCAGTGCAGCTAACTGGGTAATCAAAGGCCGGCAGGTCTCTCGCTGCCTGTGGTGAGAGATTCATGTAAAAGAACCACTGTTGATATTTCGTCAAGAGCAGCTGCATAGCTGTCAGTGTGTTTCTACCCTGCAATGGCCTGTCCAGGGTGTACTCTGCCCTAGCCTCGAGTTGGCTGAGATGGGCGCCTGCCTCCTTGTGATCCTAATTAGGATCAACCAGTTCAGAAAACAAATACAATTAGAGGAGACAAATGGGTTTACGTCCTTCCCATCTCTATTTCTCTACTGTGCCAACCTGTATAGATCATTTTCTCCCTCTTTACTGTCCAACCTATCATAGTGATCATACGCCCTCTGTTTGGCCTTAGCCACTGCTACTTTCGCCTTACGCTGTGTCTTCCTGTACTCCTGTTTACTCTCTTCGGTCCTCTCAATGTCCCACTTCTTCTTAGCTAACCTCTTCCTTTGTACACACTCCTGCACTTCCTCATTCCACCACCAAGTCTCCTTATCTACTTTCCTTCCAGAGGACACACCAAGTACTCTCCTACCTGTGTCCCTGATCACATTTGCTGTGGTTGTCCAGTCATTTGGAAGCACTTCCTGGCCACCCAAAGCCTGTTTCAACTCCTCTTTGAAGACAACACGATAAAGACAACACAATACAGTGTATGTATATATATATATATATATATATATATATATATATATATATATATATATATATACACACACACACATACTATATTATGGAAAGTTCCCAACCTTCGAGCGTATTGTATACGGTCTTCCCGGTTGTTTTCGCAAGCGTAAAGATGAACTTGTTGCGCTTGCATTTGCGACGACGTTAGAAAAAAAAAGCTACCTGTAGTTTTGTCAAAGGCCGAGGAATCTAAATAAATTCAATGTGACTATGCCAGCTTGTTGACATTTGAAGTGGATGAGGAAAGCATGACAATTCCCGACCCCTTGTGACTTGAAGATGGCTGGGAGACAGAAAATGACGCCTTATCAAAGTGGCCCCCGTGTATGTACGCTGACATAGCGGGTTTTTTGTGAATGAAGGAACAGGCACCCCTACTAGCACGACTTCGTAATGACTACAAAGAAGGTAAATACAAGTTTGACAGCTGTCACCAAGTGATCTGACAGCTCTTGTTTGTCTATTTCACAAATTAACATAATGATGTTTAATGATTACGGCATCGCCGATTTTTATGGTAACTTAACAAGTAAATAAAAGGTAATAGTCTATAGGGTCTAGAAATTCGAATAAAGAACACTTTAATTATAAATTTACTGCTTTAATCCAACATTTGTGTCCCTCCAGATCCTTCAGCTTGGTAGGGAAAGTAAATAATGTGAATGGCGGTGGACATGTAGACGCGTTAGTCCCAAATTTGCAGGCATGTATACTGCAAATTTCCTTTTTCCAACGCTCGAGATGATAAATGCCATTCCCACAGTCCACCACGGCACAATACGCACCTGGCATATCGATAATTTAAAGCTTAAGGCAAGCTTTAAGCGGCAGTTGTTAGGATGTGTTTACACACAAAAGCAAGTGGCTACAAGAAAGTTTGGTAGCAGTGACCCTTGGACCAGATGTTGGGTCACGTTCCCTGCACATGCGCAGTCGTAATGCGAATTTGGTCTATTGTTCTCACACAGCTATGTGTACACACCCACTCCACCAGGGGTCACCATCATCACAGTACTGAGCCTGTTTCTTCTTGTTGTTCTTCTTTGTGAGGTCTTGGCCTTCTTCAGGGCAGTGCTGGTGCAGTCTTTAAAGCTCTGGGTTAATCATAATATCAGAAGGTCATGAGTTGAAGCCCCAACACTAGCAATCTGCCACTAAGGTAAGGTAAAGTCTGTTGGGCTTTTTACACCTGAGCCATAGTGGCTCATCAGACCGGTGCTTATACCCGGTTTCCGTAATGTGAAGCGACCAAGAGTTCAACTCCTCCTGGATGGGACGCTAGTCCATTGCAGGTTACCTTCCGAGTATATTTTAACTGGTACCCATTTATACTGCTGGGTGAACAGAGCCACACTTGTGGTTGAAACCTTGCCCAGGGGTCTTAGCACAGTGGGGGTCTAACTGGGATTTGAACACACAACCTCCTGATCATGAGCACAGCACCCGAACCACTAAACCACCAGCAACACGAAATCTGTCACTAAGTGAGGCCCTTAATCCTCATTGGCTATTGCAGGGGTGGCGAGCATGCGGCTCCCGGCCAAAATGAATGTTCTTTGCTTCTTATCATATTTTGTATATACTGTGGCTCTTTGCCTCATTTCATGTTTCTCTTATTTTTATTCTCTCTTAAAACACACTCAAATTCATCAGGGCCCATTAAAAACAAATAATAAATTATATTTAAAAAATAATTTGGCAGATTGGATTTTTTTATGCTGCTTCTGACGTAAGGGACCGCCAATCATCTCCGTGAGTTACGTCTAATGCCGGGAAATTAAGTAAACATTTAATACGCATGCAGGCTGTTACCCTCGTCGTCAAAATGGCAAAATGCAAAGCTAAACGAAAATATGAAGATGAACACAGGACATTTTTGGAAGAATGGGAAGATGCTTTCTTCTTTATTGGACGGAATGGGAAATCGCTGTGTTTAATATGCAATACTACGATATCACATTTCAAGGCCTCAAATCTTCAGCGTCATTTTAGCACTCTCCATGCTAATATTGACAAGGAATTACCCAAAGGTACTGAACTACGCAAGCACAAATAGAGCACCTTGAAAAGCCAGGTAAAAAGACAGTCTCAAATGTTTCAGCAATTAACTGTTATTAAACAATAAATAAGTGGCGTGGAACATTGCCCGTGCTAAAAAAACATACAATGAGGGTGAGTTTCTAAAACAGTGTTTTGTGGATGTAATTGAAACCTTGGCTCCAGACAATAAAAAACTCAAAGATTCCATCAATGATCTCCAGCTGTTTTTGTGTGTGTGTCTGTCTGTTTTGGCAGGTAACTGCGTGGTGTGGCTCTTTGACTCTCACAGTTTAACATTTTGGCTCTTTGTGTCTAACTTGTTCGCCACCCCTGGGCTATTGTATAAATGAGATAAATTCTTCGTCTCTTTGATTAAGGAAATAAACGAACGGCTTAATCCTAACGAGGTTAGTGGGGAACTGGCACCCATTTCTGCCGACGAGGTACATCCTGAACAGCTCGCCAGGCCATAAACACACATAGCTATGCAGTATACTGTTTATGAAAATCAGCAATGGTAAGTTTACATTCCTCCCACCATAGACAGTGAGAGACAGCAAAGGCTGTCCGTAAATTAGTTAGCTGCACTGGGGCGGACAGTAGTGACAACCTGTTGATAATGGTTGAACCCCCAACCTTTGGATCACATAATCGGTCTAATTTTTTTTCCTATGCACCTCCACAGTAATGGCGTTCTTCTTCTGTGGTCTGTTGAGACGGATGGTGGTGATGCCGTCCTCGGTGGTGACCAGCAATGTCTGAAAGGCTTTTTCACTCCCTGTGGGTGACGCTGCTACTACCGGAGGGTCCTCTGCAGCCACCAGAGACGAGATGAGATCCACGTACTGCTGTCTGGCTTCCTCCTGTGAGGACATTGAGCATGAGGGATGGCTTTGGTTATGGTTTCTCTTAAGGACAATTAGTACAGATTATCTAACATCTGTTTATATCTATGTGCGAGTCTCTTTAACTTCAACTGAATCTGTGTCAGAGTCAAGCACTTACCCAGCATCAGTAGCACTAGAAGTTACATCTTTTTAAGTGGCAAAAATTATGAATTCTCTTCACTGCCCGCAATTTGTATTGTTTACATTCATGAGACGTGTGAAAATCTGGCAACCATTTTTTTTAAATAGTCTTGAGATCATGTTGATGTGTATACATACATAAAATTCTAAATATAAATATTCACTACATGTCATGATGTTCACCTCATAACAACCAATTTTTTCTGTGACACTAAAAAGATCCTGTTGTGGATCTCAGGAATAAGTTTGAGAGGCTCACCTGTGATAAACCGCCCATTGACTTCCAGGCGTCCCACTTCGCCTTGTTCACAAAGTCCAACATTCCCGGTTTTGGCGTGTTACAGGGTCCCTGTGTTGCCTGATAACACACACATGTATACACAATAAATATTGTAACAATTGGAACACAAATCAGTTTATTGGACAGAAACTCGAAAAGGTTGGAACCAGCATTCCTGGTTTCGGATGTTACGGTGCCCCTGTGTGGCCATCTCTCTCTCCCATATATATATATATATATATATATATATATATATATATATATATGTATGTGTGTGTGTGTGTGTGTGTGTGTGTGTGTGCATGTATATGTATGTCTGTGTGTATGAGATACATGATACCCCAGGGCGCTTAAAAAATTGGGAGGGGTGGCGTTTATTAAAATGTTTACCAGCTGAATGGAACATGAAGTGCTTATTACTATCGAAGTGGAAAACATGAATAATAACAGAAGAGTAAAAGAGTTTTACTGGTATTTTTGTTATTCATCTTGTGGTATCAACCAAACTATTTACATGAAAGCTGAAAATAAACAAAAAACAGCATAAGTTAAAAAAAAAAAGACCCTTTAATTTTCCCTCCCGGTGCTTTTCTTTTAAATATTTCCCCCGATGTAAAATCGAGCCAATCAAAATGAATGTCAACTTTAGCACATGGCACGTTGAAAAGCACATGGCCAGGAACATCTTTAAATTTGCGAAGTTAGTGAGCAGGAGAATCGGGTGAAAAATACTCGTAATCACTTTCTGATAGATCCATATCTGGCTCATATTTTCCTGTTTTTTTTAAAGCATGGCAGAAAAATCAAATGTGTTGTTAATGATGAACATTATAGACATTCCCCAGTGGCAGAGGGTCTTGAAATACCATGTAAACTCACTTTTTTACAGGCAGTGAACGCCTCATTTTACCATTACAGAGACCGATCCAATAAAATTTGTAAGTTTGA
>CM045728.1:14254849-14359849 GCA_024760905.1 Plotosus lineatus
GGAAGGAGTGTTTGGAAACGCCTACTGTTTGGAAACACGCATAGCCACACACGCACCCTTAATAGCTTCCTTGTTCTTAAGGATGGTGGTAGACTTAGCGTACTGGTACTGGGACGCTGAGTCACACAAACGCACACCTCGTTCGTGTTTTTCAATGATCTCCGCCTGTGGTGGGGTCTTTTTCGGTCCCATAATAGCAAAAGTACACTCAATATGGTCCAAAATGTCTATCAAACACAAACCACTTCCGCATTCAAAGAAAGGGGGTGACGAACTGTGACGCCGTGAGCGTGCGTCAGCTTCTCGTGGCCGCCACCGTGGCGCTGTTCGATCGCGTGGTTTGGTTCGTCCGCCGGAAAGTAGTTCGTCAGCCGAGACTATATTTTCGCGAATTTAAAGTTCTTGAGGCGAAAAGTTCGTGAGCTTAAGCGTTCGTCAGCCGAGGTTTGACTGTATCATCACCATATACTTCCCTACTGACCTCAGATTTCCTGCATACTTTCAAATATTAATGTTAATCATGCCAATAAACATCATGAGAAATATCAGCCTTTTATTGTCATTTGTTTTTCTTAGATATAGAGGCTTGAATCAGTGATGTGTGACATGGATTTTACTGTAAAAATGCAAAAAAAATCTCTGTCTCGGCCTCATCCGATTTAATCTGTGATGTGAATGAAATTCTTCATTCAGCTCCCTGTGTCCAACATTGCTGTCAAAAGTTCTCTCTCCTCAAACCCAGTGTCTTCCTTTAGCACCTTCCTAAATTTTTCAAGTTTCACTGGTTTTTCATGTTAATTACTGTTAGTACAGATTGGGACATAACACCAACATTCCAGACAAGTCATGACCGAACAATAACATGAGTCTCGCCATGCAGTCGGGAGAGAGAGGACAAGTGGAGTATTTTGCACTTTGACCTGGCAAAATATTACCTCATACGGTTCAGAGACACGCAGGTACAAGACCTGCATTTTTAGCCCACACACTCGAGTTCGAAACCCGCCTCGCTTATTATATGAATATAATTTACCTATTTATTTTTGTATTATTTGTCTTGGTACAAAACACAAAGAAATGGAAAAATAAAATGTAGTATTTAAGTTTAATGAATAAAGTGAAAATAAAGAAATAGAAAAATACAGTAAAAAGGAAAAATCCTCAAGCACAGGTTCTTTTATTTATACACTTTGTCTTATTATTCTTTATTTTGTCTATTTCTCTTTAATTTAATAAATAACGACATTGTTTGTTTGTTTTCTTTTACCTTTAAGCACTTTAAAAGTCTGATCGTTTGACATACCTCAAGGTTCTGTCCTTGGACCAATAACTATGGACCAATAACCATGGTCATGATTATCGTCCGTTACTGCAACCTTCCATTACTGAATTTCCACAACTGCATATTTACCATTTCACTGCTTATTGAAATCTGTTTTAAATACGGTACACAGAGGCTCCAGAATAAATTGAAGTAAAATTAGGACAGTGACTATTTTTTTTAAATAAATAGTAGCATAGTTGCGACAATGGTGGCCCGGTGGTAAGGGGCTGGATTACCAGTCCTAATGTTAGGGGTTCAAGCCCCGCTGTCAACGACTGTCACCCCAGTGCAGCGAACTGGGATATCAAAGGCCGGTCATGTCTCTCACTGTCTGTGGTGGGAGGTTCATGTAAAAGAATCATTGCTGATTTTACTCAAGAGTAGCTGCATAGCCGTTATCGTGTCTCTTCCCTGTGATGGCCTGGCGAGCTGTCCATGGTGTACTTTGCCCTCTCCCAGAGTCGGCTGAGATGGTTGCCAGCGACCCTAATTAAGATTAAGTGGTTCAGAAAATGAATCAACATAATGGTTTGAAAATGATCTTGTATTAAAATGGAATAGAATAAACCAATCCAAAGTTCACCTCCATCTAAATGCACACCTTGGCTGTTCTTCTTTAATTCAGTTACTAATGACAAAGTTTGGTATTTATGGGTGATGGATGCACTTCAGGAGATATCTTCTGGAGAAGCATTTTCTATGCTGGAAATCAAAGGTCGAGGTGACAAGAACATTTATAAAATTAATAAACACACCACTTCACAATCCCCAGCTATATTCATACATCATGTTTGGTATTGGTCAGCAATATGCTTTGGTAATATCGGATATCCCCAAGTGCAGCTAACTGGGTTATTAAAGGCAGGCCATGTCTCTCACTGTCTATGGTGAGAGGCATGTAAAAGTACCATTGCTGACTTTCGTAAAGAGTAGTCTGCAAAAGCCGTCAGCGTGTTTCTACGACCTGGAGAGGGATGGGCTCCGCCAGGCCAAATCAGCCCAAGTCTCGCCATGAAGGCACCCCCAACGACATCCTCGGATGTTAAGGGATAAGTGACGTGAAGTGAATATCGGATATATGCTCCAGATAAACATTTTGACAGATGCAGTGGTGGCTTTGAGGTCAAGGCGATGGGTTACTGATCCGAAGCTAAGCAGTTCAATCCCCACTATTATCACAGTTTGGCCCTTAATCAAGACCCTCAACTTTTAATTGCTCAGTTGTATAAAAATGATAATGGTAAGTCACTCTGGACAAGAGTGTCTGCCAAACGCTGTAAATGGTAAATGAAAGAAAAGGGCAACATAATATGCCCTGACAGGGCAGTGGTGGCCTGGTGGTGGGTCACAGACCCTAAGGTTGGGAGTTCAAGCCCCACTATCAATGGGTTGCCACCGTCATCTCCAGTGCAGCTAACTGGGTTATCAAAGGACGGCCATGTCTCTCACTGTCTATCTTGGAGAGGTTCATGTTAAAGAACCATTGCTAACTTTCAACAAGAGTAACTGCACAGCTGTCAGCGTGTTTCTGCCCTGCTGTGGCCTGGTGAGCAGCCCAGGGTGTACTCTGCCCTCACCCGGAGTGATCTAGGATGGGTGCCAGCCTCCCCGTGACCCTAATTAGGATTAAGCGGTTACAGAAATTGAATGAATGAATATGCCCCGATAACTTGGTTAGTTTTATGCTTTGGGGGTTTTTTTGGGCCTCTTGTAACAGATACCAGGTTGAACTTTTGTTTATTTGGATATTTGTATTACTGATATTTGAAAGCATGAAGCAAATATGAAATGAGCAGTTGGGACCCTTTTTTTAAAAATCTGGCAATCATTACCCCTTTAATCACTCCAGATCAACTTCCAAAGCTTTACCTTTCACACTAGTCACAACACAACACATACAGCACTAATTAGCTGAACCAACAGCATGGTAATGGAGCCTTCTGATTGGTTTACTCTCAACCGCTCTAAAGAACACTACACAGATACTGACTTCAAGACTTTCAAGGTAAAAAAGAAACAAACAATACTATTAAAATGTAACACATCACACTTTAAAATTTGACAAATGTATCATAAAGGTGCTCCTTTGATTTACTTTTGTTTCTGTGTTCTAGAACAATTATTATTCACCTTCAGCTCAGTGAATCGTCCCCATTCACAGATATTCACCTCAACATTCACTTGTACACCCCCAATTTCTGCAGTCTAATGCCTCAGTGTATTCTGAAATTAGAACATAAAACAGGTGAAGAAGTTGCATAATTTTTCTGTTTAACACACCCACTGAAACACTCAATAACTCTGCCGCCTATAAGCGAAGACATAGTACAGCAGGGCAACACACCCAACCATTCATACTCACACTTACCTAGAGGCAATTTGGAGCAGAAAATTAGCCCAATGTGCATGTTTTTTGAATTGAGGGAGGAAACGTGAGTACGTGGAAAAAACAGGTACAGGTACCAGGTACCTCGTTATTTGCGGGGGTTTGGTTCCGGCCCCTCCCACGAATAAAGATAATCCGCGAGTTCTGTACCCGGAAGTAAAACCCCATGTATCATATTACATGCCTGAATGATCAACCAGAAGTAAAATACTATGTATCTTTTACATGCGCTAAAATTTGCTTCTTAAACACATTCTATAGACAGTCTTACTCATTAATTCAGTATTAATGTAGTAAAATGTAGGAAGTAAAGTAAAAGTAAGTAAAGTCCATTGGGCTTTCTACACCCGAGCCATAGTGGCTCATCAGGCCGGTGCTTATCCCCGGTTTCCATAGCGTGAAGCAACGAGTTCAACTCCTCCTGGATGGGATGCTAGTCCATCGCAGGTTACCGTCTCAGTATATTTTTACTGGTACCCATTCACTGCTGGGTGAACAGAGGCACGCTTGTGGTTAAGACCTTGCCCAGGGGTCTTAGCACAGTGGGGGGGGGGGGTCTAACGGGGATTTGAACACACACAACTTCCTGATCATAAGTGCAGCACCCTAGCCACTACGCCACCAGCTCCACGAAATCTGTCACTAAGTTCTGAAAATGTAGTAAATGATTAAAAAAACTGAATTTTTTTACTGTGATATTTATTGATAAAATATAAACATTATACAGCATACACAATATTATATTATTATATTATATATATATATATATATATATATATATATATATATATATATATATATATACACTGTATGTCTGTCTTCCTTTCGGCTTTTTCCCTTTTACTCGGGAGTCGCCACAGTGAATCGCACGTTTGATTTGGCAGAGGTTTTTACGTCAGATGCCCTTCCTGTCACAACCCTTTTTAGCAAGGGACAGAAACACGCTGACGACTTTGCAGCCTACTCTTTACGAAAGTCATACATGCCTCTCACCATAGACAGTGAGAGACATGGCCCGCCTTTGATAACCCAGTTAGCTGCACTGGGGGAGATATATATATATATATACTGTATATAAGATTAAAAAAACCTGTATATAAGAACACCTTTAAAAGCATTTTCTATGAAACATGTAGCGTTCAAAAATGCCCACTAGAGGAAGGTATTGCATTACTGTATTTGTGAGCCACGAGATGGCTGAATTCAGGTATGAACTGCATTCAGTCCGAGCAGCTCAGCCGAAGCGGGTCGAAAACTGAGTTTTAGAGTGAGAGAGTTAGAGAGCATTACAATTCAAAGAAGCGGTGACATGATGCGAGTTAATCCCCTGGCGCAGAGGTGAGCATGCTTTTGCTTACTGTGAGTAGATGAGAATAGTGAATTCAGGTGTGAGCCACCTAGCAGCTCAGCCACGCCCCTCAGCCGAAGTGGAGAGAAAACAATTAGTTTGAGGCACAGCGCCAAAATCAAAGTCCCCCAAAAACACAGACCATAACAAAAAGGACATAAAAGAACAAGAAATGTAATAAATTGGATAAATAAAACAAAATGAGAAACATGCTACACCACAGTAAATAAAATCTCACACAAACATTCTAAACATTAACTGAGGTACTGTATTGGAATAATAATTTAAAAAGACTTTAATAGTGGAGTGTTTTCCAACAGTTCAGATGATTATTCCTCTTCGGACACTTCAGAGGAAACTGTCATTTCTTCTGGAGAAAGTCTTATTTCTTCAGAAGAGACATCCAACGTCATTACCTTTGTCTGGCACTTAGCCGACGTTTGAGTGGCATCATAGAGATTAACTGGTAATTAAAACACACTAAAAAAAGACTCATTGACAACTTGTGCGCGAATAAGGAAAAAGGGGCGTTACATCATCTCAACCAATCAGCAGGAAGGAGAACAGCCATCGGCTGAATTTGAATGACGTGTCAGTTGCTCGGCAGTCCGTGAATATGCAAACCGCAAGTGCAAAACCGCGAATAGTCAAGGGCCTACTGTACAACAGAAAAGGGGCCGAATATGAATGTATGCCACACTTTACAGATTTTTTTTTTAAGCCACGTAGTTTTCCATCCACTTCACAGATATGCACCACTTTGTATTGACCCACACACAGAATCCCAGTAAAATACATTCATGTTTGTGATTGTAATGTGACAAAATGTTGAATATTTAAGGGTTGTGAATAACTTTGCAGGCCACTGTACCTCTATTTCTATAGTAATATAAAGGTCACTATAGCACATATGTGAGGCGCTCCACTGAAAGTAGGTGCTTGTCACACAGACCACAATTGAGATAAAGGCCAGAGAAGTAAAAATGGTCCATTTTTATCGAAATTCAGATTTTTGCATAAACTATTACAACAAGTACAGTATGCCCTTGACTATTCGAGGTTTTGCACTCACGGTTTTCCGAGCAACTGTCACGTTATTCAAATTCAGCCACTGGCTGTCCTCCTTCCTGTTGATTGGTTGAGATGATGTAACGCCCCTTTTTGCTCATTCGCATACAAGTTGTCAATGAGCCTTTTTTTTAGTGTGTTTTAATTACCAGTTAAGCTCTATGATGCCACTCAAATGCTGTGCGTCTTCTCTGGCTAAGTGATAGAAAACGTTGGATGTCTCTTCTGAAGAAATTGCAATGCAGAGGAATCTACAGGTCTGCTCCATGCTGTTTCTGTGAAACATGGCTCGAGGAGAGTACACCTGACGAGGGAATTACACCAGCTGGCTACATGCCTTCAGGGAGGACCAGTGCGCGGCGGCAGTTGTTGGCACTTGTGATGTTGTGGTCCTCACTCTGATTGAGAGGGGACTGCTTTGCATGAAGCGGTAACACCAAGAAAGTCCTCATGCAAAGTCATTTATATTCATCTCCCTGACAACTACCTGGACGTTGAGATGCAACTGCACTGTTGACAAGCCTCTCCCTGAAGCACATTGCTCAAACCCTTATGTGCGAGCTAGTTCCTCTAGCTGTGGCTATCCAGCTTTTAGCCTGGGATTAGGGTTTTTTTTTTTGTTTGTTTTCTTTATTGCAGTAATAATAATCTCTGCTTTTCTGCCCTCTTCTTGCAGTTGTGAGTGTAAAAATAAAAATGTGAAGTTATGTATGTTATTATTATGATATTTCACAACCTGGACGTAGCGATGCAACAGCACTGTTGACAAGCCCCTCCCTGCAGCATGTTGCTAAAGCACCCATGTGTGAGCTCATTCCACTAGCTGTGGCCATCTAGCTTTAAGCCCGTGATTAGCCTTTTTTGTTTTCTTCATTGCAGTAATATCTGCTTTTCTCTGTCCCTCACAAGTTCCTCATTCACTCCAAACTTTCTTTCTGCTACTCGATAACCATTTTCTGCTGCATATTTCATTACGTGCCGCTTGTAATCCGCAAAATAGGATTTTCTTTTTGGGGCCATTTCTTCAGTGGTGGATGAGCAGGTACTGGTACCCAAGCCTAGCGTGCCCTCTTGTGGGTGTGAGTGTAAAAATAACAAACATGTGAAATTATGTCTTATTATTATGACGAACAAAATTATATGTAATAATTTCACATATAAGTCGCTCTGGAGTATATGTCGCACCTTCAGCTAAAGTATGAGAAAAGTACGACTTATAGTCTGGAAAATACGGTAATTAAAGTTAAACATGCTGTTGAGTTGTGGGTGATAATATGGCATCTGCGGTATTCACTCAATTGACTGATTGATTTCCTGAATTAAAAATTCAATCCAATCCAATCTACTAACTCACAATAATCAAATTATAAACATATAATTCAGTCACAGGGTAGTGGGGGCGGATTTCCCAAGGTTGAGACCAAGGTAGGAATCCCAAGGTAGACATGGTCATTCTCATAGAGATCCCAATGCCAGAGATCCTCATTCAAGACAAGATGCAAACATGACTTATTTTTAACTCTTATAGCTCATTAAAGTTGGGAATGAATATGAGAAATTTATTGCATTATAACACTCATCATTAGCCAAATCTTAATTCTAATACCTTCACGGGGAGACTGGTGCCTATCTCAGCCAACACTGGGAAAAGGTATGTTACACTGTGAATACACTTACATCTCGGAGCAACCTGAATCAGCAGTTAGCCTAATGTGGGCATCGAACCCAGGACCCTCTGACTGTGTCATCGTGCTGCCTTCACACAGTTTCATGAATAAAATACAAGTCTGTGAACTCTGAGGTAAATATAGGGGAAAGGTCACCGCTATATATCACCATTTATAATAAAAGGCGGATATTTTGACATTATTATTATTATTATTAATCATTCGTATATTTTCATTTGTTAGGTGCCTGTTTGTAAATAATGTTTATAAATCTATAAAATAAACTAATAAAACTCAAGTACATACTGTATTCATATAGTACACGAAGCCCAAATAACTAGTTCCTCCCTTCACATGTGCACTACACTGATGGATATAATAACCGAAGTGACCAACAGGTCTGATGTACACTCCACCCTTCTCATTACTTTAGACGTGTTATTGGAATCAGTTAGCGAGCTTAGCATCGGAACTCGACAGTTGACCTAAAATAGTAATT
The DNA here is from genome assembly GCA_024760905.1 of Plotosus lineatus. Lineage (NCBI taxonomy): Eukaryota > Metazoa > Chordata > Actinopteri > Siluriformes > Plotosidae > Plotosus > Plotosus lineatus. The sequence continues at coordinate 14,263,142 of CM045728.1, forward strand.
CAGAAAATATATTATTTCAGTTACTCACCGGGAAAATCGGAGAAATCCGCTTGTTAAAACACGATTCATATCGATTATTTTACGTAGACAAGGACAATGTTCACAAACCAACAACCGGCCTTCTTTGCGTCACTTCCTAAACCACGCCTACTCGTGACTCACTGAGCTGTGTTGACTCGGCTCATTGAGTCGACTCTTTTAAATTTAGTCCTGAGAACCGGATTTGGTGTTTTTTGTTTTCTACCGACTTTTTCATCATTTTTTTCTCTTTCTTCTGCCTTTCTTTCAAAAATTCGTTTTTAATTGTTTTGTTGCTTCACACTTCAATTTTTCATTAATTTTATCTTTATTTGCTGCTTCATAAGTTCAATATTCTTCTTTTCATTCTTTCAGACATTTATATCATTTCTTTGCTTTGATAGTTTATATATTATTTTTTCTTTCTTACTTTCGATCAGAAATTCAAAGTTGTTATCAAAATCTTGTTTTATAAATTATATATTTTCTGTCACTCGACCTATCTGTCTTTCTTTCCTTCATGAATTAAGTTTTTTTTTTTTCTTTCCTTAATTTTTATTTCTGCTCTCAGGAGGTATAGGTTCTCTAACTGGAGAAATTGCACAAATCTAGATATGACTGAGTTATATAATAATAATAATAATAATAATAATAATAATAATAATAAGGGCCTGGTGGTGGGCCTGGATTGGGGATTTTCCCTGAACAGTACATCACCCAGTTAGGGCTGACCCCCCCCGAAGCTGGTTTGCTACTGGGTTACTGAATGAAAAAAAAATAATCTTTCACTTCCGCAGCCCAGTCAGCCTCCCTCCGGTAATCAAACCTGCCAAACTGGAAATGGGACTTGCCCCAGGGGGAGGCAAAGAACCCGTCCACGAATATCCTGTACGAACCATCTAAAATCCACACTACTTGAGTATGCATTGGCGACTGGTTGGCCTGAAAATCCAGGTATCAATGGCAAGTCGCTAAAGCAACATTGGGACAATACCAACCCTTTGTATGCTTACCTGTCCCAATAAAATTTGCAAGATCAACTCTGGTGATTAAAGCTCTACATGCACCATGATGCAGATGATAATTTCCCTGCAAGTGGTCAGGTACCTTCTCAAGAACCGAACGTTCGGATAGAGGCAGACCCTAAATTGCAGATGAATGCCCGCGTCCTTCTCTCCCCTCCTCCCAATGAGGTTAGCCCACCTGACGGCAACAATGAAAATTCCCCTGGCTTTCCACTTTCTGATTTGATCAATGATTTTTCCACATCTTCAGTTCATGATGATCATATTTCTGTTTTGTTTAACCGTTACTATAGAGAAATTTTAGATTTACCGATTGACAAAAGGAAGTCAGTTAAAATTGCAATAAAATCTTTTCCACAAAATGAAATTGATAAATTAAATGAAATCATTTCTGTAACTCTTGACACGGAGTGTTCACTGCATGATATTAATTGTTGCATGTTTGCCACTATTTGAACTTTAGAGGAATTACATACAGTTTCCAAACCTTCCAACAATGGTAAAAGCAAGAAAAGTAAAACCAGTTTCATCGTAAATTAAAAGAAACAAGGAAAGACATGTAGTGGCTGGAGCTTTGCCTTAAATTAAGATCTCATGGCAAGTCAATATCAAGAAGACAAAAGACAAATTGGAGAAATTTAAAGGCAAAATACAAACCAACTAAGGAAAAAAAAAATTCTCCTTCAAATACTTGATTCCCTGAAGGCAAAGGTTAAGATTTAGACAGAGAGAAAAAGAAAATGGGAAAAGAAGAATAAATTCATTAGACAAAACAAAATATTTAAAACCAACGAAAAACAATTTTACAGGAAATTAAATACACCTACAAGTGATGACGACCAGAAACCACCCATGGAATCCAGTGAGAGGTTTTTGGTCACAGTTGTGGTCTATACCCGGCAACTGTAACCTTGAGGAACCATGGGTGGAAGAATACTAATTCACCATTGCTGTGTCTCATTACTTCGGACTGCCTGAAGAAAACAATAAAAATGTCCAAATCTAAATTCAGCTCCAGGACCTGATGGCATTCAAAATCAGTTTTGGAAACTGTTCCCCTGTGTCCAACCACATCTGCTCACTTGTTTTAATTCTTTGATGGACACAGGGGATGTCCCTCCTTGGTTCTGTAAAGGTCACACAATACTCCTCCCAAAGAAAGGAGACTTGACAGATCCTAAAAATTACCGCCCTATTACCTGCCTGAATACCATGTACAAAATCTTTACAGGGTGTTTGACAAATCTTGTGTCATCCTATTGCTCCTCCAGTTAAATTATTTACCCGGAGCAAAAGGGAACCAGAAAGGGATGTTGGGGATGCAAGGATCAGTTATTGGTCCAGAAAATGATACTTGAAGAGGCTAAAACTTACCACTGCAACCTGTCAATGTGCTGGATTGACTACAAAAAAGCATCCAACTCTGTCCCTCATGAATGGACTCTGAAGTCTTTGCAATGTGTTGGCCTACCTGAGCGATTACTCCATTTACTAAGTCTTTAATGAGTTGCTGGTCAACTCAGCTTGAGATGTTCTCGCAAGGTCAGGTTAAGACTTCAGAACCTATTTCAATTAACAAAAGGAATATTCCAGGGGGGTTCTTTCAGTCCTCTGCTTTTTTGTTTGTCACTTAATCCCTTGAGTTTTTTGCTCAATAAGGAGGAAGGTTATCACCCAGGACCTCCACAGCTCAGATCCCCAACACCTCTTACTGATCTCCTTTACATGGATGACATCGAGCTGATTGCCAAAGGAGATTCCAACTTGAAGAAACAAATTCTCCTTGTCGAGTCCTTTTCACAAGATATTGGTATGACTTTCGGACTTGATAAATGTAACATTCTTCATTTAAAACGTGGAAAGGCAATCAATGATGGATCAGTTGAGTTACATGGAGGAGGAGTGATTGAGCATCTCGTGGAGGGCCAATCGTACACCTATTTGGGGATGCAAGTTCAAGACAAGCTCCAGAATGCCCACATAAAAGACAAACTTCGGGCCGAGTACAAATCTCGTCTAAAAACGATCTGGAGTTCGGAGCTAAATGCTCGAAACAAGGTCAAAGCCACAAATACGCAGTGCCTGTCCTTTCTTACTCTTTTGGTGTTGTTGATTGGAGAAAGGACGACATCATGGGTCTTGATCGCCTTACAAGAAGGATCATGTCTGACAACCGAGCTCACCACCCTCGTTCCTCTATCAATCATTTATATTTATCAATCAATTCCGGGGGATGAGGTTTGATTAATGTGGAGGCACTTCATGATCGTATTTTATTGTGGACATATTTGTTTATCTGATGATCCTCTTGTGAAGCATATCAAGACTCACGATGAAAGCAAGGACTTACGCGCCAAGGCTGCTAGACAGAATCTCAACGTCAATGTTGATTTTGTCGATGGCGAAGTACTGCTGGACGGAACATCTATGTGTGTCAACCAGGTGAAGTCTTTCATAAAATCTGCTGAGTTGTCATTTCAAGGAAAAACTTACTGCAAAACCACGACATCGTGTTTATGTGCAGTGTGTTGGGCAGAACAGTAATCCTTCGGACTCCTTCGCCTGGATGAAGTCGGCTGGTCTGAAGAGTTAACTGAGGGCTTTCTTTTTGCTGCTCAGGACCAGTCACTTCCAACATGCAATCGTCAACGTAATATTATAATGGAAAATGTAAATCCCAAATGTCGTTTGTGTCGTGAATTTAGTGAAACTGTCCAACACCTTGTCAGTGGTTGTCCTGTTTTGGCACAAACGTCTTATCTGAAAAGACATGATGGCATGGCACGTTCCTTTTATTATCGTCTCCGTCATGCGTGTGGTTTTGACTCAGAGGGTCATCCATGGTACGACCCTGATCATGTCCAGGGCGTCATGGAAAATGATAATTTCAAGCTTCTTTGGAATCGGCCCATATACAGCCTGAGGACAATTGAAGCCAGCAAACCTGATCTTGTCCTTTTTGATAAATCCAATGGAATTATTAATATTATTGAATTTTCTGTCCCTTTTGACAGCAATGTGATTGACAAGATTCAGGAGAAGCATGCAAAATATGCGGACCTCGCCTTTGAAATGTCTCACTTGTATCCAAAGTATAAAGTTGTCCGACTCCCCATTGTTCTCGGCGCCCTCAGTTTGGTACCTCCTGATCTTTTAACACAGATCAAGACTGTGCCTGGGTTTGCTACCAGGAGCACAGCCATTCTCACAGTCTGGACAATGCAGAAGGCTGCGGTGTTGGGGAATTTCCATATTCTCTGGAAAGTTCTTGGTGGGATTGACAAGGCAGTGCTTCCTGGGAGAAGTCCCAGTCGCTGTCTGGGCTGCGTGTGGAGAGGGTGAGGGCCCTGAGCTGATGATGAGCCGAACCAGCCTGAATGTGCCAGGATCACCCGATCCCTCTCTGCTGCATATAAATCTTTACTTTAATTCTTCTTCTTTTACTTTCGGCTGCTCCCTTCAGGGGTCGCCACAGCAAATCATCCGCCTCCACCTCACCCTGTCCTCCGCATCTTCTTTTCTGACTCCAACGACCTTCATGTCTTCCTTCACCACATCCATAAATCTCTTCTTCGGTCTTCCTCGAGGCCTTCTGCCTGGTAGTTCCAACCTCAGCATCCTACTGCCAATATACTCACTATCCCTCCTCTGTACATGTCCAAACCATCTCAATCTAGCCTCTCTGACTTTGTCTCCAAAACATCTTACGTGGGCTGTCCCTCTGATATACTCATTTCTGATCCTATCCATCCTCGTTACTCCCAGGAGAACCTCAACATTTTCATCTCCGCTACCTCCAGCTCTGCCTCCTGCCTTTTCCTCAGCGCCACTGTTTCTAAGCCATACAACATCGCTGGCCTCACCACCATCTTGTACACTTTTCCCTTCATTCTTGCTGACACTCTCCTATCGCACATCACACCGGATACTTTTCTCCAACCATTCCAGCCTGCCTGCACACGCTTCTTCACCTCTTTTCCACACTCTCCATTGCTCTGGATTGTTGAGCCTAAGTACTTAAAATCCTCCACCTTCGTTATCTCTGCTCCCTGTAACATCACCGTTCTTCCTGGGTCCTTCTCATTCACACACATGTATTCTGGATTTACTGAGGCTAACCTTCTTTCCTCTCCTTTCCAGGGCATACCTCCACCTCTCTAGATTTTCCTGCACTTGTTCTCTGCTCTCACTACAGATCACGATGTCATCTGCAAACATCATAGTCCATGGAGATTCTTGTCTCACCTCGTCTGTCAGCCTGTCCATCCCCATAGCCAACAAGAAGGCTCAGAGCTGACCCTTGCTGCCGTCCCACCTCCACCTTGAATTCGCCGGTCACACCGCCACCACACCTCACCACTGTCTTACATCTCTCATACATGTCCTGCACCACTCTAACATACTTCTCTGCCACTCCAGACTTCCTCATGCAATACCACAGTTCTTCTCTTGGCACCCTGTCATATGCTTTTTCCAGATCCACAAAGGCACAATGTAGCTCCCTCTGACCTTCTCTGTACTTCTCTATTAACATCCTCAAGGCAAACATTGCATCTGTGGTGCTCTTTCTTGGCATGAAACCAAACTGTTGTTCACAAATGCTCACCTCTGCCCTTAGTCTAGCTTCCACTATTCTTTCCCATAACTTCATCGTATGGCTCATCAACTTTATCCCTCTGTAGTTGCTGCAACTCTGCACGTCTCCCTTGTTCTTAAAAATGGGCACCAGCACACTTCTCCTCCACTCCTCCGGCATCTGCTCACTCTCTAGTACCTTGTTGAATGTTCTTGTCAGAAAATCTACTGCTACCTCTTCTAGACACTTCCATACCTCCACAGGTATATCATCAGGACCAACTGCCTTTCCATTCTTCATCCTCTTCAATGCCCTTCTCACTTCACCCTTACTGATTTTTGCTACATCCTGCTCCTCAATGGTTACCTCTTCTACTCTTTTTTCTCTCTCATTTTCCTCATTCATCAGCTCTTCAAAGTACTCTTTCCATCTTCCCAGCACACTTCTGTCATTAGTCAATACAGTTCCCTCTCTGTCCTTTATCAATCTAACTTGCTGCACGTCCTTCCCATCTCTATTTCTCTGCTGTGCCAACCTGTATAGATCATTTTCTCCCTCTTTACTATCCAACCTATCATACAAGTCATCATACGCCCTCTGTTTGGCCTTAGCCACTGCTACTTTCGCCTTACGCTGTGTCTCCCTGTACTCCTGTTTACTCTCTTCGGTCCTCTCAATGTCCCACTTCTTCTTGGCTAACCTTTTCCTTTGTACACACTCCTGCACTTCCTCATTCCACCACCAAGTCTCTTTATCTACTTTCCTTCCAGAGGACACACCAAGTACTCTCCTACCTGTGTCCCTGATCACATTTGCTGTGGTTGTCCAGTCATTTGGAAGCACTTCCTGGCCACCCAAAGCCTGTTTCAACTCCTCCTTGAAGACAACACGACACTCTTCCTTTTCAGCTTCCACCACTTTGTCTTCTGCTCTGCCTTTGCCTTTTTCACCTTTCTCACCATCAGAGTCATCCTGCACACCACCATCCTATGCTGTTTGGCAACACTCTCACCCACGATGACTTTGCAGTCACTGACTTCCTTCAAATTACATCGCCTACACAAGATGTAGTCTACCTGTGTGCGCCTACCTCCGCTTTCATAAGTCACCCTATGCTCCTGTTTCTTCTCAAAGAAAGTATTCACCACAGCCATTTCCATCCTTTTTGCAAAATCTATCAACATCTGTCCTTCTGCGTTCCTGTCCTGGATACCAAACCTGCCCATCACTTCCTCGTCCCCTCTGTTGCCTGCCCCAACATGTCCATTGAAGTCTGCACCTATGACCACTCTTTCACCTCTGGGGGTACTCTGCATCACTTCATCTAAGTCACTCCAGAATCTCTCCTTCTCTTCTAGCTCACGTCCTGCCTGTGGGGCATAAGCACTAACAACATTGAGCATTACACCTTCAATTTCTAACTTGAGATTCATCACTCTGTCTGACACTCTTTTCACTTTTAGAACATTCCTGACAAACTCCTCCTTCAAGATGACTCCGACTCCATTTCTCTTCCCATCCACACCGTGATAAAATAGCTTAAACCCTGCTCCTAAGCTTTTAGCTTTGCTACCTTTCCACCTGGTCTCCTGAACACACAGTATGTCCACCTTCCTCCTCTGCATCATGTCAACCAGCTCTCTACCTTTTCTGTGCATAGTTCCAACATTCAAAGTCCCCACTCTCAGTCCTAGACTCATGCCTTTCCTCTTCTCTCTCTGCCTACGGACACGCCTCCCACCTCTCCTTCTTCGACGTCTTCGACCAACAGTAGTCCAATTTCCATCAGCACCCTGTTGATTGACAGCACTGATGGCGGTCGTTGTTAACCCGGGCCTCGACCGATCCGGTATGGAGGTAATACTTTTGATTTGCATCATCAATAATTGGCATTGGTTTGACGTCGGATGCCCTTCCTGACACAACCCTCTGCATTTCTCCGGGCTTGGGACCGGCATGAGGGGGAGAGACACTGGTTAGTGCCCCCCCACCTCATGGCTGCATTATAAATCTTTACTTTAATTATTAATAATAATAATAAAAATAATAATAATAATAATAATAATAATAATAATAATAATAATGGCAACTAATTCTACTTCTACCAGGGATTATTATCTCCCGAGATGTCCAGGAATCCAATTTATCAATGACTAACATTTTTGTTTTTGGAGTGTTACAGGGTTCTGATCTCTCTCACACACATTTCTTTTGCAACACTTTGGTGATTCACTTGAAAGTGGCTGGGATCCTAATAAAGGCTGGATTAAAAAAAAAAAAAAAAAAAAAAAAAAAAGTGTTGATTCCTGATTCCTAAAAGATAAATGTAGGTAAAGTGACTAAAGATAGACAATACACTCTAGATTATCAATCATTTACATGGACATTTAACATATATTAATCTGAAATGATGAACAACTGTCTATTGAAAAGCAGCCTTGAAGCTCAATAAATGTTTAGAAAATAGAACTATTTTGAAACTGAGGTAAACCATTCTCACAATTACAATCACACCATCTAATATTGAATCGAGTTCTGAGTAGTTTTGATGCCGTCTGAAGTGTTTTCTGAGGTTTTGCACTGATGGACAACCTAGAGTTTATTACGTATTATTATTATTATTATTATTATTATTATTATTATTATTATTATTATTATTATTATTATGCAGCCTAAAGGATAAAGTGCTATGGAAAATGAAATGAAATTAACAGCATACAGAATTTTGAATAGGTAGTAAAGTTTATCTGTCCATCACTGGTAGTAAAAGGAAATTTTTATTTGGTTTTCAAAATAGTATACAGGGATCCCTCACTTTCCGCTGTTAATTGGGACCAAGATCCCTCTGCAATACCTGAAATCCGCAAAGTAGGATCAATCCCCCCAACCCCCCCTGACTGACATATATGTACATGTATCTGTGTATATAATATCAATAAATACACATTCAATGCTATAAATGCTTATGATAACAATTAAACATTAAAAAATAATGCATAAGATGTAAATAAAATATAAATACACACATAAAGACACACACACAGATGCGCACCTCACAAAAAATGTACTTTTGATGGGAGGTTTTGGGTTGTTTGTTGTTTTGTGTTTGTTTAGGTTGGCCTTGTTTTTGTGGCATTTTCTTTGCCTTTGTTTTTGTGGCATTTTCTTTAACCATTCCCCCTTTTCTTCCTTAATTTCCTTATTTTTTATTTTGATAAATATTTAAAAAAAAAAATGCGATGCACTGAAGCCGCATAAATTGAAGCGCGAAGTGAAAGAGATCCCTAGATTTACACGAAGATCTGGCAACCTTGCTCTTGAATTAATCCAATAAACGCACATGTGGTGCAGTGGTGGCCTGTGGTAAGGGTGCTGAATCACTGATCCGAAGGTCGGGAGTTCAAGCCCCACTCTCAAAGGGTTGTGACTGTCCACCCAGTGCAGCTAACTGGGTTATCAAAGGCCGGCCATGTCTCTCACTGTCTATGGCGTGAGGTTCATGTAAAAGAACCATTGCTAAACTTTTGTCAAGAGTAGCCGCATAGTCGTCAGCATGTTTATACCCTGCGATGCCCTGGCGAGCTGTCCAGAGTGCACTCTGCCCTCACCTGGAGTCGGCTGAGATGGGCACCAGGCTACCCGTGACCCTAATTAGGATTAAGCTGTTACAGAAAATGAACAATGAATGCACATGTCTACATTTCTTTTTTAGCAGTATTAAAATTGTATCTAAGTTCGTTTTTGTTTCATTAAAAATAACTAATTAAGGTTAAGAAAGAAAGAAGTAAACAATTAAACACTTTTATTTTATAATATGACAACTTTTATTTTGTATCATGTCTCCTCACACGACCAGAAGTCCTGATTACTTCCGGGGTTGTGTTTACTTTTGTTGAAGGTTGCTTTGAGGTGTCATGAAGCCGGAAGCTGGGTAGTTTTCTGTTGAGCGGCTTGTGTAGTCCGGCTCTGCGGGGTTCTCGGTGTGGAGAGATGGTCTCTGTGTGGCGGCTGCGGGCTTTTACGCGCGTGTTGAGCGGAATAACGCGGAGACACTGCGGCACTTTCCGGAGCAGCGCGACCACAGTAAGGCTTCCAACAGCATTGAATTCAAAATCAACACTTCATCTCTCTGTCCGCATACACTGTCATTTATTTAACATCACAAACTATACATATTATTATTATTATTATTATTATTATTATTATTTAATTTATTATTATTATTATTATTATTATTATTATTATTAAGTTTTATTGATATTTATTTTATGATTATTTATTAGAAATAATAATTTCAGGTCTGTAGTTAACTCAGGAGAACTAAATGAATGAAACCTATATTACAACGTTTATTTTATTTTTTTTATTTTATCAATCATCAATTTTGTCAAAACCATCAATATATAAATGTGTATTGCTGTTGCTACAGAATTTATGTGTAATGATTTCTCATTTTTGTATATATTTGTGTGTATATGTGTGTATGTATATGTGTGTGTGTATGTATGTGTGTGTATATATATATATATATATATATATATATATATATATATAATATACTGTATATGTACTGCATCTATGTTTGTTATTATTATTATAGAAACCAAAGTTTTTTGTATAAAGGTAGTATGGCTCCAAATGTGTGATACGAGGTTACAATCAGTCAGATACAGCTATCTGTACTTTTATTACTATAATAATTAAAATATTACCTAAATTAGAAAGCTCTTCAAAACAACCGAGAGAGCAAGAATAAATGTTTTTCTTCCTTTTTCATGCCGATTCATTTTTGTTTATTTTTTTTAAATGGCACTTTATATATATATATATATATATATATATATTACACTTACTTTATATATATATATATATATATATATATATATATATATATATATATTTCTTATTAGATATATTACTCCTCTCTTTATTTGCTTTGCTATTCCGATCATATTTGACTGTCCATTCATAGAAAGTTTTAGGATAAAAACAAAATCAGACACTTTCTCCTTTAGTTTGTTTTTTTAGATGTATTTCCCTTTTTTAATATTTATTCTCATTCTTTCTTTTTTAGAAAGATTTTCAATTTTCAAAATGACTTTGACAAGTGGAAAGGACTGATGTTGCCATAATTAAACACTGATGTCTGACTTGATGTTTTTAAATCACTAAAAATTCACCCTCAGGTACTATTTCAACTGCCAAATTTTAATCTGAAATTTACTTCCTAAACTTAGTGATTTTATTAAATTTTTGAATTCATAACTCGTGTTGCGATCCATTCATGCGGGGAAAATCAGAAGATTTATGGTAAATATTAACCGCCACACTTAAAATGTGGTTTTGCCGAAGCTTGACGTTCATATATCGAACAGCTAGAAGTTGGCACCAGCAGCCTCAGTGTGGATCCTCCACCTCAAGCAGATCCACCTCTTTCCATTATTAGCTTGTGTACAGTCTCCTATAAAACGTAATAGAAAAGCAAGGCCAATTCTTTTATTTTTGTTCTACAATAAGAACATTGGGGTCATGCACAGTACTTTAAGACTCGCTGTCCCAATACTTTTGCTCATTCGATGATGGTGCGTTCTGCGACTAGAGGTGCTGAGCCGTTTAACACATTGACATGCAAATATCAAGAATTGAAAAATCCATAATGTAATTCAGTGTTTTATCACAAACCCACATGTTTTCAGGGGAGAGCAGGAATAATAGCCCATTGCACTGCAGTTTTAGTACTTTTCAAAGCCAACTGATTGTCAAGAAAATGTAAAAAATATAAAATAACTAAAATTCAATTTCAATTCAGTTTTATTTATATACACTTTTTACAATTGACATTGTCATGAAGCAGCTTTACAGAGTAAAACAGTAAAAGTAGTGGCTTACAGGTGTAAAGAATTTACACTTGGTCTTGGTTTCCTGAATATCAATACATAACATGAAAATTAAAAGCTAGTAAAGGGGAAAAAACTGTCCCAGACACTTGAACAGGCATCAACCTTGACCTTGTTTTGATCAGTTTTAGAGTGTAATCAGTTCATCTGCTGGTTACAATCATAAAGCTTTAATCACCCCGTAAACATTCAACCACTGGTCCTTGAAATAAATAAATCAATTAAAAAAAAAAAAAAATGAATATTAGGGGCAGTGGTCGTCCGGTGATAAGGTGCTGGATTGCTGCTCCCAATGCGAGGGGTTCAAGTTCCACTATCACTGGGTTGTCACTGCTGTCCTCCCAGTGCAGCTAACTGGGTTATCAAACACCAGCCATGTCTCTCACTGTCTGTGGTGAGAGGTTCATGTAAAAGAACCATTGATGACTTTCATCAAGAGGAGCTGCATCGCCGTCAGTGTGTTTCTACCCGGCAATGGCCTGGCAAGCTGTCCAGAGTGATTTTGTCCTCGCCCGGAGTCGGCTGAGATGGGCACCAGCCTCCCTGCGACCCTAATTAGGATTAAGCAATTCAGCAAATGAATGAATGACTGAAATGGATTCATTGAATAGTCCATCTCTGTGTTATGATTTAATTTGAAATTATTTATTTTTTGCTTGTCTACTTTAATTTTTTTTCTCCTTTTTTCCCTCCCAGCCTCTTTTTCATTTTACCCCAGCCATACGATGATAGACGCTGGTGGTGTGTTTACCAAAAAAACAAAAAACAACAACAAATGAATAACGTGGGTTTAAAAGTGGGATTTTTTTTGTTCCATGTTTATTTAACATGTTCTTTTTTTTTTTTTTTTTTTTGCCCACCTTTAGACATGGAACACTTTGACAGTCATCACTCTACCTCCACTATCTTATCTCGGATATCAAACACTCCGGGGGTCATCTTGTGCAACTGCAGTGTTTGCACATGACAGAGGTACTGCTGTCAATCCTGCATATCTACATCTGCATTCATGTACAGGAAGCATCCAGATAAAGGATATAAAACTATAGGATAAACCGTACAGGACATAAAACTGACTCAGGCTACTGCTTTTCCCTCCTCTTCAGCCAAGGAAGTTGTAGAACACGCAGACTATTTATACAGCTGTGGAGAAACGGAGAAACTTTACCAGCTCCTGTTGCAGTATAAGGACAGGTAGGTGGGCTAGGTACACTATGAGAATCATGCTGTTGTCACATTACAGAATACGATGTCATAGCATAGTCATACAATAAGCCCTCGTTATTCGCGGGGGTTAGGTTCCGGCACCTCCCACGAATGAAGATAATCCACGAGTTCTGTACCTGGACGTGAAACCCCATGTATCATATTACATGCGCGAATGATCAACCGGAAGTGAAATACTATGTATCTATTACATGCGCTAAAATATGCTTCTTAAACATATTTTATAGACATTCTTACTCATTAATACAGTATTGTATTATGTAGTGGGGCAGTGGTGGTCTAGTGGTATAGGGCGCTGGATCGCTGATCCAAAGGTTGGGGGTTCGAGTCCCACTCTCCAAGGTTGTCACTGTCCCCCCCAGTGCAGCTAACTGGGTTATCAAAGGCAGGCCATGTCTCTCACTGTCTATGGTGAGAGGCATGTAAAAGAACCATTGCTGACTTTCGTAAAGAGTAGGCTGCAAAGTCGTCAGTGTGTTTCTGTCCCTTGCTAAAAGGGTTGTGACAGGAAGGGCAGCCGACGTAAAAACCTCTGCCAAATCAAAACGTGCGAATCAGATGATTTGCTGTGGCGACTCTCGAGTAAAAGGGAAAAAGCCGAAAGGAAGACAGACAGTATTAATGTAGTAAAATCGAGTAATGATTAAGAAAAATGTTTTAATTTTGCACTGTGATATTTATTAATAAAATATATAAACATTATACAAGCATACTTGTGTGTGTGTATCTTCTTCTTCTTCTTCTTCTTCTTTTCCTTTCGGCTTTTCCCTTCAGGGGTCGCCACAGCGAATCATCTGCCTCCATCTCACCCTATCCTTTGCATGTTCTTCTCTTACACCAACGACCTTCATGTCCTCCTTCACCACATCCATGAATCGTCTCTTTGGTCTTCCTTTAGGCCTTCTGCATGGTAGTTCCAGCCTCAGCATCCTATTACCAATATACTCACTATCCCTTCTCTGTACATGTCCAAACCATCTCAATCTAGCCTCTCTGACTGTCTCCAAAACATCATATATATATATATATATATATATATATATATATATATATATATATATATATATATATATATATATATATACATACACACAGTATGTATATATTTTCATTTTGTATGTATAATATATTATCCAGTTAAGCTCTATGATGCCAATTCAAATGCCAGCTAAGTGCGGTTTCTTCTGAAGAAATAAGACTTTCTCTTGAAGAAACGACAGTTTCCTCTGAAGTGCATGAGAAGGAATAATCTTCTGAACTGTTGTAAAGCTGTAGTATTAAAGTATTTTTCAATTATTATTCCAGTACACTGCCTAAGTTAATGTTTAGAATGTTTGTGTGTGTGTGTGTGTGTGTGTGTGTGTGTGTGTGTGTGTGTGTGTGCTTTTTCCTGCTCCAGCTGAGGGGCGTGGCTGAGCTGCTCAGACTGAATGCAGTTCATACTTGAATTAAGTAATCTCATTTACTCCCTATAAACGCAAACTTCACACTCACTTCAATTACAGCACGCGTCTTAAGTCCTTCCCCTTTGAATGTGAGGCGTTTGTTGCAGGTGACAAATGGAGCTTGTGAGATGAAGCACGGCTTATCCGGACTTCTGATCTTTCATGAGCACGTGCACTTGAAAGATCAAGCTCCCTGCTATACAGAGCACCCAGATTGACCAACTGCCTGAAGACTCAAATCATTTGTTTAAATGAGCGAGTCAGGTGTGCTGCTACTCGGTTGAAACAAAAACTTGCAGCCACATGGCCCTTTGTGGCATGAGTTTGACATCCCTGGTCTAAACTATGATGAATCAAATTGTTGTTAAAGGTCAGTGGTTCAATCCCCACTATCATCATATTGGGCCTTTAAGCAAGACCCTTAACCCTCAATTGCTCAGTTGCTCAGTTGTATAAAAAAATAATAATTGTAAGAGTAATTGTAAGTAAATGCTGTAAATGTAAATAAGTGTTTCGGGGGTCGATGTCCTTCAGTACTCTTGGAGCTGATAGTAGAGAAATGCTGTGCACAAGGAACAAAGGGATCTCTGAATGATTCCTGGGATCTTTTCGGGTTACTGATAGATCTGGAATATCTCAAATTTTTCAACTCCACTCCAGAAGGTTTACGGATTCCTGTTGTCAAAGCAAAAAGAAAAAGGAAAAAAAAACACCTTTCACTGGTTTAACTGAAACTAATTCTGGTTTAAAAACAGTGGTGCTGAGAAAAAGACAGGAGGCAGAGCTGGAGGTAGCAGAGATGAAAATGTTGAGGTTCTCTTTGGGAGTAACGAGGATGGATAGGATCAGGAATGATTACATCAGAGGGACAGCACATGTAAGAGGTTTTGGAGACAAAGTCAGAGAGGCTAGATCAGGGGTCGGCAACCTTTGCCATTCAAAGAGCCATTTGGACCCGTTTTCCACATTAAAGAAAACACTGGGAGCCACAAATCCTTTTTTGACATTTTAAATCAAATCACACTGCATATAATGTTTTTCCCCTTTTTCCTTCATGTTAATATAAAATAACAATATGTTACATTGATTTAAACGACTGCAGAGACCATTAAATTACAATTCTGTTTGCAACAAAAACATTTAGATTAAAAAAAAATTGCCAGCCTCCCCGCGACCCGAATTAGAATTAAGCGGTTCAGAAAATGAATGAATGTGTTCGAATGCTTCTTGTGTTTTTATAAAGAAAAAGAATATCCATCCCACGAAGCGCGGGACGGGCTGCAGCCAGATGTGTAACGGGTTGGGTTGCCAACCTCACCAATCACGCCCTTCGTGGGATCTTCTTTTCTTTATTCGTTATATTAATGTTGTTTTGTCATAGTTTTAATTTACAAAAATGACACCAACACGGAAAAGTATTTGAAGACTTATTTTAAGAAGGAGCCTGCTCAATGCTGCACTGACCGACCCATTCTCAGAGTGGATACTGAACCACAGTGAGGACAGTTATTTAATCTGGAGATTGCTGTGTATAAACAAATCTCATCCACATCTCTTCCTTCAGCTGTGATTTCTGTTCCTGAATTACAAACCCTGGTGGCAGAAAAAAATCTCTCTCTCACCGCGCTGCTGCTTGCCATGAGCTCTTTTAGGGCTCTTTTGTGTTTATTGGGTGTGGGCGGGGTGATTTTGTGTGTGTTCTTGTGTTCTTGTGGACACACACAACCTCCCCCCCCCCACACCAAGTAAATATCCGCCCACATCTGTGACTCTTAATTTTCATCTATGTAATTTTAAACCCGAAAGAGCATTGGAAGGGTACCCAGATCATTCAGGTGAAACCTAGATTGGACATCACTGTTTCAATTCTGAAGTGGGGCCATCTTGGTGGGATCACATGACTGTTTAAGACTTAAAGCAAGGTGGCTCACGAAGATGGCTCCAATTCAGAATTGAAATAGTAATGTCCACTCTAGGTTTTTTTCTTTTCTTTTGATGATCAGTGATTGGTGGGAACAGGTGGAAGGTGTGGCTATTGTTTGGTTGAAGTGAAAACCTGCACCCACACCGGCCCTTTGCTGTGTGAGTAACTAAGCACTTTGTGGTGCACCAGTCAGCCACCGTAAAGCACAACTTTATTTTGAAAAGCCATGGAGCCGCACCAGAAAGGTGAAAGAGCCGCACGCGGCTCCGGAGCCGCGGGTTGCCGACCCCTGGGCTAGATTGAGATGGTTTGGACATATACAGAGGAGGGATAGTGAATATATTGGTAGTAGGATGCTGAGGTTGGAACTACCAGGCAGAAGTCCTAGAGGAAGACCAAAGAAGAGATCTATGGATGTGGTGAAGGAGGACAAGAAGGTAGTTGGTGTAAGAGAAGAAGATACACAGGATATGGTGAAATGGAGACAGGTGATTCGCTGTTGCGCCCCCTGAAGTGAACAGCAGAAAGGAAAAGAACAACTGAAACAAATTCAGTCCAAATTAATATCAAAACATCACACTCAAAATTGTAGAGGTAAAAATGGGTAAAGCCTTTATTAAGATATGTAGGTAGAACAACATACAAAAAACCTGCAGATCAAAAAAGTAGTCAGTTTTTGGCTTATGTGGTTCTTAACATGGATGGGAGGAGTTTGTGTATCTAAGATGGATGTAAAAGCCAAATCAGGCCACTTCTTTTTTTATTCCTTGCGATTGGTGGCTATTGTAACTACGTCATCATCATTTGCACATGTACAGTGATCCCTCTCTACTTCATGCTTCAGTTTCTGCGGCTTCAGAGCATCATGGGTTTTTCAGAAATATTCATCGAAAACTAAAAAAATAGGGAGAAATGCCGCAAAACATGGCCAATTATGCAAAAAAACCCAGACAAACAAAGAAAAAAACTTCTTCTTCTTCTTTTACTTTCGGCTGCTCCCTTCAGGGGTCGCCACAGCAAATCATCCGCCTCCACCTCACCCTGTCCTCCGCATCTTCTTTTCTGACTCCAACAACCTTCATGTCTTCCTTCACCACATCCATAAATCTCTGTTTCGGTCTTCCTCGAGGCCTTCTGCCTGGTAGTTCCAACCTCAGCATCCTACTGCCAATATACTCACTATCCCTCCTCTGTACATGTCCAAACCATCTCAATCTAGCCTCTCTGACTTTGTCTCCAAAACATCTTACGTGGGCTGTCCCTCTGATATACTCATTTCTGATCCTATCCATCCTCGTTACTCCCAGGAGAACCTCAACATTTTCATCTCCGCTACCTCCAGCTCTGCCTCCTGCCTTTTCCTCAGCGCCACTGTTTCTAAGCCATACAACATCGCTGGCCTCACCACCATCTTGTACACTTTTCCCTTCATTCTTGCTGACACTCTCCTATCGCACATCACACCGGATACTTTTCTCCAACCATTCCAGCCTGCCTGCACACGCTTCTTCACCTCTTTTCCACACTCTCCATTGCTCTGGATTGTTGAGCCTAAGTACTTAAAATCCTCCACCTTCGTTATCTCTGCTCCCTGTAACATCACCGTTCCTCCTGGGTCCTTCTCATTCGCACACATGTATTCTGATTTTCTGAGGCTAACCTTCATTCCTCTCCTTTCCAAGGCATACCTCCACCTCTCTAGATTTTCCTGCACTTGTTCTCTGCTCTCACTACAGATCACGATGTCATCTGCAAACATTATAGTCCATGGAGATTCTTGTCTCACCTCGTCTGTTAGCCTGTCCATCACCATAGCAAACAAGAAGGGGCTCAGAGCTGACCCTTGATGCAGTCCCACCTCCACCTTGAATTCGTCGGTCACACCGACAGCACACCTCACCACTGTCTTACATCTCTCATACATGTCCTGCACCACTCTAACATACTTCTCTGCCACTCCAGACTTCCTCATGCAATACCACAGTTCTTCTCTTGGCACCCTGTCATATGCTTTTTCCAGATCCACAAAGGCACAATGTAGCTTCCTCTGACCTTCTCTGTACTTCTCTATTAACATCCTCAAGGCAAACATTGCATCTGTGGTGCTCTTTCTTGGCATGAAACCAAACTGTTGTTCACAAATGCTGACCTCTGCCCTTAGTCTAGCTTCCACTATTCTTTCCCATAACTTCATCGTATGGCTCATCAACTTTATCCCTCTGTAGTTGCTGCAACTCTGCACGTCTCCCTTGTTCTTAAAAATGGGCACCAGCACACTTCTCCTCCACTCCTCCGGCATCTGCTCACTCTCTAGTACCTTGTTGAATGTTCTTGTCAGAAAATCTACTGCTACCTCTCCTAGACACTTCCATACCTCCACAGGTATATCATCAGGACCAACTGCCTTTCCATTCTTCATCCTCTTCAATGCCCTTCTCACTTCACCCTTACTGATCTTTGCTACATCCTGCTCCTCAATGGTTACCTCCTCTACTCTTTTTTCTCTCTCATTTTCCTCATTCATCAGCTCTTCAAAGTACTCTTTCCATCTTCCCAGCACACTTCTGTCATTAGTCAATACAGTTCCCTCCCTGTCCTTTATCAATCTAACTTGCTGCATGTCCTTCCCATCTCTATTTCTCTGCTGTGCCAACCTGTATAGATCATTTTCTCCCTCTTTACTATCCAACCTATCATACAAGTCATCATACACCCTCTGTTTGGCCTTAGCCACTGCTACTTTCGCCTTACGCTGTGTCTCCCTGTACTCCTGTTTACTCTCTTCGGTCCTTTCAATGTCCCACTTCTTCTTGGCTAACCTCTTCCTCTGTACACACTCCTGCACTTCCTCATTCCACCACCAAGTCTCCTTATCTACTTTCCTTCCAGAGGACACACCAAGTACTCTCCTACCTGTGTCCCTGATCACATTTGCTGTGGTTGTCCAGTCATTTGGAAGCACTTCCTGGCCACCCAAAGCCTGTTTCAACTCCTCCTTGAAGACAACACGACACTCTTCCTTTTTCAGCTTCCACCACTTTGTCTTCTGCTCTGCCTTTGCCTTTTTCACCTTTCTCACCATCAGAGTCATCCTGCACACCACCATCCTATGCTGTTTGGCAACACTCTCACCCACGATGACTTTGCAGTCACTGACTTCCTTCAAATTACATCGCCTACACAAGATGTAGTCTACCTGTGTGCGCCTACCTCCGCTTTTATAAGTCACCCTATGCTCCTGTTTCTTCTCAAAGAAAGTATTCACCACAGCCATTTCCATCCTTTTGCAAAATCTATCAACATCTGTCCTTCATGCTCCTGTCCTGGATACCAAACCTGCCCATCACTTCCTCGTCCCCTCTGTTGCCTGCACCAACATGTCCATTGAAGTCTGCACCAATGACCACTCTTTCACCTCTGGGGTACTCTGCATCACTTCATCTAAGTCACTCCAGAATCTCTCCTTCTCTTCTAGCTCACATCCTGCCTGTGGGGCATAAGCACTAACAACATTGAGCATTACACCTTCAATTTCTAACTTGAGATTCATCACTCTGTCTGACACTCTTTTCACTTTTAGAACATTCCTGACAAACTCCTCCTTCAAGATGACTCCGACTCCATTTCTCTTCCCATCCACACCGTGATAAAATAGCTTAAACCCTGCTCCTAAGCTTTTAGCTTTGCTACCTTTCCACCTGGTCTCCTGAACACACAGTATGTCCACCTTCCTCCTCTGCATCATGTCAACCAGCTCTCTACCTTTTCTGTGCATAGTTCCAACATTCAAAGTCCCCACTCTCAGTCCTAGACTCATGCCTTTCCTCTTCTCTCTCTGCCTACGGACACGCCTCCCACCTCTCCTTCTTCGACGTCTTCGACCAACAGTAGTCCAATTTCCATCAGCACCCTGTTGATTGACAGCACTGATGGCGGTCGTTGTTAACCCGGGCCTCGACCGATCCGGTATGGAGGTAATACTTTTGATTTGCATCATCAATAATTGGCATTGGTTTGACGTCGGATGCCCTTCCTGACACAACCCTCTGCATTTCTCCGGGCTTGGGACCGGCATGATGGGGAGAGACACTGGTTAGTGCCCCCCCACCTCATGGCTGCATTACAAACAAAGAAAAAAACAATCCCTCAAAACTACTTACATTTTTATGTGAGGTGTGCATCTGAGTGTGCGCGCGCACGGCCGCTTCTCTGTGTGTGTGCATGCGCATCTGTATGTGTGTGTATTTATATTTTATTTCCATCTTATGCATTATTTTTGAATGTTTAATTGTTCTTATAAGCATTTATAGCGTTGAGTATGTATTTATTGATTTTATATACACATATACAAGTACATATACGTCAGTCAGGGTGGTCGATCCTATTTCGCTGAAATCGGTGGTCGCGGGGGAATCTCAGTCCCCATTAACTGCGGAAAGTGAGGGATCACTGTACTTATCTGTCGAAAGTGTTGCCCCGCCCAGCTGCTCTTTTGTGCCTAGAGATCTATGTAGTGCATGCATGTACAAACATCTGCCACAGGACACTATCGTTAGTGATACCATCCACACGTAGCTCACATGGCTTTTTCTGCTTTTGCACGTTTGCATTTGCTGTGTTTCTTGTGCCTCTCAAGCGAACATCTTTGCCGTTTGTGGAAGACCTGCGCTCGGTAGGCATGATGTGTGAACGGGCTAGTGGCCACCGGTCTGTGAAACTATTTTTAGAGCAGCCTCCTGTTTGAATGTTATGGAAAACATTGTGACATATATGTCACGTGTCTGTTTGAGGCAGTAATTGACTCTATATACATCGTATGAAAAGGACATGTATTCCATCAACTCAGGACAGACTACTGTATTAAAATTGTTAAATGTTTAAATCAAAGCACCTGTTCATAATAATAGTAATAATAATAATAAACTTCACATATATTCAGGTGTAAGAAAGTCAGCTTTTAAACACAAATAGTTTAACATGACCCAGAAGGTGCATTCCATCCTTTTCTGTTTGAGAACCATGGCCTAGGACTCAGAGGTACTGATTCTCATCTCGGCGGCTTCGCACTCAACTGTGAGCTTTGGGTAGTGACCGAAAGAACAAGATTTCAGATACAATTGGGGTGAAAAGAGCTTCCTTTCCAGGGTCACAGGGCTCTCCCTTAGAGATAAGGTGAGAAGCTCAGCCATTCGGGGAGAGCTCGGAGTAGAACCGCTGCTTCTCCGCATTGAGACGAGCCAGTTGAAGTGGTTTGGACATATGGTTAGAATGCCTCCCAAACGCCTCCCTGGTGTGGTGTTTAGGGCATATCCGACCGTGAAAACTTGTCTGGGTTAACCCAGGACATACTGGAGAGACTATGTCTTTTGGCTGGTCTGTGTCCCTTCGGAAAAGCTGGAAGAAGTGGCTGGTAAGAGGAATGTCTGGACCTCACTGCTTAGGCTGCTGCCCCAGTGACCCGACTCCAGATTGAGCAGAAGATGATGATTTACAATCTACTGTTTATCATATAGATAATACTGGACATAATGTGTGTCTTCTGTTTTAGTCTTTAGTTTTAATGGAGCAAGACGAAATGGTTTCAAAAACTCAAATCATTTACATACTGTGTTTTGTTTTGAACCTCATCCTTGTCCATCGCTTTTCTGTTGTTAGTGATGATGCGGAGTTCCTGTGGAGACTGGCTCGAGCTTCTCGAGACCTCGCTCTGCTGCCCAACATCACCGCTGACCAAAAGAAAAAACTTACCTATGAGGCATTCGACTATGCCAAAAAAGCCCTGGAGAAAAATGAAGGATGCTTTGCTGCACACAAAGTACTACAGTATAATCGTTTTGCATGTATTGCATCAGTTTTTCTTGCTTCATTAACATGTAAAATAAAACACAACCTTTTTCTTAATTCTTTTAAAAGTGGTATGCTGTTTGCCTAAGTGATGTAGGAGACTATGAAGGGATTAAAGTTAAAATTGGAAATTCTTTCATCATTAAGGAGCATTTGGAGGTAAGCTGGTCATGCTATAGAGCACGTGATGTATGTGGTTATGGCTATCGTTATTGGTACTGTATACAAGGCAAAAACAGTGCAAGGCACCTCTACCAGGCAGAGATGGAGTATGATGACAAATGCATTGGTTAATCTGGAAAATCCACCAGAGTCTGCAGGTTTTTATAACTTGGAATAGTTATAATAGAATGTTTCCCCCTAGTGGGCATCTGATGAGCATTTTGGCCCATGTTTAAAAGGTGGAGGGTATTTTTTTCTTGAACATGATCCCATGCACGGGTCAAGACAAAAACTTTATAGTTTTGTTACTTGTAGCACACACTACTCTCGAAAAGAAGTTAATCTAAATCCATGCAGAATTTTTGGAGTTATATTCCAAACATACAGACAAATTAATAACCAAAGAACCGAAGGATAATATGTCTGGTCTGGTGAAAAGAAGTATGATTTTATTTTTTAGTAATCACCATCGTATTTGTTTTCACACATTTGGCTATTTTGTTTGAAGTAAGTCTGACCCAAGAGCAATGCAGGAAATGTTCAGGAAGTGTCAAAAGTTTTGGATGTACACACCAGCTAACTTTTTGTTTTATAAGGATTGGGGGGAGGGGGTGGAAGCACAAAGCATGGTAAGTGATTAATGATGCTTCATGCCATTTTGTGTGACTGGGGGATATGGGATTAAAATTAATAACATGATGAAAGGTTGATCAGTAAAGGAATGGTTTAGCCAGAAACCCTGCTTGCTGTGGTCAGGAGACGACTCACCTGCAAGGAGCAAATATACACAAACCAGCCTTAACATTACCAACATTATGGTCACTGGCAGGTGATACAAATAACATTTCATTGTCTTTTTTCAATGGGATGTAGAAGTCACGTCTTGTTTTGTTGGAAGTCACGTAAGTTGGGGCAACATTGTGAGGCAGAAATGATTGGGTTTTGTTCTCTAAAACAGCACATATTGTGGGGTGTTCCTGATATGTACTGGTAAGTACATACCAGGCATTGAATGTGGTCCAACAATTGAATGAAATGGCAAGAGTGTCATTAGTGCACAAGGTTGATTGATGCTTGTGGGAAGTGAAGGTCTGTCTTGTATGTCTGGTCTTATCCCACTGAAGAGCTTCTGCAGGAGAAACTGCTGAAACTGTTAATGCTGGTTCTGATCTCAGCTCTCAAAACAGTGCATTGCAGGTTACTGACTGTGTTGTTGCCTCTCTAAAGGCCAGTCATGTGGTGTTATTGTGGGCGTAACAAATATGACAGTGGTGGCTTAGTGGTTAATGCGATGCGTTACTAATCTGATCACAACTGTTGGGCCCTTGAGCAAGGCCATTAATTCTCAATTGCTCAGCTGTATAAAACAAAAAGATAATTGCAAGTTGCTCTGGATAAGAATGTCTGCCAAATGCTGTAAATATAATGGTATGGCTGATTGGTCATCATCATCATCTTCCACTTAATCTGGGGTCGGGTCGCGGGAGCAGGAGCCTAAGCAATGAGGTCCAGATGTCCCTCTCCCCAGCCACGTCCTCCAGTTTCCGAAGCGTTCCCAGGCAAGCCGAGAGACATAGTCCCTCCAGCGTGTTCTAGGTCGACCCTGGGGTCTCTTCGTGGTTGGACATACCCGAAACACCACACCAGGGAGGCGTTCAAGAGGCATCCTGACCAGATGCCTGAGCCACCTCAACTAGTCCCTCTCAATGCAGAGGAGCAGTGGCTCTACTCTGAGCACTCCCCAGATGGTTGAGCTTCTCATCTTATCTCTAATACCCCCATTTCACTGGACTACAGCATGCAAGGATTGTAGTGGAAAGGGGCGGAACGCAGTCTATGGAAGAGCTTCGGCGTTTTTACACCGAAAATGGGTGAAAATCCTATGGAAAAGTGGGAATTGTTATACCCCCATTTTACTGGACTACGGCATACAAGGATCGTGTAGCAGAAAGGCATGGAACGCAGTCTACAGAAGAGTTTTGGTATTTTTACATGGAAAGTGGGTGAAAATCCTACAGAAAAGTGGAAATTCTTACACTCTCGAAACGTTCACAGCACGTGCAGAACAGGTACGGTAAAGTACACCACAGTGACCCCACAGAACACTCACGGATTTTTGTTGTACGCAATATTTTGGCCTGCCGGAAGCATACGGAAGTGGAGGAAGATTTGAGGAATAACTACGGAATCACACGGAAGACGAGGGAATAGTTGCGGAACGTTTGCGGATGACAACATTTTTGCTTCCGTAAGTCTGCCGTGCTCTAGTGAAATGGGAGTATTAAGGGACAGCCCCGCCACACAGCGAAAGAATCTCATTTCAGCCGCTTGTATCCGTTATCTTGTTCTTTTGGTCACTATGCAAAGCTCGTGTCCACTTTGCCTCATGGCCCAGCTCCCTCTTTACCACGATGGCTATAGGCAAAATTAGCCCATTAACGAGTTTCAGACTTGATCATAAAGGAGGTGGAAAGTCCATATTTAAAAGGTTCCTAACTTGAGAACCACTTAGAATTTTCATCTGAAATTTTGGAATAGAATTCTTCTCACACACACACACACACACTCTCTCTCCATAAAAAAAAAAAAAATATATATATATATATATATATATATATACTGTATTTGACGTGATAAGTGCCCAGGGCGCTTTAAAAATTGTAGTGGGTGGGCGCTTATTAAAATGTTACCATTGGAGTGGAATGGTAAATGTTTATTACCCTCAAGGTAGAAAACATGAATATAACATAACAATAAAAGAGTTTTACTGGTATTTGTGTTATTCATTTTGTGGTATCAACCAAACTACTTACATGAAAGCTGAAAATAAACAGAAAACAGAATAATTAAAAAAAAAAAACAAAAAAAACAAGACCCCTTACTTTTCCCTTCTCTTCTTCTTTTCCTTTCGGCTGTTCCCTGAAACATTTTCCCCGGAAGTAAAATCAAGCCAATCAACATGAATGTCAACTTTAGCACATGCCACCTTGAACCAATCAACATGAACATAAACAAAAGCACATGTCCAGGAACGTCCTTAAATTTATGAAGTTTGTGAGCAGGAGAATTATCACTTTCTGATAGATCCATATTTGGCTCATCACTCCATTCATTCAGAGCACTGGATAGTTTTGCTGTAGCAGTTTCTAATGGTTCATCGGTTGTTGGACATTTACCAAGAGAAAACAGCAAAATATTTTCCTGCTTATTAAAGCATGGCGGAACAATCAAATGTAGTGTTACTGATGAACATTTATAGACATTCCCCACTGGCAGGGGATCTTGAAATACTGTGTAAACTCACTTTTACAGGCAGTGAACGGGTCATTTTACAGTTACAGAGACTGACCGAATAAAATTGGTAAGTTTGATCTACGATTTTGCTCCTAGTACACATGGGCGGTTATTAGACATAAGATAAAAAACGGGGGGTGGGGGGCTTATTACGTCAAACATAGTATATATATTGCCAAACGGGAATTTTCCCAACAACTTCTGATAGTCAGTATGTGGCAGAGGAATGAGTTCAGTGCTGTTGTAACTCTTGGGGAAGTGTCACGGTTCCACTTAAAAACTACCCCTCCATGTATACATTGATAATTGAGGTTAAAAAGGCAAAAAAATCACTTGCGAAATTGGATTTCATGATGGTTCCAATGCTTCTTTTCAATTTATCTATAGTGAGTACTCAAACCATGCAAAAATTGGATGTATAATCTCATCAGGAACATGCATGTTATTTTCACAGAGGGCTATTGAGTTAAATCCAAAAGATGCGACCTCTATACATATCCTGGGTTATTGGTAAGTGCTTGTCTACTGCTGGTTGACCTTGAAACCATTCTACTCACTGGATGGAATGAGTTGAGCTGAATTTGTTTGTCCTTGCTCAGGTGTTTTGCCTTTGCTGAACTGCCGTGGTACCAGCGAAAAGTGGCAGCAGTTCTGTTCGCTTCACCACCAACTGCAACTTTTGAAGAGGTAACTAGACCAATGCACATTTTGTGCGCTAGCAAAAGTTTGGTGACCAACATATGCTGACCATCTTAGTTCATAAAGAACTTTCATAATTTTATATGCATGCTTTAGCATTTACAACCTGGAATTTAATTGGGCTTTTCAATCGGATTGTAGACTGGGCGTGAAGTAAAGTATTTAGAGAACCACTTAATTGTAATTTGAGGTCTTTTTTCCTTTTCAGAAGGTGTTTTTTTCTGATTTTGTGTACATTGAATATTGAGAGGGTGGCATAGTGTAACGCACATTTGCCTCACATCAAGGAGGTCCTGAGTTCAAGTTCTGAGCTTGGCAAACAGTGTTTGTGTGGAATTTGTATGTTCTTCACATGCAAATTCCATGTAGTTCCTCTTGGTACTTGGATTTCCTTCCTGTGTTCAAGGCACGCAAATTACTCTAAATTGCCCCTATTTGTGTGCATGAATGGTTGTGTATTTTTTTTTTTTGTTTGTTTTCGGTCCTGCAAGCTATACAGGGTGTCTCTAGCTTTCATCAGCTGGGATAGTCACCAGCATCCCTGTGACTCCAGCAGGATTAAGCGACTCAACAAATGAATGAGTGAATAAATGAATCCATTGCATGCAGTCAAAGAATATTATCCATGTTTGATTTAAAAATCCCCTCTCACCCCATGTCCAATTGGATAATTTACGTTTTCCATCAAGATGATGGGGAGAAACACCAGCAAAAAAGCATGACGAGGTTACAGGATAGAGTAGTTGGAGTGTGGTCATTTGTACAGGTTTGGCTACTTATGAATTCATTTACACTTGAGCCTTTGTTTACCAACCGCCCCCCCCTCCCGAAAAGTAAAACAAATAGGGTATGTCCAATTTACCAAACAGAATGTGAACTTCTGTCTGAGTTTCAAGTCTTTTGAAGACTGGAACAGCTAATATGTAATGATTGCCATGTATTTTGACCAATCATTCAGTCCCAGCTGATGCTGCCACCAACACCATGCTTCCCAGGGATGACATCTGTGACCCTATTGCTTGCCTCTCTGATTAGCTGAGATGTCTAATGGTGGCTGATTTGGACCACAACTACTTTCGGAGTTTTACAATAAACTGGGATAGATAGTAATTACTATCAAATTTCAATATCAGGATATTATTGTATGTACATTTATCACCATCCCAGTTAAGTCCATTTCACTGCAAAATTGGGATTGTGGAGAAATACTTCATACATGTATATTAGGTGTATGTTTTGTGATTCTTAGGCCTTGGATTTTTTCCTAAGAGCTGAGGAAGGTATAGTATTAAGCTTAAAACATGAACATTTCAAGATTACTATACAGTAAATAATGTATTATCTGGGGTTCAAGTATATTTTCCTCCCTTCTCTGTATTCCCAGTGGACCCAAACTTCTATAGCAAGAATCTTTTGATGCTTGGGAAGACCTACATGATGCTGAAGGACCAAGGGAAAGCCCTACTTTGGCTTAACAAAGCCCGAGACTATCCTGCCATTACAGAAGAGGACAAACAGGTTAGAACACACATAAGCGTAAACTCTTTCCAAAGAACAGTGCAGATGAATTCTCGAGTCTGATTGGTCAGAAGGTACTGAGAGGTCATAGGTCATTTGCTATGATGGCAGTTCAGATGGTAGTGCCGATTGTTATTCAGATCAGAGTACAATATTAACGTGGTTATTTCTATAGTAACATTTGATTCAGAAGGTCGTGTGAGGTAATCCAGCATATGAAGCCTTAATGGATATAAAGTTTGTTATGAGGAGGCAGTAATTTATATATTAATTAGTGCGTATTAATAATTCCCTGCCATGATAAGAGGTTGTGATCAGGTCCCTGCTGTCAATCACACAAAATTTAAATTTAAATTTGATTGATTGATTAACTGTTGGGTTTTTACACCCGAGCCTAGTGGCTCATCAGGCCGGTGCTTATCCCCAGTTTCCGTAGCGTGAAGCGATCAGGAGTTGAACTCCTCCTGGATGAGACGCTAGTCCATCGCAGGTTACCTTCCCAGTATATTTTTACTGGTACCCATTTATACTGTTGGATGAACAGAGGCACACTTGTGGTTGAGACCTTGCCCAGGGGTCTTAGCACAGTGAGGGTCTCAGTGGGATTTGAACTCACAACCTCCCGATCATGAGCCCAGCATTCTAACCACTACACCACCGGCTCCACGCTAATTAATTGAAATTAGTGGAAATTAAACCCGAAGTTGGGGGGTTGGTCGTAATTTAGTCATATGAAATTCCCACCCATAAGTCTTTCCTTCCTTATCAACACGATCACCACCGATCAGGGAGAGGCGAAAGCATGTACTTTCCCCCTCCATGACATGCAAAGCCAGCCACTCGCCTCTTTTCGAATTGCAGCGTATGCATATTTTGGTTCATTTAATATCTGCATAATGTTATTATTGCCATTAACGTGCCCTACATATACTGGGCTGTTGATGTCCTATTGTTGCAATTTCATTTTTCACACTGGCCAATAGTATTAAATGGATTTTAGCAGATTGCATCTTTGACAATGTAAGTAAAAAACACTTGATTATAGTTTAAATAATAATTATTATAATTCTGTGTGTGTGTGTGTGTGTGTGTGTGTGTGTGTGTGTGTGTGTGTGTGTGTGTGTGTGCGCGCGCGCGCGCTCGCTCGCTCACGTGTAACAGGAGAGTTTTGAAGGTTTGCATTTCCTTTCACTGTAAGCCTCCTGTCATAGTGCTACTCACAGACAGACTGGCCCACAAGCTTTTGCAAAAATAATTTTGAGATGCATTTGGGGAGATGCAATTTTAACAAAAGGTATCCTGAAGGCTGCAGAGAGCTTGTTTTATCCTCTTTCCAGTTTTTAACCAAAAACCCAGTTGAAAGGTTTGAAGGTCAAAATTTGTGTGTGAATATATAATATGATTTAAGCGTCTTATTTTCGAAATGAGGCTCATCGAAGAGTAGGACGAATTAACCAGAGCTATTGAACTAACCAGCTGCGTTACATTGTTAGCAGCCATGTTTGTTTATTCAATAAATGATTGATTATGACCATTAGAATGTAGGTAGTACCTTAAATCCTCATAAAGTATAGAACTAAAATATAGGAAAAAATAGAATTGCTACTCACCCTGCCTGACACATGCAGTAAGATTCCACCAATGTGTCCTGCTGTGTTTCAATCATTTTATCAGGCATTTGTTGTTGTTTGTTTGTTTTTTACCATTGAAGACGAACACTTAGCTGGGACTTTACTTGTCCCCTGCTCTGTTCATAATGTTGACTTTTTGAACTTACATACTCTGTTAAAGTTCTGGTGGATAAAGTTGTAAATAATTTGGAAAGAAATATATTGCAGTATTGGCAGCAATATTGCGAGAGACAGTTGTGGTGGTGGATATTTTGGAACAGTGGCAAGAGTAAAAAAGTGAGGCGGAGCTTAATGATGTTGGAGGAACAGTCCATTATTATTCCAGTAGTTCCTTACTCAGTATTCCCATTGATGTTTCTTTTTCTACTCTTACTTCCCCATTCTTGTTCCCAACAGGTTCAGAAAGAAGCACTGGATCTACTCAAGAAGCTAAACGGCTGACAGAAGGATCCATGTGTACCAACAACAAAACAAGCGCCTTAGTTATTATTATTATTATTATTATTCTCAACATGCAAAATGTAACATGGTTGATTATTATTCTGTGTATAATTTTCCTTTATTGAAAAAAAAAACAACAACAATAAATACCGGTGGTTTAAATTACAATTGATAGTAGTGGAATGTAACCAATCCTGAAATATTGTCCAAATCAAATATTACATAGAATACCTTTAAACAGATGATGGCAGAAGTGTTTGGACTACTCTAGAAAAGGAGATGGGAAAATATTTTGTATTGTATTGGACAGAATTATAAAGATAAATATTTACCAAACCATTTTGTGGATATTTATCTCTTTAGTTACGGTGGTTTTTAGTGGTTAAGGTGATGGGTTACTGATCCGAAGGTCAGCGGTTCTATCTTCACTGTCCCCACTGTTGGGCCCTTGAGCAAGGCCATTAACCCGCAATTGCTCGGTTGTATTAAAAACAAACAAACAAACAAAAAACAAAATTGTAAGTTACTCTGGATAAGAGTGTCTGCCAAATGTTAGAATTTAGTTTTGCAGTCTAATCACAAATATTTTTCTATAAATATTTATAGTATTTTTCATACAAATCTTTGGAAAATTGTTAGCACGTCCGCCTAAAAGCAAGAAGGTCCTGGGTTCGATTCCCAGTTTGAGCATTTCTGCGTGAAGTGTGAAGTTTTGCATGTTCTCATCGTGCTTGTGTGGGTTTCCTCCGGGTACTCCGGTTTCCTCCCACATTCCAAAAACATGTACAGTAGGTTAATTCTTCTTTTTTTCCTTTCGGCTGTTCCCTTTGTAGGGTTGCCACAGCCAAGCATCTGCCTCCATCTCACCCTATCCTCTGCATCTTCTTCTCTTACACCAACTGCCTTCATGTCCTCCTTCACCACATCCATGAATCATCTCTTTGGTCTTCCTCTAGGCCTTCTGCCTGGTAGTTCCAACCTCAGCATCCTACTAGCAATATACAGACGGTCCCCGACTTGCGTTCATCCGTTTTATGTTTTTTAGATTTAAAAAAAAAAAAAAAAAAAAAAAAAAATCAAATTTTGAGTTTAGACGTACCTACATAGTATGCTGACGTAATGATGCTGCGTCTATAGTTTACAAACGAGAGACTGAACGTGCCCCTCCTTCTTCCCAGTTCAGTTATATACTAGTCCTTCTCAAAAAATTAGCACATTGTGATAAAGTTCATTATTTTCTGTAATGTACTGATAAAAAGTACATGGTTTTCCTAAGCTATATGCCAAAATCACCAGTATTAAAATAATAAAAGCCCTGAAGTATTTCAGTTGGTGTGCAATGAATCTAAAATATATGAAAGTGTAATTTTTGTCAGTACATTACAGAAAATAATGAACTTTATCACAACATGCTAATTTTTTGAGAAGGACTAGTATATATCACTTTTATATATCAGTTATATAGTGTGTTACCCTTGTGTTAAGACGTCGTCTCTGTGATCTTTGTGTTGACACTGTTTTGCGGACTTTTGTTACCCTAAGCAAATATGGTTGGTGAGAAGCGCAAGCCTACTAGCATGGGTGCAAGTCTCATACTCAGTACAGGCTGTGTTCTAAACGAGTTCAATTGCGCAATTGAAAGACGGGAAGGCCGTATAACCCACAGCAAGTACACTACTTTTGGTTTTGAGCGCCTCACATACTCTAAGCGTTGATTGGCTGTTTGAAGCTTCATGTAAAGTGACTCGGTATAAATAAGTGACTTATTTGAAATTAATGTTGATATTATTTGATATATTTGATATTACAGTCGGCCCCAACTTAGAAAGACCCATGGGTATGAAATCCCCGGGTTATGAAAAACATTTTCCCGAGTTTCCGTCCCCGAGATACGAAACAACCCCCTCTTACGAAAAGAAATTCAAACGTGCCAATCAAAATTTCACACGACGCACGAGTTGCTCTCTCAATAGTTGTCTCTCAACATCCCACCCCGTTGGCCTCCCAGATAGAGACAGAAGGAAGCTTCACACTTTCATTTTAGTTTAGTTTTTTAAGTTGTTTTTATTCAGTAAATGTTTAATAAATGTGGGTGCATTTGACCTCATCTGGAATTCCGATCCCTCAAGGAATCAAATTAAAGTTAAGTTTGTCAAGCAGGGAATGCAATTTGAATTCACGTCTTGTGGGTGTGGCCCGCAGCGCGTGCACGAGAGAGAGACAGAAGAAATAACGCTTTAGTTTTTAGTTTAGTTTTTTAAGTTGTTTTAATTCAGTAAATGGTCAAGCAGGGAATGCGCTTTGAATTCCACGTTTTGTGGGCGTGTCCCGCAGCACGCGTGCGAGAGAGCGAGAGGTGTGTGTGTGTGTGTGTGTGTGTGTGTGTGTGTGTTAATAAAAAATGTTTAAATGGTTTAATAAATAATTTTATTTTACTTTTAACACATATTTCATACAAAATTGGTGTACTTTTATCATTTTTAAAGGGTTTATGGGGTTTATCCAGTCCAAAGACTGGAGCCTTGGAATGAATTAGGCGTTTAACATGTAAGCTGCGACCCCTACTTACGAAATCTCCGCATTACGAAAAGGGGTCTGGAACGGATTGATTTCGTAAGTTGGGGGCCGACTATTTTACAATGTTATGTTTATAATAATTGATTTAGGGGTGTTTTATGAGATATGGTAATGGTATTTCTGGATGTATAGTACAGTATGGGCGTCTTACGTCACTGTAACAACTTACGTTCCAGAACCAATTAAAAACATAAGTCGGGGAGCGTCTGTACTCACTATCCCTCCTCTGTACATGTCCAAACCATCTCAATGAAGCCTCTCTGACTTTATCTCCAAAACATCTTACATGTGCTGTCCCTCTGATGTGCTCATTCCTGATCCTATCCATCCTCGTTACTCCCAAAGAGAACCTCAACATTTTCATCTCTGCTACCTCCAGCTCTGCCTCCTGTCTTTTTCTCAGCACCACTGTTTTTAAACCAGAATTAGTTTCAGTTAAACCAGTGAAAGGTGTTTTTTTTTCCTTTTTCTTTTTGCTTTGACAACAGGTATCCGTAAACCTTCTGGAGTGTCGTTGAAAAATTTGAGATATTCCAGTATTCTAAACCATACATTGCTAACCTCAACACCATCTTGTACACTTTTCCTTTCATTCTTGCAGATACCTTCCTATCACATCACACCGGACACTTCTCCAACCATTCCAACCAGCCTGCACACACTTCTTTACCTCTTTTCCACACTCTGCATTGCTCTGGATTGTTCAGCCTAAGTACTTAAAATCCTCCACCTTCCTTGTCTCTGCTCCCTGTAACCTCATTGTTCCTGTTGGGTCCTTCTCATTCATACACATGTATTCTGTCTTACTGAGGCTAACCTTCATTCCTCTCCTTTCTAGGGCATACCTTCACCTCTCTAGATTTTCCTGCACTTGTTCTCTGCTCTCACTGCAGATCACAATGTCATCTGCAAACATCATAGTCCATGGGGAATCTTGTCTAACCTCATCTGTCAGCCTGTCCATCACCATAGCAAACAAGAAGACCCTTGATGCAGTCCTACCTCCTCACTTCACCCTTACTAATCTTTGCTACTTCCTGGTCCTCAACAGTCACCTCTTCTACTCTTTTTTTCTCTCTCAATTTCCTCATTCATCAGCGCTTCAAAGTACTCTTTACATATTCCAAGCACACTTCCGTCATCAGTCAATAGATTTCTCTCTCTGTCCTTAATCACTTAATTACCTTCCCATTTCTATTTCTCTGCTGTGCCAACCTGTATAAATCATTTTGTCCCTCTTTACTGTCCAACCGAGCATACAAGTCATCATATACCTTCTGTTTGGCCTTTGACATCACTACCTTCTCCTTACGCTGTGTCTCCCTGCACTCCTATTTATTCTCTTCAGTCGTCTCAATGTCCCACTTCTTCTTAGTTAACCTCTTCCTTTGTACACACTCCTGCACTTCCTCATTTCACCACCAAGTCTCCTTATCTACTCTCCTTCCAGATGACACACCAAGTATTCTCCTACCTGTCTCCCTGATCACATTAGCTGTAGTTGTTCAGTCATCTGGAAGCACTTCCTGTCTATCCAAAGCCTGTTTCAACTCCTCCTTGAAGACAACCCGACACTCATCTTTTTCAGCTTCCACCATTTTGTCTTCTGCTATGCCTTTGCCTTCACCTTTCTCACCATCAGCGTCATCCTGCGCACCACCATCCTATGCTGTTTGGCAACACTCTCACCCACTACTACTTTGCAGTCACTGACTTCCTTCACATTACATCGCCTGTCCAAGATGTAGTCTACCTGTGTGCTCCTACCTCCGCTTTTATAACTCACCCTATGCACCTGTCTCTTCTGGAAGAAAGTATTTACTACAGCCATTTCCATCCTTTTTGCAAAATCTATCAACATCTGTCCTTCTGTGTTCCTGACCTGGATACCAAACCTGCCCATCACTTCCCCGTCCCCTCTGTTTCCTGCACCGACATGTCCACTGAAGTCCGCCCCAATGACCACTCTTTCACTTCTGGGGGTACTCTGCATCACTTCATCTAACTCCAGAATTTCTCCTTCTTGCTCACATCCTGCCTGTGGGGCATAAGCACTAACAACATTGAACATCACGCCTTCAATTTCTAACTTGAGACTCATCACTCTGTCTGACACTCTTTTCACTTCTAGAACATTCCTGACAAACTTATCCTTCAAGATGACTCCTACTCCATTTCTCTTCCCATCCGCACCATGAAAAACCTTCTTAAACCCTGCTCCTAAGCTTCTAGCCTTGCTACCTTTCCAAGTGGCCTCCTGAACACCTCCTGAACAACCTATGTCCACCTTCCTTGTCTGCATCATGTCAGCCAGCTCTCTACCTTTTCCTGTCATAGTTCCAACATTCAAAGTCCCTACTTTCAGTCCTAGACTCATACCTTTCCTCTTCTGTCTCTGCCTACGGACATGCCTCCCGCCTCTCCTGCTTCGACTTCTTCGACCAACAAGTAGTCCAATTTCCACCAGCACCCTGTTGGTTAACAATGGTGGTCGTTATTAACCCGGGCCTCGGCCGATCCGGTATGAATTTCTTTGTTTTTACTCGCATATTTTGGCTGTTCTAAATCACCCCTAGGTCTGAGTGTGAGTAAGAATTGTGTGAGTGTTTGCCCTGTGATGGCCTGGCAAGCTGCCCAGGGTTTACCCCACCCTCGCCGAGTCAGCTGAGATGGGTGCCAGCCTCCCTGCAACCCTAATTACTATTAAGCGGATCAGAAAAAGAATGAATGAATGAATGTTTGAAAAATTAGGTTTTCTAGTAAGAAAAGCTTGATTCAGACATTCCTGCCGCTCCTGCATCAGAAGGGATTGTTTTGAAAAATAACAATGTTGCATTGTGTTTTTGGGGACCTGGTAGAGTTTGTTTAATTTACACCTCAAACATATATTTCAGAGCCTGTACTTTTTAAATTTTGTGAAGTGTAAACAGTATTTTTATTTTAACCATTTATTTTATTCATTTTTTTTATGCATGAACACCATGGTAAAGAATGAGCAATTTTGCCATGCAGGGGAAGTAAAAAACAGTATTAAAGACTTTTTATTTTGATATACCATATTTTTCGGACTATAAGTCACACCCTTTTCATGCTTTGGCTGAAGGTGCAACATATACTCCAGAGCGACTTATATGTGAAAATATTACATATAATTCTGTTCATCATAATAAGACATCATTTCACACATTTGATATTTTTACACTCACAACCACAAGAGGGCACACTAGGCTTGGATACCTGCTCATCCGCCACTGAAGAAATGTACCCAAAAAGAAAATCCTATTCTGTGGCTTATAAGCTGCAAGTAGTGAAATATGCAGCAGAAAATGGTAATCGAGCAGCATAAAGAAACTTTGGAGTGAACGAGAAACTTGAAACTTGGACGGAGAAAAGCGGAGATTATTACTGCAATGAATAAAACAAAAAAAAGCTAGATGGCCACAGCTAGAGGAACGAGCTTGCACATGGGGGTTTGACAACATGCTGCAGGGGGAGGGGCTTGTCAACAGTGCAGTTGTGTCTCCCTGTCCAGGTCGTTGAAAAGGATATGAATATAAATTACTTTGCGTGAGGACTTTCTTGGTGTTACCGCTTCATGCAACGCAACCGCCTCCCTGTCAGAGCGAGGACCACAACGTCACAAAAACTGCCAGCAGATTTCCAAGCCAAGGTAGACAGTTTCCACGAGTTTGTGACTTATAGTCCAGTGCGAATTGCATGTTTTTTTTCTTCTTTATTCTGCATTTTTGGGCCAATGCGACTTGTACTCCAGAGTGACGTATAGTCCGGAAGATGCGGTATTGTATTAATCATGCACAGAAAATATAACTTCTGCATTTAACCCATCCAAAGTCAGTGCGCACACATACAGTGGGCTCTGCAAGTTGACCAGTTGACATTACAGCACCTGGAGAACAGTTGGAGTTAGGTGTCTTGAAGGTGGAGAAAAGGAAGGCGCTATCCCTCCCCCCATGCTGCATGTTTTTTAGGGGTAGCTGTAGCCTTGTGGTTTGAGGAGTGGCTTAGGGATCGAAAGGTTGCTGGCTTGATTCCCGAACCAGCAGGAAAAATGTGTGTGTGTGTGGGGAGGGGAGACTGCAGCACCCTCCATTCCTCCACCTTCATGGCCGAAGTGCTCTTCAGCAAGGCATCTAACCTTTAAAAAAATATATTTTTGCTATTTCATAAACAATTTTTACATTTCTGACCTTTTAGTTCTAAACCTGCTTCTTTAACCATAAGGCCATAGCTGCTCCCAAGAAACAAATGCCGCAAAGTATGAAGAAAAAGAACAACTAGTTCTGTAAGATGCCAGTAAAATCATACTTCCTCATTTCTTGTACTGAAATTATACCCAAGATTATTTTTTAAGCAAAATTGAGTCTCACACACGCACACACAATAAAATATACACTTTTTCATTTATTCAATTTACTTTTCTATTCTTTGAAAATGTAGAAACATTTTCATTATTTTCGAAAGCATGTTTTTCTACAGCACTACTTTTGTGTGTCAGACTTTTGCACAGTACTGTACATTTACAATGATACCTCACTTTACGAAAGTCTCACCAAACAAAAATGCAGGTTGCGAAACGCATTTTCCTAAAATTTTTGTCTCTGTATACGAAACAAGTTCCCGTTCCGAAAGTGCCATCTTAAAAATTTGAACGCGCCTTTCAAACAGTCAAACAATACACAAGCTGCTCTCCCATCAATGATGTTCAAACATCCCGCCCTGCTGGCCTCCCATTGGCTAACTACTGAGCTGTTGTTCATGTTGCCTTCGCTCGAGACTCTTGGACAGAGACCATCTTGGACAGGGATCCCATTGGCTAGGAGGGATGACGCAGCTACCTCCCACTGCCAATTATGGAGCTGAATCCACTATGATGCTTTTCGTGTAAAGGACAAAGTTACTGTTGTTTTGTGCTTTATTTCTTGACTCAGGTTTTTAACCTTCCATAAACATTTGTAAGATTATAACTGCTAAGAAGACATGGTCAACACACGCGCGTGTGATTTCTGGTGCGAGTGAGAAGAAACAGGCTTGAGTGATATCACAAAGGAATACGGCCAAACCCGTCTACCATCGGTATGATATTGAAGCAGAAGGAGGTCTTAAAAGGTATGCTTTTATAATTTTTAAATGGTTTAGAGGGTAGTATTGGGAGCCTTGGAATGAATCACGCGTTTTACATGTAAAATGCGGTTTAATTTACGAAAAATGCAGGTTACGAAAACGCTCTGGAACGGATTAATTTCGTAAAGTGAGGTACCACTGTACAGTGAAAGAGTTTACATTTACAGAGTTTATCCACATAATACAGTATTTCAGCACACGGCAGGGGTCACTAGTGCATCACACCCAAATGCATGTCTTCCAGAAAGTTCTGCTGCAGTCTTTAAAGTACATGGTTGTCAACAATATCTCTGAAAGCTGTTGTTCGGTTCCCTTTACTGGTGTTAAGAGGGTTAAACCTGATCCAACATGAAGAACTCAAGTGTCCTGCACAGAACCCTCACCTCAAACCGGCAGAAGACTTTTGGGATGAATTGGAGGTGCTGACTGTAGCTCAGACCTCTTCATCCAACATCGCTGCTTGAGCTCACTAATGTACTGGTAGCTTTAATTGAATGAACAATCATCACGAACAGAGCCACTGCTCCAACATCTGGTGGAAAACCTTCCCAGAAGAGAAGAGCTTATTGTAAGTGCAGAGGGAAATAAAATCTGGAGCGGATTTTCCAATAAGCACATGATGGTGAGGTCTACTCAAACTTGAGCCTTGGATTGAATGCAAAATGAACAAAATTGAAACATGGCTAGTGAAGTGCTGTCTGTACCGTTCTGGGCCGTGGTGCTGTGGAGTTCTCAGGTCTGAAGGTACTGATTGATTTTCTTTAACAGCCGACAGGAAAGTCATAGCAGCTGGAAATCAAATCACTAACATATCTTTCGTTGTTGCTCAATCCTACAGTTGTATGATGTAGCCACCACCATATATCATCCATCCTTTTGAAAAACTGGTTAATCCAACTAGGGTTGTGGGGAGGCTGGGAAAAGGTGGGGTACACCATAACAAGTCCACTAGACCATGGCAGGACAACACACACACACACACACACACAAAACCAATCACTTCCACACCTTGGGGCAATCTGTAGCAGCCGTTTGGCCAAATACGCATATCTTTGGACTGTTGGAGGAAGCCAGAAGACCCAGAGAAAACTCACTCAAGCACCAGGAAAACATGCAAAGTCCAACAGGACACCCATTCCACACACGTGCTAACCACACCACCACCACCACCATGCCCCACTCTGGATTCTGGAATTATTTGCTGAACTACTTAATCCTACTGGGGTTATTTCTCAGCTGACTCTGGGCAAACGTGGTTCACACCCTGATGTTTGCCAATCTAACACAGGGCCCAACACCCACACCTACCTAACGGCAATCTGGAACAGCTAATTGGTCTAATGTGTCGTAGTAGGAAACCCATGCAAGCACAGGAAGAACATGCAAATCTCAAAGCGCCAAGCTCAGGACTCAAACCCAGGACCTTCGTGCTGAGGCGTAAATGCTAACCACCACGCCACTGTGCAGCTCGCCCTACAACCGAGGAATAAATTCAGTGCAAATGCTCTTATTCAACACAAAATAAAAATAAAAAAACAGGAGTATTAATGTGGAGGATGTTTCTGGAAGGATATTTTTATTTAACATGTACATACAGCAGTCTCCAGTTTCAGGGCTCTGATAATGATCAGTAGATTTTATGCCACAGTAGAGACTTCACGATTTCTAACAACATGTCAATCTTTTTTTCTTTTTTTTTCTTTAAACTTTAAGACCAACAGATGACAAGGACTGTTCATAGCTGTGATAACGTTAGAGATGAGGAGACCCAACTGGTCATGTGGACATTTCACAGTATTATATATAACTATAGTTGGTTAAAATGCATGACATCATTATGTGATATTTTAGAAAAATAATCAAACACTGGGGTAGTAACAGGAGCTCGGCTTCATCATCATGGGTTTTTTTTTTCCCCCACACCATGACATTCCTTCCTTATAGGGAGGACAAAATTACTGAAATGAAAAATAAATAAATGTATAAATAAGAAAATCATAGGGGGCTAATAATTTTGTCCTCATATAAATTATTGTATTTATTTATTTGGTTGATGAAACACCACAGTGCTGTTGCGATGAGGTTTACATAACGTTGTTCAGGCCAGGGGTCCCCAACCTTATCACCGTGGACTGATCAACCCTTGACAATTTTACCGTGGACCGGGGTGTGGGGTCATAGATTGTTTATATTGTATATATAATTTATTTATATAAAATATAATAATAATAATCACTCCATGAATGTTATTTTTCAACAGCTGAAATAAAGTTGGTTGGGAAATGGGGCTTGAATTTTTCTAAAAAAAAACCCCCAAAACAAAACAGGTGATTATGCACCAGCGGGGAGAATGCTCAGGCTCAGTCTTACCCAAATTCCCCACTATTATTTGAAAGGTGTCCAACTCACCTCTGTTCATGTGCCGATCACTTGTGGGTTACATTTTAGCACTCAAATGACCGACATGTAACAGAGAATCCGGTCATTTTTCAAAATAAAAAAAGATAATTCAGACTCAGATAATAAATAAAACGGAAATAATGCATTCTTTCTTCTGCGTACCAGAATCAATTGCGCCACGGACCGGTGGTTGGGGACCCCTGGTTTAGGCCACTGGTCTGCACCGTGTTCCACCAAACACCAAAGTGCACATTTCATTCATAATTATACAACACTAAGAAATGCACTGAACGTGACTGACAGCGGTGAAGAATTTTACAGTTGGGACTGAACCAGAAAACAGCAGCAGCAGCAGCATCTTAATGACCAACTCACTTGATGATGTCGGTAGAGCCTTTGCCCCTCACGGGTGATGGGGCAGAAAGCGCCAGAGGCAGATTTTGATAGGCTTCACATTTAAAAAGAAAAGAAGAAAAATACATGCTACACATAATTAGGGGGGAAAATAGTACAATGTTCATGCATCAGTTCATGGAAAAGAAAAACAACCAGACAGGCACGGATGGCAAAGAAATTATTTAGGTAGCAGTAATTAAGTAAATAATGCGAATAAATTATCCATTCATTTTCTAATCTGTTTACTAATAATTAGGGTCAATGGAGGCTGACACCTTTACTCTAAATGCTCACTTAAATAGAACGTGTTTATTTCTAATGCACAATCACACCGGCATTTCACTTTCATTTAAAAGGAGAGTATGGTGCAGAGTAACCCCAGAGGTGAAAGAGTGGTCATTGGTGCAGACTTCAATGGACATGTTGGTGCAGGCAACAGAGGGGACGAGGAAGTGATGGGCAGGTTTGGTATCTGGGACAGGAACACAGAAGGACAGATGTTGATCGATTTTGCAAAAAGGATGGAAATGGCTGTGGTGAATACTTTCTTCCAGAAGAAACAGGAGCATAGGGTGATTTATGAAAGCGGAGGTAAGAGCACACAGGTAGACAACATCTTGTGTTGGCAATGTAATTTGAAGGAAGTCAGTGACTGCAAAGTAGTAGTGGGTGAGAGTGTTGCCAAACAGCATAGGATGGTGGTGCGCAGGATGACGCTGATGGTGAGGAAGGTGAAGAAGGCAAAGGCAGAGCAGAAGACAAAGTGGTGGAAGCTGAAAAAGGAATAGTGTTGTGTTGTCTTCAAAGAGGAGTTGAAACAGGCTTTGGGTAGTGAGGAAGTGCTTCCAGATGACTGGATAACCACAGCCAATGTGATCAGGGAGACCGGTAGGAGAGTACTTGGTGTGTCCTCTGGAACGAAAGTAGATAAGTAGACTTGGTGGTGGAATGAGGAAGTACAGGAGTGTGTACAAAGGAAGAGGTTAGCTAAGACGAAGTAGGACATAGAGAGGACTGAAGAGAGTAAACAGGAGTACAGGGAGACACAGCATAAGGCGAAGGTAGAGTGTCAAAGGCCAAACAGAGGGCGTATGATGACTTATATGATAGGTTGGACAGTAGTGAGAGAGAAAATGATTTATACAGGTTGGCACAGCAGAGAAATAGAGATGGGAAAGATGTGAAGCAAGTGAGTGATTAAGGACAGAAAGAAACATGTTGACTGATGACAGAAGTGTGCTGGGAAGATGGAAAGATTACTTTGAAGAGCTGATGAAAGAGGAAAATGAGAACAAAAAAAGAGTAGAAGGGGTGACCGTTGAGGACCAGGAAGTAGCAAAGATTAGTAAGGGTGAAGTGAGGAGGGCATTGAAGAGGATGAAGAGTGGAAAGGCAGTTGGTCCTGATGACATAAGGTGGAGGTATAGAAGTGTCTACAGGAGGTAGCAGATTTTCTGACAAGAATATTCAACAAGGTCTTAGAACAGGGATGTCAAAACTCATTCAACCAAGCAGCAGCACACCTGTCTTGGCTCATTTAATTAACTGATTTGAGTCTTCAGGCAGTTGATTAGTCAAGCTGTGTGCTCTGTACAGAGGCCGGCCAATCAACTGCCTGAAGACTCAAATCACTTGATTAAATGAACCAAGTCAGGTGTGTTGCTACTTGGTTGAAACAAAAACCTACAGCCACATGGCCCTTTGTGACATGAGTTTGACACCCCTGTCTTAGAAAGTGAGCAGATGCCGGAGGAGTGGAGGAGAAGTGTACTGGTGCCCATTTTTAAGAACAAGGGAGACGTGCACAGTTGTGGCAACTACAGAGGGATAAAGTTGATGAGCCATATGATGA
Source organism: Plotosus lineatus (assembly GCA_024760905.1). Taxonomy (NCBI): domain Eukaryota; kingdom Metazoa; phylum Chordata; class Actinopteri; order Siluriformes; family Plotosidae; genus Plotosus; species Plotosus lineatus. Next base: position 14,305,210 of record CM045728.1, read on the forward strand.
AGTTATGGGAGAGAATAGTGGAAGCTAGACTAAGGGCAGAGGTCAGCATTTGTGAACAATAGTTTGGTTTCATGCCAAGAAAGAGCACCACAGATGCAGTGTTTGCTTTGAGGATGTTGATAGAGAAGTACAAAGAAGGTCAGAGGGAGCTGCATTGTGCCTTTGTGGATCTGGAGAAAGCATATGACAGGGTGCCGAGAGAATTGTGGTATTGTATGAAAAACTCTGGAGTGGCAGGACATGTATGAGAGATGTAAGACAGTGGTGGAGGCAGATCATTTGCTGTGGCAACCCCTGAAGGGAACAAAAGAGAGGTGTATTTTCTTGATTAAAATTCATTACTTCATTCAACTTGTTGGAAAAGCTTGTGAGTTGCACTATAGGTTCGATAGTAAGGCGACTGACATGAGTTTTTGCAATTTCAAATTCGCATAATGTTTTTCAACTCGACAGTATTTGCTGCTTAAATATGTATGCCGTGAGAAAGTAGCATGGCAATTTGCAGCTGATTTGCGAGTAACTTGCAATTGTTTCATGGATGTTTGGCTTAAAAAAAAAAAAAAAAAAAAGGCAGACATTTTGTGAAAGTCACGTTTTCGTGAATAAAATACAAATGAGGGGGCATGGTGGTGTAATGGTCAGCACGTCCGCCTCACAACAAGAAAGTCCTGGGTTTGATTCCCAGCTCGGGAGTTTCTGTGTAATTTGTATGTTCCCTCCGTGCTTGCATAGGTTTCTCCCGGGTACTCCAGTTTCCTCCCACAGTCCAAAAACATGCACAGTAAGTTGGCTGTTCTAAAGGTACTAGGTATGAGTGTCGCCCCTGGGATAGTCTGCCGAGCTGTCCAGGTTGTAGCCTGCCCTCACCCAGAGTTGGCTGAGATCTGAGATGCGCACCACCCTCCCTGTGACCATGATTAAGATTGAGCGGTTCAGAAAAATGAATGAATTCTAGCTGAGTGTGAATGGTTGTGGTGCCTTGCAATGGTCTGACTAGCTGTTATGGGTGTATTCCACCTTTGCAGTATCGGCGGCGCTAGACACCAGTCTGCTCATGAGTGGAGTAGGATTAAGCAGTTAGTCACATGACTAAGGAAAGTTCAGTTCATTTCATCAGTTCATTTTCTGCAATTGCTTTATCCTAATTAGGATCGTGGGGAGGCTGGCGCCCATCCCAGCTGACTCTGGGTGAGGGCTGAGTACACCCTGGATAGTCTGCCAGGCCACCACAGGGTGGAAACACGCTGACGGTGCTTGTCGAAAGTCAGTCATGGTTCTTTTACATGCCTCACACCATAGAGTGACAGACGTGGCCAGCCTTTGATAATGCAGTTAGCTGCACTGGAGGACAGTGACAACCTTTATGGAGCGAGGGACTTGAAACCCCAACCTTATGATCACCGATCCAGCACCCTATACCACTCGGCCACCACTGCCCTACTCAGGAAGGTTTTGATCCCAAATCATGCATCCGGTTGGTTTTCAGCACATGCTCATTATGTCTAGAAATCTCACGTTGCCTGCTGCAGTGATGTCATAGAAGGGCAACACCGTGGGGTGATTAGCACCCAATATGGTAATAATCTCAGATTCAACTGATAACCATCAGGTTTTCCTGTGAGCTCCTTAAAACTAAACCAAGAGACTGCCGCTCATTTTTCAGTGAAGTGATTCATTATATTAAGATGCAGAAGTGGTCGATTTGTTGGTTACAGATGTTGAAATGCCAATAACCCCTGGTGAAAATTATGATTTTTACCAGTGACTGAAAACAATCGAGAAACTTCCGTGTTGGATGCCCTTCTTGATGGAGTATTATAATCACTTCCCTCGATTCAATTTGGGGCCAGATTTCAATTACCTGAGTCCAAAATCTGGTTAAGTACTGAAGCACCTTTAAACAGCAAACTATCATTTCAGCTTTCCGCAAAGACAAATATAGACAAACTTCCCTTCATAATCAAGCCATTCTAGAGAAGGCCAGAAATGGATCAAAGGAAAAGTGTTTGCAAAAGTCTCGTGTTTGCAAGGTATGCAACATTATTGGTAGAGCTCTCAGGAAGGGAGGCGTGGGATTTATTACTTCTAATTCTGGAAACTCGTACATGCAAAGGGTCAGAGCACTTTCCTCAGAACATGTTACGCCATCCGTGATTATAAATGAGTACCGGTTTTAAAGAAGGAATCAGTGTGACCTTTGCTCTCCCTGGCTGATCGCCATCATGTGATAGGAAAGAATAGCTGATGGGCGGGGATTCAATATGACCAAACTAGGGAGAAAAATCAGAAAAATGTTCAAGAAATTGGAGTTAAGGAAACATTTCAGTTGGCTTGAGGGACACCTGACCATCAGACCCTAATGTAGCTTCTTCCCAAAGTTGGTCCAACAAAGTTGAAAGCACACAACTGTGCAGAATGTCTTCGTCTCCTGTTGGGCTCCAATTTCCCTTGACTAAAACAGATTCAAACCTGCTCTAGAATGACTATCCCCCTTACACACAGAGAGAGCTCCATGAAAACATGTCCTACCAAGGTTGGAATGGGAACACATGAGTCACTTGCATGGACCTCAACCCCACTGAAGATGTCCCCAGCTGACCTTAATTATGCTCTTGGACTGAAGAGGAATCGATCACAAATCCCCCTCAACCACACCCAAAAATCCAGTAAACAGCCTTCCCAAAAGAGAGAAATTTATATTAACAGCAAAGAGGAAGGGAACCTTGAGACCAATGATCAGGAAACACGAGTATTGTATTATGGTCAAGTGTCCATAAACGTATGTCTGTAGTACATGTTTCATATTTGTGATTAATTTACTACTATGCAAAAGGGTGGCAATTTGTTCATTTTAGCTCGAGGTTGTAGTCAGCCTGAATAATTAGAAATCTAGATGACCATGTTGTTGCTGGTACAGTGCAGCACCAAAACCGAACCTTCTGATGTACAGTTGTGTTCAAAATTACAGCAATATGTTTAAAAAGTGAATAAAACTTAAAATCCTTATAATGGCTTTTATTTACAAGCACACAAATGCAATGGGAACACGACACTTTCAATTCCAAATCAAAACATGAAAAATCTCAAATTTGTTATTCCTTTAAAGAAACTGAAGTGAATATTAACCTGTTCAATAAAATATCAGTGTCTGCTTCTTTGTAATCTCAAACATTCAGTGTATAAACTGAAAAATGTAAGATTTTGTTTTCCTTTGAATCTCTTAACTAATATTTATTTGTATAAACTGTTTCTGAGAGCTGCTGCACATCTGTGTTGTGGAGTCGACCAACTTCTGGCACCTGTGAGCAGGTTTTTCAGCTCAGGATGACTGGACTTCACAAGTTCTGTATTTCTTGACTTTTCCTCAGAAGCTGTATTTTTGATGTCACCCAACAAGTGTTCGGTTGGATTAAGGTCTGGGGATCAGGTCGCCACTCCATAACATCAGTCTTGTTGCTCTGGAACCAACTTGCTGCTGTTTACTGCTGTGTTTGGGGTCGTTGTCTTCTTGGAACTCATTTCAAGGGCATTTCCTCTTCAGTATAAGGCAGCACAACCTCTTCAAGTGTTCTGATGGTTTCCAACTGATCCAGGATCCCTGGGACGTGATAAATAGCCCCAACACCGTAGTATGAGAAATATCCCCATATTCTGATGCTTACGCCACCAGGCTTCACTGTCCTCACAGTGCACTGTGGTGTCAATTCAATGTTTGGGGGCTTGTCTGAAAAAAAATTCTCCAGCCACTAGACTCAAAAAGAACAATCTTATTTTCATCAGTCCACAAAATGTTGGTTTCTCTTTAGGCCAGTCGATGTGCTCTTTGGTAAATTATAATCTCTTAAGCACGTCTTTTTTTCAGCAGTGGGACTTTGCAGGGCTTCTTGTTGATAGCTCGGCTTCACATTGGCGTCTTCTAATTGTAACAAGCCTCACAGATAACTTTGAACCTTCTTTGATCTTCCTGGAGCTGATTGTTAATCCTTGGCATTTTGGCTCTTCTTCATCTATTCAAATGATAGTTTTTCATTTTCTTCCACAGCTTTTAGGTTTTGGTTGCAAATTTAAAGCATTTGAGATCATTTTAGCTGAGCAGCCTCTCATTTTCTGCACTTAATGTTTTCCCAACTCCCATTAACGTTTTAATCAAGATACGCTCTTCTTCTGAACAATATCTGAATTGACCCATTTTCCTCAGAATTTCAAAGAGAAATGTTCCATAACCAGCAATTATTGTCCTTATTTAAGGAAAGAAAGCAGCAAATGTAGATTTGCTGCTTTCCTTCCTTATTATAAGGACAATAATTGGCTCCTGTTTTTCAAAGAATGAATGACATCACTAACTGAACTCCACACTGATATTATTTTGAACACGCCCCTTTCAATTAGTGATTCAATTACACTGAATCAGCAGCATGCAGGTCAGGACTGTTGGGTCAGTTGGATTCTATCACTCTACTACACCTGATAGTAAATTCTATGCCATATAGAAATATCATTTCTACCAAAACCATGGATTGATCAGGGTAGTGATGTATGACTGATATTATTTTGAACACAACCGTACATATGCAGAGTTGACGACTGAACTGATCACTGTAGGTAGAGACAACATTCGATAAAATCCCACCAGCATCACACAAACCCTCTCTAATTAAAAAAAGACCATGATGAAAAATTGTGACTTGTACAAAGAAAATCTGGAATACTGTTGGAAAAAAAAAAAAAATCACATCGATTATAATGATTAGTATGCAAATCATTCAGGGTGGAGTTTCCTTTAATATTTAATGCTCACACAGTGTTTTGTGACCACAGTGAATTCTCTTGAATTTCTCAGTTCCAGAAACATACCTGATTCTCTCAGCTACAGGAAGGCGTTTTAGTCAAACCGATAATCCCATGATGGGTTGTGTTTCGAAATCTGATCAAATGACTGCATGGGACTAGTTTTGGCAGAAGTATTTTCATTTAAGCTTTTCTAACAAAACATCGTTTCTGTCTCCACAGCAGTTTAGGATTGATTTGGGACGGATTATAGGGTAACACGGAGAGTGTGTGTGTGTGTGTGTGTGTGTGTGAGAATGAGGAAAAAATACTTTTGGTCTAAAGTGACAACTGCAATACTGTCCAAGTTCTTTCTTTTCTTTTTTTTTTTTGGATATGCCACATGGACTTTCGTGACTTGGGGAGGGAGGTCGGGGTACACGTGTAATAGGTCAGTCGTCTCTGGAGAGAGCCATGCAATTGCAGCACAAACACTAAGTTTCCAAAAAAAAAATTAAAAAAATAAAATAAAACAGGCACCGGACTGAACACTACAATCATTCTTTAAGAGCTCTATAAAACTAGAGCTGTACTTATGGTTTAATTATAAAATTCTCTACATTTTTTTGTCAATCTGTTTGTGAAAATGTCCCCCCAAAAAATGTGTTTAAATTTCTGCTTTTGAAAGATAAGCATAAAAAGCTAAAATGCTTGCATAAGTATGGGGAATAATGTTATGGAGGCTGCTAAATGAGGTTTCGGATTAAGATTTGGTTTAAAATGATAAAATAGCTTTATGTACATTGATAGTTCTCTGTGCAATTTTCTTTTCTCGGTTTCTGTTTATTATCCTGCAGTTCTGGCAGACGTGCAGACGCAGAGAGGACAGTTCTTTACTCCTGTCCGAATCCTTCCGTTTCCTCGATCGCAAAAAGAAGCTTCTCTTTTAACTGTTCGAAGCTTTTGTACGGGGGCAAGTCCAGGCGATTAAAGCTGTGGAAAGTCAGAACACAAAAAACTGAGAAATGATAAAAGAATAAATGTCCCATGGATAAAAGCAATAAAGTGTTATTGACATTAAGGATGGGGGGTGGGGCTGCCTCACCATGTATGACTCCGAGGAAGCCAAGTCTCCTTGCCGACCTTCTCGATGCAGAATTTCTGAGGTCCGTTACTCCCTGATAAAAATCAAAAAGTGAATGTTATAACAGGATACACACCAGATTTCCAGTTTATTAGGTACACCTTTCAACACAGGCATTTGTCTTATTTTTTGTGTCCAAGATAAAAATTCAAAATACAAAACCCATTTTAAACTACTGCATTTGATGTAATAAGCACCCTCCTACAATAAGTGCCCCCCCCCCCCCCCAATGTTGTTGTTTCTTTTTTTTTTCCTTGCGTGTAATAACCGCCCATGTCTACTGGGAGCAAAATCGTAGCTCAAACTCACCAATTTTATTCGATCAGTCTCTGTAACGGTAAAATGAGGCGTTCACTGCCTGTAAAAGTGAGTTTACATGGTATTTCATGACCCCCTGCCACAGGGGAATGTCTATAATGTTCATCAGTAACAACACATTTGATGTTTCAAAAAACAGGAAATATTTTGCTGTGTTCTTTTGGGAAATGTCCAACAACCGATGAACCATTAGAAACTGCTACAGCAAAACTATGGAATGCTCTGAATGAATGGAGGGATGAGCCAGACATGGACCTATCAGAAAGTGATGATGAGGATTTTTCACCTGATTCTCCTGCTCACTAACTTCATAAATTTAAAAACGATCCTGGCCATATGCTTATGTTCGTGTTGATTGGTTCAACGTGCCATGTGCTAAAGTTGACATTCCTGTTGATTGGTGTTTAGTTAAGTTGTCGTCTCTGTGATCGTTGTGTTTACACTGTTTTGTGGACTTTTGCAACCCTAAGCAAATCTGGTTGGTCAGAAGTGTAAGCCTACTAGCATGGGTGCAAGTCTCATACACAAAGATGAATTAACTATCTGCGTAGATCAGCACAATCTACCATGCATACTCAGTTAAGCAAAGAGAGTTGTAATATGAATGAAAACCCGAATACACAAATTACAGAACAATTACAGATATTTATTATCTTTTAGCAAAAACCATAATAGTGTATACTTATTTTTATATTAATATTCATTCGGATTTGTACTTGTTCTTTGTATGCATCTCTTGAATAAAGTTTACTTATTACACAAAAGAAAGAACTCTCCTCTTTGCTGGGATTTACATCAGTGCAGGCTGTGTTCTAAACGAGTTCAACGGCACCCTTGTGCACTTGAAAGACCGGAAGTCTGTATAACCCACAGCAAGTACACTACTTTTGCAAGTACACTACTTTCGGTATTGAGCGCTTCACATATTGTAAGCACCAATTGGCTGTTTTAAGCTTCATGTAAAGTAACTCGGTATAAATAAGTGACTTATTTGAAATTAATGTTGAGATTATTTTACAATGTTATGTTTATAATAATTGGTTTACGCATGTTTTCTGAGATATGGTAATGGTATTTATGGATATTATAGTACAGTATGAGCATCATTTGTCACACGTTATACGTCACTGTAACAACTTGCGTTCACTTTCAACTTCCGTTCGGCCGTCCGGAACCAATTGAAAGCGTAAATCGGGGAGCGTCTGTTTTTTCAGCTTTCAGCTGTATTTTCAGCTTTCATGTAAGTAGTTTGGTTGATACCACAAAATGAAGTAAAACTCTTTTATTGTTCTGTTTTTATTCACGTTTTCCACCTCGATGGGAATACGCACTTACCGTCCCACTTTGCTGATAACATTTTAATAAGTGCCCACCCACTCCAAATTTTTAAGCGACTTGGGCGCCTGTCACGTCGAACACGGTATATTATTTATCACTATTAAGTCTATTGAGTTTTGTACTCAAATGTAAAAGCAGGTGTAAAAGAAACGTGATATCCAACTCAAATAAGCAACAGTCAAATGAGTACCGTAATTTCCGGACTATTGAATGCACCTGCATACAAGCCGCACCAAATAAATCCAAAAGGAATAAAGAATATCTACATATATAGGCCGCACCTCTTTATAAGCCACAGGTGTCTGTCTCGGTCTTACACTTCCTGCTAGAGCACCCCGTGGAGGCCATTAGCCCGTAAAAAATCTATTGATTAGCCGCATCGTTATTTAAGCAACAGGGTTCAAATAGTGTGAAAATAGTGGCTTATATACAGGAAATTACACTATATTAACATACAAAACAGCAATTGAGGGTGAAGGACTTTTAAGTCGCAACAGCATGAGGAATAGTGGTTAGCACTTCTGCCTCAAAGCAGGAAGGTCCTGGGTTTGAATTCCAGGCTCATTGGTTTCTGTGTGCAGTTTGCATGTGTATGGCATTTTTCGTAAATTCAACCGCATTTTACATGTAAAATGCATGATTCCTTCCAAGGTTCCCAATACTACCCCTAAACCCTTTAAAAATGATAAAAGTACACCAATTTTGTATGTGTTTTTTTTTTTTTTAATCTCTTGAACCACCCATGTGACGCTTTAAAGTCCGGGGATTGCTGGTCTGAAGAACCCTCACCCCCACCCTTCTTCACGAGGTCCTTAAATATGGTGGGTGCTTTTTCCGAAATAATTGCCTCCCTCACTGTATCTCCGCTTTTAATCCCTCCTTCTGCTTCAATAATCGCCTCCGTCACTGTACCTCCACTTTTAAGGTCTGCTTCTGCTTCAATATCGTCCCACTTGTAGAGGAGTTTCAGCCATACTCCTTTGTGATTTCACACTCAAAAAAAAAACCTCACGAAACTCACAAACCAACAGTACAACTGTCCTTCACACATGTGTGTCAAACAATGGGTCGAAGGCACACGCAAAGCATTATGGGTACAGTACTGTACTATGGAGATTCCGCTTCCTCCTAGCCAATGGGAGGCCAGTGGGGCGGGGTGAAAGGGAAAGCAACTCGTGCATTGTTTGAATGGCGTGTTTGAATTTTTAAGATGGTGCTTTCGTAACGTGAACTTGATTCGTATCCAGAGACAAAAATTTTAGGAAAATGTGTTTCCTAACCTGCATTTTTTGTTTACTGAGACTTTTGTAAAGTTAGGTACCACTGTACTCTGGTTTTCAGTTTTTGGTATTTTTTGATTTTCACTTATGGTATTTTCCCATAAGACAAAGTATTTCCATTGCACTTAACCCATCCAAAGTGAGCACATGCATACTTGGAGCAGTGGGCTTCCACACACATTGGGAGAGCACTGGGGGGGTTAGGTGCCTTGCTCAAGGGCACTTCAGACATTCATGTGGAGGATCGGAAAGTGATGCTCACTCCCCCACCGCCACACTTGGGAATCAACTACCGACCTTTCGTTCACAAAGCCACTTCCCAAAACATTAGGCTATGGCTGCTCCAAAGTTTTCTCCTATAGTCCAAAGACATACATGCGCATTAGGTGGACTGTTCTACAACAACCCAAGGTGTGAATGTTAATCGATGCGATGATTGGTGAGCTGTTGAAGTTGTACCCTGTCCTCGCGCAGTGTCGGCTAAGATAATCTCCAGCCTCCCTGCGACCCTGATAGGAGTCAAAGGTTAGAGTCAATTGAGTGAGCGAGTGTAAGCTGCTGTGGATAAGACTGTCTGCCTGATGCCAAAAATGTTCAAACTGAAGAAAAAAATACTTTTTGTTTTGCATTGTTTATTGTAGTTTTATTTTTAGTTGACTAAATTTATATATTTTTCTCATTCATGTCATTCATAGGAATCATATTATTTCCTTTGAGCATGTGTGTGTGTGTGCGATGCTTAAGTGGTAAAGGCTCCATCTGACTGATCTGAAGGTTTGGGATTCTTGCCCCAGTACCATCAAACTGGTACTGCTGAGCCCTTGATGAAAACCCTCAAAGGCTCAGGTGAATTACATGAAAAATGTACATTACTCTGGTCTCCCAAAGGCCATAAAGATAAATGTAAATGTGTGCGCATGTTTCTCACCCATGAGTTCTGCAAAACCCCCCAGGGGAAGTCTGCAGGTGCCCGTGACGAACTGCAGCAGCCGCAAACGAACCTCGTTGTCCACCTCCTTCACAAACTACACAAACAGCAGGTTTTATTAAGCACAAATATTTTCCCAACTCATTTTTAGAAAACAATTCTGGTGTATTCTCATTTCTTATTCCTCAGATGGTGTTAACTGGTTTGCCATATAAGGAGCTCTGACAGTAGCACCAGTTGTAATATACAGCTTGCTTTATATCTCTATTGCTCACATCTCTACTGACTTCGACTGGGCTACAAACGTCTCCCACCAGGCGGGGTAAGCACAAAAAAGGATGCACTTCCTCAGAAAACTCCAACAAGCCCGTCAACCAAGACCCCTACTGACGAACTTATAACACTCTGCCATCGAGAGCCTCCTTACTTACTGCTGTACAGTGTGGATCAGTAGCTGTACTGTATAGGACACGAAGGCCATGGTGAGGGTGGTGAGAGTGGCTGAGGGGAGACCCAGTAGAATTGCCAGGAACCCCACACAACCTGGACACCCCCTTTTCTCCTCTCTCCCCTCCAGAAAAAGGTACAGGACACTAAGAACAAAAACTAACAGACTCAAAAACATCTTTTACCCACAAGCTGCTAAGCATGTAACCACCAGCACCACCACCGTCACACATACTGACATACTGACTGAAGAACCATCAATCAGAACATCTTCCTGGACAGTGCAACACAGGTATATCTCGAGTTAAGTCGTTTCGAATTAAGTCATTCTTGATTATATGTTGGTTTTCAAAAAATATATGGGAAAATAAAAAGCTTTTTTTCTCACGCTCATGCCTTTTTTCATGTTTTTCATTAAATTAACGCAGTGCTTCTCGATTATTTTCTATGGTGGCCCCTATAGGAAGAAGAAGAAAAAAAAGCATTTCACACCCCCCTCCCCACCAGCACCCCATGTGTGACTATAAATAATAATATTTGCCTATAAAATTATGAATACACCTTTGCATAATATTGTATCTTTATTAACATTAAAAATAAAAAAAGCATTAAATAATTATTAAAAACCCCACTTAATTCTAGTATAGTATGGGAAAAAAGCATGTTCCCCAGGGTCATACCTGCACCCCCCGACATTACACCACACCCCACGAGTTGAGAAACACTGAATTAGCAACAGCCCTGTATGCATCATCACGATATTACTGGCATGTGACTCAAATTTAGCCAGTGGCTGAGAGCTTTTGTTTATCCCTCTTGCTGATTGGTTGCAGATACTGTGTACAGGGATCCCTTGCGACTTCGCGCTTCAATTCATGCTGCTTCAGTGCATCGTGTTTTTTTTTTTTTTTTAATATTAATCAAATTAAAAAATAAGGAAATTAAGGAAGAATAGGGGAAAAAGTAAAAAAACCAAACAAACAAACAAAAAAAAAAACAACCACCCAAAACCCCACATCAAAACTATTTACATTTTTACGTGAGGTGCGCATCTGAGTGCACACGCTTCTGTGTGTATTTATATTTTATTTACATCTACTGCATTATTATAAGCCTTTATAACGTTGAATATGTATTTATTGATATTATATACACATATACGTCAGTGTGTGTGTGTGTGTGTGTGTGGGGGGGTTGATCCTACTTCGTGGAATTTGGTGCGGAAAGTGAAGGATCCCTGTATGTATGCATGTGTGTGTGTGCATATTATACAAGTAAATTTGAAGGAAGTCAGTGACTGCAAAGTGGTTTGAAGGAAGTCAGTGACTGCAAAGTAGTAGTGGGTGAGAGTGGAGAAGGCAAAGTCAGACCAGAAGACAAAGTGGTGGAAGCTGAAAAAGGAAGAGTGTCGTGTTGTCTTCAAGGAGGAGTTGAAAATGGCTTTAGGTGGTCAGGAAGTGCTTCCAGATGACTGGACAACTACAGCTAATGTGATTAGGGAGACAGGTAGGAGAATACTTGGTGTGTCAGCTGGAAGGAGAGTAGATAAGGAGACTTGGTGGTGGAATGACAAAGTGCAGGAGTGCGTACAAAGGAAGAGGTTAGCTAAGAAGAAGTGGGACATAGAGAGGACTGAAAAGAGTAAAGAGGAGTACAGGGAGACATGACGTAAGGTAAGGCAAACGTAGCGGTGTCAAAGGCCAGACAGAGGGCGTATGATGACTTGAATGCTTGGTTGATAAGTAAAGAGTGAGAAAATGATCTATACAGTTTGGCACAGCAGAGAAATAAAGATGGGAAGGACGTGCAGCAAGTTAGAATAATTAAGGACACAGAGGGAAATCTATTGACTGATGACAGAAGTGTGCTGGGAAGATGGAAAGAGTACGTTGAAGAGCTGATGAATGAGGAAAATGAGAGAGAGAAAAAAAAAAAGAGTAGAAGAGGTGACTGTTGAGGACCAGGAAGTAGCAAAGATTAGTAAGGGTGAAGTGAGGAGGGCATTGAAGAGGATGAAGAATGGAAAGGCAGTTGGTCTTGATGACATACCGGTGGAGGCATGGAAGTGTCTAGGAGAGGTAGCAGTAGATTTCCTGAAAAGAACATTCATCAAGGTCTTAGAGAGTGAGAGGATGCCAGAGGAATGGAGGAGAAGTGTGCTGGTGCCCATTTTTAAGAACAAGGGAGATGTGCAGAGTTGTGGCAACGACAGAGGGATAAAGTTGATGAGCCAGACATTGAAGTTATGGGAAAGAATAGTGGAAGCTAGACTAAGGGCAGAGGTCAGCATTTGTGAACAACAAGTTTGGTTTCATGCCAAGAAAGTGCACCACAGATGCAGTGTTTGCCTTGAGGATGTTAATAGGGAAGTACAGAGAAGGTCAGAAGGAGCTGCATTGTGCCTTTGTAGATCTGGAGAAAGCATATGACAGGGTGCCAAGAGAGGAACTGTGGTATTGCATGAGGAAGTCTGGAGTGGCAGAGAAGTATGTTAGAGTGGTTCAGGACATGTATAAGGCAGTGGTGAGGTGTGCTGTCGGTGTGACAGAAGAGTTCAAGGTGGAGGTGGGACTGCATCAAGGGTCAGCTCTCAGGTCCTTCTTGTTTGCCATGGTGATGGACAGGCTGACAGACGAGGTTAGACAAGATTCCCCATGGACTATGATGTTTGCAGATGACATTGTGATCTGCAGTGAGAGCAGAGAACAAGTACAGGAAAATCTAGAGAGGTGAAGGTATGCCCTGGAAAGGAGAGGAATGAAGGTTAGCCGTAGTAAGACAGAATACATGTGTATAAATGACAAGGACCCAACAGGAATGGTGAGGTTACAAGGAGCAGAGATAAGGAAGGTGGAGGATTTTAAGTACTTGGGCTGAACAATCCAGAGACAGGAGGCAGAGCTGGAGGTAGCAGTGATGAAAATGTTGAGGTTCTCTTTGGGAGTAACAAGGATGGATAGGATCAGGAATGAGCACATCAGAGGGACAGCACATGTAAAATGTTTTGGAGACAAAGTCAGAGAGGCCAGATTGAGATGGTTTGGACATGTACAGAGGAGGGATAGTGAGTATATTGGTAGTAGGATGCTGAGGTTGTAACTACCAGGCAGAAAGCCTAGAGGAAGACCAAAGAGACGATTCATGGACGTGGTGAAGGAGGACATGAAGGCAGTTGGTGTAAGAAAAGATGCAAAGGATAGGGTGAGATGGAGGCAGATGATTTGCTGTGGCAACCCCTGAAGGGAACAGCCGAAAGGAAAAGAAGAAGATGCAAGTAAATTTGGTGTAGCCTAGCCTAGGGACCTAGCTAATTCGAGTTAAGTCATTTTCAACTTGCGTCGTCTCTCCTGGAACCAATAAACGACATAAGCCGAGGTATACCTGTATTTATATTTCGTGCAGATCTCAAACATCACAACATTTTAGCACCAGCCACCTTATAATTAAAAACTCTACCTCTTACCCAATGTATATCCTGCACCTCTGACATATCATTCACCCGTCTGTATGTGTGTGAATAAGTGAAAAAACATGTATAGCTAAATAAAGCTTCTTAGTTGGCTTTGAGCATTTTCTTTTTACAACTGCTCTTAAACTGATTTTCATTGTTCATGGGACAGCCGGCAGTAAAGATCTCTTTATAGCAGCTATAAACAGATGTCCCATCATTCGACTCCAATTTTTCTCCATCTTCACATTATGACAAATGCAACATAAATGTCTCATCTGAGAATATTTTACTGTCTGATATCTTATAATGCCGTTTATATGGAATTTTCACCATGAGTTATACTTCTAGATTAAAGAAATTTTATCAACAGCATGTAAATATCCAGATGTGACTTATAGTCAAAGTTATGAAGTTAGACTGAAGTCAAAACTCAAGTCACATGGACGGTACAGTATTTCCTGTTTATGATGATTCAGAAATACTGCCCTCGTATTCGCCTTCAAGACGAGTGCTATTGTTTAATATCTCTGAATTTATTCATGGATTTCTTTTTCAGTATTCCACTTTTTTTTTTTTTTTGAATGCCATTGTCTACAGTCTTACAATTTCAGCCAATAACAGGAATGGGGTATTCGAGGGTATGATTAAATGTGAACATGCTGGGTTACATCTGCATGGTGTCCAATTATGTAGTCAATTAACTCACTAATCTGACTCTATTCAGAGCTGCTGTTCTAGAAAATGAATTCAGTGCAGACCAAATAGACTTGAGAACTGAAGAAAGCAAGCGAGAGAGGATTAAAAAGTAAAAAAAAATCTAAAAATGCAGGGTTCCCAAGTAGCGCAACGACAAGGTGCTTAACTATTACCCCGGAGGTCAAAAGTTCAAATCCAGGTTAATACCACAGCCATCCGTGACCGGAAGTCCATGGGAGATAATTGGCTGAGCTCTCAAGGGAGGGAGGGACGGCATACTTCCCTGTCACTCACAGTGATCGCCAGGCAATCATGGCAACGTAAGCAGTCGTATGAAGCACTTCCCCCAGAGTGTGTTAGACTGCCCCCAAATACGCCGCAGTTTGAAAAGAGGCGAGTGGCTGGCATGGCATGTCACAGAGGGGGGCGTGTGCATGCTTTCTCCCTTACCTGGTCAGTGGTGGTCATGTGACAGGAAAGGCAAGACGTGATGGGTGGGAATTAGATACAACTAAATTAGGAAGAAAAGCCCATCTAAAGTGAGCACATACACTCTATAAGCAGTAGGCCGCTACACTGAGGGTGCCCGAGAGCTGTTGAGGATTAAGTGCTGCTCCTCAGGGGCAGTTCAGCCATAAACGTGCAGCTCTCTCCCCCACCACCACACATTTTCCCCTCATGGTTTGGGAATCTAACCAGCCACTTTTCTGTCCAAAAGCTGCTTTTCTCACCACTGGACCAGGAATCAAACCAGCGACATTTCAGTCCCAAAGCCACCTCTCTGAACATTAGGCTACGGCTAATAATTGATTTGTTTTTATAAAGAAAGAGTACAGGTACCTGCCAGAACCACATGATCTGTTTACTGTTCCTGGTATAGTGTCGATACACAGTGTTTCTCTGCCAGTCCTGAAGATCCACCTCCTGCATCCCGCAAAGCATGACCTAACACACACACATTATTTGTACATTGTTATTCCCACCTCTTACACTGCCCTTATCTGTACATACTGTATATATTACACTTGCTTCTTGGATGCTAACTGTATCTTGTTACTCTGTATTTATAAATGTGTAATGACAATCAAGTTGAATCTAAACCAATCTATACATTGTGTATACATCACTGTGCCAGATGTGATCAGTATGGCGGGATAATATCTAAAGATGTGGATAGGACATTTAAAACATCCAAATCAAAAGAAATCGGACCTGACCACAACAACAAGCTCAGGGAAGCATTTAGTCTAGAGTTTACCTCTAACTCCTTTTCATCAAAGTATTGCAGCCACTGCAGAGGGACCACCTCATTAAAGCCATCCAGAAACGCTTTGGTCTGACCCTCAACACCTCGAGAGAAGCGCCACTCTGCCATTAACCTGCACAAAACATTCACACCTTTAATAATACACAGCCTCAGTCTTACAGGACGGCCACCTCATTCTCTGGCTGGGAAGTAAAACCCTTACCCGATATACTCCTCCTTGTTCTCTTCAGTCACCAGAATGTTGTCACCGTCTGGCTTCAGGTTGTGGGATGTGATTTTGCCCAGAATCTCCATATCCACTGTGAAGTACATTTCCAAACTGCATTCCTCGATGTTGTTGTCCCTAATAAGATGAAACGGACCACAGTATTGAGTGAGTTCTTGTAGAAGGGGCTGAAAATCTACACGCGCACAAATACAAAACACACAATACTCTCCCTTTCATCCGAATCGAGTGAAGATGATGTGCCTTCTTTTTTCAGAAATGCATTGCAGCCACAAATAAAAACAGAAATCACTCATCTGCATGACCTTAAAAACTCACAAGCTACCACTGTACTGGCAACAATCACCAAGGGCCCCGTTCAAAGTACGATTCGAGATACTGTATGTAAACCACAATTTCAAAACACATTGCTACTACTGGACACTTTTTTATATGTAAAAACTGGTCATTTGCTTCAAGGTCAATGTGGCAGTGAATGTGAAAGATAAAATTTACCCGTGTCAGGCTGTATGTGATCTTCATGTGATCTTGAAGTGACCTTGCTCTATCTAATCTATGTGCAGGTCCAAAAATACAGAAAATATGGCCTGAACACATTTTTTTCTTTTATTAAATGAAGTCCAAAGGTAAGGTAACAGTGACGTAATATTGGGACACCCCCCCCCCCGATATTTTTCCAATTTTGCATATGTGAGACTCAGCATATGGGAAATATGCCCCGGCCAGCTTTTTGTTTTGTTTAAGTAGGGTCAAAGGTCAAAGCCATCATGGCGAAAAGCTAGCATGCAATTCTCCCCCACCCCAAGATGTACATGTATAGTGGGATCCCTCACTTTCCGCGGTTAATTGGGACCGAGATCCCCACACAACCACCGAATTCCACGAAGTAGGATCACCCCCCCCCCTTCCCGACATATACGTGCATGTATATGTGTATCTTCTTCTTTTCCCCTTTTCCAGGGGTTGCCAGATTTCAGTTCGATTCGCACATTGGATTTGGCAGAGGTTTTTACATCGGATGCCCTTCCTGACACAACCCTTTTGCAAGGGACAGAAAAACGCTGACGACTTTGCAGCTACTCTTTTTACGAATGTCAGGAATGGTTCTTTTACATACCTCTCGCCATAGACAGTGAGAGACATGGCCGGCCTTTGATAACCCAGTTAGCTGCACTGGGGGGGGGGACAGTGACAACCTTGTGGAGAGTGGGACTCGAACCCCCCAACTCTAGGATCAGCTACATGTATGTGTGTGTATAATATCAATAAATACATATTCAATGCTATAAATTCTTATAATAGCAATTAAACATTCAAAAATAATGCATAAGGTCTAAGGTAAAGTTCTTTGGGCTTTTTACACCCGAGCCCAGTGGCTGATCAGGCCGGTGCTTATCACCGGTTTCCGTAGCGTGAAGCGACTAGGAGTACAACTCCTCCTGGATGCGACGCTAGTCCATCGCAGGTTACCTTCCCAGTATATTTTTACTGGTACCCGTGGTTGAGACCTTGCCCAGGGGTCTTGGCACAGTGGGGGTCTAACTGGGATTTAAACTCACAACCACCCGATCATGAGCCCAGCACCCTAACCACTACGCCACCGGCCCCATGATGTAAATAAAATATAAATACTCACACATACAGACGTGCGCGCACGCACAAGCATGCAGATGTGCGTGCACACACTCACAGACGCACCTCACAAAAACAAAACTAGTTTTGTTGGGAGGTTTTGGGTTGTTTTATTTTGTGTCTGTTTAGGGTATTTAAAAATTTTTTTTTTTTTTTTTTTGCAAAATTGGCCTTGTTTTTGTGGCATTTTCGTTAACTTTTTCCCCTATTTTTCTTTAATTTCCTTATTTTTAATTTGATAAATAGAAAAAGATGCAATGCACTGAAGCCGCATAAATTGAAGCGCGAAGTAGTGAGGGATCCCTGCACCTTCTTTGGTGAATGTGAGTTTCAGCATGTAAACAATATGGTCCAGACAAATGTTTTGTTTAGATGGGGTCAAAAGGTCAAGGTCTCGGTGACCTAATGTTGGCATGTGACACTTCACTTTCGCAAGATACATAACTATAACTTCTTTGGTGTATGTCAGGCTAAGCATATTTCAGGGGTTTGTTTTTTTTTTTTTCAAAGCTCAAGGTCACAGCAACCTAATGACAGTACATGATACCACCCCTCCCAAATTGAAAGTCTGTCTATCTGTCTGTCTTCCTTTCGGCTTTTTCCCTTTTACTCGGGAGTCGCCACAGCGAATCATCTGATTCGCACGTTTGATTTAGCAGAGGTTTTTTACGTCGGATGCCCTTCCTGTCACAACCCTTTTAGCAAGGGACAGAAACACGCTGACGACTTTGCAGCTACTCTTTACGAAAGTCAGCAATGGTTCTTTTACATGCCTCTCACCATAGACAGTGAGAGACATGGCCCGCCTTTGATAACCCAGTTAGCCGCACTGGGGGGGACAGTGACAACCTTGTGGAGAGTGGGACTCGAACCCCCAACCTTTGGATCAGCGATCCAGCGCCCTATACCACTAGACCACCACTGCCCCGGCCCTCCCAAAATGAAAGTACGTGTAATTTAGTATACATGAGGCTAAGTATGTAGGAAAAATGGCCTAGACATGATTTATCCACAGTGAAAAGGTCACTGTGATGAACAGCGGACGTCGCCTTACGATCCCACACATATCCACAACGGTTGAGGCCAGTGCCACCAACACATCAGAAGTTATAGTGTGGACAAGGATAGGAGCATACATACGAGCATGGGCACAGACTGATCACTATGGCGTATCCGTACTATACGTATGTGCTTCAATGCTTTTGATGGAACTCTGAGAACATACCGTATCCAGATGAGAGAGTTGTAGAACTCTGGATCGATGGACTCCAAGTCTTTAAGAAGGAGCTTCTTGTTGAGCATTCGCTTGTAAAAAGGCAGGGAGAAACCTGTATCAATGAACTTCCCATGAAAAAGTGCCTGCAAACCGACAGCATAGGAGTACACATTACTACGGTACTATCTCATCCAATACACTGTACTAATCCCATAAGGGAAATTATTGCCTCTATATTGAACCCATCCATATGAACACTCAGCACACACACACACACACACACACACACACACACACACAATCAGCACAGTGGGCCATCACGCACATCTGGAGGGTAATTGGGGGTTAGGTGCCTTGATGAAGTGCACTTCAGCCAAGATGGTTGAAGGTGTACCTTCTCCACCCCCCCACCCCCTACCCACACCCCCCACCCACACCCCCGGCGCACTTGTCCTGCTGGTTTGGGAATCAACCTGCCACTTTGGTCCAAAAGCTGCTTCTCTAACCATTAGACCATGGCTGCCCCCATACTGTACACACGTGTCACTTCTCTATATAAACACACCCAGACGACTATTTTACAAACATGTTAATGATTCTTTAACCTTGTTAAATATGAAAAAGAACATAAACCTGGTGAAACCAGTTTTAGGAACCTCACACCCTAAAAATAAATAAATAAATAGGTGAATTACAACTTATTTTCTTTCATGCCACTTTACACCTGAATGTTACAAACCACTCATACTGGGGACTCATTCCATAAAGCTAATCAAACATCTCCTGAGAAGGAAAAAAGAACAGGGGGGAAAAAAACCCTCCACCACATCTATAATCTTTGTTTAAATCTGTTTATGTCATCCATCCACCATAAAATCCTCAATGAATGGACTGTTGCTATACAGACTCCAAACACATTAGACTTAGAACATTGCTATAAGCATCGAACTGCTGTGGTCTGTAAGGAACAATGTACATAACGCACATAATTACTGTGAAATAAACTACGTACATTATGACACATCGATTATTTCATGCAAAAATATTGATTAAGAAATATTTTTTGATTCTGGTAATGATGCACCCCATAGCAGCAGCAGCAGCAGTGTGTTTTAAAGAACATCAGTGTGGTTATAAGGAAATAAACCACGCAAGACTTTAACTGACCAATCAGAGTCAAGTATTCAAATGAGCCACGTGAAAGCATGAGAACCCCTGACAGGGTGAAGCTGGACCCCAAAGAGAAGTGGTAAACTTGCCATGGCGATGAAGCGGCCGATGAAACAGAAGTAGGACAGGTGATCTGGGTTGATGGTGGATGCAGGGTTTATTTGCAGACAGTAGTTGCTCTTGCCGGCATACTCAAACAGACAGTACATGGGGTTCAGGACTTCATGTGAGAGAAGGAAAAACCACTCCCTATAACATGAGGTGGGAAGAAAAAGCTCTAATCAGACAACATGTAAGGACACATTGATCAGTCATCGTTTCAGACCGGTCTCATCCACATCGATTGTATTTACTAACAAAGTAAACCCAAATGTAATGTTTATAAGTAGGTGTTTCTTAATAATTAAAAAAAATGTGTTCAAGCATTCTGGTTACTGAGTAAAAGCTGCATTCATACATCTTTAAAATGTATTAAATTCCACAAATAATTTTCATCAAAAAAAAAAAAAAAGGGGGGGGGGGGGGGGAGGGGGGGGGGTTTTACTCAGGTCCCATTCCTTTAACCCCCATTTTTTCGTCCTAATTTTAGTCGTATCCAATTCCTACATGTTGTGCATTGCCTTCCCTATCACATGACTACCACAATCCAGGGAGGAGCATACGCATGCACACTCCCCCACCATCACATGCAACACTGCCACCCGTCTCTTCATGAACTGCTGCGCATGCGTATTTAGAGACTCCCCAACACACTCAGAGGAAAAACACTATCCGACCGGTCATATGAATGAGCCTACAAATGCCTGTGGTTGGCTAGTGATTGCTGAGCGACAGGGGAGTGAGTGTATACAGTACCATTCCTCCCTCCCTCCCGTGAGAGCTCGGCCGATTAGCTCCCATGGCCTCCCGGTCACGGAGGGCTGAGGCATCAACCTGGATTCAATTCGCTTTGAATTAGATTCCAAACTTCATAAATGGGTGTAGAGGATAAGCAAAGCATGTCAACGTACATTTATACATAGACAAATGCTGGTGCTGAATAAATTTCAGCAATCTATTTGATATCACTTGAGTTAAAAATGAACAAATACAAATTATACATTACTGATAAATAGAAGAAAAATAAATGAGCTATTCAAAAAATTCTAAGTGTACAATTCAAATGTCAAAAGGTTTGATCTGGGGTTGAGTTGCGGAGCCAGTGAGGTCGGGACGTCCCTCTTCCTAGTCACTTTCTCCAGCTCTTCCAGGGAGACACTGAGGCATGCCCAGGCCAGCAGAAAGACATAGACCCTCCAGCGTGTTCTGGGACAACCCCATGAGGTCTCTTCCAGTTTGGACAGGCTCGAAACATCACACCAGGGATGCATTCTGCAGGCATTCTAACCAGATTCCCAAACCACCCCAACTGACTCCTTTCAAGGCGGAGGATCATCGATCCTACTCCAAGCTCCCCCTGGATGACTGAACTTCTCACCCTAAGGGAGAGCTGCGCTGCTCTGCGAAGGAAGCTCATTTCAGTCGCTTGTATTTGGAGCTTGTTCTTTCAGTCACTACCCAAAGCCATAGCTTTTCAAATGTAATATACTGTCTGCTGATAGAACACACCAGTGCAAAAATAATGTACAGTATACATAAAAGTTGTCTGCAAGTCTAAAACTTGCCACTGATCCAATATAAAAATGTGTAAATACAGTCAATAATAAGAGAAACTAAAATATTATTTGGCAATAAACAGCCAGAACTTCAGTTCTGATCAAGTCGAGAACTGTTAAACAATATATTAATCCTAAAAATAATCTAAACTAGCAACTGGATGTTTTAAACATTTCTAAAAAAAAATCACTGCACAACATCACTATCGTAGTTAACATGACCATTGTCTTCATTGTCTTCATACACGCTCCATTGTTCTTGTAAAAATCATCTGGATACCGTTTGCTGCACATACAACTGAAACCGCTTGTATATGGCAGACTTTCGTAGGAACCACCATGATAATAAATGCCTATACTACAGTTTAAATCAAGAAGACAACTTAAACTATTAACATATAAACATAAACATTACATATTAACATGTAAACATAAACACATGGCACATGGCGATAGGAAGCGGTTCTGACTATTGTTAGAACACAGTCTTGCGACTGGTGGGTTTCACGTTTTTTCACGAGCAATACCAAAGTCCCTCTGATTTGTATCAATGTTCTTCCAATTACATTCACATTTACGGTATTCGACGTCATAAGCACCCTGCCCCAATAAGACCCCCACCCCCATGTTTTTGATCTTGTGTCTAATAACCGCCCATGTGTACTGGGACCAAAATCGTAGATCAAACTTACCAATTTTATTCGATCTCTCTCTGTAATCGTAAAATGAGGTGTAGTAGGCCTCCTTCAGTCCTGAAGAACTATGGCTGCGCTTTGGCTGGTATCCCGGCTGGTGATACTCTCCAGTGCGCAGCGCCGGGGGAGGGAGTAATGGAAGACAGGTTGTTACTCAAGCAGCAAGTCTCCCCTCTCGGCGCCACCGGAAAGATCCAATGGAAGGGCAAGTACCGATACGACTGGGTTCCAGTGCTGTTGCCGGAGTTACCAGAACGTTACTGTGAACGAACTGCCTCAGGGGACTCCGACTCACGATTAGAAACATGCTGACAGCTTTGCAGTTACTCTTGTCGAAAGTCAGCAATGGTTCTTTTACATGCCTCACACCATAGATGGCGAGAGACATGGCTGGCCTTTGATAACCCAGGTAGCTGCACTGGGGGGGAAATGAGGCGTTCACTGCCTGTAAAAGTGGGTTTACAGGGTATTTCAAGACCCCCTGCCACTGGGGAATGTCTATGATGTTCATCAGTACAGTCATCCCTTGCCACTTCGCAATTTGAGCATCGCGATCTTGGTACATCGTGGTATTTTAATTAAAAAAAAATATATATATATATATTTTTTTTTTTTTTTTGCTGAAACTCACATGTATGCAAGCGAAAGGCAGGGACCCAAGGCAGGCTGCGTTCACTGTTTCCAAACGACAGACTGAAGTGCCCCTCCACTCCAGTTCAGGCAGGGACCACCCACTCAACTCAATCTCGCAAGCTGATTGGCTTAGACGTGTGATGCTGTTGCCTCCCGCCCACTCAACTCAATCTCACAAGCTGATTGGCTTAGACGCGTGACGCTGTTGCCTCGCACATTCCCGTGGGATTTTTTGTGATTTTGTGATCTTACTGTATAGTGTTTGTGAACGTCCTGCACCGCGGAGAAGAGCTATTGTCACAGGTGAGTACAGTACTTCAAGTATTTAGATATAAATTCTATTTAAGTATAATACATTACAGTATTTACATATGCATATAACTGTATAGCGTTTAATATACTTCTTGATATTGTATAGACGCGAAAACATATAGAAATGAGACAACATGGTAGAAATGGGGGGGGGGGGGGGGGGGCTTCCTACTTCGCGGTTTTTCGAATATCTCGGCTAGGTCTGGTCTACATCATCCACAATATTCAAGGGATGACTGTAACAACACATTTGATCGTTCTGCTGTGCTTTAAAAAACAGGAAAATATTTTGCTGTGTTGATAAATGTCCAACAACTGATGAACCATTGGAAACTGCTACAGCAAAACTATGGGATGCTCTGAATGAAAGGAGTGATGAGCCAGATATGGACCTATCAGAAAGTTATGACGAGGATTTTTCACCCAATTCTCCTGCTCACTAACTTCATAAATTTAAGGACGTTTCTGGCCATGTGCTTTTGTCTATGTTCATGTTGATTGGTTCGATGTGCCATGTGGTCAAGTTGACATTCATGTTGATTGGCTTGATTTTACTTCCCGGAAAATGTTTAAAGAAACAGCCAAAAGCAAAAGACCGGAAGGGAAAAGTAATGGGTCTTTTAAAAAAAATTATGCTGTTTTCTGTTTATTTTCAGCTTTCACGTAAGTAGGTTGATACCACAAAATGAATAATACCAGTAAACCTCTTTCATTGTTCTGTTATTATTCATGTTTTCCACCTCGATGGTAATAAGTACTTACCGTTTCAATCCACTCGTAACGTTTTAACCCCTTACCCGGCAGAGACGAGTATACTCGCAATCACCCAAATTGTATTTTCCAGTCATTGACGAGTTAACTCGCCAAAACTTACGCTTTCAAAACCAGAGGGAAGCGGCTTTACTCGTCATTTCTATTGATGCCTGAGGATGTTATCGTACACTACTCATCATCATACGCCTCAAAAAAATGAACTATGGCATCTCAAGGCAACGTTAGACAAGAGGTAAGCGGCAAAACGTTTTCGACTCAGTAACCCGCAAAGAGTCAAAGGGGGAGTGTCGCGCTCTTTAGAATCGGTACTCTCGGCCTCGTATTTTACGATTTCCTTGAAATTTCTCGGCATCCCTTATCCCAATGGATAACAGTGATGACAACAGCGATACTGAAGCTTCTCTTAGAGGCTTGGATACGTCTGATGAGAGTGCCAGCTCATCAGAAAATGAATATTCAAGCGAAAGTGAAGATGATGAACTGATTGACGCAAAAAAGATGTGTTGTATGCAGTCAGAAACGTTACCATAGAGGGAAACCAATTAGGAAGGAGTCACGGTATATGTGTAAGATGTGCCTTGTACCTTTATGTGTGGTTCCATGTTTTGATAAATATCACACACACTGACTGTAATTTCTTTTGATTGTAATTTCTTTTCTTTTTCTTTTCTTTTTCTTTTTTGAATAAAGAGCAAAGTTGAATAATCAATCGTGTAAGATGTGTCTTGTAAAGGGGTAATTTCAAATTACAGTTGCATGCAAAAATAGATGAAAAATTAAAAATAGACTTGAATTTCGTATTCAGCATAAAGTAAAGAACTTAAAAAAAAAAGGTCTGAAAAAGGAACGTTTTTGTCAAAAAAATGGTTGGTTAAGGGGTTAATAAGCGCCCACCCACTCCAATTTCTGAAGCACCCTGGGCGCTTATCACGTTGAATACGTTAATTATCCAGGGTGACTTACAATTATCATTTTTATACAACTGAGCAGTTGAGAGTTAAATGTCTCATTCAAGAGCCCAACAGTGGTGATAGTGGGGATTGAACTGCTGACCTTCGGATCAGTAGCCCATTGGCTTAACCACCACTGCCCTCCGATGTTGTTCATTTTCCCTGACGTAACAACAGAATATTGCAAATCAGGATGATGGTGGTATGACATCCAAAATGGTAGGCATACAAAACAAACCTGGCAAGGCCTCCATAGTCAAGTCCCTCTTCCCCTCGAAAAATGATGTAAAGTCTTCTCCTAAGGTCATACGGTTTCAGGGCCATTATCTGGAAAAGAAAATTAACCCACGGTAGTTAAATAATAAAAAGTTTCATGTTTGACACAAGATTATCATGAGACTGGGGGTCGTGTGCTTGTCGCACAGTGAACATGCTTAACACACAGGGAGAGGTGAAAAACTCTTACTTGCTGGAAAGAGTCTTCGAACAATGTCTGTCTAGAGACTGTGATCTTAACATGACTAGGTAGCGCGTTGGACTGGGGAAGAGAAAGAAAACAAAGACTGACACATTGAAGGGGAAAAAAAAAAGGGATCATGTCTTCGTGCTGAGATCAAATATGGATACAGTTACCTGGCACAGGTAGCGGAAGTGAGCTAGTTTCCATCGGAAGCTGCGCTCGTATGCTATCTGGGGCCCTTTGGTTCTGAATAGAAGCAAGACGAAAACAAAAGGTTATGCAGGAATGATTTAAATATGCTCAATCTATTTGAACCCGGATCATGAGCGCGGTGCCCTAGATAACAACTGGTCAAACTATCTGGAAAGGAGGGATGTCAATCACAATGAGCTCATACATTCAAAGTGGGGTGGATAGTACCGGTACTTTTTTCCTTTGAGTGTCACAACAGACATTGCATGAATAACTGTCAGCTGGGACATCATACCTCCGAGTAAACAGATGATCTTCGCTCTTCCTGGTGGGAACTATAATGTCATTGGTACATGTCTGATGGGGGGAATTGGCAGTGACTAAATTAGGGAGCACTGGGTACAGCTACAAAAGAGTCGGATTACCATGTTGGGTTCAGGAAGCTTAACGTAATGTGAAGACTGTCCATGGAAATGCAAATTCTTATTGAAGCAGAATTTAAAAAGTTCTGGTCTGGCGCTTTGCACATACAGTCATGAAAAAATTTAAGAGACCACATATAATGGAAATACAGGGATCCCTTGCTACTTTTTTTTTTTTTTTAAATATTCAAAAAATAAGGATATTAAGGAAGAATAGGAGAAAAAGATAAGTAAAATGCCACAAAACAAGGCCAATTATGCAAAAATAAATAAATAAATAAATAAACAACAACAAAAAAAAACCCAACCCAAAACCCCCATCAAAATTACTTACATTTTCATGTAAGGTGCACCGCTGAGTGGGTGCACGCGCATCTGTGTGCGCGTGCACGCGTGTCTCTGTGTGTGTGTGTACTAATATTTAATTTACATCTTAGGCCTTATTTTTGAATGTTTAATTTATATGATAAGCATTTATAGCATTGAATATGTATTTATTGATATTATGTACACATATACATACACGTCAGCCGGGGGGGTTAATCCTACTTCCCAAAATTTGGCAGTCGTGGGGGATCTCGGTCCTAATTAACCACAGAAAGTGGGGGATCCCTGTATGCATAAAAAGTGGCCTGTTCATGTTTTTCCATGGCTGACCATATATTTATTTATGGGGGGGTGTAAATTAACCTTGAGCTATCTTTTTTTTTTCTTAATCTAATGCTCCTTTGAATAACCTACATAATGTACATCAGTATTCCTGTAAATCAGATTATTAATATTATGAGTACTGAATAATGCATGGGAATCAAGTCAGTAAGTAGGGGACCAACATGGAGTGGAGCGGGAGCTTAAATGGGATCCTTAAATCCACATTAGTTAAATTACATGGGATTGCTTCAGCAGGAAATGACATGACCAAGTTTGGTACATGGGTCCTCCACAGGACAAATGGGCTGGTATTGTATATAGGCCTGTAAAGATTGATAAAACTACCAATTATGAATTAATGGCCGCTCATATCATTAAAATCTTACTTTCCGATAATGTTCACTCGTCATCAACTCCGAACCGGCATTCAATTTATTACAGTGCCATTTTATTTTAAATGAGATCTCATACATCTGTGAATAGGGGCATGGTACTGTGACACCAATAAAGGGAGCCGCCCAACATTACTAATCCTTCTCAAAAAATTAGCATATTGTGATAAAGTTCATTATTTTCTGTAATGTACTGATAAAAATTAAACTTTCATATATTTTAGATTCATTGCACACGAACTGAAACATTTCAGGTCTTTTATTGTTTTAATACTGATGGTTTTGGCATACAGCTCATGAAAACCCAAAATTCCTATCTCAAAAAATTAGCATATCATGAAAAGGTAGTCTAAACGAGCTATTAACATAATCATCTGAATCAACCAATTAACTCTAAACACCTGCAAAAGATTCCTGAGGCTTTTAAAAACTCCCAGCCTGCTTCATTACTCAAAACCACAATCATGGGTAAGACTGCCGACCTGACTGCTGTCCAGAAGGCCATCATTGACACCCTCAAGCAAGAGGGTAAGACACAGAAAGAAATCTCTGAGCGAATAGGCTGTTCCCAGAGTGCTGTATCAAGCCACCTCAGTGGGACGTCTGTGGGAAGGACAAAGTGTGGCAGAAAACGCTGCACAACCAGAAGAGGTGACCGGACCCTGAGGAAGATTGTGGAGAAGGGCTGATTCCAGACCTTGGGGGACCTGTGGAAGCAGTGGACTGGGCTACAGGTGCCACATTCCCCAGGTCAAGCCACTTTTGAACCAGAAACAGCGGCAGAAGTGCCTGACCTGGGCTACAGAGAAGCAGCACTGGACTGTTGCTCAGTGGTCCAAAGTAGTTTTTTCGGATGAAAGCAAATTTTGCATGTCATTCGGAAATCAAGGTGCCAGAGTCTGGAGGAAGACTGGGGAGAAGGAAATGCCAAAATGCCTGAAGTCCAGTGTCAAGTACCCACAGTCAGTGATGGTCTGGGGTGCCATGTCAGCTGCTGGTGTTGGTCCACTGTGTTTTATCAAGGGCAGGGTCAATGCAGCTAGCTATCAGGAGATTTTGGAGCACTTCATGCTTCCATCTGCTGAAAAGCTTTATGGAGATGAAGATTTCATTTTCAGCACGACCTGGCACCTGCTCACAGTGCCAAAACCACTGCTAAATGGTTTACTGACCATGGTATTACTGTGCTCAATTGGCCTGCCAACTCTCCTGACCTGAAGCCCATAGAGAATCTGTGGGATATTGTGAAGAGAAAGTTGAGAGACACCAGACCCAACACAGTGGATGAGCTTAAGGCCGCTATCGAAGCATCCTGGGCCTCCGTAACACCTCAGCAGTGCCACAGGCTGATTGCCTCCATGCCACACCACATTGAAGCAGTCATTTCTGCAAAAGGATTCCCGACCAAGTATTGAGTGCATAACTGAACATAATTATTTGAAGGTTGACTTTTTTTGTATTAAAACACTTTTTTTTATTGGTCGAATGAAATATGCTAATTTTTTGAGATAGGAATTTTGGGTTTTCATGAGCTGTATGCCAAAATCATCAGTATTAAAACAATAAAAAACCTGAAATAGTTCAGTTGGTGTGCAATGAATTTAAAATATATGAAAGTTTAATTTTTATCAGTACATTACAGAAAATAATGAACTTTATCACAATATGCTAATTTTTTGAGAAGGACGAGTAGATCTGAGTGAGTTCTTCAGATGATGTTGGCGGTCCAGCATTTGAAGAAATAGGCTTGTTAAAAATCACATGAATCAAATATAAATTAACAAAGTGCAATAAAAATCTGAAAATACACTCTCAAAGAATGATGACTGATTTGCTGGGGGCACTCTAGCTTTTCTTGGGGATACTTTTCATTTCTGACATTTTTCTTGCTGTCATCTAAAATTGGTCATGTGAATTGGGCACACCAGCAAGTCCAGCGACTCAAGTATAGATTTGTGTTATTTTGCTCAATTACCGCTAATGCATTGACGTTTCAGCACAGTCTCAACTGCCGATTTACAAGCCTAATTATATAGAGGTTGCCCTGTTTTTAGGTCAAGGGCACAAGGTCACTTATTATTCATTGGAGTTATTAAACTGACAAATACAATCAAATGCTCCTGCCGGCTGGAGCATCCTGGACCCCGTGATCAAATTACCAAAATATATGTTTTAATTGCAGGTGGGCAAAAAGTACTAAACCTTCCTGCTGACAAAATAAAAAAAATAAATAAAAAAAATAAAAAGCTGACATCATTTAACCCGAGTTAAAACTTCACACAGGACTGGTGCCCACATGTCATGTTTTCGAATTGAATCATAAATCACATTTTTAATTGATTGGCTTTGAACTTGGAGTCATTTTTCTGTTTGTTTTCTTTTCGGTTTTCTGTTTTTTCCAGTGGATGCGATTGTATACATGTGACTGTACAGCACTTTGGTCAACTGCATCCAGCTATAAAAGTTTTTTCCTTCTTTGGGAAACCCAGCAATGCCTTTTTAAATAAACAACCATAACACAACCCATTTATAACCTAGATGTTTACTTACACAGAGGACTTGCCAGTCCGTGGGTCACTGAACGTCGTGGTACGAGTGTTATGATCCACGAAGTAGCGCACGCCTTCTCTTGTGTAACGGATCTCCCAGCCTTCAGGCAGAGGATCCTCGTTCTGCAGCCTACACACAAAACATATTATAATTGATTGGTCTCACTCATTCTCCAGACTGCTTAATCCTACTAGGGTGGCAGGGAGGGGTACACCCTCAGCTGACTCTGGGAGAAGGCTGGGTACACCCTGAACATCTCACCAACCCATCACAGGGGCAACACACGCACACACACACACACACACCCCTAGAGGTAATGTGCATGCCTTTGGACTATGAGAGTAAACCTGAGAACCCAAAAGAAACCTGCACAAGCACAGGGCATGCAAATACCACACAGAACCACCTGTGCTCGAGACTTAAACACAGGACCTTCTCGCTATGAGGCGGATGTGTTAACCCTTATACAGCCTAACGATCAAAGCATCACAATTTCGACAAAATACAAGCCTGGAATTTAAATTAACCTAGAAAATATATAAGCATCCCGTGTGTGTCAGGAGTGCAGGGTTGAACAAACAGTGACACGAGACGTACCCCTGTGTACGAGGGTCCTCCCATTGGGTGGTCTTTGTGTTGTGATTCACAAAATACACTCGGTCGTTTGAATCCACTCGTCTCTCTGAACACAAGTGAGTCAGAGCAAAAAAAATAAATAAATTAGACAACAGAAACAACACACAGAAAAATCACCTTGGGGAGCCTCAGGGCTCTGTTGGACCAGAGCTCATTGGTTTTATTTATTTAGTTTTTATTTTGTTCTCGGGTAAAATTCACAATGTGACATTCAGGTTATATTGATGATTACGTGTACTAAATTCAAGTAAAAAAGTCGTTTACTCAACATGTTGGAATGATTTGTCTGATATTTTGGACTGTTGATCAAACAAATCTGTGCCTCACCACACTTATGACCGACTTACCCCATCCAGGAGGTAGAGGACCCAGGGGGTCATTTTCTGCAGACATCATTGAAGCCTGTGTCCAGAGCAGGAAAGAAAGAAAAACTGAGTGAACTAAATGACCACACACACAAAAAACCCCACCACAACATTAAAACCTCTTTCTGAAAACTATTCTCCTACATCATCAATGGCTTAAACATACATACGCTGCCCTAGAGACTCATGCCTAAATACCTCATGGCATTAAATAAACTAATCAAATTACATGTAGATGAGATTAATAAGCACGGCAAAGATCAGTGAGTCTCATCACTGATGTGTAGGTGCATAGGAGTGGAGTAGCAGAACCCAATCAATTTTAATCTATACTTTAAAACTTACACTGATTAATAAACAAGCTACACGAAGTGTAAAACATTACCACTGCTAATGTGTACAACATGGCCACTGTACCGAGTAGAGGTATCTCTGGTTGAACTGGTGCATAGCTCCCTGTAGTTGGCTTCTCTGGGACTGCCACTGCTCAAAGTTGCGCACTGACTCCATGGTTGGCCGCTGCCATGTGGTAGTCCGCGTGTTGTGGTCTACGTAGTAGATCCGGCCACGGGTATCAACGCGCCTCTCCCAACTGCAAAGCACACATGTGGTATAGAAAGGAACACGCCGTGTAAGTGCATTTTCACAGAGCTAAACTCTTTGGGGGGGGAACAACTTTGTGGGAAGTTATTTAAAAACTTTCTTATACAGTATTATAAACAATAATACTCCCATGCCATTTAATGACAATTGGGGGCATCAAAAGGAGGAGATTTAAATCATTAAGTTTCCAGTGGGACCAACAAGAATTAATATATTTAAAACACAAACAGTTAAAATACCAAAACAAATTATATTGAAAGTCTCCTTCATGTGAATTTGGGCCTTGATGATGTCATCATTCTGAGATGCCATTTTCAAATAACTGCCATAAAATCTCTGAAATGGCAGCTATCCTAACATTTTGCACACAGACAGATTTTGATATTAAAAGTTAACCTTGATCATAAGATGAGAATCGTTACCTTCTCCTTTAAACTTCAAGAAACAGCAACTGGGAACTTTCCAGTTCCCATATTCGTATGTTCTCTCTGCACTCAACAGTCTTTCATTCAGAAACAGGAAATGGATATATATTATATTACACACACACACACACACACACACACACACACACACACACAGGGATCCCTCACTACTTTGTTCTTCAATTCATGCATCTTCAGTGCATCGCATTTTTAAAAAAAGAAATAAATACCGTATTCGACATGATAAGCACCCAGGGCGGGCGCTTAAAAAAAAAAAAAAAAAAAAAAAAAAAAAAAAAAAAAAAAAAGGGAGTGGGTGGGCGCTTATTAAAACAATTACGAGCGGAGTGGAACGTAAGTGCTTATCACCATAGAGGTGGAAAAGATGAATAATCACAGAACAGTGAAAGAGTTTTACTGGTATTTGTGATATTCATTTTGTGTTCTCAACCAAATTACTTATATGAAAGCTGAAAATAAACAGAGAGAGATTTCCCTTCTGCTTTTTCATAAACAGAAAACAGCGTAAATTGTATATGTGTGTATATGTGTAAATTTTATATATATATATATATATATATATATATATATATATATATATATATATATCTAGAGAGAGAGAGAGAGAGAGAGAGAAATGTGAAATAACAAATGATAATTTTTAGTTTTCCATGGTCAAAATTTAGCCAAGTATTTAACAAATATCAACTAAAAATAATCAGAAGAGAACAAGACCAACCGAGTTGGGATTGGTAACCTGTAAAGCAAGAAAGATTTGAAAGTAGTATCTATTCAGAGCTCTACCCAAACCCTGTCCTTGGAGGTCTTTCCAATGCCACCCCATGGTACTGTCAAGCACAACCAAGGAGGCACGGGAGCATTTGACTGGATATTTTCCACCCGACTCCAAGATGGTGATTGGTTGATGCTTTTAAAGGATTATATCAGCTACTGGTGAGGGATTTTTTTTTTCAGACCTCAAACTGATTGCTTTCAGGTTGAGAAAACCATTTCAACCAATAACATCTTGTGTGTGTCAGTGTACAGCTAATGATTTACCAACCCCAGCCTGAATGTACCAGAAAGCCTTTAAATAAACATTCCCAACATACCTTGTGAATAACTTTGCTCAACTTGTTTTATCTCTCAAATTTTGTCTGCTTTATATATATAGGGTAATTTTAAAGCTGTGAGTGCCCTCTATTTATAGAAGGTGCATCATTTAAGAAAAATCAGTTTGTTTTATTCTTTTTCTAAACCGCTTAATCCTAATTAGGGTCACGGAGAGGCTGGCGCCCATTTAGCTGACTCTGGGCAAGGGCAGAGTACACCCTGTCCCAGCCAGGCCATCGCAGGGCAGAAACACGCTGACGGCTATGCAGCATCTCTTGACGAAAGTCAGCAATGATTCTTTTACACGAATCTCTCAGAGACAGTGAGAGACAAGGCCAGCCGTTGATAACCCAGTTAGCTGCACTGGGGGCAGCAGTGACAATCTGCTGAGAGTGGGGTTTGAACCCCCAACCTTGGGATCAGTGATCCAACACCTTTTCTCTAGGTCCAGGCTATCGCAGGGTTTTATTCATCACAGTTTGTTTGATTAAGACTCAATTTATGACACAGGGTCCCATTTGTTTGTTCTTGCTTTTTACTCTGAGCACCACCATGCTGAACAGAAACCTGAAGAAATCACAAAAAAAAAAACCTTCAAAATTCCAAGTAGAAATTTACATCTTGGAAAGCAAAAGGATCTCTCATTACGGGGGAATTTAAAACTAGCCAGGTGAGTACCTTCTTGTTTATGAAGGAAGCAAGAGTGTACCAGAAAGTAGTGAAAGTTAACACTACACTTCGCATTCACATTGTTTTGATTATTGCCTTCAGCCTTTGTAGCCAACACAATAGCTCTTAATTCAATCTACTTCCGTTCACCCTGTCACTTTGTACTGAAAGCAAAGACCCATTTAGATTTACATTTTTCTACTGGAGCAGAATGGTGACACTCACATATGGTAAGTGCCTTTTTTTTTAGGTATTGCACAGGATTTAGGGGAGGACACACACCATTTGTTCCCCCACTGCAATTTATAGCAACCTCTTGTTTTCCCCAAAACATTCTGTTGTTGTTCCTGTAACTAACCAGTGCCTTCACTCCCACTGAAAAGCAAGTTGATAAAGGAAACCGGTGGCTTCCATTATCAGTCATGTGAGTTCATTTCCCATAGGCCAAAGATTGCAGAGGGGAAACCATAAAAGATTCCACTGACCCGAGTCGGGAAACACCTTTGAGAGCCAGTGCTGTTTGAGACTCACCCTGGTGGCAGAGGCTGCGGTCTTTCCCATGTTGTGGTTCTTGTATTATGGTCAACGTAGTAGGTTCGGCCATGTGGATCTTTCCTCTGTTCCCACCTAGAGGGGCAAGACCAAAATTGTAACATCAATGGGGTGAAAGAAATAAAACACCGAAAAACAAGAGATATGTGGAACTAGGGGTCTCACAACACAGGAATGTCAACAATCATGATTACAAATGTTTTGCTTTTAATCTGTCCACAGCTCCATTTAACAAATTCTGACTGTGCTGCTGAGTCCAATTCAATGTATCAACACCACCGTGGTACACATTACAGAAAGTTGAACATTTGTGTTGCGTTGATGAGGACTGTGGCCTACCCAGGAGGCAAAGGGTCTGCAGCGCTGACACTGGACGATTGCTGTCGAGGTTTGGATCCATCCGTGACTGTGCTGGTGCCTGGTGCAGAACTGTCTACTGTGGAACTGGTAGATGAAGCAGCAGGAACAGTAGAAACACCTTCTGCTTGACTGGGTGCAGATAAGGAAGAGGAGGAAGAAGAGGCAGCTTCATTAGAGGGCTGAGTGCTGAAGCATACCCCTGCAGACTGATGCGGAGATGACGTAGAAGCTGAAGGGAGAGCAGAAGCAGAATCATTCTCTTCCTCAATCCCACCAGCAGGGGGCGATCCCTGCCCTTCTGATGCAGCATCTGCAGAATTTTCTCCATTAACTGCAAAAGGAAAACAGGGAAGGGGAGATTATTGAAAAGATTCAAAAAGGACTCAAAGATTCATATTTACAATGAGAAAAATACCCAAACTGTGAGGTGAAGTACTCCAAAGGGAAGATCGAATAAGATGTGAGGGAAAAGTAATTGTTTCAATAAAAGGAGAAAAAAATTAAAGGAATAATTCAGACATCAGGTGGAAAAAAAAAAATTTACGACACAAAAACAGAAGTTCTGCAGAGAACTGAGTGATTGACTAAAAGTATCTGAACATACAAAAGTTAAAGAATAAATAATACTAAAAGAGAAAATGCAGTAAGCATGCATAGTATACACACACACACACACACACACACACACACACACACACAGTACATATACACACAATTTTTGGCACCCATACTTAAGATGTATTAACTTCTAATACATTCAATTTACGCTAAATAGTATAGAACCACAATGAAAGAGGAAAAGCCAACCTTTAACTCAAGTGCATTTATACAATGTGTGTGTGTGTGTGTGTGTGTGTGTGTGGGGGGGGGGGGGGGGGGGCTCACATTAAGAAAAAAAAAAAAAAAACAATTACTTTATATATATATATATATATATATCCCTGATGTTAATACGTTGTACAACCACCTGTTGTCAGCGAAACAGCACTTAATCTTCCCCTATAATGTTTCACAAGATGGGAGAACACAGAAAGCAGGATCTTGGAACGTTCCTCTCTGCTCAATCTCTTTAAATCATCCAGAGACCTGGTTCCTCTCCTCTGCATTCTGCTTTTCAGCTCACTATACCGGCTTTGAACACAGAAAGCAGGATCTTGGAACGTTCCTCTCTGCCCAATATCTCTAAATCATCCAGAAACCTGGTTCCCCTCCTCTGCACTCTCCTTTTCTGCTCACTCTACAGGTTTTCAAACGGAACTGAGATGGCCATGGGAGGAGCTTGATTCAGTGTTTGGTGAACCATTTATGTGCAGATTTGGCCACATGTTTAGGGTCATTATCTTGCTGAAAGACCCAGTGATGACCAATCTTCAGTTTTCTTGCAGAGGCCACCAAATTGTAATTTTAAATGTCCTGGTATTTCAAAGCGTTCATGATGCCCTGCACCCTTTCAAGGTTCCCAGGGCCTCTGGAAGAGAAACAGGTCAACATACTCACCCATCCTGTCCCATACTTCACAGTGAGCATGAGGTGCTTTTCTGCATATTCATCTTTTGTGATCTACCAGACCCACTCAGAATGTTTGTTTCCAAAAAGCCCTATCTTGGATTCCTCTGACAATATGAGCAGGTGCAGGCGTGGAGCTATTTTCTTGAAGTCATTGCCTGAGTTGTGAAGGTCAACATCTGCCTTACTTGAACAATGTATTCCATTATATTTTTACCATGTTGAAGGGTAAGATAAAATGGATGGCCTGTGTCACATCATATTTGTACCCCAGGGAAACAGGAAGTGATAAATTACCAATTAAATGTTACTACATACACTAAGGCTCACTTTGTCTTCAGAACAGCTGCATGACTCCGTCTCTGAAAAGTGGGACCATCTCCGAGAAAGAGTGCAGAACATCATTTTTTTTCTTTGTAACTTTTGGAATCAAGACCTTCAAGAGCTGCGACTGGTTTGATGCAAAGTCTTGAGAGACGTCTTCAGACATCAAAGCTAAGAGAGCTGCCCTGACTGAGTACAACCACCATCATGTGCCAGTGTATACTGGCAAGAGCTCAGTAATAAACAAGCAGCAATGGGCAACATCAGAGTGATGTACGTAGGAGCACTGCTCAGAGTTGTTCTCGAGAGAAAACGTCACATTCGCACTTGATGCCATTGAACCACTACCAGTTATGGAGGAGCTAGATGCGGAACCAACACTCGAAGAACTCGGCAAGACCATTGACAGCTTGACCTGCAGAAAAGCACATGGAACTTGTGGCATTCCACCAGATCTAGACAAGAGCTGCGAGCCCACTCTTCTGCAGACACTACATGAAATTCTTTGTCAGTGCTGGAAAGAGGGAGGTGTGTCACAAGACAGTCACTCTGTATAAGAAAAAAGGACAAGTGTCTGACAAAGGAAGTGACTAACTACAGAGTCATCTCTCTTCTGAGCATCATAGGCAGTGTACATACGCAAGTTGTGCTAGTGCGCCTAAATTGACTAAGTGACTACCCCAAGTGTCAGTGTACCTTTCAAGCAGAATGGACAGTGAACATAATCTGCTCCCTCTGTCAACAAAAGAGAGCAGAGGAATCCATACACCGCCTTTAACCATGAAGGGCTTTTCAATATCCAGATGAAACTTGGATGCCCCCAAAGTTACACAGCATGATCAGGTCCTTCTACGACAGAATGAAGGCAACAGTGCAATATAAAGGCTGCATGTCCGAGCGATTTGACATCAAGAGTGGTGTGAAAAAAGGCTGCGTTCTTGGACCACACTCTTCACGATATTTTCTCCCTCTTTCTGAAAAATGCATTTGACACTGCCACAGAAGAATTGTGCCTGCACACCAGAGCAGATGGGAGGCTTTTCAACATTGCCAAACTGAGAGCAAAGTTCATGAGGTCACTACCAGAGACCCGCTCTTC
This sequence comes from Plotosus lineatus, assembly GCA_024760905.1. Taxonomy (NCBI): domain Eukaryota; kingdom Metazoa; phylum Chordata; class Actinopteri; order Siluriformes; family Plotosidae; genus Plotosus; species Plotosus lineatus. The sequence goes on from CM045728.1 coordinate 14,342,428, forward strand.
ACTAATGCTGCTGAAGTCACTTCACATAGAGAGCATGAGCTCCAGGAACTCATGGACAGATTCTTTCAGGCCTGCAAAGCCTTTGGCCTCATGATCAGCCTGAAAAAGACCAACGTGCTTGCTCAAGGTGTGGAAACAACACCTGTCACCACCATCGACAATTATGAACACCATGTGTGTACAACTGAACTCAACACAAAACAGACAGAGTTTCCTATGGACAAGAAATCAGCATATCACTAACTGCTTGACTATTTTTAAGTGTGATTCTGCTACCTTTTACAATACAGTTAAAAGGTCATTTCACTTATATATATATATATATATATATATATATATATATATATATATATATATATATATATATATATATATATATATAAAACATGGTGGATTTTGAAACTTCATGCCAGTCTGATACAGCTGATGCTCCATCATAAGAAGTTATCATCTACTTATGAGTATTACTAATTTTCACTTCTATAGGAATTCTAAAAAGATAACATTAATTTTTCATTGAGGGTCTCACGGATATCCATGACCTGACAGGTGCTGACAGCAGTACAGATTCATCAGTACCTTAATAAAAATGAGCCTCAGCTGGGGGCACAGAAAATCATCCGCTCGTGCTCATTCTCCACAGGACGGCCAAAGAATGGAGTGGCTCACCTCAGATGATTGAGCCATTTCCACATAAACCTCCAAGGGTAAACCCGAATACAGAGAGCTGCAGCATAGCAGCTGATTTTGTGAAAATGAATCTCATTGAAAATATGACCTTTACTGAAGCCTATGGCCTCCTTCCCAGATGGTATCCCAGCATGCATGACTCACCAGTCGTACTTGGCACGCTTCTATCAGCGGGGTTTGGGGTAGACGTCGCTGTCTGGTGTGTGGGCAGGGATTCAGTGTCACCGTTGACAACAGGAGCGGCACTGCCATCACTGATGGCGGAGGAGGTGGATGGAACTTCGCTGTCCACCCCATGCGTGTCATTTACTGAGCTGCATGATGCAAATGCAAACAAACACACACACACACACACACACACACACAGAGAGAGAGAGAGAGTATCAGGTGTAAATGAGTGGCTCATACCCCTGAAGCAGGCCACCCAACAAGTCTGTTTGTTTATCCCATTTTATACTACAGTGTTATAAACCCTCAACTCGGATTGGTTAGATGATAACCATGATTAAGTTACAGCAACTCTGCCCATGGTTCTAGCTACAAGTAAAATTCTATATATATGTATAGCTTTTAAGAGGGAATGTTTGCAAGCGAGGGGGGGGGGGGGGTGACACATGCACTTAGCTGTTATTGTTATACAGGACATTCAAGAAGGATGGCAGCCATGACCACTAATTAGCATGGGACACAGTCTTTTTAAAATGCTTTATCATAGTGGGTTGTGTCTAGTTTTAGTGGGGACACGTTTCTTTTTAGAACAAAATCACTTTGCAGAGAGTAATAACTTTTTTCAACAAAGGCAAGTTGCACACATCCCCAACCCACACACCCGTGTCTAGTAGTTGGTGCCATTATAAAAGTCTCAGGTCATCCTGCTGAGTCTCAGACAAGGCAGAGATGTTTCGGCAACAGCAGGGTGAGGGACGGGTGGTCTGCCACTTTGGCGGGAAATGACAATGGGAGGAACAGGAAATTCTGCTGAGTAAACATCTGTCCTGATTACTCTTGCATTTTTCACCATGGTATGTAACAGCTTCTTATGTTGTAGCAACTCCACTTAAGACTTAGCACAAATCTGGGCAGCAGGAAATCTTTTGAGGAGGTGTTATGATGGGAGGTATGATTGCATAACTCAAATAATGTTTGCTTAGAATCAGCCGGGTTGTGAGTGTCTGAACAAAGAGAGAAGAAATGAATCATCATGAGGCTACACTGGAACAGATTCCAGGTTATACGGGGCAAAGAGGAGCTGGGCCCTGAAATATCCCACAAAAGATGCAGTGATCTATTCTCACAGGACAAGGATAAATTTAGATACTGTATAATGACGTACACAACGAGACAGCGTTTTTCCAGCACAGCCAGCCAAGCAAGTTGACCATCCTTACTTACATTTTAATACAAGAGGAACCGAAAGGGCACTCAGATGGCGCAGTCCTCCACCAAGGACAAGCCGACTTTTCTATGATCTTCAAATCTTCAAGACTTTCTATAGTCCCAAAAAATGCAGTTGTACTTACACAAACTGTCCCTTAAAATGCAAAATGAGAAGAATACCAGGTAATCATACACAAGCAGCAGCCAGTAAACTTGCAGGCTTTCAGGCTTGCTCAGTGTATTTCCCTGGCATCACCTAGGTGAATCGGAAACTTGATTCCTCACTGCATGTCACCATTCATGCACCAAGATGACCCACCATAATTTGACAGCTTGCATGTTTGACCTGAGGGTGATGCGCAAACAACTGTGGCTTAGAGCCCATGAGCAGTCACTGGTCAAGGAAGAAATGGCAAATTCATGCTTCCCTGTCACTTAAAAGATAATGAAAAGAGTCTTCAAATGTTTTTATTTTTTTAATTACTTGGGGTTTGTACTTACAGTGCGTTTCAGTCTGACAAAATGTATTCGATTGATTGCATCAGCCTGTTTGGAAAAACCTGCCATTTTTTGGTCCATTTCAATCTTGCAAAAGTGCAAACTAGAGAATAGGAGGTGGGTGTGAGTTCCAATAAGGGATGATGATGACGACAAAAATAACAGTATACAGCTATTAAACTAACAAAACAGAAACTTCTGCAGAAGATAAGCACATCGCATAATGCTATATTACGTGAACCTACAGTTACTTTTCGATGGGATCCAGTGGTATACAGCAACGAACATTTAGCAATGCTTCTGCATTTACAACTTCTTAGATGCTAGTTGTGCGTCATATGCCTCGGAGGAAGTATGTTGTTACCCTCTCCCTCCCTGCTTCATGGTGATGGGGAAACATCCTTGAGTGGCCAAAATTGATGACTACATGATAGAGAACTAAAACAGTGGGGGAGGGGGGGGTCCCACCTGTTTTATTTACTTAACTTATGCAAGTTATGACTTATTTCTTTCTATTTACAAGTTACCACCACCAAAGGCAGACATTTGCAGTGTGGTTTAGCCATTCAAGGTACATTCCAAAACCATTTAAATTGCATCCTCGTTTCCCCTCACTTGCATCTTGATCCTCCCACAGATGAAACATGGAGATATGAGGAAATGAATACATTTCATGGCATGTGGCAGACACTCTTATCTAGAGGGACATACATTCATCTTTTTTTTTTATTTATTTTTTTTATTTTTTTTTTAGTTATTTCTAACTGAGCAACTGAGGGTAAAGGGCTTTGCTGAAGGACTCAACAGTGACAGTTTGGTGTACCTGTGGCTTGAACTGGCAACCTTCAGATCAGTAATCCAGAGCATTAACCACCATGTGAGGAGCATGGAATCAAGGGGATATATTGAACAAAAATTAAAAAAACGCCCAATGTTTCCTCTAAAGTGTCATTTGGAGTGTCCTTTTATGTTACGTCCACATAGCTGACCTGCTGCATAAAAGCAATCGATGATGTGTAAGGTGTGGGTTATTTATAAACTGGTGAGCAGCCCTTCAGGGTGGGCTGCTCTCATGTGTCCCCGTTTATAGCTCCTCAGTACTCACACGAGAGAATAGGAAAGGCTGGCTAGGATAGCGGACCATAAATACGTTGATTTAAAGCAAGGACCAAGGATCATGGAAGGAACAAATAAGGGTTTTGAGATATACACTCTCAGTCTGACTCAGTGGGGCAGGTTCAGGTGGGGTGACATCAGGGTACACTTTCTGCTGAACTTTTCTGCCCTCTACTGGATTGTAAGATGTATGGTAGCAATGTGAAACAATCGCGCTATATCCTGCAACATCGCCACTAAAACAAAAGTTCACTCTTTGCAGTGTGATTCAAATCCATTTCAGAACCTGGTGGCATCTTCCTTGACCCATACTACACCCTTCCACACCAAGTTTCAGGGTTATTGAGTTAGTAGGTTTTACACAATCCATGCTTGCAGGCAGAAGAATCAGACAATACTGAAAAAAAAAGACCACTAATTGATGGAAATAGTTTAAAAATTTAAGTACAGGGTCATCAAATGATTGGACACATTCATAAAAACATGCCCTGGAATGCATGAATCGATCCCAAGGTGTGGGTGGACCCTTACCTGTTCTGACCTCGGCTGTTTTCCTCCCCATTCTCATGAATAGTGTCTCCATTCTGCTGAACTTCTTTTGGAAAAGAGACACCAAATGCAGTTTAACTGCTACTTTAAACATCAGAATGAAAACGTACTCGGGGAGGAAGAGGAGAAGTGATTAAAACAGAGGAGAGAATTACTCACTGGTTGTAGTGGTGGCATTTCCATTATGTACAGGCTCCCGGTCAACAGTCAGGCCGTCTAAAATGACTGTGAGCTCCCCAGATGTCACCACACCATTCTTGTTCTCGATAGTCAGATTTAGCACCTCCTTTACATTTTCAACTACATCAACACAAATGATATACACATCTCTGACACCTGAAAAAAAATTTGCTTCACGACCACATAAGGGTCAGATTTCTACAGCTGGATCAGTCATGTGCAGATGTTCACTTGGGAACATGGGCTGAAACACAGACATTTTTAAAAAAAAGCTGTGATTTCATCACAGTAAAAGAAATTTAAAATATTTGTTCTTTGCAGAATTAGTTTCATCAAAACCCCTTTAGTTGGTCCTTGCTTTAGTTATGTCCTGTTTACAAGGGAAAAAAAAAAACGGAATGCATGAGGCTCATACGTTTTCTGTCGTGCCGCTCTAGGGCTTGACGCAGGTCCAGAGTGGCTTTCCCCAGTAGAGCATCTGCCTTTAAAGTGTGATGGATCCATACTTTAAACTCCAACTGTGAGTGTGGCGTTACATTCCTACACACACACACACACACACACACACACACACACACACACACACGTCATAAAAATGCAGAAGGCACGAACACGCAAAGCTATCAGCAGGGGCAGCTTGAATGAAATGCAAAAGAAAATGTGGGCACTTCATTTTAAAAAATTAGTTGATGTTTCAGCCTCGGGCAGTGAACAGAATGGAGTCGATGAAATAAAGTGAGGAGAAAAGCCAGCACTATCCAGAAGCCATATTTGAATTAGGTTCTCTATATGCAAAGTTGTGGAGTAGTGTAATTATGTATGATCTGTTGTGTTTTGCTCCACCCCTCCCCCCCACCACCCAACCCAACCTACCACACCCCCTCTCCTCACATAATTTCCAGGTAATATCAGGAGGAAGACTTTCATGAGATAATCTTTAGCGGTTTTGACCAGCACTGAATACACACCCTGTGTTAAAGGACTGTACCATAAGAGTTTTAAGTGTGCTGCTGCTGATGGAGGTCACACAGATGGGTTACATCCTCTGCTTTTTGACACCACAACACATATTGCCAGTACTCCAAAGTTTTAAAAAAATGCCAAAAAAGCAAAAAAAAAAAACAAACAACAACAAAAAAAAAAAACAGGGTATCTCCTCTATTAAGCTAATTGCTAAATTACACATCTAGCTTAATACCAGATCATATCAATGAATTTAGTCTCATCTGAATCGTAAGCTTCATCCACAGTTGCATTCCACACATTAATTTTGGGGGGTGAGGATCACTACCATCAATGTGGACCGGGCAAACCTTTTATATAGTTGTATAAATCCCTTTACATATATATATATATATATATATATATATATATATATATATATATATATATATATATTACAGGGATCCCTCACTTTCTGCAGTTAATTGGGACCGAGATCCCCCATGACCGTCGAATTCCGTGAAGTAGGACTGACTGATGTATACGTACATGTATAAGTGTATATAATATCAATAAATACATATTCAACACTATAAATGCTTATAATAACAATTAACCATTCGAAAATAATGCATAACATCATCTTTTCCTTTCGGGCTGTTCCCTTCAGAGGTCATCACAGCAAACCATCTGCCTCCATCTCACCCAATCCTCTGCATCTTCTACTCTTACATCAACTACCTTCATGGCTTCCTTCACCACATCCATAAATCTTCTCTTTGGTCTTCCTCTAGGCCTTCTGCCTGGTAGTTCCAACCTCAGCATCCTACTACCAATATATTCACTATTCCTCCTCTGCACATGTCCAAACCATCTTAATGTAGCCTCTCTGACTTTGTCTCCAAAACCTCTAACATGTGCTGTCTTTCTGATGTACTCATTCCTGATCCTATCCATCTTCGTTACTCCCAAAGAGAACCTCAACATTTTCATCTCTGCTGCCTCCAGCTCTGCCTTCTGCCTTTTCCTCGGCGCCAGATACCTTCCTATCACACATCACATCAGACACTTTTCTCCAACCATTCCAACCTGCCTGCACACGCTTCTTCACCTCTTTTCCACACTCTCCATTGCTCACGACTGTTGAGCCTAAGTACTTTAAATCCTCCACCTTCTTTATCTCTGCTCCCTGTAACCTCACCGTTCCTCTTGGGTCCTTGTCGTTCACACACATGTATTCTGTAAAAATAATGCATAAGATGTAAATAAAATATAAATACACACATATACACATACATTTTTATGTGAGGTGCGCATTTGAGTGTATGCATGTGCATCTGTGGGCACATGTGCACACACAGAGGAGCGGGCACACACTCAGATGTGCACCTCACAAAAATGTAAGTAGTTTTGATGGGTGGTTTTGGGTTGTTTTTTTTGTTTTTTTTGCATAATTGGCCTAGTTTTGTGCCATTTTTCTTACCTTTCCCCCCAGTATACCTTATATATATATGATTTTTTAATTAGATGAATATTTATTAAAAATAAATAAATAAAACCCCATGAAGTGAAGCGCAAAGTACCGAGGGATCCCTGTACGACATTGCATTTCTCAATGTCTGTTGGTTCTATAGGTTACTGGTGCGAGAAAGAAAAAAATAAACCACATGGGTCCAGATGCTCCTGCCAAAAGGACCATTTCATAATGTGCCAATGTGGAACAAGTATAGCAGGTTTGAAATCCCCAGCTTCAACGCACAGCATTTAAAGGCTGACTCACACATAAACGATATAGCTGTAAATCTGGGACTATTTCTGTTAGTTTCAGCTGAAAATATTACCACTATGCTCAAAAGCGGTCTCTTTGAAAGCCTTCAAATATATTAGAATATCTAATGATAGCTATTATTTCTAATTTCGCCATACTAAAATTTTGCGTAGGTAAAAGACCCTCACCAAGACCATGAACACGGATCATTTACATCTAATTTGACCAAATATTGCTGAAAATATGCGAATTCCAGTTCGAATTCATTCAATTCACTTTGAAATAAAATTGGAAAATAAAATCGTGTGCATGTGTGTGAATCAGCATTAAAACTTGGCAAACGTAATATGCAAGTTTACCTCTGTAAGCTTGAAAAATTGGTCAAAGTCACTCGCACACAAAGTCATCCTAGTACTCATAGTAGTGAGTCAGCACACCAAGTTCAAAAGCCCCAGCCAGCTTCAGCGCAGGCTAAATAATCAACGGACAGATAGACGAAGCCTATTCCTATGCTCCTGAAACACAGAAGCTTAAAATCAAGGGAAAAGAGCTAGAGGGATGGATGGTGGCACTTTTAAATCCCCAATCATTTGCTATCACTAAACCGGAAGTGGGTTTCATCCATGCAGCAAATGCTGAATGAAACCAACAATGGAAATGCAGAAAGTTGTCATAAATCAGACTTAAAAATATTAAAGTCACACACAAACTGTGCTTACAAGCACCTCCCTGCTACAAAACGGCTTCGGATTTAAAAAACGTGTGTTCACGTTAAGAGACTTGCATATGTCTTGTAGTTTCTTTTTCCCACAGATACTAACTTCTTACTTGTTACCGTCACCAAGGAGGTTATGTTTAATCTTTGGTTTATTTATGTGCCGTTTTTCATAAAATTTCTATCACAGACAAGGATTAAATTTCGGAGACGTTCAAGATCAAATTCTAAATCAAGGAATTTATATAAAGAAAAAAAAAAGTAATAAAAAAATGACATTCCTGTCTTTAAATGCATCTTGTGCAAAATCAATCATTAAAGATGCCATATGGTAACACGACATGAAATCTTGCGCCCCAATTGTTTCTATGGTAACCGTGAGAGTGATTCAGAATGCGTTCAATACACTCCGAGACCAGTTGATGCTGTCTCGCTAGCATTAGGATGCAATGCTCTCCAAATGTTCTTCCAATTCAGGTGACTGGGACCCGTCTCGCTAATGGATTTAACCAACACACTCCAAGTGCAAACGATGTCCATAATCGAATTTTACACCAGAGCGATGTGACTCATAGGTGAGAGGCGGAGGCGGGGAACTCGCGCAGATTCTTTTAGTCATCCAGAAATTCTGCTCGAGAGCAATGCGGCCTCATCGACACGCACTGCGTTAACTACCGTTATGTCTGGCCGAGCACCTCTAAAAGCAGTTAGAAGGACAAACAGTGTCTCTCTGGCTGGCTGAATCTTCCTCCCTCCCTCCGTGCTCTCTGCAGAGGAGTGTAGCAGTTAGTATTCAGTACACAGGGGCTTTGGCTGAGCGTCGGTATGCTTTTCAATTCCCTCAATCATCTCACACTCATTCTCTACCATTAGCTCAAACAGCAGTCACACAGAGCCTGGAGTCAAAGCGTCCATCACCCGCTTCGCTTTTGCTCATTTTCGTAAGAACAACCAGAGGCAAGTCCACTTGGGAAGCTTTTGGAAGACAATTATTCCACTTGAAATAACACGCATGAATACTTCCAGGATACAAGAACTCCAGAGTAGGGTACATTATCAAGCCATTGTGCAATATACAGAAATTGTTCACCTCACATGATGTACGAGTCAAACTGTACAACTGTCACAACCAATGCGTCAAGAGTCTCAACAAACAAACCAACCCGCCCTACCCGCACACACTGCGGGATTCTCTTAAAATCAGACAACCACTCAGACTTCTGCCAAGTGAAGGATTAAATATTTGACACCAAACCAAGAATCCAATACAACATAGATGACTTGCAAAATCCCTGACACCCCCCCCGGCTGAGAAGTGCAGCCTCGTCGTGTGAGCAGCAGCGTGCAAGCCATGCAAGATTTCATTCACGGTACATAGAAGGTGCGAGTACAGAGATTTCTGACCTGCATACAAAAATGCAGCAGTTCCTCCTCAATCGACTCGGTCAAATGAGACGATCGCTATACCACAAACCCGCTGAAATAATCAAATCTGACTGCTCGGTAAGTGTTGATTCAGGAATAAGAACAGTGATGTGCATAACTAACACCTGGACGGAGTTACTCCAGCCAACCTGTAACTAATCCCCCTATTAAATGCAAAAGAAGAGCACCCAGACCTCCACCAAATCAAGCATTCCACACACACACATTATATATATAAAATGTATATACATACACCGGTCCTTCTCAAAAAATTTGCATATTGTGATAAAGTTCATTATTTTCTGTAATGTACTGATAAACATTAGACTTTCAAATATTTTAGATCCATTACACACAGCTGAAGTAGTTCAAGTCTTTTATTGTTTTAATATTGATAATTTTGGCAAAAAAGTAAAGAAGAAACAAAAATCCCTATCTCAAAAAATTAGCATATTTCATCCGACCAATAAAAAAAAAAAGTGTTTTTAATACAAAAAAGTCAACCTTCAAATAATTATGTCCAGTTATGCACTCAATACTTTGTCGGGAATCCTTTTGCAGAAATGACTGCTTCAATGTGGCGTGGCATGGAGGCAATCAGCCTGTGGCACTGCTGAGGTGTTATGGAGGCCCAGGATGCTTCGATAGCGGCCTTAAGTTCATCCACAGTGTTGGGTCTGGTGTCTCTCAACTTTCTCTTCACAATATCCCACAGATTCTCTATGGGCTTCAGGTCAGGAGAGTGGGCAGGCCAATTGAGCACAGTAATACCATGGTCAGTAAACCATTTAGCAGTGGTTTTGGCACTGTGAGCAGGTGCCAGGTCGTGCTGAAAAATGAAATCTTCATCTCCATAAAGCTTTTCAGCAGATGGAAGCATGAAGTGCTCCAAAATCTCCTGATAGCTAGCTGCATTGACCCTGCCCTTGATAAAACACAGTGGACCAACACCAGCAGCTGACATGGCACCCCAGACCATCACTGACTGTGGGGACTTGACTCTGGACTTCAGGCATTTTGGCATTTCCTTCTTCCCAGTCTTCCTCCAGACTCTGGCACCTTGATTTCCGAATGACATGCAAAATTTGCTTTCATCCGAAAAAAGTACTTTGGACCACTGAGCAACAGTCCAGTGCTGCTTCTCTGTAGCCCAGGTCAGGCGCTTCTGCTGCTGTTTCTGGTTCAAAAGTGGCTTGACCTGGGGAATGCGGCACCTGTAGCCCAGTCCACTGCTTCCACAGGTCCCCCAAGGTCTGGAATCGTCCCTTCTTCACAGTCTCCCTCAGGGTCCGGTCACCTCTTCTGGTTGTGCAGGGTTTTCTGCCACACTTTTTCCTTCCCACAGACGTCTCACTGAGGTGGCTTGATACAGCACTCTGGGAACAGCCTATTCGCTCAGAGATTTCTTTCTGTGTCTTACCCTCTTGCTTGAGGGTGTCAATGATGGCCTTCTGGACAGCAGTCAGGTCGGCAGTCTTACCCATGATTGCGGTTTTGAGTAATGAACCAGGCTGGGAGATTTTAAAAGCCTCAGGAATCTTTTGCAGGTGTTTAGAGTTAATTGGTTGATTCAGATGATTAGATTAATAGCTCGTTTAGAGAACCTTTTCATGATATGCTAATTTTTTGAGATAGGAATTTTGGGTTTTCATGAACTGTATGCCAAAATCATCAGTATTAAAACAATAAAAGGCCTGAAATATTTCAGTTGGCGTGCAATGAATCTAAAAGATATGAAAGTTTAATTTTTATCAGTACATTACAGAAAATAATGAACTTTATCAATATATGCTAATTTTTTGAGAAGGACCAATATATATATGTGTATATATATATATATATATATATATATATATATATATATATATATATATATATATATATATATATATATATATATATATATATATATATATATATATATATATATAAATCAAAATGCTTGACAATGTTAAAGAATACTTCAAATAATTCCAGGATCTAGAATTGAATACACGTCATTTCCACAATCTAATGAAGACTTACTAGTCCAAAGTTCCACCATGGGTATGAACAAACAGTATCAGAATTCACACATGGACATGGATTGACCACTCACTCCGGACATCTAATGACAACATGGCACAGAACACTAGAGGCAGAGTTCAAGATAATGAAAATCGAGGGCAGTCTGACACCACGGCAGACGGAACGTCCCGTGCTCTTATCCGAGCAAAGAGGACCAACTAACTACACAGTACCCTTTGCCAGGCATGCTGCAAGGGGAAAAATAAAAGGATCCATCACATAGTCTTAAAGAATCATTTAAAAAGTATATATTTGGTCTAATCGAAAATCTAATGGAGACCCACTTGTCCAAAAACCCATCTCCAGTAGAAAGTCCTTTAAAATCTACATAACTTTGTATAATGCAGCTCAAAACAAACTGAGAGTAAAACATGACCCCCTGAACTAGAGACATTAACTATTACAATTTTTGCAAAAGGAAAGCGACCTGTTCAAGTTTTGTAGCCTTGAGAATGGAAAACATGCTGATTTCTAAAAAATACTGAAAAGTGTGAACAGATTTTTTTTTTTTTTTAAAGTAGTATGATTTAGTATCAAGTTACAGACAAATTATTATATAGAAAATAGACGACAGCATGACAAGCTGTCCAGGGTGTACCCCGACCTCGCTCAGAGCCTGCTGAGATGGGCCCCTGCTTCTTTCAGGACCAGGACACTCTGGTGTTTCACGCTTCACATATCAAACCACAGTTAGCACTGCAAATTTTCCACCACAGCCCAAAACCCGTCATGTCAGCTGTTGACCTGAAGAACGAATTTGTTATTTACATCATTTCTGATACATCTGTATCCACATGTGGATATGAAAACCCAAAGCTAAATATATGTGGTTCACAGCAGTACCAATGAATCATTATTTTAGGATGATCGCCTGAGAAACATAAATGACGAAGTAAAGGGAGGGTGGAGAAGACAGGTCAGAGAATCAGGTCCATTCATGTGCTTTACTCCACACATGTTCCCAGACATCGAAATACTACTGCAGCTCGATTCATCCACATAAATTATGAGAACTGTGTAAACTCGAGTCCTGTTTCTCAGCTACTGGGTGACTGATTGGAGGAATAAGTCTTACAGTATGAGGTGATCTTCCCACTTGGGGCTGGAGTGGTTGTGAGACTTGGTGGTCTTCCTGCTCTCTCCATCTGCTGTCACCTCCAAGTAAATGGCACCGAACCAATTCTTCTTTTTCTTGAGTTTGGCACATAAACCTGAAATAAAAGGCACCAGGATTCAAAATGACATTTTTTTTAAATAAACTTAATTGACAGAATAAAATAAGGTGCAATGGGTCAAGCTTCAATAGCACCAAGCTTACCTTCGCCCAAATTCTTTAACTTTTTTGGATTCAAGGGTGTTGGATCATGGCTACCTCTAGCCCAGACCATCACCTCTTAGATGGATTGACATCTGTCCATCAATCCACATTATCAGTTAGCTTCATAAGCATGAAATACGTTGGCACCCAAGTGGTGTAGAGGCACTGTGTGACCATCAACCTGGAGATCGCAAGTTCAAGTCCAGGCTGATGCCACAGTCATCCATGTCTGGAAATCGGTGAAATCTATTTGGCCAAGCTCTGGTCCGAGGGTGGGATGGCATACATCCCCTGTCACTCACAACAATGAGTGAGATCCAGGGGCATCTGCGAGATCATTTCGTACAAAAGGGATGCCTTCCCTTGAAGTGTGTGGCAGCATCATGTCACAGAGTCATACAATATGCCTCTACATAACAAGTTTGAATTGAAGTGGTCAAAATGTGACTGCAGTGATGTAAACTTTCAGCTGTAAATTTAGGCATTGAACCAAAATATTGCATTCATATCTTAAGAATTGCAGACATTTTTATTTACATTTTTTAATACTTGGATGCAAATCGTTTGTGGTCAATAACCAGTTGACGTCTGGAGCCCATGGACTAAGCTTTCGTTAATCCCCGTCCCAATTTTATTTAACCAGAAAACGTCGCACTGGTATTTAAAAAATAAAAAAATAAAATAAACATCTCTTTTGCAGAATTGTATTGACCAGGACAGGCAGCAGGAGAGCTGCTCTTACATCACAGCTGAATTCGTCAGCCATAAATTAAGACAGGGGAGGGCAGTAGTAGCCCAATGGTACGGTGCTGGATTACCAAGCCAAAGGTTCGGGGTTCAAGCCCCCACTGTCAATGGGTTGTCACTGCTGTCCTCCCAGTGTAGCTAACTGGGTTATCAAAGGTCAGCCATGTCTCTGACCACCTATGGTGAGAGGTTCAAGTAAAAGAACCACTGCTGACTTTTGTCAAGAGTAGCTGCATAGCCATCAGCGTGTTTCTGCCCTGCGGTGGCCTGGAGAGCTGTCCAGGGTCTTCTCTGCCCTCGTCCAGAGACGGCTGAGATGGGTGCCAGCCTCCCCGTGAACCTAATTAGGATTAAGCGGTTCAGAAAGTGAGTGAATGAAATTAAGAGGGGAACAATGTTATAGCGCCCTATAAAAATAAAAGGAGTGGAGTCTGTTGTTCTACAGTGGCTGAGCTGATACTGGAAGATTTAGCAAATGCTGCATTTTGAGAGCAATCTTTCTCCGTGTGCTTTTTGTTGATGTCAGGTGATTTAGCAAAACAGAGTAATAAGTGTTAGCAAAATGTCAGTAAACCAGAGCTTTTTTTTGGTTGGTTTTGGCTGATGAAAGCATTTAAACACAAACTGGACTGCAATTAAAAAAAAAAAAAAGAAAAAAAGAATCACACATTGCTAATCATAGAGAGCCTGAGCAATCCCAAATAATTAAAATTACACATTGGAACACATGATTGAAGTGTTTCATAGAGAACGTAGTGGCAGATTTAGGGTCTTACATCTACAAACCCTTACCGATGGCATGGAGCTGAGACGTCCTTCCGTGGTTATTGCGACAGTCTGATCTGGACGAGGCCGTGGCCATGTCAGACGAACGTGGAAGCCTAAAATTTCAAGCATCAATTGTGCATGGAAAGGAAAAACAGAGGGAGTGAGACAGAAAGAGACATCTTCAGTAATGCTGCACTACAATCAGTGGAAAAACAGCTGCAATTAAAGAGGCTACTACAGCACTTCAGGAGATTTTGAAAAAAAAAAAAAAAACCCACAGAGACAAAGCGAATGAGTCAGTCAGAAGGAGACAGACAAATGTATGATAAGAGATCATCATCATCATGGGGGAATCATGACAGACAGCAGATGTTTTATGTAGACAGGCTACAAAATAATAGGCTATAGATGAGATTAATGTTAAAAAAATGTTTTTAAGGACATTCTGTAATTTTAAGTAACTTTAAATAAAAATACACACTTATCATATGAGATGATCACATCAGATTATCCCGATTTCATTTTTTTTTTTTTTTTTTTTTTTTGGAAGTGTGGTATTGCATCCGGCCCAGCAGGGGGTGATTGTACTTAATATTTTTCATCTTGGCAGAGGTTTGCACAATGAGTGCACTTCCATTATCTTTAAGTCCATTTGGATCACTGTACTGAGCATAAACATTACTTTGTGCTTTTCATGGGTCATAATCACAAATCTAAAAGTCAACATACATTTCTTCATAAAATGGCTAAACTCTCCAAATTATCAACATGTCATGCTTATGGGGATTTTTGTCCCAACTACAATAAGCCCTTGCCAATTCGCGGTTCACTGGTCACGGCCCCGCATACTCGTGGATTAGCAGCAAACCCGGAAGTTACTGGCACGTGATTCAAATTTAGCCATTGGCCGAGAGCTTTTGTTTCTCTCTCCCTCTTTCTGATTGGTTGCAGATAATGTGTACACCACTTTTTTCTCCATCGCGCACATGTCATCAACGTGATTGCTTGAATTGTGAATTTAGTTTTTTTTTTAGTGTGTGTTTAATAATTATTTAAGCCCTATGATGTCACTCAAACACCCTGCATCTTCTCTAGCTTCTGGTAAGGAGCCTAAGCGCTTTATTCATTAATAAATATTATCACAGTACAGTCAGTCCCCTACTTAAGAAGACCCCTGGGTACGAAATCCCCAGGTTACGAAGATCATTTCCCGAACATTCCTTCCCCGGGATACGAAAACAACCCCCTCTTACGAAAAGAAATTCAAACGCGCCAATCAAAATTTCACACAACGTTCGAGTTACTCTCTTAACATCCCGCCCCGCTGGCCTCCCAGATAGACACAGAAGGAAGCTTAACTCTTTCGTTTTTAGTTTAGTTTTTAAGTTGTTTAATTCAGTAAATGTTTAATAAATGTGGGCACATTTGAGCTCATCTGAAATTCCAATCCCTCAAGAAATCAAGTTAAAGTTGAGTTTGTCAAGCAGGGAATGCGCTTCGAATTCCACATCTTGTGGGCGTGGCCGCAGCGTGATAGAGAGATAGATCGATAGATAGATAGATAGAGAGAGAGAGAGAGAGAGAGAGAGAGAGAGAGAGAGAGAGAAGGAATATAACTCTAGTTTTTAGTTTATTTTTTTACGATGTTTAATTCAGTAAATGTTTAACAAATGTGGGCGCATTTGAGCTCATCTGGAATTCCAATCCCTCAAGGAATTAAGTTAAAGTTGAGTTTGTCAAGCAGGGAATGCGCTTTGAATTCCACGTCGTCTTGTGGATGTGCGTGTGTGTGTGTGTGTGTGTGTGTGTGTGTGTGTGTGTGTTAATAAAAAATGTTTAATAATGGTTTAATTAATAAATATGTTTATAAAATGGTTTAATGTGTTAATAAAATGTTTAAATGGTTAATAAATAATTTTCTTTTACTTTCGTCACATATTTCATACAAAATTGGTATGCTTTTATCATTTTTAAAGGGTTTATGGGGTTTATCCAGTCCAAAGACTGGAGCCTTGGAACAAATTAGGCGTTTAACATGTAAAATGCGACCCCTACTGACGAAATCCCTGCGTTACGAAAAAAGGCTCTGGAGCTGACTAATTTCGTAGGTAAGGGGCCGACTGTACAAAATTTAAGTTTTTATTTAATCATTACTACATTTTACCGCATTAATACTGTATTAAATGAGTAAGACTGTCTATAGAATTTGTATAAGAAGCATATTTTAGAGCATGTAATATCATACGCAGGGTTTTTAAAACCATGTCAATAATTTGTGGATTTTCAGGATCTGCGGGAAGGGTCAGTACACAACCATCGCAAATAACAGGACTCTACTATACCTTCATCATTATCATCATCATCTGGTACCTACATGAACAGCTGAATTTTCACTACTGATCCATGCAGCCCAGGCTTTTGTGAGGATTACATAACTATTTCTTATAACTATATTAGAATGTGTTCAGAAAAATTATACACCATGGTCTTTGAAACCAAGTAAACCATGCAGACAGTAGAACAAGTGCTATGACACTAGTGGCTATGCTCAAAGTCGAGTGTCATCTCAAAACAGTTGACTCTTAAAATTCAGTTTATTACAAAAATGTACTCAAACCGAGTTAGACACTAATCACATCTGATATCATCATCCCATCAGTTACAGCTCAACTGACCCTCTTTATTGCTACAGAATTTTAAGTCATTGCTGGTTGTTGCCATGCCAAGACCTAAGGTCTTTTTTCATGCCAAGGTCCTTGGGGTGTTGCTGAGTGTTCACTGCCCCGATCATCTTCATTGCGCTATTGCACGGTGGGTGTTCTGCTAACTCAGCTGATTACTACAGTTCTAGCAAAGTGAATGCCAGGGTTGTCAAGGTGTTGCTAGGTGGTTGCTATGACACACAATTGGTTGATATGTTATTGCTGGATTACATGTACCCTATAACTATGGAGTTTCAGTTGCGGCCTGTACAAAGACATCTCAAATTCTTTCTGATGGAACAAATGCCCCAATTTGTGGTGTTGCTATGTGACAACAGTAATTTTACTCTTTCCTAAAAACACATTAGATCTGACACAGGCTCAACATCTTTGCTAAATTTAGTGTTTCTGGATCAAAAATTCTACCCATGAAAATCCAAATATTCAAAATGAATACTATCAAGTTAAGAACTTTGAAGCAGACAGAAATAAACTTCGAAGTGTGTTAGTTGTACACATTTCAGAACTACCACAACATTGTTGCTTGCTAGCGTGAGCAC
>CM045728.1:14364849-14417349 GCA_024760905.1 Plotosus lineatus
CTGATGATAAAAAAAAAAAAAAAAAAACACAGGCCCACTCGTGTGCAACTGAAACTTATTACATCTGTCTCTAACATTAACAAAGCAGAATCCACATCTCTACACTTCAGTGCTGATCTGTACACCCGACTAAATATGATTAACACTCAGCAATAAGGTGCAGATAAATTACACACAGAAAATAAATGGGAAAAGATTCAGTTAATCATTTAAATATGTACCCACAACCTAATTCCACTGAGGTTGAAAGAGAAGTGATAATTCAGCACACACACACACACTTACTTTGCAGCTTTGATCCGGACACATTAAAGCGAAATGTCAAGTTGGATCTGGGCTGCAAAACTCTGTTGTGTGAATCATAGGTCTTGTTGCAATTACACATTTCAGTTGCTGGAAATCCATTTCACATGGAACGAATTTCCCAACCAGCATTCATCACAGAACTTTTCACCTACAATCTATTCATCTATTCACCAGTGTTTCTCACTTCTAACACAAGCTATAACAGGGTCCACAACATTCATGGAATATTCAATGTTTAAAAACCCACAAAGCAGTGTGTCTGTAACTGGGAGACCAGTTTCCTGATATTTCGCCTTCGGTGAATAATGATGAAACCATTTCAGTGGAAGAATGCAAACAGCGATACTTGCTGGGCCCTGGATCACTCCTCACCTCGCTCATTTGCTAAGCCATTTAATGCTACTAGCACTGCAGGGAGGCTGGAGTCTATCACAGCCAACACTGGGAAAAGACAGAGGACACCCTGAACAGATCGCACTGCCATTCAGACTCACACCTGGGGTAATTATGACCATACAGTTGGTGTAATGGGCAGGTCTTTAGACTGTATAAAGAAAACTGAAGTAGCTGGAGAATACCTGCACCACCAAAGAAAGGCCATTCATACTCCACACAGGAATGCCTGAACTGAGTAATTAAGCTAAACTCAAAAGATACCTTTGATTGACCGATACTTACAAACAAACATTGAGTTTCCCAAAACCAAACCATTTTGCAGGCAGTTTAATGATAAAGAAGCTCCAGTGTTTGTCACTTCCTGTATGGATGTGGCTTTAGTTTGTCACAGATCACACTTGGTGTCGATCTCAAGGCCAGCGAGACTAAACGTACCAAGAAATGATTTGAGTGTATGATTATCGTACAATCTATGCATCAACCATTGTCATGAAACAATTCATTCATCTGCCAGGTGGAGCCAACTTATTTCAGATAAACAGCTATCCAATCATGACCAGGAAAGGGAAAACGAGGACAAATGTCTAAACAAATCATTGTGGCATACAGATTTAATTGTTGCCCCTTTAGAATAGATGTTCAATGATCATTCAGAATTCGAAATTTAGGGATGTAGCCCTCACTGAAAAGGAGTTTGACACCCGCAAAATACATTTATTGCAGATAGCTGATGCAGCACTGTGGCACAAATCAGACACTTATCTACCTTTCAAACCGTTATTCAGTATTAAACCTCAAACATTCTGAAAGGTTTGTTTTCTGGATTTTCTAGGTTAGGAAATAATTTTCAATGCAAGATCAGTTTTCAATATGAGACGGCACTCAATGACATAACGTATTAACAGCACCTTGTTTAAAAGTGAAAGAAAACCGTCGTGAGCAAAATAGAACTGCCTTAGACTTGGTTATTTAGATTTACATCAGAATGAGACTTTGATGCAGTGGCTCAAAGCACAGCAGGAATAATAAGAAAAATAAAATTAGACATATAAAAACATTTGGATTAAAAAAAGATGAATATCTGTCTGTACTGTGCATGAAACGTGAAATAATTCAGATCGAATTTGTATTTGATGTATTTAGGATAAGCAAGTAGTAGGTATGTGAACAATGCTGCGAATGCAAGAGCTGCATGTTTGCATGTATATCATAGGAACATTTTAAGCTGGTAAACTTAAAAACAAAAGTTCACCCGACGCCTTCAGTAAATTCACCTCCAAGATATTCTCCATGTTTCTAATCACAGGCAGAAGTCAATGTAGCACTTACAAGATTTTTAATCCTGGTATTCGCATTTGAGACAAATGCCGAAGAGCTGAGCATCAGTGGAAGTCCACTAAACTGCAAATCAATTATATTTATTTTTAAAAAGCTTTTAACGGGATAGAATGCTGCGGTCAGGGTAGCAAGAGCTTCTCATTTTGTTGCTTGTGTTTCATCTAATTAGAGAAAACCCCAAGAGTTGTTTTTGACACCACAAATCAAATTGATTGTGTACGATCACCTTCTCCACCTATGTTTTCCCAATAAGGACTGTAATCGTTTTCTCTTGTTTTAGTCAAAGAGGTTCCCAGTGTTCAAGTGAGTATAACCTTCAATCCTTTTTTGTTTGTTTGTTTGTTTGGTTTTTTTTTGCTTTGGAATATTCTTGCAAATTTAACAGAGCTAGTAAGATTTTCAAATCTGTTGGTTAATTTTTTTTATTTCAATCATTAACTGTTTGTGGTTTTCTGGCCTGTGATGGTAAATACAAGACTGTTTTGGTATCTCATGAAGTACTCTTGGCTGATTTTTTCAAGAGTTTTTGTTTGGTTGTTCATGCTCATGACAAAGTCTGTCCCCCTTTCTTGTGGTGTGCCCCAGGTTTCAATTTTGGGGCTGATTCTGTTCACTCTGTACACTTGGAGACATTAAAAGATAAATACAGTGGTATCTCACCTTACGAAATTAATCTGTTCCAGAAGTGGTTTTGTAACCTGATTTTTTCGTAATTGAGCTGCATTTTAAATGTAAAAGGCCTGATTCGTTCCAAAGCCTCCAATTCTACCCCTAAACCCTTTAAAATTCTAAAAGTATACTTTTTAAGGCCTCCTTCTGTTTCAATATCGTACCGATGGTAGACAGGTTTGGCCATATTCATTTGCGATATCACTCAACCGCATGCCACGAGCCCGCTTCTTCTTTTCACTCGCACTGGGAATGTGTGTGTGTGTGTGTGCGCGTGCGCACACATGTGTCTGTGTGTGTGTGTGTGTGTGTGTACCATGTCTTCTTAGCAGAGTTATAATCTTACAAATGTTTATGCAAGATTAAAAGCCTGAGCCCAAAAATAAAGTTGCAATGAGCACACTCAAAAACTCACGAAACAACAGTAACTCTGTCCTTTACACGAAAAGCATCATGGGTAATTATGGAGATACAGCTCCATAATAGCCAATGGGAGGGAGCTGCGTCATGGGTATTATGGAGTTGCAGCTCCCTCCTAGTCAATGGGAGGCCAGCGGGGTGGGATGTTGGGAGATAGCCAATGGAAGAGCAACTCGGTATTGTTTGAATTTTTGAGATGGCGCGTTTCGTACCGTGAATTTGTTTCGTATCCAGAGATGGAAATTTTAGGTAAATGCTTTTCGTAACCAGAATTTTTCGTTTGTTGGGTCTTTCGTAACGTGAGATACCACTATACAATGGAATATGTGAGGAAAAACCCTCAGATTTGTTAATCTTGACAGGGTTGATTTTAATGCATTGGCATGGATGTTTGTCTATAGTCAAGGACCGGATGGCCTCTCCTTTTCTTCAGTAAGGAGCTGCCAAAACTGAGTATCAAAATTTTGCTTCTGATCTCACTGCTTCTAAGGTGTCACTAGCTGTATCAAGTCTCTTTATTCCATAATTCTTGATTGTGTGGTCTAACATGAGAACTCTAGATGTCATCTTTAACTGGACTATGCACCATGATGAGCATGATTAAAAATTGGGCATATTTTATTCCATCTTAAAGTAGTTTTTAAACCCAGATCTATAATCTCCAAGAAAGTTATGATTATTCATGCGTTTGTTTCATTATATCTGGATTGTTTCATTTTTTATTAGATTTTATCAATTCATTCATTCACTTTCTGAACCGTTTAATCCTAATTAGGGTTGTGGGGAGGCTGCCGCCCATCTCAGCGAACTCGGGACGAGGGCAGAGTACACCACAGACAGCTCACCAGACCATCGCCGGGCAAACGCACACTGACAGCTATGCCAACTTCTATCGATGCAAATCAGCAATGGTTCTTTTACATGAACCTCTGACCACAGACAATGAGGGACATGGCCGACCTTTGATAACCCAGTTAGCTGCACTGAGATGGCGGTAGTGACAACACATTGATAGAGGGGCTTGAACCCTCGACCTGGAGATCAGTAATCCAGCACCCTACCACTGCCACTGCCTTTTGATTTGCCTCAGAAAATAATCTATACAGTACATCCATTTGGCTCAGAAAGCTGCTGCGAGATTGATGACCAGATCAAGTAAATTTTGTAACATCTCTCCCATCTTCACTTCCTTGCACTGGCTTCCTGCTAATTTTAGGGTCCAGTACTTATACAGAACTTGGCATGACCAGCCACCTGGACATCTGTCTGACTTGTTTATAAACATGTCCCAGTCAGTCCCTGAGGTTCTACTGGCTGTCTCTGTCAGCAGGCTGAAATCTAAAGGCGATAAAGAAGGGGTATACAATTTCAAAAGAGCCAATGTAGGTGAAGGTTTTCATTCCAAGCAGGAGCTAACCCTCCACCTGCTTGAAAGTTTGATTCAAACAGGTGGAATATGTGGCACCTGCTTGGCTAGTTTAAAAACCTGCACTCACAGTGGCACTTGGCAGATAAGATTAAATAAATACTGATCAAGCGTTTGAGGCTGAAGACCCTAGATGGTGGAATGTCACGTTCACAAGGCTCAGGAGGTGGTGACCTCTGAACATTTTTAAAAGGCAGCTAAAAATATGCATGCTTTAACAGGCATTTTCTGAACAATTGCTTTTATTTTGACATCGTTTCTATGCATTTTAAATTGTGAAACACGCTAAAAATGTTAATTTATACGTTCAGCTGGGTGATGGGCTTTATGTCCTGCTGTGCCATGATGTCACATGCAGCTCTATACAACCCTTGTTTAAATATCAGGTTCTTGTGATGTAAAGATAAGACCAAGATAAAACATTTCAGAGCGTTTCCACCTTCAGTGTGACCCTATGTCCTCTCCAATTCAACCGAAAGACAAACGTAGAGGGTGAATAGCAAACAGAAATCTGCCAGAAACTAGAAAGAATCAGCTGGTCAATTTCACATATTTCAGATTTTGTGCCTATCCTATCAACCATGTTCATAATGCTTTAGTCCAGATGTCAAAAATACATTTTTACCAAGACTGCACCAGGAAATGTAATTTATAGCCCAAACCATTTTATACTTTGAACTATGGGAAATCAGAAAACAAAACAACTACAGTGTCCAAACAACTAAAGGCACCACAAGAATTTCTTTTCCTTTCGGCTGTTCCCTTCAGGGATCTCCATAGCAAATCATCTGCCTCCATCTCACCCTATCCTGTGCATCTTCTACTCTTACACCAACTACCTTCATGTCTGCCTTCACCACATCCATAAATCATCCCTTTGGTCTTCCTCTGGGCCTTCTGCCTGGTAGTTCCAACCTCAGCATCCTACTCCCAATATATTCACTATCCCTCCTCTGTACATGTCCAAACCATCTCAATCTAGCCTCTCTGACTTTGTCTCCAAAACATCTAACATGTGCTGTCCCTCTGATGTACTCATTCCTGATCCTATTCATCCTCACTACTTCCAAAGAGAACCTCAACATTTTCATCTCCGCTACCTCCAGCTCTGCCTCCTATATTTTCTCCGTGCCACTGTTTCTAAACCATACAACATCGCTGGCCTCAACACCGTCTTGTACACGTTTCCTTTCATTCTTGCCGATACCATCCTATCACACATCACACCGGACACTTTTCTCCATCTATTCCAACCTTCCTGCATACACTTCTTCACCTCATTTCCACACTCCCCATTGCTCTGGACTGTCGAGCCTAGGTACTTAAAATCCTCCACCTTCTTTATCTCTGTCTGCTCCCTGTAACCTCACCCTGTTCCTCTTAGGAACCTTCATTTCTCTCCTTTCCACTGCATACCTCCACCTCTCTAGATTTTCCTCCACTTGTTCTCTGCTCTCACTACAGATCACAATGTCATCTGCAAACAGCATATTCCAGAGATTTTTCTCTCACCTCGTCAGACTGTCCACCACCGTAGCAAACAAGAAGGGGCTCAGAGCAGACCCTTGATGCAGTCCCACCTCCACATTGAACTTGTCTGTCATGCCGACAGCACACCTCACCACTGTCTTACATCTCTCATACATGTCCTGCACCACTCTAACATACTTCTCTGCCACTCCAGACTTTCTCATGCAATACCACAGTTCTTCTCTCGATACCCTGTCATATGCTTTCTCCAGATCCACAAAGACACAATGCAGCTCCCTCTGACCTTCTCTGTACTTCTCTTTTAACATCCTCAAAGCAAACACTGCGTCTGTGGTGCTCCTTCTTGGGATGAAACCAAACTGTTGTTCACAAATACTGACCTCTGCCCTTAGTCTAGCTTCCACTATTCTTTCCCATAACTTCATTGTATGACTCATCAACTTTATCACTCTGTAGTTGCCATAACTCTGCATATCTTCCTTGTTCTTAAAAATGGGCACCAGCACACTTCTCTATTCCTCCGACATTCACACTCTCTAAGACCTTGTTGAATGTTCTTGTCACAAAGTCCACTGCTACTTCACCTAGATATTTCCATACCTCCACAGGTATGTGTCATCAGGACCAACTGCCTTTCCACTATTCATCCTTTTCAATGCCCTCCTCACTTCATCAAAGGCACCACAAAAATGTGTACCAAAAATAAAAAGCATTTACATTTAATAGAAACTACACATACAAAGACAACATTAGTTTAAGAATGAATGGACATTCAGAAAATATATCGCAATAGATAGCAATCTGACGGAATCTTAGTGTGTGTGTGTGTTTTATATATACAACGCCCATACACATGTGTGTATGTCTTGTCAGGAAAGGTTGTGAAAGGCTACACCGAGTATTTAATTAATATTCAAGCAATTAAAAGGCGTCATTAACAGTCAAATAAAAGTGGGTTTAATCTTCAAACCCTTTAATAATCTGATCAGGGAAAATAGGAATTAAATCACTTTGATTTTATCCTAAAATGACCTTATAGAACAAAATGAATGCAAGTCATAACTTGAATACAAACCTGAAATCAGAAGATTGTGAGTGTGCACTGGAAAGCTTTTAAGTGTAAATATTTCTCCAGAGCATGATTGATTTCATGCATCATTGTTTTCCCAGGCACATTGTAGCCTCCACTTCAAATCTGTGCACTTGTACACTGTAGCTTCAGCACGTCCAAGCAATTTAGCAGAGTTCACCGAAACAAAAAGTCAGCTTTCCAAGGTCTTCTTAACAGCAACATAAACAGTCTGAAGTCTCCTAATCCACTAGCTGGTAAAACATGAACTTCCCTCATTGTAGGTCAAACAAGAAGTTGGAGAAAAACTGCAGTACCGAGAGACTTTTCATGCTCAACTGGAAGGTTCAGGCTCCAGTATGCTGTACAGTCAAGACAATGTTGTAAGGTGTTTACAGGTAGATGAAAAGAAGACACACTAGTTAATTATTTGCCGTGTTTATTCTAGCTCAAAACTGGACAAAAAAAAAACAAATGTCTAATACCTGACACTAGATTTCACACTTATTAAAACAGCTAATTTAACTGAACCAGAAGCAGTATATAGAGCTCTACAGATGTCACCATTACAGAGTGTTAGGTCAGTCAATAGGTGATGTCACAGAGACTACATCTTAGTGACATCACTGACAGTCCAGCTCCTACTACCCAGGACATCCCGAAATTGTCCATAACCCTTCAAAGGTAAAAAGTCATTTTATTTTATATATATATACACACACACACACACACACACACACACACACACACACACACACACATACGTACGTACAACAGATCCCTTGTTACTTCGTGCTTCAATTCATGCGGCTTCAATGCATCGTGGGATGTTTTAAAAAAAATGTTTATTGAATTAAAAAATAAGGTAATGAAGGAAAAAGAGGAAAAAGTTAAAGAAAATGCCACAAAACAAGGCCAATTATGCAAAAAAAAAAAAAAAAGGCTGTCAACAAACACAAAACAAAAAACAACCCAAAACCTCCCATCAAAACTAACATTTTTATGTGAGGTGCACATCTGAGTGCGTGCACACGCATTTGCGCACGTGCGCGTCTGTATGTATGTGCGTTTATATTTAATTTACATCTTATGCATTATTTTTTAATGTTTAATTGTTATTATGAGCATTTATAGCATTGAATATGTATTTACTGATATTATATATGCATATACATAAACGTCAGTCAGGGGGTTGAGCCTACTTCATGGAATTCGGAGGTCGCAGGGGGATCTCTGTCCCAATTAACTGCAGAGAGTGAGGGATCCCTGTGGTTATGTGGTTTATATATATATATAGAGAAAGAGATAGAGAGAGAGAGAGAGAAAGTCTGTTGGGTTTTTACACCTGAGCCTAGTGGCTCATCAGGCTGGTGCTTATCCTCGGTTTCTGTAGCATGAAGCGACCAGGAGTTCAACTCCTCCTGGATGGGACGCTAGTCCATCGCAGGTTACCTTCCCAGTATATTTTTACTGGCACCAATTTATACTGCTGGGTGAACAGAGGCACACTTGTGGTTGAGACCTTGCCCAGGGGTCTTAGCACAGTAAGGGTCTCAGTGGGATTCGAACTCACAACCTCCCGATCATGAGTGCAGCACCTGAACCACTACACCACTGTTCTCATATATGTCGTGGTACAAATGGAAATTGGGTACGACATCCAATCATACCAGTACAGATCACAATCGGGATTTGTACCGGTACGATTGGCAATCATATCAATGGACCAAGGGAAACCTAGAAACGAAGGAATGTTTGACTTTCTATTGGGATGTGTACCGGTACGATTGGTAATCGTACCCGATTTCCATTTGTACCACAACATATGTCGTGAAATACACATTTAAAATACACGTGAAATACAATTGCAAGGTCAAAGACGTCATCAAAAAATCCAACAAAGTTTTCGACAAGCTGTATGCTGCCTCTGGGATCGTCAAAACCCGTTTCAGTGCTGAAGATTCAGAGACCTTCGAACAGTTCCCATTCCTGCATTGGATAATACAGATCCCGACAGCCTCGATGAGATCATATATATCAGTTATATAGGGCGCTGGATCGCTGATCCAAAAGGTTGGGGGTTCGAGTCCCACTCTCCACAAGGTTGTCACTGTCCCGCCCAGTGCAGCTAACTGGGTTATCAAAGGCGGGCCATGTCTCTCACTGTCTATGGTGAGAGGTTCAAGTAAAGGAACCATTGCTGACTTTCATAAAGAGTAGCTGCAAAGTCGTCAGCGTGTTTCTGTCCCTTGCTAAAAAGGGATGTGACAGGAAGGGCATCCAATGTAAAAACCTCTGCCAAATCAAACATGTGAATCAGATGATTCGCTGTGGCGACTCCCGAGTAAAAGGGAAAAAGCCGAAAGGAAGACATATAGCGTGTTACCCTTGTGTTAAGACGTCGTCTCTGTGATCGTTGTGTTTACACTGTTTTGCGGACTTTTGCGACCCTAAGCAAATATGGTTTGATAGAAGTGTAAGCCTACTAGCATGTGTGCAAGTCTCATATACAGAGATGAATTAACTATCTGCTCAGATCGGCACAATCTACCATGCATACTCGGTCGGTTAAGCAAAGAAAGTTGGAATATGAAAACTCAAATGCACAAATTGCAGAACAATTACAGATATTTATTATCTTTTAGCAGAATCCTAAGAGTGTATACTTATTTTTATATTAATATTCATTAGGACTTCTACTTATTCTTTGTATGCATCTCTTGAACAAAGTTTACTTACGGCACCCTTGTGCACTTGAAAGACCAAAAGTCTGTATAACCCACAGCAAGTACACTACTTTCGCAAGTACACTACTTTCGGTATTGAGCGCTTCACATATTGTAAGCGGTGATTGGCTGTTTTAAGCTTCATGTAAAGTAACTCGGTATAAATAAGTAACTTATTTGAAATGAATGTTGATATTATTTGATATTATTTTACAATGTTATGTTTATAATAATTGATTTAGGGGTGTTTTATGAGATATGGTAATGGGATTTATGGATGTATAGTACAGTATGAGCATCATACGTCACACGTCATACGTCACTGTAACAACTTACATTCACTTTCAACTTACATTCGGCCATCCGGAACCAATTAAAAACATAAGTCGGGGAGCGTCTGTGTGTGTGTGTGTATATATATATATATATATATATATATATATATATATATATATATATATATATACACATACACACACACATATACATACACCGGCCGGTTGTGTTGATAAAACACGTGTGTCCCCTATCCTACTCTGTCCTAAAAAGTGACCAAAGCAAAATCAGTATCAACCGTGCCTTGTGATTGATCAATTTCACCAGTTTGGTGAACAGCGATTCTCATTGTCTTAACAAAAAAGGTGGAAAGCATGATAGAAGGGGACAATGAGGAGGCAAAAAAGCCTGTTCTCTGTCACTATTAAAGTTCCCAACGTGAAAATAATAAATAAATTAATGCATTTCAAATTGAGCAACACATTTGCTGACATTTACAAACAAATACAAGTTAATTATAAATCGCCAGCAACAGCACAGAATGTGACAAAGGTATTTGACTTTGATACTATGTTGACTGCAATATTAAAAATTGATATGTTAAAGAAACCTTGATACTTTTTCCTGGGTAGGGAGTAATGAGGGACAGGCTGTTACCCACGCAGCAAGTCCCCCCCGTCCCGGCACCACCGGAAGGATCCAATGGAAAGGCAAGTGCCGATACGACTGGGTTCCAGTGCCGCTGCAGGAGAGAATCTATGGTCAATTTAGAACGGCCAATTAAACTACAGTGCACGTCTTTGGATTGCGGGAGGAAACCGGAGCACCCGGAGGAAACCCGCACAAGTACAGGGAGAACATGCAAACTCCACACAGAAACACCCAGGCCGGGAATCGAACCCAGGCCTTCTTGCTGTGAGGCGGACGTGCTAACCACTACGCCACCATGCCGCCGGTAACACACTATATAACTGATATATATAAAACGATATATATATATATATATATATATATAACTGAACTGGGAAGAAGGAGGGGCACGTTCAGTCTGTCGTTTGTAAACAATGGACACAGTGTCATTACGTAATTACGTCAGCGTACTATGTAGGTACGTCTAAACTCAAAATTTGACTTAAAAAAACAAACAAACACGTAAAATCGAGAAAAAAAAAAACATAAAATGGATGAACGTAAGTCGGGCAGCGTCTGTATTGTTTATGTTGAACTTGTATTATCATTATATGTAGATAATTATTATTACTAAACAGAAAGTGTAGAACGGAGACTTTTGCATCATGAACCAGACTCAGTTTGCACGCCATGCCATCTAAACTCTGTATTTGAGAAAGAAAAACATGTCATCACCGCTCCTACTGGGTTCACCGAACAACACAAGCCCAGTATCATCACAGTGAGAATCAGATACTGTGTGTACGCTGAATAAGCGGAGCTCCTGACTTTCAGCAGTACTTCCAACTGCACACAGCTTTCATCTCCTGACTCATTTTATCTTCGTAAAAATTTCACTCTTAACACAATTCAGTAGGAAAAGGCGTTAACAAACCAATGTGCACAAGTTACTGCGCAACCCACACAATTTGCATTTCATGCAGCTCTAATAAACTAAACAGGAAATGTTCCCTGTTTAAGAAACACAGACCCAAGCATCACATATCAAGTTATTATCCTTAAAGTTTGTGTGTGGACATAAAGTACAGAATTCCATGGCAAGAATAATCTGCTCTTCCATGTTGATGCAAGTGGGACAGTAAACTCACGTCTATGGTTTCTACACGGAAACATTGACAAGTTGACAAGTTGACAAGTTGACAAGTTGACAAAACTTTATTACCCGTACGGGAATTCTTTGTACATTTGAAAGTGGTAACATTACACATTTAAAAACAAGACATACACATGATACATGACACATGGTAGACAACATGAACAAGCTCAACAATCATTTAAAAGACGGATGCTGAATGGAACAAAGGTTTTAAAAGCTCGATTGGTTTTAAAACGTGGCAACAAATATCTTCGTCCAGAAGGCAGCAAAACATACTCTTTGTATAAGACATGGTCAGGATCAGACAAAATCTTCAAAGCCAACTTTAAAACACGTTTTTCATAGAGATAAGACAAATCGTAAAAAGTGACTCCCGCTACTTTGGCAGCAATTAAAACAAGTTTATCTAAAGCGTGATTTGTTATTTAAAGATAAAGCACCGTACCAGCATTGAAAAGAAAAGGTTAGAACACTTTCAACAAAACAATGATAAAATAACGACATAACACTGGCACTAACATTAAAGGACCGTAGTTTTGAAGGAAGTGTAGTCTCTGTTGACATTTTTGAAAACTGCATCGGTGTTAGAGTTCCAGTTCAATTTGTTATCGATAATTGTCGAGATACTTGTATTCCTCAACAATATCCACACACTAGATCCTTGATAATCACAGGTCCAGATACGACTTGTTTGCTGCGAAAATTAATCACCATTTCCTTTGTCTTTGAAAGCGTTTAACTTTAAATAATTGTCCTCGCACCAGGTCACAAATCTGTCAATTTCGGATCTATAGCACAGTTCATTGTCTTGTATAAGTCCAACCAAAGCGGCATCATCAGCAAACTTAACCGTCAGACAATTTAGCAGCAACACACAATCATTGGTATACAATGTGAATAAGACCGGTGATATAACACAACCTTGGGGGGCTCCAGTGTTGGTGAACAACAGAGATGAACAAGATGAATTAACAATGACAAATTGGGATCTTTCGGTTAAAAAACTCTCAATCCACAATAAAACCTTGCTGTTTACACCCATGTTTAAAAGCTTAGACAATAAAATGTGAGGCTGAATGGTATTAAAAGCAGATGAAAAATCAACAAAGAGAATTCTAACATAAGATCTGGGTAATTCTAAGTGCTTGTATATACTGTTTAAAATAACAAGTTTGGCATCCTCAACACCTCTCCTTGCCCTGTATGCAAACTGATATGGATCCATCAAGTGTTGAACATCACACAATAAGAAATTTAGCACAATACGTTCGAAACACTTCATTGCAATAGATGTAAGGGCCACAGGTCTAAAATCGTTCATCTGAATGGAGTTAGCCTTCTTTGGGACTGGGACAATCTTTGATGTTTTCCAAACTAAAGGGAATTATCACATGGCTGTCGATGGAGAGTTGGTATAATTTGAAAACACATTACACAACTGTTCACAGCACTGTTTGAAATTATTCCATCAAGAGAATCGGGTCCTGAAGCTTTCCTTATATTGAGTCTGGAGAACTGGTGTTTGGCGGCCTCGGTGTAATGGTGATATTGTGGTCGTTCAGGGTGTTGATCTTGTAAGTGGATGATGCTGCGTTCATCACTGGAAATCGTGAGTGTCGAATCTGGCGTAGAACTTGTTGAGTCCTCCGAGTAACTGTTGTCGTCTCCTGTGCTGATTGATGATTGCTTACGAGGACAGCCAATCATGTTCTTGACACCCTGCCACGCTTGTCTGGTGTTGTTCGGCGAAACTGGGTCTCGACTTTGTCTTTATAGTCCTCCTTGCACTTCTTTATCTGCATGTTAATATCTCTCTGAATAGATTTCAGCTGAACAGTATCCTTAGCACAGAACAACCTTTTCTTCTCGTTTAAGAGCACTTTGAGTTCTTCGTTACCCAGGGCTTGTTATTAGGGTACAGTTTAATCTCTCTCTGAGGGATAACACTGTCCACACAAAACTTGATATAGCTGGTGATGGTGTCAGCTACTGTGGAAGAGTAAGTCACAGTTATCAAAAACATGTCCCAGTCGGTGCAGTCAGAAATAACCTTGCAGCCGCTCTACTGACTCAGGGTCCCAGGATCTGACACACTTTGTCTGCACCTTCTGCGTCTTCAGTTTCTGCTTGTAGGAAGGCAGCATGAAGATAGAGTTGTGGTCAGAGGCGCCGATGGGCGACTTAGCGATAGCTTTATAGGCGTGTTTGATGTTACCGTAACATAGGTCGATTGTTCTCTGTTTTCGTGTTGCACACTTCACATACTGCTCATAATTAGGTAAGACAGACTTGGCGTAGCACGTTAAAATCGCCTAGCCACGAACTTGGGGCTTCTGGGGAGATTGAGTCTAGTTTCTGAACTTGATGCGTGTATTACAGATGCAGCTTGGTTGTTGTTGTTGGCACTGGGGGGAATGTACACAAGAACAACAAATAATTGCCCGAACTCTCTAGGCAGATATGATGGTCTCAGGGATATCGATAGCAACTCTATGTCGGATGTACATATCTTGTCTCTCACTGTATAGTTCTTACACCATCGTTCATTCACATAGATACACACCCCACCTCCTATGGTCTTGCCTGTATCCTCCCCCTCCTATCTAAGCGTATGGGGAGCCGAACCGGGTAGCGTAAAGGGTACTGTCATCAACGGAACTATTGAGCCATGTTTCTGTCAGGCATATCAAACAACTGTCTCTAAACTCATACAAGTACGCGTACAAGCATCAAGTTCAGAAAGTTTATTTCTTAGCGATCGTGCGTTGGACAACATCAATGTAGGTAGTGGGGGTCTGGATTTCCTTGCGTACTGTACCGTCGCACCCCTCCTCTCTTACCTCGTTTTCTGTGTTTCCTCCCTGAATTACCAGATCCATCCTGAGTATCACTGAACACACATTCCGAGGGTAAATCCATAAACAACGTGCTAGCGTCAGCTCTGTCCCTGAGAGAAAATAACTTGTCCCGGTCATACTGGAGTAGACGTCTTACATCATGGCGTCTGTCACCTCTCTCACCCTGGCTGTAGCGAATAGCCAAGCCATGTTCAACGAGCACATTCAAGATGAAAATTGTCAAAAACATACAGCAAACCACCTCTTTGTTCATGATTGTTCACTTTGGTAAAAATAAATAAACATAAAAACATCACAAGGCACAAAACGAGAGAAATTGTCAGAGCACTTTCAAACGTGTGTCGCCACGGAGCAGCGGAAACATTACGGCAAACTCTGTGTATGGAAGCATCTGTCAATCAACTGGATCTTTAAGCACTGCTTGGAAGTTGCTCAACCCATGTCACACAAGAGCTCAGCTCATTTGAACTCTGCATGTATCATGCACAATCACTGCTTTTGCGGGGTCATTTGCCACTTCTTGTGTGAAGAAGGCTTGACAGTGCAAACCTAAAAACATGCAAATTTAAACATTACTGGTAAGACAGCAAAATAATATACATCACACGTAAAATTAATTCTATTAGTTACCCCAAGGCACTTCTTATTTTATATAATAGTCGCTCATATAACAGTTAATCAGAAAGAATGGGGGACGAAGCAAATTATCCTCACTGGTTCAAAAGTTACAGAATTTTAATTACGATACCATTTTATGGTCTATTTTAATTATTTTTTTATGTATGTATGTTACATTTAAAAAAAAAAATTAAATGCTTCTTACTCTACATTTTCTTATTAAATTGTGTATACACCATTTGTCACAAATTGTTTAGGTTATTTATTTAGCCCCTCTTAAAATTGGGAGGGGGGTCCCCCAACTTGGTAAAATGGCCCCAATGGTCCGTTGACATTTGGAAGAAAATCAGCCACGATTTCCTGAATATTGGTGCCATTAACATCAGACATGGAGCATTTAACCAATTCTGGCAGAGTGATGGGCATAAATTGATTAAATATGCCAATTATATACATAAACATACCATATGTCCATGTTTTAACACTTTAGTTCTGCTTTTACAGAAAAATAAATGTAATATTACAATTACTGCATTTACAATAAGTCAATGAAAATAATAAAAAAATTAAAAAATAAAACACTGTTCTCAGTGGTGGTCAGTACTTGTACATGTCCACGACGGCAGCCTTGGGGTACCAAATTATACACTTTAAATTGCTTGCAGGTTAGCATTAAGTGTTTTCCCTTTATGGCAAACCCAATTCTATGATCACATGCACTAAATATTCCAGGATTTAAGGAGAAAAATGGACTGGAGATTGTCTCATGACTTATAATTAAAGAGTTTCACAGACAGTCCATCTACAAGCCAAAAATCCCAGAAACACTTTCATTTTCTTCAATCTGAGGCATCTGTGATCAGTGGCCTCACTCTAGTCTACACCACAGTGAATCATTGCATGTTTGATTTGGCATAGATTTTTACGTCGGGTGCCCTTCCTGACACAACCCTTAGCAAAGGGGAAAGGAAAGGAAAGGAAACACGCTGACGGCTATGCAGCTATTCTTGACAAAAGTCAGCAATGGTACTTCAACATGCCTCTCACTATAGACAGTGAGAGACATCGCCGGCCTTTGATAACCCAGTTTGCTGCACTGGGGGACAGTGACAACCTTGTGGAGAGTGGGACTCGAACCCACAACCCTAGGATCAGCAATCCAGCACATTTTACCACCAGGCCACCACTGCCCCTCTGCACCACTGTCTCTGTATGTACTCATCAAAAAGTAATGCAAAGCTTCACAGAGCATTAATTTAGTGCTCAGTGAATTGCAGGACAGTCAAGAGCACAAAAAAATAAAAAAATAAAAAGATAAAAAGAACTTAAGCACTGGCCAGGAGCAACGTAATGCTGCAGTAGAATCTGCAAAGCTCAAAGTGTGTTTCAAAGTCACCTTGCCTTATCTTTCCTTTTTGTTGAATGAACATTCTGGCAAGTCACAAAGTTCCAATTCTAAACAAAACAGTGCGCGCACACGCACACACCCACCCCCACACACACACACACACACTGAACAATAAATGTAAAATTGAGAAACATATTGCTGAGATAAAGGATATAGTTTAAATTCAAGGGATTAGAGACAAAGCTTTCAAAATCAAACCCAACTGACTAAGGTTGAATTAATTGAACTACAACTCTGATTACTAAGAAGTTATAGAAATGACACCATGCAGTGGTTAACAAGTTAGTTTCATTATATACCATATTTTCCAGACTACAAATCACACGTTATTTCATACTTTGGCTGAAGGTGCGACTTATACTCCAGAGCGACTTATATGTGAAATCATTCCATATAATTCTGTTCGTCATAATAACAGACATAATTTCACATGTTTGTTATTTTTTTACACTCACAATCACAAGAGGGCACTCTTGCGCTCAGGGCACTCAGGCTTGGGTACCAGTACCTGCTCATCCTGTACCACTGAAGAAATGGCCCCAAAAAAGAAAATCCTATTCTGCAGATTACAAGCTGCAAGTAGTGAAATATGCAGCAGAAAATGGTAATCGAGCAGCGGAAAGAAAGTTTGCAGTGAACGAGAAACTTGAGGGACTGGATAATATTACTGCATTAAAAACAAGTCGCAGATTAAAAGCTAAATGGCCACAGCTGGAAGAACGAGCTCAAACATGTGTGCTTGAGAAACATGCTGCAGGGAGAGGCTTGTCAACAGTGCAGTTGCGTGTCCATGTCCAGGTAGTGAAATTATTGCATACAATTCTATTCGCCATAATAATAACAAACAATTTGACATGCTTATTTTTACAGTCATAACCGCAAGAAGGCAACAAGAGGGCATAAAATCGGAGATTACTATTACTGCGATGAAGAAAACCAAAAAAGCTAATTGCAGGCTAAAAGCTAGCTGACCACAGCTACAGTAACAAGTTCACGCATGGGGGCTTGAGCAAGGTGCATCAGGGAGAGGCTTGTCAACAGTGCAGTTGCATCTCCACATCCAGGTAGTTATCAAGGAGATGAATAGAAATTACTTTGTGTGGGTAGTTTCTTGGTGGTACCGCTTCATGCAATGCAATGCCTCTCTATCAAAGCGACCACCACGTCACAAAAACTGCCAGCAAGTTCCAAGCTAAGGTAGAAAGTTTCCATGAGTTTGCGACTTATATATGCTTTTTCTTCTTTATTATGCATTTTTTTTGCCAATGCAACTTGTACTCTGGAGCGACGTATTGTCCAGAAGATACGGTATGCAATTAACTATTTACAAAGGAAAGATATTATAATGCTGAAACTTTTGTACTCAAAATCACAGAGTCCCAAATCGATTTCCAAAGAAATGTCAGAACTTCCAACTACCCCCCCCCCCAACTCAAAGGGTAAACAACTACTCCAAAATAAACCACTCGTTTTCACCACTGAAAGGCTCTTTCTTCTTATTTTGGCTATTTCCTTCCGGGGTCGTCACAGCTAATCATCTGCCTCCAACTTCAGGGAAGTCATAATGATTCGCATGTTTGATTTGGCACAGATTTTTACATCGGATGCCCTTCCTGACACAACCTTTAGCAAGGACAGAAACACGCTGACGGCTATGTAGCTACTCTTTAGGAAAGTCAGCAATGGTTCTTTTACATGCCTCTCACCATAGACAGTGAGAGACATGGCCAGCCTTTAATAACCCAGTCAGCTGCACCGGGGGACAGTGACAACCTTGTGGAGAGTGGGACTTGAACCCCCAACCTTAGGATCAGTGATCCACCACTGGCCTACTGAAAGGCCCTTTATGCTATGTCAAGTAGTCAGTGTGTTTTGCAACATGGAAAAGATCCCTATGGACATGCACCTGTAACTGTATGCTTCAATAACTGGAAAGAAGCTAAAGAAAATTTTTTTTCTGGACTTCTTGTAAATAATTTTCACGAGTGTAACGGATTACCACACAGGATATTTGGTGAGGTTTCTTCCAAGTTGCCAGACAATTACGGAGGAATGTCATCAATTTGCAAACATTGGCAAAATGTTGAATTGATTCCCCAAATGTTGCTGACAAGTTACCATGTTCATTAAACGTTTCATAGGGTTCACCAAGCCAAAGAAAATGTGATTTAAACACACTCAAAATAAACTCACAACAAAAGTAAAAACAAATAAATAACTTAAACCTGTCTCCAAATACTCCCAATGCAAGGGTTGCAAACACCACACTGGACTTTCAAACAAATGTTTTCTGCACACAAAAAAGTGAATACATGGGGATTAGGTTAGCAATGTTCAAGAATGGTATGGGGGCATTTGGGAAAACGTTTTTGGGAATTCCAGAACAGACCACTTCTTGGTGTCAAAAATTACATCTAACATTTTATTCCTGATATTTCAGAAGTTTGAAACATTTGAAGAAGGGTTTGCAGATTACCTACAAAATATTACCGTTATTTTCAGACCATAAGCTGCACTTAAAATTTAATCTTCAAAAAAAAAAATTGAGGTGCCTTATGTCTGGATGAAGCAGCGAGACTCCATTCCACTACCGTCAAAACCCAAGTGAAGCAAGCTAATTCAGAGCTTACCATCATTGTGGGTGGATTAACCAAAAATTCTAACCGCTAGATATTGGTGTCAACAGATCATAAGTTAGAGGGATCCGGGCTTTTTGTCCAAATACCGGCATTACGGCTACCATAGTCAGATGAGTCACTGAGTAATACGTGAGTGGCTGATAAGTTTACGTCACGAGACCGGAACACTTTTTCCACCTAATCTCCGTCGCTACTGATCTGCAACTCCATGCGCGTTGATCTACCTGATACCATCAAAACCCAAGCAAAGCAGACTAATTCTGAGCTTACCATCATTCCAGTGGATTAACCAAAGAACTCCAACTGCTAGATACTGGTGTCAACAGGTCGTAAGTTTGAGGAATCTGGGCTTTATGTGCAACTCACGCAACTGTTAAACTCAGACATTGAAGATAAAGAATTTGATGGATTTATGAAAGAGGAATGAACTGAAAAAGTGAGTTTGTTGTTTTACATTGTTACAAGTGAACAATGTTGAGAGTTACTGAAAATGAAGTGAACTTACTTTTTTGGGCGAATCTAGTTTGCTCCAACTGGACAGCATTCTTGGAATATTGGCTTTTGACAAGATACTATTATCTACTGAGATCAGGCTATTGATTTTGAAAAGTTGTTGTTTAACTTGTCTGTAGTAAGAGTTGGGCCAAAACAGAAGGGAAAATAGTGCTTAGACTTTTCCTTCAATGCTGAAGGCTCATGCAGGTTTTGGAGCAACATCCATTCATCCAGATTAAGTCATTTTTAGAGAGAGTTCCCTGTTTACTCCTGCATGTAAATGCCAAGCCACATTCTTCACATATTATAACAGTGTGGCTCTGGAGAAAAAGTGAGTGGGTACCAGCCTGTCTTGCATTGAACAGGCATGTGATTTGACCATCACCAAAATATCTGAAAATGAGCCAGGGTCTGGGGGGCTGAAGCCCCCACCCCCGAAGCTCCTAGGTTTTAAGCATTTCAGAAGGGGGAAACGCTATTTCATGACATTGAAAGAGCTGTAGAAAGTTTAATTTCTAATCTCCATATGCATACTGTACCTCAACTTGTGCGTTTATCATGTGGGATTCCAACACTAATCAAAGTGTCACAGTCAAATCAAATATTCACTCTTATAGATATGTCCTGCCTCACAACACTATTATCAACAGTCATTGTCTTTAAACACAATCTGGAAACAAACTATACACGACATGCTATACATGACATAAGTTTTTTGAATTGATGTTTCTTTGTCTTTAGTGCTTTAGCATGGCACTTTCATGCCTCCTTTTGTGCAGCCTGAACTGTCCTTCTAGAGGCTGCCTTAGAAAGTTTGTTGTCCTTCTGGATGCTGAGGCGTTTGGGTTGAGATTGATTCATAGTTTTACATTTCCAATATTAATGAGCAAATTGCACGAGCACACACTCCCGCTGCTGTCGTCGTCGTTCATCGACTGCTGTAAATGCTTATTTACTCGAGGTGTCATTGAAACCTATTATTGGTATCGATATATAGATAAAAAAATTTCCGATGTATCGATACATTGGAATATTGCTGTACTGTTCCATAAATGCATTAAATAGAACAGACTACGATATATTACAGTAGTTTGTATAATGCATTGAATACAGTGAGACTTACGACCTATGCTAGTTTTGTCTGATCGACTGTACGACCGCAAAAGTCATGAAGCATGATTCATGGCAGTGCAGTGCGATTGTTGCGTACGACAGTTGTTTGCACTGCCGGCAGCGCCAGTATCTTAAAAGGCCAAGGAGGAGATGATGCAGCTTCACTTTCTAAGTGCTCAGAGCAAATCTATTCATCTACTTTCAATGCCACGTCACTGTGGCGCGAAGCTGAGATCCAATCCTTTCTGTGTGGGTGGATCTGATACCTTGAAACTCTAATTTTATTGGACTCACACGATGCAGTGTTTATGTGACGGGAAACGCGTCCCAAGTTTTGGCAATCAGCTGGTCTGCGGGTTGAAGTTTTTCCATGTCTGTCCATTTGTGTTTGCTTGCCAGCTGTGCTTGGCTTCATGGAAATGAGCCGATCAAAACGAGGGAAATTTCTCTCTTTACTCAAAAACAAAACACGCAGTCTGTGGCTGTTGTTATGATCCAATAAAATTGGAGTTTGAAGCTATCGGACCCGCCCACTCAGTGGAATGCAAAAAGGATTGGCTCGCCGCTGTGTCGAAAATAGATGTTTCGATTCAGAAGATGCACATATCGGCATTATCCGGTGATACGTGTCTCTTCTTGTTCAAAACGTTCCGTGCTGTTGAGAACACGCGCTCTGACGGCACACTAGAAGCAGGGACGTACCATTTACTGGGGGTGTCATTGAAAATGGCATTGACTACAGACGCTGTCATGAACACAGCAAGCTATAACGTTAGAAGTATCGATATCCATTTTATAGGTATCGATTATCGATCAACAATAATGATATCGGCGATATTACGATTGTCAATGACATCCCTACTATTTACATAAGTTAATTACGACAAACTGGTGAGTTATTGCGGCAATAATTTGTTTATTCTAAAAGCAGAAAAATGGTTCAGTGACCATAGAGTCGGCTCATTTGATTCAGTTCACGGAATAAACATGTGAACGTCCTACGCCTAAAACATGCATGCATTCACAATAATTTGAAAAATATAATCGGAAACTAGACAACAAAACTCTCAAACATACCTCAAAATTAACTACTCAATCGGCGACAGGTACTGGTTCTTTCACTGGGTCTTTTCTTTGCACGGAAGTTTCTGGTCGAACGGCAAACAAAGGGTTAAGCCCGTAGGGTTCTGGAATCTTCGCTTGAACACCAAATGTTCCTGCAATTGAATGCTACGGTTCCCTTTTCCATCCATTCCCACCTAAACTTGTTTTTCACGACTTTGTCTATTTCTTTGATTCGAGCAGAATCTTTTCTCTGGATCACCGACCTGCTTTCGATAGCTGAACAGATCGGACCTGGTGCGAATGTCTACGTACATGTTTCAACATCAGCGATTGGCTATTAGAAAGCCATCAACCAATCAGCAGTAACGTTTCAAGAGAGGTCATTTTATGCAAAACTCGGAACGGAATAAAAGTGGGAACGGTTATTTTGACAAATTCGGCATGAAAAAAATCGATTTATTTAATATTTTTTTTAAACTGGGCCAATGAAATAATCGGAATTCCGTGAATTCATGGAAAAATCACATGCCTGATTGAAAGTGTGTCGTGCATGAAACGCTCAATACAATAACAATGACCCAGAAGTATCGAAAGAGGCTGTAAATCAAGCAGGAATGCTAAAGAAATTTCCCATTCAACACTCACTAAGTGTTTGCAAAGTGAAGACAGTAACTGTTGTTCAAAGGAAAGATGAAGCAACACCGTGGTAACTATACCCCATCCCAAACTCCTTGGAAGATGGTATGGACAACGAATTCAGAAAGAGAACATTATAGAAAATAATCAGATTCCTCGCTACTTCGCGCTTCAATTAATGTGGCTTCAGTGCATTGCGTTTTGTTTCGTTTTTTTTTATAAATAGATAAATATTCGTCAAATTAAAAAAAAACAAAACAAAAAAACAAAAACAGGAAATTAAGGAAGAATAGGGGAAAAGTTAAGGAAAATGCCCCCAAAACAAGGCCAATTATGGAAAAAAAAACCTAAACAAACACAAAACAAAAAAAACAAAAAAACAAAAAAACACAAAAAAACCACAAAAAACCAACCCAAAATCTCTCATCAAAACCATCCGGAGATATGAACAGGGCAAGGTCAAAAAAGAAAGCGAAATAAAATCGAAGAACAAATAGAAATAGAAATGGAATAAAATCTATAGAAAGATATATCATAAATGTAAGTATTAAATATGATTAAACTTTATCCTGAGGTACAGTTATTCTGACAGTCTGGCAGAAAATTTTCAAAGAAGAAACAAATTGACTCCAGTATTATAATGAACTGGATAAGAGTGAAACTCTCTGTAAATCTGATCAGATCCGCTGTGCTGTGCTTGAGAGGAACCAGAAGTTTAAACACGGGACATAATGATATTGATAATGTGATGATTATGTAGAGAGAGAAAGAGAGAGAGAGAGAGAGAGATTGTACACAGTACAAACTCGTATAGGTTATTTATACAAGGTTTAAACACAAGTTCCGCTGTAAAGAATGCCCTGTAACGACTTACAAACAAATTCATCTCACCGGCCGTCGGGAAGCTAACTCGTTTGTAAGCTGGGGAGTGTCTGTACTTACATTGTTGCATCTGTGTGTGCACGCGCATCTGCACGCATGCGTGCGCGTGTATGTATGCGTGTCCTCTTCTTCTCATGCAGTTCCATCTGTATGTGCGTTTATTTATATTTTATTTACATCTTGTGTTATTTTTTGAAT
This sequence comes from Plotosus lineatus, assembly GCA_024760905.1. NCBI lineage: Eukaryota > Metazoa > Chordata > Actinopteri > Siluriformes > Plotosidae > Plotosus > Plotosus lineatus. Next base: position 14,388,665 of record CM045728.1, read on the forward strand.
GTTTGTTGTTATTATAAGCATTTATAGCATTGAATATGTATTTATTGATATTACAGACGCTCCCCGACTTACGTTTTTAATTGGTTCCGGACGGCCAAACGTAAGTTGAAAGTGAACGTAAGTTGTTACAGTGACGTATGACGGTCATACTGTACATACTATACTCATGTATGCTCATACTGTACTATACATCCATACTGTACATACCATTACTGTATCTCATAAAACACCCCTAAATCAATTATAATAAACATAGCATTGTAAAATAATATCAAATATATCAAATAATATCAACATTAATTTCAAATAAGTCACTTATTTATACCGAGTTACTTTACATGAAGCTTAAAGCAGTCAATCAACGCTTACAATATGTGAAGCGCTCAATACCATAAGTAGTGTACTTGCGAAAGTAGTGTACTTGCTGTGGGTTATACAGACTTCCGGTCTTTCAAGTGCACAAGGGTGCCGTTGAACTCGTTTAAAACACAGCCTGCACTAATGTGAATCCCAGCAAAGCGGAGAGTTCTTTCTTTTGTGTAAGTAAGTAAGTAAACTTTATTCAAGACATGCATACAAAGAACAAGTACAAATCCTAATGAATATAATATAAAATAAGTATGCACTCTTAGGATTCTGCTAAAAGATAATAAATATCTAATTGTTCTGTAATTTGTGTATTCGGGTTTTCATTCATATTACAACTCTCTTTGTTTAACTGGGTATGCATGGTAGATTGTGCCAGTCTGAGCAGATAGTTAATTCATCTCTGTGTATGAGACTTGCACCCATGCTAGTAGGCTTACACTTCTGACCAACCATATTTGCTTAGGGTTACAAAAGTCCGCAAAACAGTGTAAACACAAAGATCACAGAGTCGACATCCTAACACAAGGGTAACACGCTATATAACTGATATATAATGAATGCAGCGTCATTACGTCAGCGTACTACGTAGGTACGTCTAAACTCAAAATTTGACCTTTTTTCCCTACTTTGTGGATTTTGTTGGTAGAGTGATCTCTGTCCCAATTAACCGTGGAAAGTGAGGGATCCCTGTATATCCCTTTGAACACTGACCCCCTGACTAACACTTGCACCAGTACATCGGCTGCTGACATCAAGTTGTGAGACATAACTTGCTTTATTTTCACCAAATAAAAACTTGCTGATTTTGGTCATTCTAGTGAAATCCTGTAACAACAGTGGGAGTCAACAATAAGATGGTCAGCAATTGGTTATAGGGTGCCGGGGCATAATAACAGCTAACAGGTGTTTCAACGGCCGCTGGATGATATGACGGTCAGCGATTGGCTGTAAGGTGCTGAGGCATAACAACAGCTGACAGGTGTCTGAACAGCCACTGGATGATACGATGGTCAGCAACTGGCTGTAGGGTGCCGAGGCGTGCTAAAATTTGACAGATCTTTAAATGGTCGCTTTACCAGCTGCTGGATGATATGACAGTCAGCGATTGACTGTAGGATGCCAAGGAATAATAAGAGTTGACAGATGTTTGAACAGCCGCTTTACCTGCCTCTGGATGCCACACTAACCTAGCGGCCAGTAAATTGGCTGCTGGTGTTCAAAGGGTTAAACAACATCTTGTCCTAAAGAGTACTGGTATCAGTAATCCGTGCAGTGTGTGTATGGAAAGTAATATGTTTAAGTGAGAGTTTCACATAATTGACCATAAAAGTCACTAAACTGGCAAATTTTATCCCATGGACTACTAGTGGGGGCTAAACTAATGCGCCACCTCCTACCCCTGACATGACATGAGCTCGTTGGGCCAGGTTTCCAGCACAAATAATCAGCAAGCGACACTTTAGGTGATAAAAGTCCCCGCATACTAAACCCTCTTACCTTTTTCTGGTTCTATTTGTCAAGGTACTGCTCCCATCCGTTGACTTATGAGGGAATTTAGTAGGAATAGCGCCCAGTATTAGACGTGAAACTTGGACGTTTTGTCAAGTAGTTTTTCCTGGAAGTCACGTTGATAGCAGGTAAACTTGAAATGGTCTTCAGAGAATATGGACTTGCGTCCGAAAAGAAAATATTTTCAGCGCACTGGCCGATAACATGTCATCTTAGACTGAAGTTTGTTGCATGCAGCCCAGCCAATAGGACAAAACAACAAATCTGACTCACTTCCCGGGCTGAAACAGCCAATGAAAATAGGCACGATGTCACTGTGCATTCTGAATAGTAATAGTGTGGTAGCACTCATGATTACTTGATAAGAAGCAAGTTGATGTTGACGGACAGAACCGCGGATTTCATACATCACAGTTTTAAAAAGCTAGTAGTATAAATTCAGCACAGGTGAAATATTAGATTTTATTCATTATAGGTCTGAAAGCAATCACAAATCAATGCATTGTGATTTTACTTGTTAAACGACAGCTTCCCAATTTCTATGGAATGGAGATTAGAACACAAAAGGTAAAATACTTGAAGGTAGACTTCAGGATAAATCTGTACTGGAACATGATGACACATGCTCATAGTTGTAATAGAAAAATAATCAGGGAAAAATATTTTGACCTTTGAAAGCAGTTCGAGGAAAATTAATTATTCATTTGACTGGAACAACTGCATTCAGCAGAAAAATGCAAAGACCTTACAGCAATTCTGAAGACGGCAAAGATATGATATCCTGACAGCAGTATCAAACAGGAAACTTGCTTAATATAAGAGTGAATAATTATAATTATAATAAAAGAAACATGCTTAGAACATTTAAAATGAAAATGATATAACTGCTCCTCTCGCATTCCTGTCTGGAGGGAGAAGCTTTATATTTGTTGGTTACCTGTAAAGTCTCAACTTTTTTTTTTCCCCAAAAGACATCCCCACCCCCTTCACTATATTTCCTGAGCATTCCATTCAAACACTTACAGATTCCTTTACAGATTCCATACCACAAAAATAAAATTAATCTGCCCCTATTAATCTGTTTTAATTTGATACCGGAGGCCTCATGGCATTCAATACAAATAAATAAATGTCATATTGCAGAATACCATATGACACTTTTTGAAGAGGTACAATCACCATTAATATAAAAAAATGCTGCAAACTTTATGGTCTGCTATAAGGGGATCATGAATCATTATTCTAAGTGGATAATGCGTCACAAATAATGACAGACAGCTGCTCAAGGTTTGTTATCACTGAGGCTAAAATACTAAAATGAATTTCCTGTAAGAGAAAATATTGCCTTACAATTTTAATGCTGTTTAAAAACACTTTATTAAACCTCACTCACATGCACACCTAGGGGCAATTCAGAGAAATTCCACGCCAAAAAAAAAAAAAAAAAAAAAGTTACCCAAGGGGTTAATATTTTTTTTCACTCGAACAATAATTTTGTATGATTATGAATTACTGATAATTACTCAAATAAGTTTAACTAAGAAATTCTATGTGACCAGCAGCCATTTTAAATCTCATACTATGTGATTTTTGGGAAAAAACAATGAAAATAACAGGTTTTTATGAATTTATCTATCTTGTAAACTTAAGCTGGAAGTTTGTATAGTGAAGATTTTGTTGCTGATTCTCTGAAAATATTACCTTGTGGATATAAGAAAGCGACAGAAATTAATATTTGTTACCTTTCAGTTGTTGAGAAAATGATATTGAAAATATTAACAGTTCAAATTATTGAATATTGAATTGCAGGAATAAAAATGTTGTTTACTTTATAAAAAAATAAATAATTAAAAAGTTAAAAAAAAAAAAAAGGTTTTCACCAGCCTATCTTGGGCATCATGGAGCTCACTTGTATAAGATCAGACAGCATTTTCCCTCTGAGTGTGTTAGACCACCCCCAAAATACACATGCACAGAGGTTTGAAATGAGATGGCAGGCATTCCATGTCACAGGGGGCGTGACATGTGGGTCATGTGATGGGGAAGGCAAAAACATGATTGGTGGGAATTGGATAAGACTAAAATTAGTGTGGGGAAAGTCGATTTTTATTGTTAAGTCAGTTACACTACTTTTCCGAACTGGTACTTGTAGACTTGGAAGAAAAGTGAAGTTTTTCCTGGCTGTTTAACTTAAAGAGTCAATATATTTCGATCATTGTATCAGACAACAGTGATTCCTAAAAGGTGAATGATAAACACAGGATGCATTTGTTAATCTGTTTGAATGTTACGTCACATAACATGGAACCGTGCAACAACCTTTTACAGCATTTGGGAGACGCTCTTATCCAAAGTGCCTTACATTTATCTTTTTTTTTAAATACAACTGAGGATGAAGGGACTTGCTCAAGGGCCCAGCAGTGGTGATAGTGGGGATTGAACCACTGACCTTCAGATCAACAACCTACCACTTAGCCTAATGTGTATGCTTTTGGAATATGGGAGATAATACCCGGATGAAACCCGCACAAGCATGTGGAGAACGGCGATGAATCGCAGCTTTGACATAAAACAAACACCACACATGTTTTCTGTCCCAGGAAGTCTGAAACTCAAAGGAGCTAATAAAGTGCTAAACTCATTTTAAAAGCATTCAACAAGTCTGGAGACATTCAGCCAACAGTCTGAGCCGCAAAGTCACGGAAAGCTGCATAAAGTGAGCCAGTGAACAACCAGGATCCATCAAAAGTACAAGACTTAAACACCATGGAGGCATTTTGTAAACCAGGGGACAGTTTACCATGGATCTGTGACTATAAGGAGCATTTTCGGCAAGACAGGGGATGTATTTAATTGTATTTAAATGTATTTAAAATGTATTTAAAAAAAAAAAAAACAGCAGTTCAAAACATCACCTGGATACCCCTTTGGTTCTGAAAGCATATTCAAGCTATGAATGAATGACTCATTCAACGTATCCACCCAAATAATGTTATTTTTAAGACAGTGATTTACTCACCTCGACTCTCCCAGACATGCAGCACACTGCCTCATCCTCCACTGTAACTCTTAAAAAATGTAAAAAAATAGGTACCGGTACCAAAAAAATGAAATTCATCATAAATGGATCGTTTTAGGTCCTATTTGTTGGGTGAACAATTTCAAATCACCAGTCCAAATTTCATGCAATTATCTTAAACGGTTTCCGAGATAGAGCCTGTTCCGTTACCCCTGCTTCAGGCCCCAGCTCGGGCATCATTTGGAACACTTTACGGGAGACTATTCAACAAGAATTATTACTTTTAACAAACACTTAATGCCATTTCGGAAACATTTCTACAACCAAGTTCTGCATTATGGCGTTTCAGGCCTCTCAGGTAATAGGTTCTGTAGTGAAAGCCATTTCTAAATGCATTTGCCCCCCAAATTATGGTAGTACCAAATTGGCAAAGATGGCATTTTTAGATGCTCCTATTTTCAAAATTAGACACCTGGAAAGCCCCTTTATGCTATTTTCCAAGATAATGGTATTGACTGAAGCACTAATTTTTTTGGAGGCCAGTTCTTACTTTTGAAGTTATTGTCCCTCAAAAATGCCTCAAACTGCAATTTATGCCACGGGGAAAAAATGACCGAAAATGACCAAAATGACCAATCTTTGAAAATTAATTCAAATTTAACCAATCAAGTCCCAAGTATCCAAGGAAACAATATTTGATTAATCAATGTTTGTTTAATAGAAGCATCAGTTTTAGGATATCTACAATGGCTTAGGGTTTAAAGGGGGATTAGACAAGTGACATTTGACAAAAATGCCAAAAACAGTCAAATTTTGAAAATCCATTGAGCTTCAACCAACCAAGCCAATAGCCTGAAACTTTTGTTTCTACAGTAAAATGATTTCCTTAATCCATTGGATGCATCATTTGTAGGCTATCTACCACAGATTTAGCTGCGAAGGAGGTCAAACATGTTAAATGGCAAAAATAGAAAAATGTTTGAAAAGTCGAATACATAATAATTTTTTGAAACATTCAGAGTATTGTAATACATAATACTTGTAATCTTTTTTCAGAGTATTTTATTTTCATTCACTGGAAAAAGAATCAGTCCTGCTAGTCTCATCACTAGCTTGAGTCGACCCCTCCGCTGCTCATTCTAGATCTTACTCCATGTTAAGCAATACAATTTAGGGAAAGGCTTGTATGGTGAAAACACTTTTTAAGAATTACACCTTTTTCCACCCAACAGGAATATCAACGCTGCTGCACAAAACAGGCATCAACATCACCTGATGGCGACAACCGGTGGAAAGGCCATCACAACTGGTTGACCTCAGGATCGTTATAATTGGCTCCTCTGTTATGGATTCTGATTGCAAGAGTTTCCTCTTTTTTCCAATTTGATTATGAATTGAAAACAAATAAAATATAATGGGAACAAAAACTGTCTTCACATTTAGTCTACTTCTTGGCGTACATGCTGATATTTCAACTTGACATATTCCAAAGCGTTACCCATCAAAGGAGGAACCCTGAATAAAAATGGTGGCAAAATTCTTCTTGGTTTACACCGAGTCAAAAATATGAAAAATGAAATGAAATGCTGCCTCAAAAAGAAACTTATTCACAAATACACAGCATTGCCTTCTTGTTTTCCAAAGTAAAACTTGACTGGTGGAGCAAACACACATTCATGAACGTTTCATGTGGGACCAACTGGCATCAAATGTGACTCAAATTACATTTTGTGGGAAAACTATACAAAATTGGTCAAAGTATTTTAGTTTAAATAAATGATTGTACAATATGATTGAGTGATTGGGGTGCACCTCAAACCAACACGAACCTAAAAGCAACAGCATTAACGCTAAACCAGGTATTAATAATTTACACAACTTTCTTACTGTATAATAAACAATTCTGATCACAAAAATGTAGCTGAATAGAGACATAGCTAACCTAAATTTGACATGATGGGGGCATGTCAAAATTACAGGGTTATGCTCCTCGAGTGTGATGGCAAAGGGGACACATATGACCCTGGGGAACATGCTTTTTTTTTAAACATACTGTACTAGAATTAAGTGTAATTGCACATCCACTACAGTAGTTAGCAGTGGCGCGCTCATTGTGGCACTATGGTGTAGGGGTTTTTCACACCAAGCAAATGATATGAAGTGTAGTGTAGTAAACAACCCCTCAAGAAACAACATGGAAAAATTTCTATCAGTCTTCTTCTTTTTCTTTCGGCTGTTCCCTTCAGGGGTCGCCACAGCAAATGATCTGCCTCCATCTCTCCCTATCCTCTGCATCTTCTACTCTTACTCCAACGACCTTCATGTCCGCCTTCACCACATCCATAAATCTTCTCTTTGGTCTTCCTCTGGGCCTTCTGCCTGGTAGTTTCAACCTCAGCATCCTACTACCAATATACTCACTATCCCTCCTCTGTACATGTCCAAACCATCTCAATCTAGCCTCTCTGACTTTGTCTCCAAAACATCTAACATGTGCTGTCCCTCTGATGTACTCGTTTCTGATCCTATCCATCCTCGTTACTCCCAAAGAGAACCTCAACATTTTCATCTCTGCTACCTCCAACTCTGACTCCTGTCTTTTCCCCAGAGCCACTGTTTCTAAACCATACAACATCGCTGGCCTCATCACCATCTTGTACACTTTTCCCTTCATTCTTGCAAATACTCTCCTATCACACATCACACCGGACACTTTTCTCCATCCATTCCAACCCGCCTGCACGCGCTTCTTCACCTCTTTTCCACACTCTCCATTGCTCTGGATTGTTGAGCCTAAGTACTTAAAATCCTCCACCTTCTTTAGCTCTGCCCCCTGTAACCTCACCATTCCTGTTGGGTCCTTGTCGTTCACACACATGTATTCTGTCTTACTGAGACTAACCTTCATTCCACTCCTTTCCAGGGCATACCCCCACCTCTCTAGATTTTCCTGCACTTGTTCTCTGCTCTCACTGCAGATCACAATGTCATCTGCAAACATCATAGTCCATGGAGATTCTTGTCTCACCTCGTCTGTCAGCCTGTCCATCACCATAGCAAACAAGAAGGGGCTGAGAGCTGACCCTTGATGCAGTCCCACCTCCACCTTGAACTCTTCTGTCACACCGACAGCACACCTCACCACTGTCTTACATCTCTCATACATGTCCTGCACCACTCTAACATACTTCTCTGCCACTCCAGACTTCCTCATACAATACCACAGTTCTTCTCTCGGCACCCTGTCATATGCTTTCTCCAGATCCACAAAAGCACAATGCAGCTCCTTCTGACCTTCTCTGTACTTCTCTATTAACATCCTCAAAGCAAACACTGCATCTGTGGTGCTCTTTCTTGGCATGAAACCAAACTGTTGTTCACAAATGCTGACCTCTGCCCTTAGTCTAGCTTCCACTATCCCTTCCCATAACTTCATTGTATGGCTCATCAACTTTATCCCTCTGTAGTTGCCACAACTCTGTACATCTCCCTTGTTCTTAAAAATGGGCACAAGCACACTTCTCCTCCATTCCTCTGGAATCTGCTCACTTTCTAAGACCTTGTTGAATATTCTTGTCAGAAAATCTACTGCTACCTCCCCTAGACACTTCCATACCTCAACTGGTATGTCATCAGGGCCAACTGCCTTTCCACTCTTCATCCTCTTCAATGCCCTCCTCACATCTCCCTTACTAATCTTTGCTGCTTCCTGGTCCTCAACGGTCACCCCTCCTACTCTTTTTTTCTCTCTCATTTTCCTCATTCATCAGCTCTTCAAAGTACTCTTTCCATCTTCCCAGCACACTTGTGTCATCAGTCAATACATTTCCCTCTCTGTCCTTTATCACTCTAACTTGCTGCACGTCTTTCCCATCTCTATTTCTCTGCTGTGCTAACCTGTATAAATCATTTTCTCCCTCCTTACTGTCCAACCTATCATCCAAGTCATCATACACCCTCTGTTTGGCCTTTGACACCGCAACCTTCGCCTTACACTGTGTCTCCCTGTACTCCTGTTTACTCTCTTCAGTCCTCTCTGTACCACTTCTTAGCTAACCTCTTCTTTTGTACACACTCCTGCACTTCCTCATTCCACCACCAAGTTTCCTTATCTACTTTCCTTCCAGAGGACACACCAAGTACTCTCCTACCGGTCTCCCTGATCACATTGGCTGTGGTTGTCCAGTCATCTGGAAGCACTTCCTGACTACCGAAAGCCTGTTTCAACTCCTCCTTGAAGACAACGCGACACTTCCTTTTTCAGCTTCCACCACTTTGTCTTCTGCTCTGCCTTTGCCTTTTTCACCTTTCTCACCATCAGCATCATCCTGCACACCACCATCCTATGCTGTTTGGCAACACTCTCACACACTACGCTTTGCAGTCACTAACTTCCTTCAAATTACATCGCCTAACCAAGATGTAGTCTACCTGTGTGCTCTTACCTCCGCTTTCATAAGTCACCCTATGCTCCTGTTTCTTTTTGAAGAAAGTATTCACCACAGCCATTTCCATCCTTTTTGCAAAATCGATCAGCATCTGTCCTTCTGTGTTCCTGTCCTGGATACCAAACATGCCCATCACTTCCTCGTCCCCTCTGTTGCCTGCACCAACATGTCCATTGAAGTCTGCCCCAATTACCACTCTTTCACCTCTGGGGGTACTCTGCATCACTTCATCTAACTCACTCCAGAATCTCTCCTTCTCTTCTAGCTTACATCCTGCTTGTGGGGCATAAGCACTAACAACATTGACCATCACGCCTTCAATTTCTAACTTGAGACTCATCACTTTGTCTGACACTCTTTTCACTTCTAGAACATTCCTGACAAACCCCTCCTTCAAGATGACTCCTACTCCATTTCTCTTCCCATCCACACCATGATAAAACAGCTTAAACCCCACTCCTAAGCTTTTAGCTTTGCTACCTTTCCACCTGGTCTCCTGAACACACAGTATGTCCACCTTCCTCCTCTGCATCATGTCAGCCAGCTCTCTGCCTTTTCCTTGCATAGTTCCAACATTCAAAGTCCCTACTCTCAGTCCTAAGCTCACGCCTTTCCTCTTCTCCCTCTGCCTACGGACACGCCTCCCGCCTCTCCTTCTTCGACCAGACATCTGGAGTCCAATTTCCATCAGCACCCTGTTGGTTGACAACACTGGTGGCGGTCGTTGTTAACCCGGGCCTCGACCGATCCAGTATGAATTTTGTTTTGACCATTTGCATTTTTAATGTGGCAGAAGTTTTACGCCGGCTGCCCTTCCTGTCGCAACCCCCTGCATTTATCCGGGCTTGGGACCGGCATAAGGGGGAGAGACACTGGTTAGTGCCCCCCCGCCGGAAAAATTTCTATCAGTATTGAAGAGAAACGTGGACAGAGACGGAGATATAAAGACAAAAGAAAGTCGCCCAACAGCCAAAACGAGGAAATATGACGAAAACCCATGGAGCACTCAGCTTTATTGCGAATCTGTTACAGATTAAAAAAAAAAAACAATATTACTGATGTTTTTCTTTATTCTAAGTTGAACTATATTTTTCTTCTTTTAATGTTAATAAAGATATAATGTTAAGCAGAGGTGTACTAATAATTTTCTAGACAAACACCACTGTCTATAGTCATGAGCAAGGCGGTGGGGGGTGCATGAAATTTTTTTATTTTTTTTTCCCCTGGAGGGGGCATTACAGAAAACAATTGAGAAACACTATGCTACTCCGAGCTCTTTGTGCTTTCAGCTTTCAGAGGCATGTTTAGAAATCTTGTGCTGTCCTCAAATGTATATGAACTCCCTGCTCATGGCAGTCACCCCTTTCACAGCGTGATTGCTATTCCATTTCCTCAGTACTGTATATATTTTGTCAGGCTATATGTTTGTAAATGATTTAACATGCATCAACCAAAACTCAATTATACTCCCGTTACATACAAAATAAAGACGGCTGTTTCAAACTTTGATAAGCAGTGTAAAATTAATGAAATATGGACGTATGTAGAGTCCAAAGTTACTGACGGCAAACACAGCAACAATGTTGAGAAGGTCAAAATTTACTTATGAAAAAAAAATTAAGGCAAATATTTCCAAACTCATTTTGCACTGAAAATATGTATATATTCATCAAGTGGTTTCGACTTACATTTTCGAAGCTGCAATTAGCTAAACTCCCCTCTATAACTTGCATTAACTTGTTCATTTGTAGTTGGTTTGATTCTTGCGAGTGTTCAAATTGTGAGAATATGACATGAATGCATCAGTTCCAATAAGGCAAGAAAAACAGTACATGCATATTAAAATAAAATAACAAAATCAGATAGAAACTAGTGAACTTCTGAATAAATGAAGCTGGACACATTAGTCCATAATACGACATTACTTTTAGACATCAGACAAGCATTTGTGCTTCTCTACACGAATTTATAGCATACAGCTTAGTGAATTTACAGTTTCTTCTACGCGAGTTATATATCGCATTTACCATTTCACTTACTCCTTTCCATCAGTGTCGTAAATATACATGGCGCATCACATTCTCACAGTACTATAGCTCGGTAGTTTGGGTCAGTTTATCGTCTGATATTTACAGGGGAAAAAAAAAAAAACATTACCCACAACATTATGAACCTACAATGTTCACATCTTGTTTTCCTCTTCCGGGGTGTGTGCGTGTGTGTGTGTATATATATATATATATATATATATAAATAAAAGTGTGTGTGTGTGTGAGGCGCTCCACCAAATGTAGGCGCTTGTCGCAAGTGACGTATGGTGCTTCCGAGATGAAGCGCGGCTTATTCGGACTTCCGATCTTTCAAGTGAGCAAGTGCGCATTAAATACTTGTTTAGTATATATATATATATATATATATATATACATATACATATACACACACACACACACACACACACACACACACTTTTCATTAAGTGCCGGGAGCCGGCGAAAGTGCCGGCTACTATTAGCCTAGCGTCAGTTATATTTTATAATAGTAAATAATAATAATCTTTAATAAAAACATTTTCACGGCTTTCTTAAGCTACTTGACAACACGATCACTTGTTTTGATAATTTCTCAATCGGTTCACTTCCGATATCCCATGATGCACTATGCTACCTCATTCAAAAGCGCGGCGCTTTTTATATACGTGCCGCCATGTGCCTGTGCTCCCGTGTAGATCTAGATCGTGAGGGGTCATACAAACCCAGGTAAAATATAATCCAAACTGATGTGACTCGTACCGACAAGCATGGCGCCGAAGTGAAGAAGATCTAAACAACCAACAGAAAATACGTTGTGGAAGCGACTCAAGACCAATGATTCCACTGTTTGAAAAATTCGTATCTAATGAAATAGGTAAAAAAAAGTTTGTCATGTCCGAACACAAATTATTTCTTGATTGCACTGAGCGATAATAGTGAAAACTGCCCCCAACTAAACTAGCCTAATCTTATTCTAATAGACGAATCTTATTAATCCTAAAATTATATTACATAAACAGTTTTGACAGATGAGGGAAGCAGTTTGATTCACAAATGTTCTATATTATTAAGGTAACTGTTAGATTTTTCAAATAAGAAATTTTATACTTTATTATATATAATTATATATAAATATATATATTTATAATTTATTTTATAAATTTTATATACTTTCCTTTAAGTAGTAAGTCTACTATTCTTGTCACAAATACTATTTTTATAATAGAAATTTTTAGATTTATTTGCTTCTAGCTTGTCTGATTTCCTCATAAATATGGGCCCAGAATGCACCACAGAGCACATGAATTTTAAACATTTTTCTGGAGATGGCCCCCCAGACCCCCACTGCGGGAGGCAACACCCCCATTCCCATGCTTGCCTCAAACAATTTCCACCCCCAACGTATCAATATACTCATTCTACTCGAAAACATAATGAATACCCTGCATATGTACATAGTAATCCCCCTTATTTCGCGATTAATGGGGCCAGCCCTCTCCACGATATGTGAAAAATCGCGAAATGACTTCTGACACTTCTTAAGGACACCCACCCACCTATATATTATATAAAATTTATATAGAAGTTAATTTTAAAGTGTTCTATGCATTTTAATGTCATACAGGTAACGTGTATTAATATATAAATAAATTATACACCTTATAATGACAATAAATATACTAGTCCTTCTCAAAAAATTAGCATATTGTGATGAAGTTCATTATTTTCTGTAATGTACTAATAAAAAATAAACTTTTATATATTTTACATTCATTGCACACCAACTGAAATATTTCAAGTCTTTAATTGTTTTAATACTGATGATTTTGGCATACAGCTCATGAAAACCCAAAATCCCTATCTCAAAAAATTAGCATATCATGAAAAGATACTCTAAACGAGCTATTAACCTAATCATCTGAATCAACCAATTAACTCTAAACACCTGCAAAAGATTCCTGAGGCTTTTAAAAACTCCCAGCCTGGTTCATTACTCAAAACCGCAATCATGGGTAAGACTGCCGACCTGACTGCTGTCCAGAAGGCCATCATTGACACCCTCAAGCAAGATGGTAAGACACAGAAAGAAATCTCTGAGTGAATAGGCTGTTCCCAGAGTGCTGTATCAAGGCACCTCAGTGGGACGTCTGTGGGAAGGAAAAAGTGTGGCAGAAAATGCTGCACAACCAGAAGAGGTGACCGGACCCTGAAGAAGATTGTGGAGAAGTGCCGATTCCAGACCTTGGGGGACCTGTGGAAGCAGTGGACTGGACTACCGGTGCCGCATTCCCGAGGTCAAGCCACTTTAGAACCAGAAACAGCGGCAGAAGCACCTGACCTGGGCTACAGAGAAGCAGCACTGGACTGTTGCTCAGTGGTCCAAAGTACTTTTTTCAGATGAAAGCAAATTTTACATGTCATTTGGAAATTAAGGTGTCAGAGTCTGGAGGAAGACTGGGGAGAAGGAAATGCCAAAATGCCTGAAGTCCAGTGTCAAGTACCCACAGTCAATGATGGTCTGGGGTGCCATGTTAGCTGCTGGTGTTGGTCCACTGTGTTTTATCAAGGGCAGGGTCAATGCAGCTAGCCATCAGGAGATTTTGGAGCACTTCATGCTTCCATCTGCCGAAAAGCTTTATGGAGATGAAGATTTTCATTTTTCAGCACGACCTGGCACCTGCTCACCGTGCCAAAACCACTGGTAAATGGTTTACTGACCATGGTATTACTCTGCTCAATTGGCCTCAATTGAACCCCATAGAGAATCTGTGGGATATTGTGAATAGAAAGTTGAGAGACACCAGACCCAACACTGTGGATGAGCTTAAGGCCGCTATCGAAGCATCCTGGGCCTCCATAACATCTCAGCAGTGCCACAGGCTGATTGCCTCCATGCCACGCCGCATTGAAGCAGCCATTTCTGCAAAAGGATTCCCGACCAAGTATTGAGTGCATAACTGAATATAATTATTTGAATTTTGACTTTTTTGTATTAAAAACACTTTTTTTTATTCGTCAGATGAAATATGCTAATTTTTTGCGATAGGGATTTTGGGTTTTCATGAGCTGTATGCCAAAATCATCAGTATTAAAACAATAAAAGAACTGAAATATTTCAGTTGGTTGTGCAATGAATCTTAAATACATGAAAATTTAATTTTTATCAGTACATTACAGAAAATAATGAACTTCATCACAATATGCTAATTTTTTGAGAAGGACTAGTATATAAATACTGTATAACAAGCCTTATAAATAACAAATCCACAGCCACGTCAAGGAGAAGAATCACTGGCGGCACTGGTGCTTGATTGGGGCTCGTCAGTGCCCCCAGAGCCTTTGCTTTACAGTAGTACGTATCATGTTAGTGTCCAAACTGTCATTATTTTTATAGCAGTCCGTAATCAACAACGATAAGCCATTTTCCATTTTTACAACTGCCTTATTGCGGCGTTTATCTCTTTCTCTTTCTGCATGCGCTGGTGAGGGGCGTGGCTGTTACCTGCAGGTGAAATACAGAGAGCTTACCTCAATTGACTCAGCCATCAGCGCACTAGAGGAGCTCCGTGCTCGACACTGCTTTTCCCCTCACCACTACGGTGAACACAATTTTCCAGCACTCCACTGCTTCCCCTGAGCTCAATAAAAGTCTTTGTTTCATCGTACTTGGTCTCCTGCATCTTTGGGTCCGACTGATATGCATATTTTCTCTTCCTACTTCTTAATGCAGCGCACAGTCGACTCGTGAATGACGTAATGGCGAGCCACAGACGCAAAACTTTACCCGTCTTTTAATAAATCTAGAAGCTTAACTTTCTCACTAACTGTCATCATTTTTCTTTTCTTTTTCGGTTCACTAAATGATCTTCCTGTGACGCCGGGAGCATCAGACCCTCGCCATGCCCCTCACCAGCGCATGCAAAGAGAAAGATAAACGCTGCCAACTTGCACAGATCATAACACTTCCTGGGCGTTTTGAGGCTATTTTCAAGGCCTGGGCGTATACAACAGTACTTAGAAGCACAAAGAGAGAAAAACTTAGGCACTTGGCTGGAGAACTGCTGATACGTAGCATAAACGAACTAACAATGCTGCTCGAACACAAAAGACTGGAAGCCCCATGGTGTTGGATGCTGAGAAATACAATCTCGACCAATCAGCTTTCTGGATTCACAGCCAATCAGAGAACACTCAAGTCAAGCAGGACAACAGAGCATGTTGGGCAGCATAGTTGAATGTGGTGCGTGTGAATTTTGAATACTGTACTGTAATCTTTAATTTTTTTAATTTCCCGATGGGAAATCCGTGATATTGCGGGGACGTGTAGTAGGAAACGTGAAGTGGCGGGGGATTACTGTGTATATGTGTGTGTATTTTATATTATATGTATATGTGTATGTGTGTGTGTGTGTGTGTGTGTGTGTGTGTGTGTGTGTGTGGCAGGCCACTGCTCTGGGTGTGTGCACTCACTGTTTGTGTGTGTTCACCTTGGATGGGATAAATGCAGAGGCAATCATTTCCCTTGCAGAATTAATAGAGTATTGCCAAAAAAAACAAACAAAAAAAACCCCACACTTTTTTTGTTGTTGTTGTTTTTGTTTTTCTTTGTGGCCATTAGAAGAAACAGCTTTTTTTTTAAGGGCTAATGATTTTATAAGATAATGCATAATTAAGAAGGGAGCACAGATGCATTTGCAGTATTAAAGCTTGTATACTGTATAAGTCCTACTTGTATTGTTCATATTGTGATATTTGTACAACTCGAAGGCAATCAAAAATTACATGAGAACCAATAGTTTTCCCAATTACGAACCCTTAAAAACTACTATGTATATGTGTGTGTATGTATATGTAAATGGATATTACATATATAAGGGCAGTGGTGGTCTAGTGGATAGGGCGCAGGATCGCTGATCGAAAGGTTGGGGGTTCGAGTCCCCACGGGGTTGTCACTGCCCCCCCCCCAGTGCAGCTAACTGGGTTATCAAAGGCGGGCCATGTCTCTCACTGTCTATGGTGAGATGCATGTAAAAGAACAATTGCTGACTTTTGTAAAGAGTAGGCTGCAAAGTCGTCAGCGTGTTTCTGTCCCTTGCTAAAACGGTTGTGACAGGAAGGGCATCCGACGTAAAAACCTCTGCCAAATCAAACGTGCGAATCAGATGATTCGCTGTGGCGACTCCCGAGTAAAAGGGGAAAAGCCGAAAGGAAGACAGATAGACATATATATACACACACATATATATATATATATATATATATACACACACACACACACACAGTGGTATAAAAAAGTATCTGAACCTTTTGGAATTTCTCACATTTCTGCATAAAATCACCATCAAATGTGATCTGATCTTTGTCAAAATCACACAGATGAAAAAACAGTGTCTGCTTTAACTAAATCCACCCAAACATTTATAGGTTTTCATATTTTAATGAGGATAGCATGCAAACAATGACAGAAGGGGGAGGAATAAGTAACTGAACCATCACATTTAATATTTTGTGCCCCCCCTTTGGCAGCAATAACTTCAACCATCGATCAGGACAAATCTTGGCCCATTCTTCTTTACAAAACTGCTGTAGTTCAGTCAGATTCCTGGGATGTCGGGCATGAATCTCTGTCTTTCAATGGGGTTCAAGTCTGGACTTTGACTCTGTTTTGGATCATTGTCTTGTTGCAGCATGTGCAAGTGCAAGTGTTGCGTACACAGTTGTTTGCGCTGCCGGGAGCACCAGCAACTTAAAAGGCCAAGGAGGAGATGATGCAGCTTCACTTTATAACTGCTCAGAGCAAATCTATTCATCTACTTTCAATGCCACGTCACTGTGGCGCGAAAAGGAGAGCCAATCCTTTCTGTGTGGGCGGGTCCGATACCTTGAAACTCTAATTTTATTGGACTCACACGTCATTGCACGCTGCAGTGTTTATGTGACAGGAAGCGCATCCCAAGTTTTGGCAATCAGCTGGTCTGTGAGTTGAAGTTTTTCCATGTCTGTCCATTTGTGTTTGCTTGCCAGCTAT
The DNA here is from genome assembly GCA_024760905.1 of Plotosus lineatus. NCBI lineage: Eukaryota > Metazoa > Chordata > Actinopteri > Siluriformes > Plotosidae > Plotosus > Plotosus lineatus. The sequence continues at coordinate 14,406,068 of CM045728.1, forward strand.
GCTTGGCTTCGTGGAAATGAGCCGATCAAAACGAGGGAAATTTATCTCTTTACTCAAACAACACGTGCAGTCTGTGGCTGTTGTTATAATCCAATAAAATTCGAGTTTGAAACTATGGGACCAGCCCACACAGTGGAGTGCAGAAAGGATTGGCTCTCCATTGCGCGTCACAGGGACGTGGAATTGAAAATAGATGTATAGATTTAAATGCGTGAGATTTATTCATCTGTTTTTGTTTGGCATGAGTGTATTTGGATGGAAAGTCGACATACGACCAGATCGATTTCCGACCGGTCTGCCAGAACCAAAAGCGGTCGTAAGTCGACGACTGTCTGTATGTATGTATATAAATATTATATTATATACACACACAGAGACACACACTCTTGCCTCGGTTTAACGAACTAATGGAGGGAACACTGGTCCGAAGTACGCGATTATCCGAAGTTTCCGATTCCATATATTTCAACGATTACATCACGAAAAAATTTTACTTAAGCACACTATGTAATCTGCAAATGTAAATACTGTACCTATACTCTGTAAATGTACACCATAAGATCAGGTGTTGGGAACCTTTTTGACGAAGAGAGCCAAAAAAAAAAAAAAGACATTTTAAAATCTAATCTAATCCTATGAGAGCCAAATATTTATTATATATGCGCACGAGCCAGATGTGGCTGTTTTGATGACTGTATCTGGCTCTCAGATAAATCAAGTGGCCTTTCTTAACAGAATAACGAATACATAATTTCACTATCATTTCAACAAAAGATACAAAAAAAGCCATCAAGTAAAACAAAAACAGATGAATCTCGCGCATTTAAATCTATACATCTATTTTCAATGCCACGTCACTGTGGCACAGTAGAGAGCCAATCCTTTCTGCACGCCAGTATGTGGGCGGGTCCGATACCTTCAAACTCTAATTTTATAGGATTATAACAACAGCCTCAGACTGCGCATGTTGTTTTTGAGTAAAGAGGTAAATTTCTCTCGTTTTGATCAGCTCATTTCCACAAAGCCAAGCACAGCTGGCAAGCAAACACAAATGGACAGACATGGAAAAACTTCAACCTGTAGAGCAGCTGATTGCCAAAACTTGGGACGCGCTTCCCGTCACATAAACACTGCATCGTGCGAGTCCAATAAAATCAAGGCATCGGACTCGCCGGCATACAGAAAGGATTGGCTTTCCGCTTCGCGCCACAGTGACGTGGCACTGAGAATAGATTTAAATGCGCGAGATTTCTTCAAGCCAGTCCGGTCATCTGGCAGACACTTTCGGAAACAACGGCCCGCATCTGGACGATCTGGACTAGTCGAAAGCTACAGATTGTGTCTGTTGCATCCAAAATCCGTTAAAGCAAAGTCCGTAAAACCGAGGCATGGGTGTATTTATTTCTGCTTGTATTCTTCTTGTATTTATTTCTGCTTGTATTCCAGTCCTGATTTGAGATAAAGAAGCAACTACCTCTTGAAAAGTTAGCTGTGCAGGCTTGATTTAGTTTAACACCTCATCGAATATAAACTATTTAAATCTGAATTAGGGCACCATTTAAAAAATTAATAAATAAAAATTACAGTACACGTGTCTGGACAACCAACTGGGGTATATTGCGGGGGGTTAAAAACACCTTCATGTTAGGTATATGCGTTATGCAAGTATAAACACAGCTAATTAATTGACAGTAAACAACTTGAGAGCTGATCTGCCACGTGAGCAGCCAGGGAACCCATAAATAGTCTATCAGAGCGTCTCTCTATGCTTGACCTGCCTTTGGATATGTAAAATTTTCCAGGGATCAGCAAGTCATAATGTTTTGATGACAGGAGCACAGACAGATGGAATATAGGTTACTAGTGTTGCTTCGTAACGGCTGGGCAATATGACTGAACATTTTATGCTAAAATGCCTTCAGGGTACACAGATCATTAACGACCAGGAACAAATGTTTGCACACTTTATTAGGAATTCAAACACCCCATGGTGATGCAAAGATTGTTTTTTTTTTTTTTTTAATGAATACAGACTGCACCAAATTTAACTCCCTCCCATGCAAGTAAACCATTATAGCAAACAGGTAATACAAAAATTAATCATCGCCTAAAAGCAAAGCTCTTCACGAGATTTCTGTGAATGTCCTTCTGGGGTTTATTGAGTGAGTATCTGTCTAATTGCTGGTTTTAAAATTTTAAATTAATATCAATGTTTTTAAAATTTAAGCCAGATTCACTGGAAAAGTTCTTTCATCCCCTAAACTGCGTAATCCTAATTAGAGTTGCAGAGAGGCTGGCGCCCATCTCAGCCAACTCCGGGCAAGGGCGAGGTACACCCTGGACAGCTCGGCAGGCCATCGTAGGGCTGACACTCACACAACCACTCACACCTATGGGCAATCTGGAACAGCCAGTTAACCTACTGTGCTGTTTTTTGGTGGTGGGAGGAAACCGGAGTATCTGGAGGAAGCCCACACTAGCACAGGGAAAACATACAAACTACACAAAAACGCTCGAGCTGGAAATCAACCCCAGGACCTTGTTACTGTGATGCGGATGTGCTAACCACTATGCCACTGAGTGGCAAAAATGTTTAGAAAAACATCTTAATTTGTTGCCATTAATATTGTTAATATTATATAAATGAATAAATGTCAGCACTACAAGTTCCCACCAAAGAATCAACAGCCAATCAGCACCAAGATTTATAACAGTCAATTAGCATCTCCATTTGGGGTGTTGAAAATAACCATTGCATCACAACGCGGACAAGTCAGCAAGACAATTGATTATAGTTGGCTGGACAATTTAAAAGGAAAGTTAAAAACCAAGTTGTGTTAGCTCTTAATTCCGAGCCCCGAGTCTAGCTGGAACACGAAATGTTGGCATGTTGTTTAAATCCCAATCAGGTGCAGCTGAGCAGTTTCATGTAGAAGCAAGAGAGTGCAAGTTCTGCAAGTGGAAGCACATCTGACCGACACTGAATCCCCCCCCCCCCCAAAAAAAGGGGGGAAAAAAGGAGTTCGTTTGTATTCATTTTTTATTACGTGAGCAAGAAGCATTTATGAAAACTTGCCATTTGTTAAAAAAAACAACAACATCTGTGCATGTGAGAGAAGCCATTCATCATCTCTATAGGTATGTGTGTGTGTGTGTGTGTGTGTGTGTGTGTGTGAGAGAGAGAGAGAAACTGTGTTAAAAAAGAAAAAAAGGATGTAAAGCTATGTTTAGATCGGTGCTATTAATATACATATTTGTGTATAGTCTAAAAAAAAATAAGGACGAATAGTTTCCTGCTTTTATTCTTTTCACGAAAAAGTAGACATGTTCAGTATTTTAGAAAATTGGGGCTGCACTGCATAATAACATTGAATCCGATCGTTAATATTAATAACAACTGAACTGAGTCCTGTGATCCGTAAAGATGCTGAACTCTAATCCCCATGCATACAACCACCTGACCGACAGAAGTACAAACCATGTCAAGTCAGTTGGGCTGCGCATTAAAACCGATTCTAACATGCAAACAATACATATTGCGATACTCTGAAGCAAAACCGTTTTTCTGACATGCATTCGGAAAACTTCGGAACAGTAAACAAAAACTTCGGCTATTCCCGCTAATTGAACCAGAAGTAATGGTTTCATCATAGATGGCAACAGCAAAATGTATTTTCAGAGGAACTTTAGCGGTGGTTGGGGGGTCTGGGGGTGAGGTCCAGGGCGGAGCCTGTTTGCTATCCACAGTTGGTCAACATATCATCTAGCATCAGGCATGTGATTTGACCATCACCAAAATATCTGAAAATCAGCCAGGGGTCTTGATTTCATGACACTGAAAGAGCTGTAGAAAGTTTAATTTCTAATCTCCATACACATACTGTACCTCAACTTGTGGGTTTATCATGTGGGATTCCAACACTAATAAAAGTGTCACAGTCACAAATCAAATAGTCACTCTTATAGATATGTCCTGCCTCACAACACTTATCAACAGTCATTGTCTTTAAACACAATCTGGAAACAAACTATACACATGACATGCTATACATGACATAAGTTTTTTGAATTGATGTTTCTTTGTCTTTAGTGCTTTAGCATGGCACTTTCATGCCTCCTTTTGTGCAGCCTGAACTGTCCTTCTGGAGGCTGCCTTAGAAAGTGTGTTGTCCTTCTGGATGCTGAGGGGTTTCGGTTGAGGCTCAGATTCATGGTTTTAGATTTCCAATATTAATGAGCTAATAACCTGCTGCTGTTTAGAAACACTGAATAACAATGCCTATTTACATAAGTTAATTACGAAAAAATGGTGAGTTAATGCAGCAATAATTTATTTATTGTTCAGTGACCATAGAGTCAGCTCATTTGATTCAGTTAACAGAATAAACACATGAACACCCTACACCTAAAACATGCGGCATTCACAATAATTTGAAAAATATAATCGGAAATTAGACAAGAAAATTCTCAAACATACGTCAAAATTAACTACTTGATCGGGGACAGAAACTGGTTGTTTCACTGGGTCTTTTCTTTGCACGGAAGTTTCTGGTCAAACGGCAAACAAAGGGTTAAGTCCATAGGGATCTGGAATCTTCGCTTGAACACCAAATGTTCCGGCAGTTGAATGCTACGGTTCCCTTTTCCATCCATTCCCACCTAAACTTGTTTTTCACAACTTTGTCTATTTCTTTGATTCGAGCAGAATCTTTTCTCTGGATCAGCGACATGCTTTCGATAGCTGAACAGATCGGAAGTGGCGCGAATGTATACGTACATGTTTCAACATCAGTGATTGGCTGTTAGAAAGCCATAAGCCAATCAGCAGTAACGTTTCAAGAGAGGTCATTTTATGCAAAACTCGAAACGGAATAAAAAGGTTATTTTGACATATTCGGCGTGAAAAAAAAAAATCTTTTTTTTTTTTTTTTAAACTGGGCCAATGAAAAAATCTGAATTCCGTGAATTCACGGAAAAATCACATGCCTGTACCATAGACGAATTGGAATATAATTATTTGTAAACATATATGGATTTGCAATATAATATATACACAGAATTGAGAAATAGGTCAACCGTTGCTCTGTGTTTTGTGTTGTATAAATGAAAGTCATAATAAATGAAAGAAAAATGCAGCCGTGAGGGTGGGGCACAAGCCAGTGTCTCTCCCTCACGCCAGTCCCAAGCCCGGATAAATGCAGAGGGTTGCGTCAGTAAGGGCATCCGGGGTAAAACAAATGGCAAATAAAACATGCGAGTCATATCAAGAAAATTCATACCGGATCGGTCGAGGCCAGGGTTAACAACGACCACCATCAGTGCTGTCAACCAACAAGGTGCTGGTGGAAATTGGCAGGAAAGGCAGGAGTCTCGAACTGAAAGTAGGGACTTTGAATGTTGGAACTATGACAGGAAAAGGTAGAGAGCTGGCTGACATGATGCAGAGGAGGAAGGTGGACATACTGTGTGTTCAGGAGACCAGGTGGAAAGGCAGCAAGGCTAGAAGCTTGGGAGCAGGATTTAAGCTGTTTTTTTCATGGTGTGGATGGGAAGAGAAATGGAGTAGAAGTCATCTTGAAGGAGGAGTTTGTCAGGAATGTTCTAGAAGTGAAAAGAGTGTCAGACAGAGTGATGAGTCTCAAGTTAGAAATTGAAGGCATGATGTTCAATGTTGTTAGTGCTTATGTCCCACAGGCAGGATGTGAGGTAGAAGAGAAGGAGAGATTCTGGAGTGAGTTAGATGAAGTGATGCAGAATACCCCCAAAGATGAAAGAGTGGTCATTGGGGCAGACTTCAATGGACATATTGGTGCAGGAAACAGAGGGGACGAGGAAGTGATGGGCAGGATTGGTATCCAGGACAGGAACGCAGAAGGACAGATGTTGGTAGACTTTGCAAAAAGGATGGAAATGGCTGTGGTAAATACTTTCTTCCAGAAGAGAGAGGAGCATAAAGTGACTTATAAAAGCGGAAGTAGGAGCACATAGGTAGACTACATCTTGTGTAGGCGATGTAATTTGAAGGAAGTTAGTGACTGCAAAGTAGTAGCGGGTGAGAGTGTTGCCAAACAGCATAGGATGGTGGTGCGCAGGATGACGCTGATGGTGAGAAAGGTGAAAAAGGCAAAGGCAGAGCAGAAGACAAAGTGGTGGAAGCTGAAAAAGGAGGAGTGTTGTGTTGTCTTCAAGGAGGAGTTGAAACAGGCTTTGGGTGGTCAGGATGTGCTTCCAGATGACTGGACAACCACAGCTAATGTGATCAGGGAGACAGGTAGGAGAATACTTGGTGTGGCATCTGGAAGGAGAGGAGATAAGGAGATTTGGTGGTGGAATGAGGAAGTGCAGGAGTGTGTACAACAGAAGAGGTTAGCTAAGAAGAAGTGGGACACAGAGAGGACCGAAGAGCATAAATAGTAGTACAGGGAGACACAGCGTAAGGCGAAGGTAGCGGTGTCAAAGGCCAAACAGAGGGCGTGTGATGACTTGTATGCTCGGTTGGAAAGTAAAGAGGGAGAAAATGATTTATACAGGTTGGCACAGCAGAGAAATATTGCTGGGAAGGATGTGCAGCAAGTTAGAGTGATTAATTGTGAACAACAAGTTTGGTTTCATGCCAAGAAAGAGCACCACAGATGCAGAGTTTTCCTTGAGGATGTTAATAGAGAAGTACAGAGAAGGTCAGAAGGAGCTTCATTGTGCCTTTGTGGATCTGGAGAATGCATATGACAGGGTGCCAAGAGAGGAACTGTGGTATTGCATGAGGAAGTCTGGAGTGGCAGAGAAGTATGTTAGAGTGGTGCAGGACATGTATGAAAGATGTAAGACAGTGGTGAGGTGTGCTGTCGGTGTGACAGAAGAGTTCAGGGTGGAGGTGGGACTGCATCAAGGGTCAGCTCTGAGCCCCTTCTTGTTTGCTATGGTGATGGACAGGCTGACAGACGAGGTTAGGCAAGAATCTCCATGGACTATGATGTTTGCAGATGACATTGTGATCTGCAGTGAGAGCAGAGAACAAGTGCAGGAAAATCTAGAGAGGTGGGGGTATGCCCTGGAAAGGAGGAGAATGAAGGTTAGCCTCAGTAAGACAGAATACATATGTATGAATGCCAAGGACCCAAAAGGAACGGTGAGGTTACAAGGAGCAGAGATAAGGAAGGTGGAGGATTTTAAGTACTTAGGCTCAACAATCCAGAGCAATAGAGAGTGTGGAAAAAAGGTGAATAAGCGTATGCAGGCTGCTTGGAATGGTTGGAGAAAAGTGTCCGGTGTGATAGGAAGGTATCGGCAAGAATGAAAGGAAAAGTGTACGTGATAGGAAGGTATCGGCAAGAATGAAAGGAAAAGTGTACAAGACGGTGTTGAGGCCAGCGATGTTGTATGGTTTAGAAACAGTGGCCCTGGGGAAAAGACAGGAGGCAGAGCTGGAGGTAGCAGAGATGAAAATGTTGAGGTTCTCTTTGGGAGTAACGAGGATGGATAGGATCAGGAATGAGCACATCAGAGGGACAGCACATGTAAGATGTTTTTGAGACAAAGTCAGAGAGGCTAGATTGAGATGGTTTGGACATGTACAGAGGAGGGATAGTGAGTATATTGGTCGTAGGATGTTGAGGTTGGAACTACCAGGCAGAAGGCCTAGAGGAAGACCAAAGAGACAATTCATGGATGTGGTGAAGGAGGACATGAAGGCAGTTGGTGTAAGAGAAAAAGATGCAGAGGATAGGGTGAGATGGAGGCAGATGATTCGCTGTGGCGACCCCTGAAGGGAAAAGCCGAAAGGACAAGAAGAAGAAGAAATGAAAGATTATAAAAAAATACACAAATATTCCCTGTAAACCACTTTATAAATTTCTGAAACATTTTCAACTAACTGTCCCAGCCTGCTAGTTACTAATTAATGTTGAGATAACACTCAGGTAAATAACAATGGCAGTGTATTAATTAATATGACATTGGTCACCAATGTATTGAGTATTTTCAAATTGAACACAAATTTGGCTGCAAATTAAAAAAAATGAATAAAATGAAAATAAAATTCTCATAAAGGGAAGGGAAAAGCCGAAAGGAAAAGAAGAAGAAAAAAGACAGTAATGACCGATTTGAGACAAAAACGGAATTCTGCGGATCCGCGGAAAATTGATGTTTCAATGAAAAAAAAAAAGGCAACTGAAGAGGATGACAGCTTTACTACTGTGTGAAAAGGTTAAAAAAAACATGTCAGATGGAACCATTGATAAAGCAAATTCTGTGAGCAAAACATGCAAAGGTGACATCAAATTTTTAGGGTGTACATTGAATCTGATCGCTCATATGCGACTACACCATGCTAAACTTATTACTCTTACTGCAATTAAGAAAACAAAAAAGCTAATCACAGCTAAAAGCTAGATGGCCAAAGCTAGAGGAATGGGTGCTTGAGCACCGTCCTGCAGGGTGAGGCTTGTCAATAATGCAGTTGCGTCTCCACACCCAGGTAGTGAAATTATTACATATAATTCTGTTCGTCATAATAACAAACAATTTCGCAGGTCTATTTTTACACTCACAACCGCAGGAAGGTAACAAGAGGACAGAAAAGCAGAGATTATTAGTACTGCAATTAAGAAAACAAAAAAGCTAATCGCAGACTGAAAGCTAGATGGTCACAGCTAGAGGTACAAGCTCGCACATGGAGGTTTGATTGCTGCAGGGAGAGGCCTGTCAACAGTGCAGTTGCGGCTCCACATCCAGGTAGTTGTCAAGGAGATGAATATAAATGACTTTGCATGAGGACTTTCTTGGTGTTATTGCTTCATGCAACGCAACTGCCTCTCTATCAGAGTGAGAACCACACCGTCACAAAAACTGCCAGCAGATTTCCAAGCCAAGGTAGACAGTTTCCATGAATTTGCGGCTTATACTCCAGTGAGACTTATGGGATAGTGAGTATATTGGTAGTAGGATGCTGAGGTTGGAACTAACAGGCAGAAGGCCCAGAGGAAGACCAAAGAAGATTTATGGATGTGGTGAAGGCGGACATGAAGGTCGTTGGAGTAAGAGTCGAAGATGCAGAGGATAGGGAGAGATGGAGGCAGATCATTTGCTGTGGCGACCCCTGAAGGGAACAGCCGAAAGAAAAAGAAGAAGACTCCAGTGAGACTTATATACGTTTTTTTTCTTTCTTCTTCTTTATTGTGCATTTTTGGCCAATGCGACTTGTACTCCGGAGCGACGGAAAGTCCGGAAAATACGGTAAATGACAAGTCGATTTGAGAACAATGAACAGTTGAACTGAAATACAGTGCTCCCTCGCTACTTCGTGCTTCAGGTTTATGCGGCTTCAGTGCATTGTGGGTTTTTCAAAAGTATTCATCAAAAAATAAAAAAAAAAACAAGGAAATTAAGGAAAAATAGGTAAAACATTAAGGAAATTGCTGCAAAACAAGGTCAATTATGCAAAAAAAAATCCCCAAAAAAACCCCAAACAAACAAAAACAAAACAACCCCCCCCCAACAAAACTACTTACATTATGGGAGGTGCGCGTGTGTGTGTGTGGGCGCACACGCGTCTGTGTGTGTGTATTTATATTTTATTTACATCTTATGCATTATTTTTGAATGTTTAATTATTATGAGATTTTATAGGGGTGAATATGTATTTATTCATATTATATAGACATATACATATACGATACATCAGTCAGGGCTTCACAAAAATCGGCGGCCGAGCACGCGCGGGGGAGGGGGTGGTCTCGGTCCCCATTAACCGCAAAAAGAGAAGGATCCCTGTACAAACATCATTTCAATTTAAAGTTGAATTTACACCGGAGTGGATTTCTAACTGCAGTTCTTAACTTGTGTTCCAGTATTCAAGTGCTAGACTGATTATTAGTGTTCAATGCCTAATGTTGATAAATATTCATTTAATGATTACCTTTTTGATGTTACGAGTATCTTTAATATACCCCGTTTGTTTTCATATGCCACAAAGTTTGTAATAGTGATTTCAGGTTTACTCTTTCAGATTAGACTGTAATATTGTCCAAGGGTTCTGAAGCTGCATGTATCAGAGTTTAAAAGATTTTGAAACAATTGCTTCATCTTAATAATCTAGATTATTAGCTGTTGAATGCAGTTTTAAGTTTAATATTTATTCGGGATGACTTAATTCTTGATTTGTTATTCAGATCTCAGATTGAAAATGTTAAAATGGATAACTCCTTCATTTCGGTTTTCTTTTTGTACCAAATCTACATTTTTATTTACTTATTTACCTTTTTGTTATACTTTATTAAAGTGTGATCAGGTGCATGCTGAGGTGATTATTACTGTTTAATGTTGATTTCTCTTTTTGAAATAAAAAAATAAATACTGTCAAGAACCGGCTCACTTTTAATTTAAATTTTTTCTTGCAATATATCACAATACATGCTCGAAAGCGCAATATATCGCAATTCATAAAATCTTGGCAATACCCGCCCCTACAAGTCAATGATCTGTTAGATATGATGCTCAGTGTGAAGAACTTCCTGCATGAAGAACTAGATGGTTCAATGAACAACAGATAAATAATAAACAACGTTTGGTATTGCTAAAAGGATGGCTGTTGTTCCGCTTAATAAATGAACAGATACACATGTGGGTTGCCAACTTCCCCATGAAAACATGGAGTGTAAGCACAGGCAGCCCCCTGCCCAATAGATTATGCAACTGTTTATTATGATGACATTAATAATGACTTGTGTATTTATGGTAATTGTCCTGGTGTTTGTTTCCTTCTTTGCAAGTAAGAAATTAAAATGCCCATTAAAAAAAAAGTCATTTTTTCCTGATTATGACAGTAACTGAAATCACAAACACTAAAGTATTTTTGTACCAGTGGGTAACACCGACTCTTTACTGACAACCTTAAGTACGTCTTTGACATATGTTGTCATCTTTTCCTTTCGGCTTTTCCCTTCAGGGGTCGCCACAGCAAACCATCCGCCTCCATCTCACCCGATCCTCTGTAACTTCTCCTCTTACTCCAACGACCTTCATGTCCTCCTTCACCACATCCATAATTATTCTATTTGGTCTTCCTCTAGACCCTCTGCCTGGTAGTTCCAACCTCAGCATCCTACTACCAATATACTCACTGTCCCTCCTCTGTACATGTCCAAACCATCTCAATCTAGCCTCTCTGACTTTGTCTCCAAAACCTCTAACATGTGCTGTCCCTCTGATGTACTCATTACTGATCCTATCCATCCTCGTTACTCCCAAAGAGAACCTCAACATTTTCATGTCTTTGACATATGTCA